>CM070563.1:51236821-51956821 GCA_036346405.1 Phyllostachys edulis
GCCTGGACGACGCGTCCCTCACGCTGAGGGCGGATGCCCCGGGAGCATCTCTCTGGAGGGCCATCTCCGACTGGTTGAGCCGGGACCTCTTCCTCGACGTGTGCCGCAACAACGACATTCAGGTGGAGCCCGGCTTCACGTCCATCCCGGCGACGTCAAGGCGGCGATCTTGCAGAGGCTCGACGACGCCTAGGATCTTGCGACGGTGGTGTTGGAACAACTCGGCGAAGCACATGCACACGTAATCACGTACGTTGGTAACTGTCCTTGACCAAGGACACGCTCACGATTTCTCTCGATGCAACACACATCTATGTAGACAACTCTGATTACTCACGTTCCTTATTTCTTTTCTATTGCTTCAACTCATATTGCTTCTACACGTCACATTTCTTCACTAATCAGCCCCTTATAAAGGCTGAGTAACTCAATGTCGAACTCAGACTCGGCCAGCGAAGCCGACTCGGATACGAACTCAGAAACAAAAACGGAAAAATACTTCCTAAACAAAGATTACTTCCAACATTCCCTCCTAATCTTTGTGCGGCTGTAAATTGGACTCGACTTCAACTTGGCTCACACTTACTTGTTCGGAGACAGTGACATAACTCAAACACGCATTGGACTCTTACTCATTGAGGCAGTTAGTTTCATCTACGACTTGCTCAAATCAGGATGGTGAACACATCTTCTCAACATCCCGGACTCGACGACTTAGAACAGAGAACATATCTCCTCAACATTCTACGAACTCGACTCAGGACGTACAGCGAACACATCTTCTTAATATCTCGGACTCAACTCCACGGACACACAAATATGGCACCGCAACCGCTTAGTACCAACACAACACTTTCACTTTAGCAACGCGCAACTCATCTTGCATTCCACCGATGTGCAGACTCCTTGTCACGGAGCTGCATGCACCGTGCAGTGCGTCGGTCTCGCCACCATGCCCTGCCGTGCACTCCGCCGCTGCCACGCCGTTGCAGCGCCCGCACCACCGCTCCATCGGTCGTGCCGCCGCGCTGCCGCGTCGAGCCGCTCACCCATTCTTCGCCATAGGTTTGATACCAATTGTTGGAACAAACAATCACGCGTACGCTGCTTGAATCAACATACGCACAGGAAGAAGTCTTTGGTACCGTCGCATGTAGCTTTTTTCGTTATCTATTGCTTTTTCTCCAATAGTTACAAGACTCAAGGGTGCCTTTTAAAGGCTGTTTCTACTGCTACTACTCGGACTCGGCTGCAGCAAACTCCTAAGGCTTTGTTTGGGAGCCCGTTTCCCGGCCGGGATCCCGGTCCATTCCCAGGCAAGAAAACTCCGGTGGAAATAATCCCCGGGCTGATAGTTCCTGTATTTGGAAGCACACGGTTCGCGTCTTCCCCGGCTCAATCCGCACGTCTTCCCCGGGGAAACAGCACTCGTCTCCCCACACGAGAATTATTCTCCCCGTCTCGACTCGCTCGACCTCGTCCTCGTCCTCGCAACGCTGCCGCCGCCATCTCGCGGGACACGGCGCATTCTCCTGCCACTCCGGTAGACGCCTCGAGTTGCTCCGATAGACGCCTTCTCCTTCTCCACCTCTTCCTCCTCCCTGCTCCTCAACCCCCTGCTCCTAGGGTTTTTTTCTAGTCTTTTCTCACAGATCTAGTGCTATTAGGTACTAGTTTTGAGGAAGGAGATGAGGAGGAGGTTGATGTCCGTGAGGAGTCGCTGAGGCGCAGAGATTGCAAGAGGAGGGGAGGAAGGAGCCACCATCGACGCCTTCCTCTGCGGCGGGTTTGCCCCTACCGTCGACTCCTTCATCATCTTCTTCCAAACCGTCGACTGGAAGGTAGGTTTTCCTCTTTGCTTTACCTCCGCCTGGATCTAGTACTCCCACAATCCATTCAATTCCAAGGATTTGTCATCGCATTTGGATTTTAGCACATGACCCAATCTCAACTACAATACCCAAAAATAGATGGCATTCTAGCTGTGATGCATCTGCCAATTTTGAGCTCATTGTTGTGATGTTCTTGAAATGTTCACTATTTCACTCCTATCAGATTCCATTTATGTTGTGCTCTCATCACCTACTATGGTAACACACTATTTCATTTAAATGATGTATTACAGATTTATTTAAATTTGAATCTTTATTAGTAGACCATGTATTTTTTTCACATAAAACTGTACGCCTAGTTCATGATTGTATTTGCAATGGTAGATTTTATTAGCATATTTTTCTGTTATGATCTTGACCCTACCTTTTTTCATTTCTTCTATAGTTGCACCATTTTGTTAGAATTGATTTTTATTGTGTCATTATTTGTTTCCTCACGCATACATCCAGAACCTTGAGAGTAGTAGATTGAAACTTACTTAGTTAGAGCAAGAGCTTCAGAGGGCTCGCCAGTAGGTAGAAGCTTTATATTTCCATGCATGATTTATTAGAAGTTTCTGGAGTTAAACATGCAGCACCTAAAATTGACCAACCATACTTCTTCAGGGTGTTTTTATTTCGATGTCGAGAGATCAGCCTCACTCAATGAGCAGAAACGGTAATAGTATACTCCTATGACTTTTTTCTCTTTTCTTAATATTTTTGGTTAATGTAAGCAGTAGTGTGTATTGTATTTTCTTATGCGACTTCTAATTGCCCTTTTCTTGGGTGCTCCTTAGGATGTAGGAGATAAAATAAGGTAGACGCAAGCAATAACTGAAACTAGCTACCATGACATCCAACATATGCTTGTATACCTATAGAAGTATTGCAACTTGTGTAAGATTATATAAGTTTACAAGCAGTGTTACTGTTGGCAAAGTTCTAATTTTTTCTGTTTGATACCATTATATTGCCAATGCTTTTTTATGTTAATGTTCTCTAATTTGTAGTGTTACAATATGTTAATGTAACTAATTGTTAGTGCCTAGTTGCCTATAACGATATTTTCACTTTACTGGTTATCTGCTTAGCAGTTTGAACAAGGACAACTTGCTGCTCCCACATCTTCTGATTCTAGTGACAAATCAAAGGACAAATAAGATCATAAGGTACTCTTATCACTACATATTTGATGCTTTCATCATGTGAAAATCCATTATTGAAAGTAAAGGTACTCTTTAGCTAGCATAGTTACACTTTGACTTATTTTGGGAGATTACTTGTGTGTTTGGATATATATATATATATATATATATATATATATATATATATATATATATATATGACAACTAAGCTAAGCATCATGTGTGCTATTGGTGCGTTACAAGTTGGACTCATGCAATGCAGAAAAATGCATGATTCTATCCTGGTGAAAGCCAGCTTTCCTGCTAGGCAAATACACATTGCAAAGTTATATACTTTACTAATTTGTCATTATTACAAGTATGACGGATGCCCGTTTGCTCTAAAGATGTACTTTATCTTTGAGCCATTGATTAACTGGAACTTATCTTAATCTCTTTCAGCTGGACCATGCATGAATGCATGCCTTGTTCATTCACCTTCTATTTTGTACCCCTCTTGAATCTAGATGGTTGTTGTAACATTTCTTAGCTGTACAAGGAATCTGAGTTGGTTTATGTGGTTTGCCAACCATGGTTTCCACGATAGGGGGTGGAACATGTGATTTCTTATTCTTATGTTTCTTTTGTTCCTAGCCAGAGCGCCTTGAGCCATACATGCACTCATTGCTCTCATGACCACCTATCTATAGTAGTGCCTCTTATTGACTGTCTTACCATTTCTTACCATTTGATCGGTTAGCCTTGCATGATTTGCAACTTAGATGCACATTACAACCAACCATAAGTGTACATCTAGTGTATCAGCTATCGCAAGTAGTCATGATATTCAATTTTTGCAGCTTAACTGAGAGTTACTACTCTGGCTACAACTTAGTGGTCGAAGAAGATATTCTGGCAAGTGGTCAAAAGTATTAGATTTTCTTCAACTTGTTCTTTACTTGCATATCTTTGCCTTTGGTTTGGGCCTCTGTTCTCAAATATGTGGGGATGCAAAAATAATCTAAAATATGTTATTTAATAAAACAAGCCATAGACATAGTAGTGCATCTTCCTGACTGTCTTATCATTTCTTACTACTAATGTGCTTATTTACTACTAATCTGCATGTATTAGCAAATGGACACTAGAAAGGAGCTCATTAGAAAATTTATGCTTGAGGAAGAAGAGGACGACGATGAGTTGTTTCTTGTCTTGGTTCCTACTTTGCTTTCATGCCTTTATGACGAAAAAAGACTAATCCACACATCAGCTCTTACCGGCGCTAAAAAAAGTTAAGGAGATCTTAGAAGGTAATGAGAGTTGGTGTAGCATTGAGTTTCGGATGGAGCCAGAGATATTTAGGGCTACATCAGATTTCCTTAGAAGGGAGGGTTTGATGCATGACACAAGGGGTGTTACCATCGAGAGCAGCTAGGGATGTTTATGTATATGATTTCTCATAATGCTAGCAACCAAAAGCTTCAGAAAACATTCCAACACAGCGGTGAAACAGTTCATAGGAAAATAAAGGAAATCTTCAATATAGTTCCAGCTCCAACTCATAGGTTTGTCAAGCTCCCAAGTTCGAACCAAACTCACATTAAAATTGTATCGGATCCACGATTTTGGCCTTATTTTCAGGTGAGCCATACACACTAGACGCCTAACTTTTCCCAATATTTTCCTCTATTTAATTTACTATGTTTATACGTAGAACTGCATTGGTGCTATTGATGGCACACATATCCCCATCGCTATTGCTGAAGAGAAAGCGGCTTCTTATAGGAATAGGAATAGGAAAGGAACTTTGTCTCAAAATGTGATGCTAGTTTGTGACTTTGATCTGAACTTCACATTTATTTCACGTGGATGGGAAGGGTCAGCATCAAATGCAGGAGTCCTTCGATCTGCTATTAGCAAGGGTTTTCGGGTTCCTGAGGGTAAATTCTATCTTGTGGATGGTGGATACGCAAACACACTTTCTTTTCTTGCCCCATATCGAGGAGTCCGATACCATATTGGTGAATTCAGGAGGCGTCGTTCATCTCAAAGATATGATTATGTAGACTACAAAGAACTTTTCAACCATCGCCATGCTCTCCTTCACAACCATATTGAAAGGGCTATTGGTGTCCTCAAGAAGAGATTTCCAATATTGAAAGTTGGTACATTTCATCCCATTGAATCTCAGATTAAGATCCCAGCTGCAGCCGTTGCATTTCACAACATCATTAGAGGTCAAAATGGTCAAGAGGGGTGGTTGGATCACCAACCTGCCTACATTCAACCAGATGATTTTGTGGATGTACCAGAGGGTGACAATAATTACCAAAATGATATCGAGTCAAATGCTACAAGTTCTCTTAGAGATCAAATTGCAACGCAAATGTGGGCTAACTACAATCATTAGTTGGACATGACCTCTCACAAAGTAGTATTAGTATTTTGTGCCATTGACATTTAAATTATATGATGTGTAATAAGTATTACACTTCATTTATGCGACTTTTTTTTTCATATTATGTGGTTGTTTCTCTTAAATATATTGCTGCACTCTTGTACCATTTGTTCATTTCAATATGTTGTGGTTACTGTAGCCATAGCTAAAGAAGGATCAAGGGCCTCATAGAACTTCTCATATGAGAAAGCTCTTTCTGATATACTACATGACCATAATAACCCAAAGTTCAGAGGACAAAATGGGTGGGTAACTGATGGTTGGAGAAGCGTAGCCAATAAATTCAATGAAAAGTTTCTAACTGCCCATTTCACAAAGCAACAAATCCAAGAAAAAGAGAAGGAACTGAAAGGGAATTACAAGGCAATACGAGATGCACGGAAACAAAGGGGTACGGGCTGGGACGATTCTTTGTGCATGATTGTTGCTGAACCAAGTATTTGGGATAAAATTATTCGTGTAAGACTCTTTACTTCATTTAACTAATAGTATTATTTGTGATGTGTTTTGTTAATAACTATATTCTTTTCTTGCATTCAATAGGATCATCCAAAGGTGAAGAAGTTCTGCAACAAGCCCTTCCCTCTCTTTAACTACCTAGCAGCATTGTATGAAGGTGAAGTTCAACTATATTGTTTCAGTTCATGCTTCAATGTTCATTTCATGATTTCCTAATTCCATTAATCATATATGGTCTCATATTAGTACATCTGTACATGTATGCTGGTATATGTCATGATTTAGATTATTTACCATGAACTTCACATTTATTTCATTGCTTATATGGAAATAGGAAGTACAACAACTGGAGATTTGAATTTTATATCAATTGAACAAGTAGAGCCTTCATCTGATCAAGTTATATCAAATGACAATGATGCCCATGATGTTGGCTTAAACCCTTTTTCTACAAATTTGGAAGGGCAAGCAACATCTAGTGCTCATATAGAAGTAGAAGTGGAACGTGCTCCTTCTACTTTGTCTAGACAGAAAGGAGATGATAATGGGAAAAAGAGAAAGCAAAGTCAAATTGCTGGGGTCCTTGAGAGCTACTTGGAATTCAAGAAGGAGCAAACCAAAAAATCTGCTGAAGAACTAAATGAAACAACAAGACATAGTCAGAGTGATGATTTTTCTATTGGGAAGTGTGTTGCTGCACTAGAATCAATTGAAGACCTAACGGATATGGAGAAGGCAAAGGCACTACGACTCTTCAAATGTGAGCTGAATAGAGAATTTTTTTATCAACACCAAAAACCCAAGTGTTCGATTGCTTTGGATTAAGAGTGAAATTGCTCCATAAGTAAGTTGTCTTTTACTTTCCATTTTTCCTTCTGTAATTGCTTTATATATTTAGCTTCTTGTGGTAGCTTCTTGTGTAACTGTAATTCAGTGTATCTTTCCCCATATAGCACTAGAATTCATTAATCTTTGAAATCTCTCGTCCCCATTGTTTGTTTAGGGCTTTTGGAAGAGGATATATCATCACTTGTACGTGCACGTTGTAGTTAAATTGAATTGACTGGGACATACCATCCTCATTCTGTTTTCGTGATGGTTACTTACATTTGGGAATAATGATAAAGGGTGTTGTGCTCTATATGGTGTACATATTGGAAACCTCTTTACATCCATCTTGTTTCAGCATATTTAACATTCCATTAATCGAGTTGATTTGTAATGGCATCTGGGTGAATTTGCGATGTGCAACATGCTTATAATAGATTTGTGTCGTTTACAGACCATGAATTTACAAGTTTATAGGTTTGCTAACGACCTTTTGTTATAGGCTAGCTTATAGCTCATGCCTTTATGTCGCTTCAATTTATCCTGGGCTACATAAATCTGTATCGTCCCTAGTATTATGGCAGAAGGAAATGGAGCGCTCTGGCTGCTTCCGTACATTAAGTTTGTTTGTTGTTGATAAAAAACTATAGTAACTTGTTGATGAGCTGGAATTTGTTTTTCCTTTGCAGATATAGCGAATGGATAGACGAGTGTGAGTGTGTCAACACTGTCAAAGATGGCGATAGTGCATGAGCGTGTCCCAATGCGAATGAAATGGTTGCTATGAACATAATATGATGGTGTTCTTGACTGCCACCACCACCAGCCATGTCTGCGATACTTGTAGTTATTGGTTGATGAATTTACTGGTGACATGTTATTGAGGTTGCTATGTTCAGATCGTTATAAATCATGTCTACTCTTATCCATGAAGTTTGTAATGATGCCTGCGATACTTCATATTTCTACATATGTTCTGTCATTTTTAAAGTTTGTAATATGTTCCTGGAATACTTCATATTTTGCATGATGTTGTGATGTCTGCGATACTTCATATTTCTACACATGTTCTGTCATTTTAAAAGTTTTTAATCTTTTCTTGGAATTTATAGAATTTTTTTAAAAAAATTTGATTTTTTTTCATGGTCGGGGTTTTTATCCCTGTTGTTCCCAAACGGCAACAGGGATTTTATTCCCGGCCGGGAAGATTTCCCCTTGTATTGAGGGAGATTCCATGTGCCATTAAAATCCCCCCTCAGGGATTTTCTTCCCTGGGATTTTGCCCCCTAGCATCCAAACAAGCCCTAAAGCAGCTAAAACAGAAACAGACTCCTAAAGAAACTAAAATAGAAATGGACTCAACAAAGAAAATACAAAGATTATCTAACAGGTGGAGTGCAGCAGCAAGGAGCTGAGGTGCATCGCCGCCGAGCACGACAGCAAGCTCTGGAAGGCCAAGTACGAGGCAATGGCCTCACGCACGCCTCTGTGGTTGCGTTTGCTTCAGACCTTCGGCGCGACACCGTCCAGTCAGCCAACACCAAGTCCAGGAGCTCCAAGGAGGATATGGTTAGTTGGAAACTGGAAAGAGAAGTACGTGAGGGCCAAGCAGCCGAAACCGTCACCGTCGTGGGGGACGGGGCGTGCGATTCACAGGATTTCCTCTACTCCTCTCAATTTCATATGGAGGTCGAGATCATGGACGCAAAGTGTTGGGCCACGGGGTAAGCTACGATAGCTACAAATCAAAATTTCTACCACGCAAACCAGGAAGCCAAGCAAGTAGATGATCACAGATCGTTACCACCAGACACACAGAGCAGCGGAAGAAGGGTTGGAGTAGCCTGGTCCAACGTAGAGCGCGTCAATGTAGTGGTCGTAGTCGATCGTCCAGCGTTGAGCAAGTCGATGCAATGGTCGTAGTCGATCGTCCAGCGTCCTCGCGAGTCGATCGTCTCCTCTAGCAACCTTTGTAGTTCCTTGTGAAGATCGCGGATCGTCCTCAAGCGCAACAGTCGCAGTAGCGCCTCTACGGTATCCACACGTCTAGGGAAGGAACAACCATGCGTCGGTGTACTAGCACCAGGTCGCACGGCAAAGCTCTCAGGAAGATGGCGGCTAGGGTTTCGGTGGTGATTCACACGTACATCCCCACAGCCTCATGCATCTCCTTATATAGTGCTCGTGATGGATCATATCTGAACACGTTTGTCGAATCGTATTCGTACTGGTTTGTTCCAACCCGTTAAGCGTGTGACCCTATAGGTTCATGCGTAATCGGTTGTGACTCGGAAACCTTTTCCGATCACGAGTTGTAGCGGCTCCTAGCAGAACATAATGATTCCCGAATACACACAAAATATATCGGACGAACATTAATGCAATATGATCTACGACCAGGTCCTATCTCTATACGACCAGTTCGTATTTGGTCACGACCAGTTCGTAATTCCTTACGACCAGGTTACGACCACCCTGTGACTACGTTTGACCAGTCTACGACCAGCTTGTATCTCCATACGACTAGTCCGTAACTGTTCGAACTAAGCGACCTACTCGTGTATACTCCCTTTGCCTCACGATGTCTGGTTGAACTCCAGGTGAGATGTTGTGTCATCCATGGACTGTTCAATACTTTCTCGATCAAGTGTCGGATTACTTCACGTGGTCGAACACTTCGACTACTAGTGGTATGGCCATGCACTTTCTTTATCCGACCACAACGAGGGGCCCAGAGACATCTCTCCTGTTATGTTAGGAGGGGCAAATCCCACATCCGACCAGTCACATTCCTCTGCTTGTTTCATAGCATACCCGAAAGCTACCTTTATAACTACCCAGTTACGGTGTAGCGTTTGGCAACCCCTAAGAGTGCTATTACATATGTAGGAAATCAAGCTGATCTCAGGTCTAAGGATTATACATCAACATTGCTTGAGACCAACTAACGACACATAGAATCATAACAATCTCAATAGTGTCTCAAGGTGGGTCTAATCCAACATCATGTTCTCTAACATGTGTCCATATTATTGGTTTGATATATCCATATCCATGACCCGTGAAACATAGTCATCAACCAATACATATGCTAGTCTATTCATATGTGCCCTCATATGTTTCCGATCAGGGATCGTATAAGAATAATTATCGTAGAAATATAGAGTTTCACAATCAAGTCACATAAACTTGATAATCAATATTAACAATATTATTCTTGGAACAAGATAATATTTTATCCAATATTATGAACATAAGGAAATATAATCATCTCTATGATTGCCTCTAGGGCATATTTCCAACACAAAGTTGCAACAACCAGAAGCTAAGAAACTGATACGGAATTGCCTCCCAACGTGTCATGTTTTCTCGTTGTTGGACCGAAACGGTGACTAGAGGGAGGGGGGTTGAATAGGAGCATGATCTCTTTTTCATCTTAATTGGATTTAACACATTTTTCACTCCAATAGCTATGAGAGCTATGAAGATCAATGTACAAGCATAGCGGAAGACTTGTATTGAATCTAATCGAAACCCCGAAGCAAAACAATCAAAATCACCAAAAACTCAATTCACAATGAGTTGGGCGGTCAGACCTCTCAGCCTAGCGGTTTCACCTCTCCATGGGGTGGTCTGACCTCTCCAAGGGGCGGTTTGACCTCTAGCCCGATGAACAGTAAAATCAGTCTAAATTCGAAATCACAAATTAGTCTAACTTTTGATCCACAACTCCAAACTTCACGAAACTTGAAACACACATTCTCTAGGATGTCAGAAACCTATTCCAATCAACGATCGTGAAGATCATTGCCAAAGTTCCGACCTTTTTCCGTTTGAGTGAAGGTTGCTCCAAAACCGAGTCAAAATCAAAATATGATCCAAAAACTTGCTCGCGGGTAGAAGATGATCAAGATGATCCTAGATGCATTCCCACATGTCACAGCAAGTAAGATCCAAGCCAGAAACCAAAGGATCAAAACAAACCCCAAAATCACAAAAGAGAGAGCAAGAACAAGAAGAGACTCATCTTGAGTAATCATGTTTGGATTGATTTGAGATTGATGTTGGTTTACACCCACTCCATCCAAGAGGACAAAAACTCAACACTTGAGCGCATAATCAATCTAACTCTCTAGAACCCTAACATCTCCACTTTCCTCTCCCTAAACAACTAGGGTTTCTCCAATACAAGGGTTGGGAGGTGCATAACCAGCACCCTCACCTATTTATAGTGGAGGACAGCTTCTAGAAGCACATCCCTAATGGGCACCCGTTAGGCTCACACACAAACGGGTTTCACTTACGCACGTATTTTGAAGCGTCGTCTTCATCTTCTCTTGACCTAAACCACTTCTCCTTGCACTGTCCTGCGCCGTGGTTTAGCCAAAAGCCATCAAGGTGGTATTTTGCTGAAGTTACCAAAATACCCCTTCTCGATCCTTCTCCAAATACCGAGTCCAATCTTCATGAAGCAATCCCATACTTCGCCACGTCTAGGTTGATCAACGGCTCTCTTCATGTCAGCAAGTCTCTCTCATCCAGTTCCCACCGAAACCACCATGGCACTTGCACCGACCCCCACGTAGTTTGATGCAACCCATCACACCGAACTTTTCATTCGGTCATCCTTGTCCGTTTTGCGCCATGCTTGAGTCCACTGATTTCACCCAACATCCTCAATCGTTCTGAACCTCAGCTCTCCAAGCCTAGTCCTAATCATCCTCGCCATTGACCTCCAAGCCTCTTGCACAACAATAGACCAAGAAATCGATTCCAAGAACAAGTTCTTTGCAACTTGACCCACATTAGTGAAAACATGCATCATGCAACACATATACACTGAAACCCATGAACTTGATCTAACCAACAAACATCGCTGCCAAACTGGTTGGCGAACAAGTCAAAACCGGTCAGACAGCCACCCATGGCCGGTCTGACCGCCCCTTGCCCGGTCTGACGCATAGCAAAGGGACTTAGCCAAATTTTCTCACTGGAAATCCGAAACCTCTCTGGAAATTTCAAACGAATAGAACTTTTGACTCGAAGCTCCAAAAATTATGAGATCAAGTGTAGAAGAATCTCCTCTCTTACCTACACCCTCTATTTTTAGCCTGATCCAAAATTCAAACCTTTATGGCCGATCAGACCGCCGCCTCCTGGCCGGTCTGACTGCCAGCCTATTGGCCAAAGCCCAGGCTAGTCTGACCGCTAGAGGTGGCCAGTCAAACCGCCACACAGGCCGGTCTGACCGCCTATTGCCTGACAAAAACTGAACTTTGCCGAAAACGCGTGTTTCGACAAACCCTCAATACCATTGCCAATTGTAACATCATCCTAAGATCATGAGCATATCCCCATGATATCCACAATCTCCCCTTGATGAACACATTAGCAATTTCTCAAAAATGTAAGTTCGAGGTTTGAAAATGAAAATACTCACGTTTTCGCGTGAACGCACAACTTGGTCTAAAAGCAAGAGAACGCAATGAAAAAGACCAAGTTGGCTTCAGATTAGCATAGGCAAGCGAGAAAAGGCAAAGGAAAGTAAGAAAGCTTCAATTTCCAGAGAAGAATAAAAAATCTCACTTAAGGTCCATATGAAAGAACAATTGTTCAATTTGACCTATAATCATTGTGAGGTTCCAAGAATTGCAATTAAAGTTCAGAAAAGACAATAAGATCATAAGAATGTAAATTAAATGCTCCCCCTCACTATAATCATCATTTTTCAAAAAGTTTTATTTTCTCCCTTTTTTCTCCAAATAGCTCCATCTTTTTAACATTTTTGTTACATCTTCTCCCCCTTTGACAATGGAGTCATCAAGGAATCACGCATTCCTCTCATCCAGGGATGACAAATGCAGAAATGAGGAAAAATATAAGAAAGAGCATGCATGAAATGCAATGGAATGGCTTTATTTTTTGTAATTTTTAATTTTTAGTACAAGTAGCTTTGGAGATTACCCAAATGAGCAAGCTAGCATTTCTACTATTACCCAATACATATCAAGCCTGAAAGCGCTAGCAAGATCATGTTAAGACATATATATCAAAGCTAAGCTAGAAGGCTTAAGATAAAGTGATGAATTGTAACAATTTAAGCCAAGCTTCAAAATTAGCAAGTTCATCAACAGAGATCCTAAAGTGATAATGGCCATGTCAGAATGTTAATGTGATATCAAGAAGCTAACAATGACGATCCTAGACACAAAAAGTCCTAAATTGAATTATTTTGCTCAAAGAACCTCAATCACCCAGTTTTTACAACAATTTTCATTTGCAGTGAATAATTATATTGATTAAAGGTCTATCTTAGTGAAGAAGATCCTAGACTAGGAGCCATTCATAAACTCTTCCTAAGATTCAACCAAGGAAACAAATCTTGAGGTTCATATCAATTTTGAGAAGCAGTCCCCATGAGATCATCTGGATCATCAAACTATCTCCTAGTTCATGTCTCGACATGAAGTCGCGTGAAAAAGTTTGGCACAATTTAACCATATGAGAATTTTGAAATTTGATTTTTCATTTTGCACAAGAGCAATTTTTAGATTCACAAAGGAACAAGAAGCTCAAGAATGTTCAATCCTAGATTCAAGAGCTAACAAAGCAATTTTGACAAGGCTAGTGTCACAAGAAGATCACTAATTGTGTAACTAGCTAAGAGATCCATAAATTGCAATTTTAGTTCAAGTTGTCTTAAGGTTCTAGCTCATTTAGAAAAGACTTAGATACACATGTGAAAGCATGATAATTCTAGCAAGTCAAAGAACTAGACATGGAACTGAGCAAAAATTGAAACACTAAAGCTCAAAAGGGTAATAAGCAAAGCTTCATCAATTTAAATGACAAGCAGTAACGCTTATATTACAATGCATCTTTTTATGATTTTCATATGAATGCAATATGATACAATGAGATGCAAGAAGAGCTCAAAAAGCCTAAAAAGGTCAAAAAGATCAACAAGTTCATTTCATAAAAAGATCAAGGAAAGATCAGATGAATAAGGAAAGATCAGAAGAGAAATAACTCCCCCTCAAACCAACCCATAGGGGTAAATTACCCCTAACTCACCCCTCAAGGTGGCAAACCTAGTTGGGTCTAAAGGATTGGTGAGGATATCAGCTAACTGAGCCTTGGACTCTACAAAATCTAGCACAATATCACCATTCTCTACATGGTCTCTAAGGAAGTGATAACGAATGTCAATGTGCTTGGTCCTAGAATGTTGCATAGGGTTCTTAGCAATATTAATAGCAGAAGTGTTATCACATATAAGAGGAACACTATCAAAAGCTAACCCATAGTCCTTAAGGGTGGACACCATCCACAAAATCTGACTACAGCAATTAGCGGCAGCTATATATTCAGCTTCTGCAGTGGATTGTGCAACAGAGAACTACTTCCTAAAAGACCAAGAGACAAGAGAAGTACCTAAGAAGTGACAAGTGTTTGGGGTACTCTTCCTATCTAGCTGACAGCCCGCAAAATTAGAATCGGAAAACCCCCGAATGGACAAGAAAGAAGAGCAGGAATACCAAATGCCACACTAGACAGTAGAGTGAAGGTACCTGAAAATGTGCTTGACAGCTTAGCGATGGGAGGTCCTCGGAGACGCCTGAAACCTCACACAAAGGCAGACCGTGAAGTGGATGTCCGGTCTTGAGGCTGTCAGGTACACGAGGGAGACGATCATGCTGCGGTACTAGCGTTGATCCGCGGCTTCTCCTTCCTCATCTGGATCCAAAGCAGTCGAAGTCGCCATGAGAGTGGCGATCGGCTTGCAGTCACCCATCTCGAAGCGCTTGAGCAGATCCTTGGCATACTTCGTCTAATGGATGAAGTTCCCTTCCTTGCATTGCTTGAATTGAAGCCCCAGAAAGTAGTTGAGTTCTCCCATCATACTCAACTCAAATTCCCTAGACATGGCCTTAGAAAAACTGGAAACAAGAGCATGAGAAGAACCACCGAAGATAATATCATCTACGTAAATCTGAACAAGCAAAAAGTCAGTGCCATGCCTAAGAATGAATAGAGTCTTGTCTACCTTGCCCATCTCAAATTTATTCTTAAGCAAGAAGGTCTTAAATCTATCATACCAGGCTCTAGGGGCTTGCTTAAGACCATACAAGGCTTTGGATAGCTTGAAAAAATGATGTGGATGCTTAGGATTCTCAAAGCCTAGGAGTTGCCTAACATACACTTCCTCCTCTATGTAATCATTCAGAAATGCACTCTTAACATCTATCTTGTAACAGTCCCAGTGTTTTAATAAACAGTAATAAGATGCTTTTCGTAGCATCACTGTTTATTTTGAAACTTGGATATGTTGTTACAATCAAAAATCTTCATTTTCTGGCCAAGATCTGATCCCAACCATCAATTTCCTTTTGGACAGCTGATCTTTTCTTTTCCCTTTGAGCACCAAGTGCTTTGCTGCTGCTGAGCAGGAGCTACCGTGGGATATTTTGCTGCTGCTAGCAAAGGAAGCACAGGGCAGCAGCACTCTCTCTCTCTCTCTCTCTCTCTCTCTCTCTCTCTCTCTCTCTCTCCTCTTCCTTCTCTCGCTGTGGGCAGCAGCCGACCAAAGCCGGAAAATGGGGGGAGATCACCCGGAGCTTGTGGATGAACCTCTGCCACCTGGCCCCAACTTGCCACCGCATCCATCTCCAGAACCCTCTCCATCTGCACTGGAGGTTCAACCTCCATTAAACCCTAGCTTTTGGGCTCTCTGACATTGTTGACCGTGAAGCTTCCCTCATCTCTTTTCTTGTCCAGTGAAGAATTCTTGCCTTCACTCCCTGTTATCCCTACATGCTTGCATGCTCAATTCATCTTATCATGTGGATTGTGGCAACCATTGTAGGTTGAGCAAGGGAGTGGCTCTCAGTGGACCATCGCAAACTGGAGCATCTTTTGGTGGTTTCTTGCTCCGGTGAGGTGGTTCTTCAATCCTTCAAGTCAAGATCATGTATTGTGATCCATTTAGTTCAAGCTTTCCTCTATTTTCGTTTTTGGTCAAAACAGGTGAAGCAGATTTTGAATCTTCACTGTTTTCAGCCAAAAACTGCAACTTTTTCTTCTCCAACCTTGGCTGGTAAGCCATTTCCTTAATTCTTTCCATCTTGAGCTTCTTAGGGACCTCTATAGCTCACTTGAATCAGTCACTTATGCAAATGATGCTCAAATCAAATTATCACTGAAAAGTTCTTTTTATAACTTTTCAGTCTTTCATATCGTTTAGAGTTTTTAAATCTTTTCTAATGCAACTTCTCAGGGTTGGGAGCTGTTTTCTAAACCCTAGTAGCCTTAGCAACCCTTCCTTTGAATTATAATGTCTCCAGTTCACTTTAGGGCAAAATGCCTTTTCTTTCTGTTTCTGTTGATGGTTGAACCTACAAAAAGCACAGCAAAGCCCTTAGCCTCTAAATCTTGTCAGTTAGTGGTGTTAAATGAGGAGTTAGGCTATTGCCCTAGTTATGAATACTTTAGTTAAAGCCAAGCATTTTACTGATGTATGTATAATTCAGCAAACCTTGCGCTTATAATCTGTTTTATTTTCAGATTCAACGTCTAAAACTGCAGCTCTAAACTGAATCTTAATTCTTGAACAATTAGTATCAACAAGTATTAATTTGGGTTACTATCTTTTCTTAAGATTAGCTTTAGCTTTAGCAAACAACTTTTGCTTAGTGCAATTCTAAATCAGCTTCAGCCTTCAATTTCTACTTTTGCTGTTTTGCTGTCAGTCAACCCGACAAGTATGCACAGCAACAGTTTTTGCTTGTTAATTCTCATCACTTAGTGCTAATGGATGATAAATAGACTTTAGTTTAATTGTTTAGCTGCAACTTTAGCCAAAATATGACCTTGTTTATAATGTAATAAAACAGCAAGTTTCAGTTTTTGCAATCTGCCAACAAACAGCCGGTTTGCAATCTCTCTGTTTTCAGTTTAAACCAACAGTGCAGCAGCCTCTTAGATCCTTAACTCTTTAATTCTTGTCAATTAATGCTGGTAATTGGTAAGTTAGCCTCCTAACCTAGTTAGGAATACTCTAAACTTAAGCATAGCACTTCACTTGTGGAGGTTTAAATCAGCTTTTGTAATCTGTCCAGTTTTCAGATTGTCAGATTTCAAAATCTGAAAATTGCAGTCCAGATTGAACCTCAATCTTGATAGTTAGTGTTATTTGATGCTAAGTGATGAGTTAAACTTTTAGTCTTACTTGTTTAGCTGTGGCTTAACCAAAATATCATTTTGTCATAGTATATTGGAGCAGCAAACACTTCCCTTACAATCTGTCCAGTTTTCATTTTTTTGGCTAAAGTCTGAAATTGAAGCTCAATTCTTTGCTTGCTGCTATGGCTGGTCATGCCAACAGCATACAACAAGATGTTGGTCCTTGAATTCTTCTAGTAAAGTTTATAAGTAATAAGTTAGACTTTTAACTTCATTAACTTGTGGTTTGTAGAAATCAGCAACCTTACTCATTAAAAATCTGTCCCAGTTTTCAGTTTTTCCAAATCTGAAGTTTTAGCTAACCGAATCTCAGTTCGGTCTTGCCGTTTCTTGCCGACCATGTTGAAATCTGTCCACTTTCAGCTTTGCTAAAATCTGAAACTTTAGCTAACCGAATCTCAGTTCGGTCTTGCTATTTCTTGCCGGTCATGCTAACAGCATATGCAGCAAGATATTAGCCTTCCATTTCTTTTAGTAAAGTTGCAAGTGATATGTTATGCTGTTAACTTCACTACTTTAGTTGTAACTTAAACACAAAAATCATATTTTCACTCACAATGTAATAAGCAACCAATTTATCCTATTGCCCTGTTTTCAGTATTGTTCCAAATCTGAAATTGTGGTTCTAGCTTAAACTCTAACTTGTGACAAATTGTATTAGCAGAAGCCGGCTGTATGCTATTGTCCTTATGTAAAATAGATATAACTTAAGCATGTTGTTAAATATGCATTGAGCTATTGATCATGCACTCTTTTCTGTATTTTGCTCTCTGCCATTTTCTTGCTATTCATTGGACTTTTGTGTTCTAGATTCTGGTTCTTCTGAAGTGGTTGAAACTATTACTGAGCAACAAGAACCTGAGCAAGAGGTTTATTATTATCAAGACAAGCATCCTCTCTGCACCATGTTGATCCTAATTTTGAACTGTAGATTTATAAAAACCAGTGACACTGTACATGCTATTTTCCTAAAAGTTTATTGTGATCTGTTAATAATTAGTTATCACCCAACACTTGAGGTTTACCATTAATCTGATCATACACTCAAACTTAAGGTAGTGCTTCAATACTTAATTACTTATTCCAGAAAATGCTTAGCCATGCAGTCTGTAGTGTAGTCAAGTTTATTTTACCAAACCTGGAAACACTAAATGGATTTTATCTATTCTGATTCTTGGTTCAGCCTATGTAAATCTGAAATGAAAACAAATTTTATTTATGTTTATTGATTTCAAATCTGGACAAGTGGATGCTAGTGATGGTGCCTTTGGGCACGAGATTGGGAAATGTGGATGTCTTGTCTGGATTGATTAAGGACTGAACATTGACTGGACGATTCAAGCCCCAACGTACTTCCACGCCAGCATGTATGGGCACCGTTTGGTTAAGTAAAGGGTTAGTGCTATTGAGTTGGAAAACAGAAAGTAAGGACATATGTGGTTGATCTCATATCTATATCATATGTTCTTAAGAGGGTGAGGACGTACATGCGTTCCATCACATGTACATACCTTAAGGGCTCCGATTGCGATGTAATATGTGCAGTGAGCACAGTTTGCATTTTGTTGATCGGGTCGGCATTCCCGGCACAACATGTGGACCCCCGGTTGGCAGGTTCTATTAGTAACCTGAACTAAGCGGGATCAGTCACACATGGGTATTCCAGCTCAATAGTGTTAACTTGTTGAAAAATACCAAATCTTAATTTACCCGGCCGGCATACCAAAGGCAGTGTGCTAGTATTCTAGATGGCTTACGGGCTAGCTAAGTCGTGTGGGTAAAGATGTACACCCCTGCAGGGTTTAAAACTATTCGAATAGCCGTGTCCACGGTTATGGACAACGCTTGAGTTGAATAGATCTTTGTATAGATTTTTAATTATCACTTGATTTTGAATACCATTTCAATATGAGAGTTATTCATGCAATATTTTAATGAATAGTGGACAGCCACTTTGATGTTGATTATTGATTATGATTACGCTCTATTTTACTTACTGTTTTAGTCCAAATTGCTTTATAAAACTGCTTTGCCAAAACTTAGCAAGTGTAGGCTTAAGATGTGCTGCTTTACGCAAAATTGAAACCATTATAACCTTCCTGTTGTTAACTTTAAGCATGTATACATTCTACTCCTTTGAATAGGATCTATTAAACACTTTCTTTTCATAGTTTGTGTAAGTCTTATGCAGTACCTTCAGACTCGTGTTTTATAACCTCTTGTTGCGGTGAGGATGGTTATTTGTATGAGATGCCCGTTAGCGCCGATCGTAGGACGCTAACGAGTGAAGCTAGTTCTAACTTCCACTCAATAGCCTGCGGGTGATGGGGCCGTTGGTGGTCTTTTGCTGTTTTGTTTGCTTCCGCTGTTAAATTTTGTTGTGGCCCAAGGTCACATGATAATGTAGATTTCCAAATCGAATTGTAAAATGTTATGTATAATTATGTAAGTGTATGCCTTGTATGTATGATACAATGTTGTTTGAGGATATATGTGCAATGGTCTGGAACCTGGGAACTATTGTGATACATATATCCGGGAACCTGAATATTGGATTTGTACCTTGTTAAGAATTATGCTTCTAGTATAATTTTTAATTAAGAATCGGTTGTTCCTGATTAAGAATTATGCTTTTGGTATGATTGTTAATTCGGTATAAATCTCCAATATTCTGGGGTCCTCACATATCTAGTGCAATCTAAAGTCCTTAGATGCAGCAAATACAAGTAGAATACGAATAGCTTATAATCTAGCAACAGGAGCAAATGTTTCATCAAAGTCTAACCCCTCAACTTGGTTAAAACCCTGAGCTACTAATCTAGCCTTATTTCTAACCACATAACCATCCTCACTTTGTTTATTTTTTAACACTCAACGGGTTCCTATAACATTATGACCACTAGGAGGCTCTACTAGGTTCTAAACCTTGTTCCTCTCAAAGTTCTCTAACTCCTCATGCATGGCATTGACCCAGCCAGAATCAGATAAAGCATGTGATATATCGTGGGGTTCGAAAGAAGCAACAAATGCAAAATAGGAGTAGAGACTCGGATCTTGATACCTAGAGCGAGTGCTTGCTCATGAAGATGACCAATCATCTGATCCGGAGGGTGACACCTCTGAATGTGAAGTGGAGCGCCCGGGGGAGATAGCATTTCTTCGACCTCCGCAGCAGGTAATCAAAGCGTGTTCTTGATCTGGAATAGGAGTGTCAGCATCAAGTGGAAGAGCACCATCGATTCCATCATCATCTTCCTCTACAAAGATGCTCTTCGTCACCTGTGTGTCACCTGAAATATCTGATCTAGCTCCAAGGCTAGTCTCATCAAAGGTGACATTGCATGTCTCCTGGACAACGTTAGTCTCAACATTAAAAACTCGAAAACCCCTCGAATGTGTAGGATAACCCAGAAATAAGCCATCAAAAGTCATTAACTCAAATTTATCTAGATTTCATGTCTTGAGAATGAAACACTTAGCTACAAAAACTCGAAAATGAGAAACAGAGAGTTTTCTACCAAACTGAAGCTCATATGATGCCTTGCCCAAAGACGGTCTCACGAAGACACGATTGGCAATATGACAAGTTGTAGCAATAGCTTCAGCCCAGAACCTCCTCGGGGAGCTATACTCATCTAGCATCATCCTAGCCATCTCGATTAAGATTTTGTTCTTTCTTTCCACCACGCCATTTTGTTGAGGGATGTGTGGAGAAGAGAACTGATGCTCAATACCACGCTCAGCACAGAAAGAGGCAAATGAGGCATTCTTGAACTCCGTGCCATTATCATCGCGGATTGCTCTCAAGGCACTGGGGAGTTCAGAAGCCAAGCGAAGAACAAGATCATGAAAATGATTAAAAGCTTCATCCTTCGAAGCAAGAAAGAACATCCAAGAGTATCTCGAAAAATCATCGACTATGACAAGAATATTCCATTTGCCACCAGCTAATCGAACCCTAGCAGGACCAACAGTATCCATGTGAAGCAACTATCCTGGTCCATCAGTCATGACCATAGTCAATGAAGGGTGTGAGGCGATAACTTGCTTGCCATGCCTATAGGGTGCACATATAGCATCTTTGACGGCTTTGAGTTTGGGCAAACCTCTCATGAGATCAAGGCTGCTAACTCGCGTCAGATGATCAAAACCAATGTGTCCCAAATGACGGTGCCAAAGCCAGAACTCAGAAGAATATACAATCAAACACTTGAGAGATCCAACAAGAGATTCAGAAAAATTAGCTCCAAAGGTCCTACCAACTCTAGAAATTCCAAAAACAAGCTCACCAGCTGAATCAAGCATACGACAAGTATTTTTCTTAAATCTAGTCTCATAGCCATCATCAAGAAGCTGCGAGACAGAAAGCAAGTTGTACCTTAGCTTGTCCACAAGGGCAACGTCCATAAGGATGAACTTGTCGTTCACCCTGATCGATCTCGTTCCTTCAATCCGCCCTTGTGTATCATCTCCAAAGGTGATGAAGTCATCACCCATCGACCATGTGAAGGAGGTGAACCATCTTGAGTCTCCGGTCATGTGGCGTGAACACCTGGAGTCGATGAAGCACGTGTTCTTCCCCCTTCCGCGACGATCCTGAAAAATCAAGGCACAAATGATCGATGTGTCTCAATACTGGGGTTAGTTAAACATGACTTGGGAACCTAGTACTGAGACACGTGTCTGCGAATATTATAAACATCAGAATTGCTAGCCTTGATCCTACTTGAGGTTCTATCATGAGCAATGGTTACACGAACATGAGAAGCATCCTGTCTAGGAATATAAAGATGATGAGCATATGAAACGAATGCTAGTCCAGATTTCTTCTTTCCTAGATGACCATGTCTCATGAAGGCTCTAGGTTGATGAGATAAAATTTTAGCAAGATTTTTCCAAGCATTTTTCAACCTACGTCAACAGAACTCAAACAAATGCCCATCCTTCTTGCAATAGGTGCAATGGTATTTGGTACCACTGGGAGAAGCACCTTTTGGCTCAAAAGATGGTTCGGAAAAACCTACAGATTTGAAAATGGTTTTTGCAGGTTGGGTTTTGAACTCAACTAAGCCATTTTCCAAAACATGAATGACATTTGGTTTGGACTTGTCTTGAGCAAAGTTGTATCCTAACTCTTGCTTCTTATAAGGAGTTTTGGACTTGTCAAGAATCATGTCTAACTGTTTCTTACCCTTAGAGAATTTTTCTAAAGTATCCTTAAGATATGCATTCTCCTTTCTAAGGTTAAAACATGATTTACAAGTTTTGGCCTTAATGGCTCTAGCATGCTTCTCCTTATGAATAGCAACTTCAAGCTTAAGAGCTTCACATGAAGCACAAGGAGCAGAATCAATTTTGTCCTTAAGCTTGACATACTTAGTTCTAACTGCTTCTAATATATCTTTTACTTCATGTTCACATTCTAAGCAGAAAGAGCAAATGCTAGACTCAATCTTATCAAAAGCGACCAACTTGCTAGATTCTAAGCATTTTTCACATGAAGCAGATTTAACCTTAATTAACTTGGCCCTAGCATTTTCTAGTTGGTGCAAGCAACATCATGAGCATTTTACAATTTAGCAAGTTTAGAGTGTAAAACATGGCAGGATAAGCATTCATTAGCATCAAGATAAGCATCAAGATTCTTATCATTCACAAGTTCTAGTGTGAGATTATCAACTTGTGACTCTAAGTCCTTATTCCTAGCCATGATGAACTCTAACGCCTTATCCTGGCTAAGTAGTTGCTCAAAGATGGTATCACATCTAGTAGAGAGAACTTCATAGGATGGAGGTACCTCATCGATGTCATCAATGTTGACGGAGTCGGCCATGAAGCACATGCCAGTGAAGTCTTTTGCCTTCCCTTTCTTCTTGTCATGAGGGAGCTCCTCCTCCTTGTCCTCCTTGCTCCTAGAGTCCACATTGCTCATGAGTTGCTCTCCAAAAGCAGGAAGGACCCGATGAGTGGCCTTCATGAGCTTGGCAGCATCAAACTTGGACTTGTTCCCTTGATGCTTCCTCCAAGCTAGCTTTTCCTTCTTGTGGTTGCTCTTCCCTTTTAGCATGGGGCAGTTCGCCCGGATATGGTAGAGCTCTCCACACTCATAGCATGTCACAGGGCCGCCTCTCTTCTTGTTTCTTACATTGTTATAGGCCCGTGTGAATTTTTTGGCTAGGAGGGCTAACTCAAGCTCAGGAATACTCTCAAGTTCCTCTTCATGGATTGCAGATAAACAGGCACGTGAAAAATCCAGAGGAAAATTCAGAAGAGCCATCAGGGGTTCTCTTGAGAGGGTTAGCGACCAAAGCCATGTTCTCCTTCTTAGGATGATCAATTCTCTTGATCTCATGGGTCTTGAGCTTACTATAGAGCAACTCCAAAGTGAGATAAGAGAGATTGACATTCTCCTCAATGGAAGTAGCATTCATCTCCCATTCCTTGGTGTTGATTGCAGCCAAAATATGGGTAGCATTCTCAAACTGAGAATACTCGATGTCGACCGCTCTCAGCTGATTGAGGACCTTGTTGAAGCGAGTGAATACATCATCGATGCTCTCTCCAGGACGCATCTCGAACTTATTGTATTCTCGCTTAAAGACTGTTTGGTGTACTTTCTTGATTTGGGATGAACCCTCATGGTAAGTTTTGAGAGTGTTCCAAATCTCATGCGCGGTCTCAAGGTGACAAATCCTATCAGACTCCTATCTACCAAGTTCAGCATACAGAAGGTTCTTCGCCTTGTGGTTGTTAGCCAAGAGGGCTGCTGAAGCCGGCGTAGCAACCTTAGGAAAAACGAGCGGGGCTCGAACAACCTCCCATACAGCTTGTCCTTCGCTCTGAAGGTAGACACACATGCGATTCTTCCAATAGGCATAGTTATACCCATCGAAGACACGCAGCTTGGTGGAGTACTTCTCCATCGCCAAGTTCAGTGATCGGTTAAGATCAAGATTGAACTAACCGGGCTCTAATACCACTTGTTGGACTGAAACAGTGACTAGAGGGGGGGTGAATAGGAGCACGATCTCTTTTTCACCTTGATCGGATTCAACACAATTTTCACTCTAATAGCTATGAGAGCTATGAAGATCAATGTACAAGCATAGCGGAAGACTTGTATTGAATCTAATCAAAACCCTGAAGCAAAACAACCAAAATCACCAAAAAACTCAATTCACAATGAGTTGGGCGGTCAGACCTCTCAGCCTAGTGGTCTGACCTCTCCATGGGGCACTCTGACCTCTTCAAGGGGCGGTCTGACCTCCAGCCTGATGAATAGTAAAATCAGCTCGAATTCGAAATCACAAATTGGTCTAAATTTTGATCTAGAACTACAAACTTTACGAAACTTGAAACACACATTCTCTAGGATGTCAGAAACCTATTCCAATCAACGATCATGAAGATCATTGCCAAAGTTCTGACCTTTTTCTGTTTGCGTGAAGGTTGCTTCAAAACCGAGTCAAAATCAAAATATGATCTAAAAACTTGCTCGCGGGTAGAAGATGATCAAGATGATCCTAAATGCATTCTCACATGTCACAGCAAGTAAGATCCAGGCTAGAAACCAAAGGATCAAAGAAAGCCCCAAAATCACAAAAAAGAGAGCAAGAACAAGAAGAGACTCATCTTGAGGAATCTTGCTTGGATTGATTTGAGATTGATGTTGGTTTACAGCCACTCTATCCAGGAGGACAAAAGCTCAACACTTGAGCACACAATCAATCCATCTCTCTAGAACCCTAACCTCTCCACTTTCCTCTCCGTAAACACAAACTAGGGTTTCTCCAATACAAGGGTTGGAAGATGCGCAACCAGCACCCTCCTCTATTTATAGTGGACGATAGCTTCTAGAAGGACATCCCTAATGGGCACCCGTTAAGCCCACACACAAATGGGTTTCACTTACGCACGCATTTCAAAGCGTCATCTTCATCTTCTCTTGACCTAAACCACTTCTCCTTGCGTCGTCTTGCACCACGGTTTAGCCAAAAGCCATCAAGGCGGTATTTTGGTAAAGTTACCAAAATACCCCTTCTCGATCCTTCTCCAAAGACCGAGTCCAATCTTCATGAAGCAATCCCATGCTTCGCCACGTGTAGGTTGATTAATGGATCTCTTCATGTCGGTAAGTCTCTCCCATCCGGCTCCCACCGAAACCACCATGGTACTTGCACCGACCCCCGCGCTACTTGATGCAACCCATCGCGCCGAACTTCCCGTTCAGTCATTCTTGTCCATTTTGCGCGCATGCTTGAGTCCACTGACTTCACCCAGCATCCTCGATCATTCTGAACCTAAGCTCTCCAAGCCTAGTCCCAATTATCCTCGTCATTGACGGTCGTTGACTTCCAAACCTCCTGCACAACAATAGACCAAGATATTGATTTTGGGAACAAGTACTTCGCAACTTGACCCACGTTAGTGAAAACATGCATCATGCAACACATATGCACTGAAACTCATGAACTTGACCGAACCAACAAACATCATTTGCCAAGTCGGCCGTGAATAAGTCAAAACCAGTCAGATCGCCTTCTGGCGGCCTCGACACCCACTGGCCGGCCCGATCAAGACAAAGAAGGGACTTAGCCAAATTTCCTCCTTAGAAATCCGAAGCCTCTCTGGAAATTTTAAACGAATAGAACATTTGACTTGAACCTCCAAAAATTATGAGACCAAGTGTAGAAGAATTCTCTCTCTTGCCTAACCCTCTATTTTTGGCCCGATCCAAAATTCAATGAAACCTTTATGGCCGGTCAGACCATCGCCTCCTGGTCAGTCTGACCGCCAGCCTCTTGGCCAAAGTCCATGCTGGTCTGATCGCTAGAGGTGGCTAGTCAAACCGCCACACAAGCCAGTCTGACTGTCGCCTCATCTAGTCTGACCGCCTACTGCCTGACAGAAACTAAATTGTAACAGCCCAAAATCCCTAAGTTGGATTAGCTAAGCATCTATTGTGCATTTATGAAATTTTGGACTTTTTAAAACTTTTTGTTGCAACAAATAGTTTTCAATTGTGTGAATGTTTTAGTTGGTTTCTATATTCTCGGATATGCTTGTTTAGATTTCTGGAATTTATTGGAGGTTATTTAGTTCCTATTTAATTTGCTTGTTCAATTTTGAATTTGAATTTAAAACACAAACCTAATAGGTAAATAAAAAAATATAGATATGAAAATTCATAATTAAAAATCCAAACTCAGCATAATTCTAAATAGAAATTGAGGAATTAATTAAAGCATGTTTTGCAATTCTTCTCACATCCAGTAATAATAATCAATATTAAATCAAATGGTTGAAAGACTGCATTTAAATTTAATTATTTTGATTTCTTGTTTTCGCATGCATCACAAGAATCATGTCATTATGCATACATTAGTATCACCGTTCTCATTTTCCAGTTTGATCAACCACAGGCGAAACGTCTGCGTGTCCCTTCTTTTCCTATCATCTCCCTTTTTCCTTCCCTGATAATCCCTTTCGCTTCTCTCCTTCAAATCTCATCCAAAAAACTCAAAACCAAGCCATGCATGTCATACCACCGCGATCGTCATCGCACGACCAACCCATTTCTACAATTCTTTTCCACATGCATGGCAGTTTGAGCGAATTCGCAAAAGGAGGAAAAGAAGTAAGAGATGAAACACCTGCATGTCCATTCTTTTCCCTAACTTCTCTCCTCGCAATCACAATCAAAAAACAAAAATCGTGCGATGCATGTTATATCGTTGCGTTCGTCGTTACGTAAGCATTCCATTTTTGTGGTTGGTTTCCGCATGCGAGATTGTTTGAACAAGTTGAAGAAAATGAGGGGGAATAGTACTGTACAATAGCTAGTTGCAGCAATTGTCATTCCTTTGTCTCCAACCGAACAACTCCCTGACCATTTCCTGTTGCCTAGCCGAACACATCCCCTCCACTGCCCATTCTCATTTTTGCACACTACCCAGCCAAACTTTTCACCATTTCATTTTCTCCAACTCTTGTCCTGCCCATTTCTTTAACAGCCAACAAAAACAGGAATTTAAAGATTTTTAGAGAAAATCACACTCTAGATAAATTCCTGAAAATTTTACCTAAGCATCTAAACTACGTCAGGAACCTTCCACAAAAATTTTGTGATTTTTGGAGCTAGAAAACTGTGTCTAAAAATTACCAAACTCCCTGCTGCTATTTGTTTTTTCCCCAGCCGAACCAACCCTTTCTCTCTCTCATTTCCTTTCTCCCAACACCAAAGCCCCTTGGGTCACTGTCACTTTCTTCTCCCTATTCGGCACTGCCATTTTTCCCAAGCTAAGCACAAGTGCAAAGCCCCATAATTCCTTCTCTCCACTGCCATCTTTCTTTACCTAAGAGAGAAACCTTTTGTCTCTCTTCTTGCCCAACCGAATCACATGCATGCCCATTTCTTTTCCTCACCAGCCCAAAGCCCTCACACCCACTGCCATCTTTGTTATTCATCTCCCATGCACTGCCATCCCCACTACACAGTCATCTTCCCCATTCTTTATTCAACTCCATCCCCACTGCCTTTCTTCTTTCTAGAAACCGAACAGCAGCCCAGCTCTTTTCTTCTCTCCCTCCTTGAGCTCATCTCCACCTTCTCTCCTCCCAAACACCACCAAGAATCATGAAAGCTTCAATGCATGTCATACCACTATGATCCCCATCACTCTAGCATTCCATTCATCCAATTAGATTTTGCATGCAAGGTCATTTGAATGATTTTGCAAGATGGAAGAAGAAGTGGCAGAGGGCAGCCAAACCATTCGGTTGGGAGGAGTAGCAGCAGCGAGGAGGCAGTAGCACGGCTGGCCTCAAGGCGCAGCCCGGCAGTGGTGGAATCGAGGCAAGGAGGCAAGGTTGGCAACCAAGCCCATGCAGCAGCCAGCAACGCGAGGAGGAGGTGGTCGAGCCTGGGCACGACCAAGATGGAGCGAAGATGGTGGCAACGGCGGCCCAGCGCGGAGGTGTCGAGGTGGCTGCCTAGTAGCGGACAGCGGTGGCGCCGGTCCGGTGGTGACCGAGCCGAGGGAGAGCCGCAACGGAGGACGGTGTGGCGATGCGCAGCGCATGCTAGCTGCGGCACGACTACGGCGGGCGTGGTCGCAGATGAGTTCGACGATGACGTCGTCCGGTGGTAGTCGCACGCCTAGCGCGTGTGACGGTAAAATCTTTAGGATTAATTGCATTACCATTATTAGTTTGCGCATGTGCATAATCATATTAAGCATGTCATTTTATTATTCATGCATGTTTAAATGAGTTTAACAAATGGATAAATTATTTTGACCATGAACTAATTGATCCCACAAAAATTTGCTTAGCAAATGAATATATGGATTAGTAAGAAGTTTAGTTAACACCCTCTCTTAAATGGATGAATGAACAGTGAGGTAATCCATGTCAAATGCCAAAACAAATTGATTAAAAAGTATAATGAATTATTGGCCATTAACATTTAATCTAAAAGTGTAAATTAATCTTGAGTCAAGAATTGGAATTTGGTTAGTTAAGCAACAATAAGTTACTGCCCTTTTCTAATGCAAGTGGATGGAAAAGTTTTATTGGATTAAATAGCCTTTAGAGTTTGATCTAAAAGAGAGCACACTAAATCTGAAAAACAAGTGTTAAGAATGATCCCTATAAAACAGTGAATCTCCATTAGGTAATTGAATTTATCAAAGTAGCTAGTAAGCTAATTAAAGAAGCTATTCTCCTTAGCAAAGTTGTTAAGAGAGTAGAGGGTAGTTAGTTTTGACCGAACCCCTGTGCCATAGTTGTGTTAGTAGAAATAGAGGCACTAAGTCGATAGTTATAAAAAGTTTGGCTTAAACTTGAAAACCTCATAACTAAATCAATCCAACTCCGATTCGAGTGAAACCAATTTTGTTGGTTTTCATTCTTAATGTACTTTAACTTGGAATAGGTTCTAAACATGTCATTGTCCCAGAAAATTTCAAAATTAGAATTAATTTCTGGAATGAACTATTTATACACTAGAAATTGAATTAACTTCAAAAATTTGTAAGTAATTCATTTGAACTCCAAATGGGATGAATCCAATTGGATTGTTCATATAATTTTATCCTATATCCATTTTTGTAATCCTTATATCCACCACTATCCTACAAAATTTCACTAAATAATTAAAATCGGATGAACAGTAACAGATGAGAATTAATCTGACATTCAAACTACTATAACTCTCGCATACTAAATCCAAACGGAATAATTATTTCATCTAAAATCATGATATTCCTTCTGTGAATTTTTCATGATTTTTGGATGACTTTGAATTTTTGGGTCTTTTCGGTCTTATTCGTTCTTATTGTGCTTTCAATTTCTTTCGCTAGGTTCCAACGAAATTATTGATTGCACGAGTGACCCTCTGCAGCAGGAAAGTTATCCTCAGCAAGGCAAGCAGTTTGATCATAAATGTCCCATTACTTTCAAGTCTAATACTTTGTTTACAAATTGTATGTATGCATGCTTTTGTGTCAGTTTATTTTTCCGATTAGATGTAGCTATTCCTATTGCATGGTTGCCCTTAAATTGTTATCCCCTGCCACAAAACATAAGTTATTAATATCTCTGGTGTGGATATCATGGGGATATGCCTGAGGTCTTAGGATGATGTTACAATTGGCAATGTCGTTGACGGTTTGTCGAATCACGTGTTTTCGGCAAAGTTCCAAGTCTGTCAGGCCATTGGCGGTCTGACCGGCCTTTGTGGCGGTCAGACCGGCCATGCTTGTGTTGATTTTCTGAAATGAACATCGCGGTCGACCGCCAAAGTGGCGGTCCGACCGCAAGGAGCGGTCTCGACCGCCTTGTTTGAGCGGTCGACCGCCATTGCAATCTTTGTGGATTTTGAGCCGGGCCAAAAATAGAAGGTGTAGGCAAGTGAGAAGGTGCTTCTGTACTTGGTTTCATAATTTTTGGAGCTTCTAGGCAAAAGTTCTATTGGTTTGAAAATTCCAGTACGTTTTAGATTTCCAAGATGGAAATTTTGGTTAAGTCATGGATTGGCGGTCGACCGCCTTTGGTGTGGGCCCGACCGGCCGGAGCGATCGACCGGCCAAGGTGGCGGTCTGACCGGTTTTGATGTGTTTCGTCGTCCTTCGTGGCGGCGATGTTTGCTTGTTAGGTCAAGTTTATGGGTTTCATGGCATATGTGTTGCATGATGCATGTTTTGACTAACGTGGGTCAAGTTGTGAAGAACTTGTTCCGGATTCGCTTTGCTTGTCTATTGTCAGTGCGAGTTGCTTGGAGGTCAACGACGGTCAACGGCGAGGATGATCGGGACTAGGCTTGGAGAGCCGAGGTCCGTAACGATCGATTTACTTCAGTGAGGTCAATGAACTCAAGTGTGGTGCGAATGGACAAGGGTAACCGAACAGGCGATTCGGTCGATCGTTCGATCAAGCGGCGCTGGGTCGGTGCAAGTGCCATGGTGATTTCGGTGGGAGCCGGATGGGAGAGACTTGCCGACATGAAGAGAGTCACCGGATCAACCAACACGTGGCGGCATGGAGGTGCTTCACGAAGATGGGACTCGGTCTTTGCAAAAGATCGAGAAGGGTATTTTGGTAATTTTACCAAATACCGCCTTGGTGACCTTTTGCCAACTCACGGCGCAAAGATGGTGCAAGGTGAAGCGGATTAGGTCAAGAGATGAAGACGACGCTTTAAAACGCGTGCGTATGTGTCCTGTTTGTTTTGGGCCTTAACGGGAGCCCATTAGGGTTACTCTTCTAGAAGGTCTAAGTCTCCACTATAAATAGAGGAGGGAGGTGGCTGCACCCCCTCAACCCTTTCATTACTTGTAAACCCTAGTTTTGCTTTTGTGCTTAGGGAGTTGATAGTTGGAGGTTAGGGTTCTAGAGAGTTGGATTTGATTTCGTGCTCATGTATTGAGTCTTTGTCCTCCATTGATGGAGTGGCTGTAAACCAATACCATATCAAATCAATCCAAAGAGATTTCTCTCAAGATGAATCTATTCTCTCTTTTTCTCTCTATTTGGTGATTTGAGGTCTTTCTTTGATCCGCGAGTTTTTGCTTGGTTTCTTGCCGTGATATAACTTGCTGTGACATGTGGGAACCCATCTAGGATCATCTTGATCATCAATCACCCACGAGCAAGTCTCTAGATCATATTTTGCATTTGGTTCGGTTTTTGAACCTCCTTCGCTCAAACTGAAAAAGATAGGAACTTTGGCATGGATCTTTGAAATATTTGATTGGAATAGGTTCCTAATATCTTTAGGAAGGTGTGGTTCAAATTTCGTGAAGTTTAGCCTTACGGATCAAAAGTTAGGTCGTTTTTCGTTTCGAATTGTCGGGCTGATTTTGCTAATTTTCCTGTTCACCGTCAGGAGCGGTCAGACCGCCCATTCCAGAGGTCAGACCGCTAGGCAAACCGGTCAGACCGCCCCTGTGAGAGGTCAGACCGCCCAACACTTTGAGATTTGAGTTTTTGGTTGTTTTTGGGTGTTTTGCTTTGGGGTTTGATTGGATTCAATACTAGTCTTCCGCTGTACTGGTATATTGATCTTCATAGCTTCCATAGCTATTGGAGTGACATTTGTGTTGAATCCATCTTTTGTGAAAAAGTGAGCGTGCTCCTATTCACCCCCCCTCTAGTCGCCTTTTCGGTCCAACAAGTGGTATCAGAGCCCGGTTAGTTCAATCTTGATCTTAACCGGTCACTGAACTTGGCGATGGATAAGTACTCGACCAAGCCGCATGTCTTCGATGGGCTCGACTATGCCTATTGGAAGAATCGCATGCGAGTCTTCCTTGAGAGCGAAGGACAAGCTATATGGGAGGTTGTTCGATCCTCATTGTTTTGCCCGGTTGTTACGCCGGCCAAAGAAACCCTCTTGGCTAACAACAACAAGGCAAAGAACCTTCTATATGTTTGGGCTTGGTAGGCAAGAGTACGATAGGATTTGTAATCTTGCGATCAAGACATGAGATTTGGCACACCCTCGAAACTTACCATGAGGGATCGTCCCAGATCAAGCAAGTGCGTCAGAATGTCTACAAGCGAGAGTACAACAAATTTGAGATGCGTCCTGGTGAGAGCATCGATGACGTCTTTACTCGTTTTAACAAGGTGATCAATCGATGAAAGTCATTGGCATTGAGTACTCTCAATCTGAGAATGCCACCCACCTCTTGGGTGCAATCAACACCAAGGAGTGGGAGATGAAGGCAAGCGCCATAGAGGAGAACGCCGATCTCTAATCTCACTTTGAGCTGCTTTATAGCAAGCTAAAACTCATGAGATCAAGAGAGGCGGTAATCCTAAGAAGGATAACATGGCTTTGGTGGTGATCCTCTCAAAGGACTCTGATGATTCTTTTGATTCTTCTTCCGATTTTTCTCTTGCGTGTTTATCTGCTATTCAAGAAGAAGAGTTTGAGAGTCTTCTTGAGGCTGATTTAGCTCTTTTAGCCAAGAAAGTCACACGGGCATATAACAATGTCAAAAACAGAAAGAGAGGTGGTCCTGTGACATGCTATGAGTGTGGAGAGCTATATCACATCTGGGCCAACTGCCCCAAGCTGAAAGGTAAGGGCAACAACAAGAATGAGAAGCCTGCCTGGAAGAAGCCTAAAGGGGGCAAGTCCAAGTATGATGCTGCCAAGCTCATGAAGGCTGCTCACCGAGTCCTTGCCGCTTTTGGAGATCAATCCATGAGCGATGTGGACTCCGGGAGTGAGGAGGACAAGGAGGAGGAGATGTCTCAAGACAAGAAGGGAAAGGCCAAGGATTTCACTGGCATGTGCTTCATGGCCGACTCACGACGCCAATGACGATTTATGAGGTACCTCTCTCCTATGATGTTCTTTCGCTAGATGCGATAACATGTATGAGCAATTGCTTAGTCAAGATAAAGCTTTAAAGTTCACCATGGCTAGGAACAAGGATCTAGAATCACAAGTCGAGAATTTGACATTAGAGATTGTGAATGCTAATAGTCTAGATGTTGATGAATGTTCATCGTGCCATGCTTTGCACTCCGAACTGTCTAAACTGCAATCTGCTCATGATATTGCTTTGCATCAACTTGAAAATGCTAGAACTGAGCTAGTTGATGTTAAATCTGCTCCATGTGAAAAATGCTTAGAGTCTAGCAAGTTGGATGCTTCTGGTAATGTGAAATCTAGCTTTTGCTCTTTACGCTTAGAACGCGAACATGAAGTTAAGGATATTCTAGAAGCGATTAGAGCTAAATTTGCTGCTTAAGGACACAATTGATTCTACATCTTGTGCCTCTTGTGCCGCCTATAAGCTTGAAGTTGCTCATCTTAAGGAGAAACATGCTAGAGCCATTAAGGACAAGACTTGTGAATCATGTGCTAATATTGAGAAAGAAAATGCATATCTCAAGGATACTTTAGAAAGATTCTCTAATGGTGAAAAACAGTTGAACATGATTCTAGATAAATCTAAAACTCCTTTTAAGAAGCAAGGTTTAGGATACAACTCGCCAGACATGTCCAAGCCTAATGTCATTCGTGTCTTGGAAAATGGCTTAGTTGAATTTAAAACCCAACCTCGCAAAAACTGCTTTTAAATCATGCGGGTTTGTCCAACCTTCTTTTAAGGCAAAAGGTGCTTCTCCCAAGGTACAAAATACCATTGCACCTATTGCAAGAAGAATGGACATTTGGTTGAGTTCTCATATGAGGTTTGAAGAACGCTAAGAAAAATAATGCTAGAATGTCATCTAATCAACCTAGAGCTTTTATGAGACATGGTCTTGTACAAAAGAAGAACCCCATCTAGGATTTGTTGCACATGCTCATCACCATGTTCCTAGACAGATGCATCTCATGTTCTCGTTACCATTGCTCATAATAGAACTTCTAATAAAGTCAAGGATAGCACATCCGCTTTGCATACTACTCATGAGACGAGTGTCTCAAGATCGGGTTCCCAAGTCGCTTTTAACTAACCCCATGATTGAGACACATCGCTTTTTGTTCCTTGATTTTCGTGATTGGCGCGGAAGGGGAAGAACACATGGTTCGCCGACCGTGTTCACGCCACATGACCGGAGACTCAAGATGGTTCACCTCCTTCACGCGATCAATCGGTGATGACTTCATCACCTTTGGAGATGATACACAAGGGCGCATTGAAGGAACTGGAATGATTAGGTGAACGACAAGTTCATTCTCAAGGACGCCGCGCTTGTGTCTAAGTTAAGGTACAATCTCCTTTACGTCTCACGACTTCTTGATGATGGCTATGAGACCCGTTTTAAGAAGAATGCCTGTCGTGTGCTTGATTCTTTTGGTGAGCTCGTTTTTGGGATTTCTAGAGTTGGTAGAATTTTTGGAGCTTCTGAGTCTCTTGCTGGATCCCTTAAGTGCTTAATTGCTTCTTCTTTTGATATCTGGCTTTGGCACCGACGGTTGGGGCACATTGGTTTTGATCATCTGACACGAGTTAGCGGCCTTGATCTCATGAGAGGCTTGCCTAAACTCAAAGCTGTCAAGGATGCTGTTTGTGCGCCATGTAGGCATGGCAAGCAAGTTGCCGCCTCACACCCGTCATTGACTATGGTTATGATTGACGGACCGGGACAGTTGCTTCATATGGATACTATTGGTCCTGCTAGGGTTCGGTCAGTCGGTGGCAATTGGTACATTCTTGTCATAGTCGATGATTTTTCGAGATACTCTTGGGTGTTCTTTCTTGCTTCGAAGGATGAGGCTTTTGATCATTTTCATGACCTTGTTCTTCGTTTGGCTTCTGAACTTCCTGGTGCCTTGAGAGCGATCCGCAGTGATAATGGCACGGAGTTCAAGAATGCTTCTTTTGCCTCTTTTGTGCCGAAGGTATTGAGCATCGCTTCTTTCTCCACACGCCTCAACAAAATGGCGCTGTGGAAAGGAAGAATGTGACTCTAGCCGAGATGGCTAGAATGATGTTTGATGAGTATAGCACACCGAGGAGGTTTTGGGCGAAGCTATTGCTACCGGCTTGCCATATTTCAAACCGTGTCTTTTTGAGACCGTCTTTGGGCAAGACTTCATATGAGCTTCGCTTTGGTAGAAAACCCTCTGTCTCTCACTTTAGAGTCTTTGGATCAAGTGTTTTATTCTCAAGACAGGAACCTAAATAAATTTGAATCAAGAACTTGTGATGGTTTATTTCGGGTTATCCCGCTCATTCAAGGGTTTTCGGTTTTTAATGTTGAAACTAACATTGTCCAGAGACATGCAATGTCACTTTTGATGAGACTAGCCACAGAGCTAGATCCGATGTTTCGTGACTTACAGTGTGACAGAGAGCATTTTGTTGAAGAAGATGAGGATGAACTTGATATTGCTCCTCCACATTGTCGATGTTCCTATCCAAGCCGCCCAAGCTCTGAACCCGTGACGATCGCTTCACCTCCAATTGAGGCTCTGCTTGCATCTTCGCTCGCCGGCCAGATACTGCGAAGGTCGAGGAGACGCTATCTCCCTAGGCGCCTTTGCACATTCGAAGCAACACCTCCGGATCAAATGATTGGTAATCTTCATGAGCGAGTCACTCGCCTGTATCATGATCCAAGTCTTTTCTCTCACTCTGCATTTGTAGCTTCTTTTGAACCCAAAGATATATCACATGCTTTATCTTATGCTAGTTGGGTCAATGCCATGCATGAGGAGTTAGAGAATTTTGAAAGAAATAAAGTTTGGAACCTTGTAGAACCTCCTAGTGGACATAATGTTATAGGAACCCGTTGGGTGTTCAAAAATAAACAAAATGAGGATGGTTCGTGGTTAGAAACAAGGCTAGATTGGTAGCTCGGGGCTTTAGCCAAAGTTGAGGGGTTAGATTTTGATGAGACCTTCGCCTCCTGTTGCTAGATTAGAAGCCATTCAAGATCTTGCTTGCATTTGCTGCATCTAAAGGTTTTAGGTTGCATCAAATGGATGTTAAGAGTGCCTTTCTGAATGGGTTTATAGAGGAGGAAGTGTATGTTAGGCAACCCCCTGGTTTTGAGAATCCCAAGTACCTTGATCATGTTTTTAAGCTATCCAAAGCCTTGTATGGTCTTAAACAAGCCCCTAGAGCCTGGTATGATAGACTTAAGACCTTCTTGCTTAAGAATGATTTTGAAATGGGAATAGTTGATAAGACTCTTTTCATTCTTAGGCATGGCAATGACTTCCTGCTTGTTCAGATATATGTTGATGATATTATCTTTGGTGGTTCCTCTAATGCTCTTGTTTCAGCTTTTTCCGAGACCATGTCCAGGAATTTGAGATGAGCATGATGGGAGAACTCAATTACTTTCTGGGCTACAAATCAAGCAATGCAAGGAAGGGATCTTCATCCATCAAACGGCACACCAAGGATTTGCTCAAGCGTTTTGATATGGGTGATCGCAAGTTTATCGCCACTCCCATGGCGATTTCGATCGCTTTTGGATCCAGATGAGGAAGGAGAAGCCGTGGATCAACGCGAGTACCACAAAGATGATTGGCTCCTTCAGACTGACGGCCTCAAGACCGGACATCCACTTCATGATCCGCCTCTACGCGAGGTTTCAAAGGCCACCGAGGACTTCACATCGCCAAGCCGTTAAGCGCATTTTCGTATTTACACTCTACCCTTCAAGATGGCATTTGGTATTCTTGTTCTTCTTCATTTGTCCATTCGGGGTTTTGATTCTGATTTTATGGGTCAGAGGCTAGATAGGAAGAGCACATCTAGCACATGTCATTTCTTAGGCACTTCTCTTGTCTCTTGGTCTTCTAGGAAGCAGTCTTACATTGCACAATCCATCATTGAAGTTTAATATGTAGTCTAGCCGCTAGTTGTCAGAGTCGATTTTGTGGATGGTCTCCACTCTTAAGGATTTTGGGTTAACTTTTGCTAGTGTTCCTCTCTTCTCGTGACAACACTTCGCTATTAACATTGCTAAAAACCCATGCAACATTCTAGGACCAAACACATAGACATTCGCTATCACTTCCTTAGAGACCACGTTGAGAAGGGTGATATTGTGTCGATTTTGTGGAGTCCGAGGCTCGCTTAGCCGATATCCTCACCAAGCCTTTAGACCCAACAAGGTTTGCCACCTTGAGGAGTGAGTTAGGGGTAATTTATCCCTATGGGTTGGTTTGAGGGGGAGTTGGATCTTTTCCGATCTTTTCTTGTTCTTTTGGTCTTTTATTGATCTTCTTTTGATCTTGTTGATCCTTTTGGTCTTTTGAGCTTTCTTGCATCTCATTGTATCATATTGCATTCATATGAAAAATCCAAAAAGATGCATTGTAATATAAGCTTTTCTGCTTATCTTTCAAAATTGATGAAGCTTTGCTTATTACCCTTTGGAGCTTTAGTGTTTCAATTCTTGCTCAATGCCATGTCTAGTTCTTTGACTTGCTAGAATTATCATGCTTTCACATGTGTAGCTAAGTCTTTGTCTGTATGAGCTAGAACTTGAAAAACAACTTGAACTAAGAAATTAGCAATTTGTGAATTGTTTAGCCATTCTTAATTAGTGCTCCTTTTGTGACATTGGCCTGTCAAAATTGCTTTGTTAGCTCTTGAATCTAGCTTTGACCATTACTTGAGCTTCTTGTGTTCTTGAGAATCTAAAACCGCTCTTGTGAAAAATGAAAAATCAATATTCAAGATTGTCTTTTGCTTAAATTGTGCCAAACTACTCTTCTTTAGACTGCATGTCAAAGACATGAACTTGGAGATAGTTTGATGATCCGAACGATCTTATGGGGACCGCTTGTCACAACCGACATGAACCTCAAGATTTGTCGCCTACGGTAGGAGCTTAGGAAGAGTTTGTGGATGGCTCCTAGTCCGGATCTTCTTCACTAAGATATACCTTTAATCAACTTTTGGTCGAAGCTTAGGATGAGTTTGTGGATGGCTCCTAGTCCAGGATCTTGTCACTAAGTTAGACCATTAGTCAACTTCAATATTCATTGCAAATGAAGAACAGTTGAAAAATAGGCGTTTGAGAAATTTGAGCAAAATGATTCAATTCAGGACCTATTTGTCTCTTAATGTGGTCATTGTTAGCTTGTGGATCTCACGTTGATATTTTGACATGGCCAGTATCATTTTAGGATCCCTGTTGATGAACTTGCTAGATTTGAAGCTTTGCTTAAAATGCTAAAATTCATTGCTTTATATTGAGCCTTCTTGCTTAGCTTTGTTATATATGTCTTATCATGATCTTGCTAGCATTGTTAGGCTTGATATGTTGTTTGTGCAACTTTAGAAATGCTAACTTGTTCTTTTGGGTAATCTCCAAAGCTTCTTGTATTCAAAAATTGAAAAATACAAAAAAATTTGAAGCCACTCCATTGCATTTCATGCATGCTCCATCTTATGCTTTTTCCTCATTCTGCATTTGTCATCTCTCGACGAGAGGAAGGCGTGATTCCTTGATGACTCCATTGTCAAAGGGGGAGAAGATATTGTAAAAATGTTAAAAAGGGGAGAAGTTGTTTGGGGAGAAGGTGTTTGAAAAAAAATTGAAAATCTGAGGATCATAGTAAGGGGGAGTTTCTTATTTGCATTCTTAGGGTTTTATTGTCATTTCTGAACTAGAATTGCAATTCTTGATCCTCACAATGATCAAAGGTCATATCGAACAATTGTTCTTTCATATGGACCTTAAGTGAGTTTTTGACTCCTTCCTGGAATTTGAAGCTTTCGTGCCTTCTTTTGCCGTATCTCACTTGCTGATACTATTCTGGAGCCAGCTTGTTCATTTCCTTTGCTTTTTCTTGCATTTGGACCAAGTTGTGCCTTTGAGCGAAAACGACGTGTTTTTACTTTTCAAACCTCTAAACTTGCATTTGTGGAAAATTGCCAATGTGTTCATCAAGGGGGAGATTGTGGATATCATGGGGATATGCCTGAGGTCTTAGGATGATGTTACAATTGGCAATGTCGTTGACGGTTTGTCGAATCACGTGTTTTCGGCAAAGTTCCAAGTTTGTCAGGCCATTGGCGGTCTGACCGGCCTTTGTGGCGGCCGACCGCCATGCTTGTGTTGATTTTTCGAAATGAATATCGGCGGTCGACCGCCAAAGTGGCGGTCTGACCGGCAGTGGAGCGGTCTGACCGGCCTTGTTTGAGCGGTCAGACCGGCCATTGCAATCTTTGTGGATTTTGGAGCTGGGCCAAAAATAGAAGGTGTAGGCAAGTGAGAAGGTGCTTCTGTACTTGGTTTCATAATTTTTGGAGCTTCCAGGCAAAAGTTCTATTGGTTTGAAAATTCCAGTAGGTTTTAGATTTCCAGGATGGAAATTTTGGTTAAGTCATGGACTGGCGGTCAGACCGGCCTTTGGCTGGCGGTCTGACCGGCAGGGGAGCGGTCAGACCGGCCAAGGTGGCGGTCTGACCGGTTTTGATGTGTTTCGTCGTCCTTCGTGGCGGCGATGTTTGCTTGTTAGGTCAAGTTCATGGGTTTCATGGCATATGTGTTGCATGATGCATGTTTTGACTAACGTGGGTCAAGTTGTGAAGAACTTGTTCCCGGATTCGTTTGCTTGTCTATTGCTGTGCAGGTTGCTTGGTGGTCAACGACGGTCAACGGCGAGGATGATCGGGACTAGGCTTGGAGAGCTGAGGTCCAGAACGATCGACGATGCTGGGTGAGGTCAATGAACTCAAGTGTGGTGCAGAATGGACAAGGGTAATCGAATCGGGCAGATTCGGTCGATCGTTCGATCAAGCGGCGCTGGGTCGTGCAAGTGCCATGGTGGTTTCGGTGGGAGCCGGATGGGAGAGACTTGCCGACATGAAGAGAGCCGCCGGATCAACCTACACGCGAAGCATGGAGGTGCTTCACGAAGATGGGACTCGGTCTTTGCAAAAGATCGAGAAGGGTATTTTGGTAATTTTACCAAATACCGCTTTGGTGACCTTTTGCCAACTCACGGCGCAAAGATGGTGCAAGGTGAAGCGATTAGGTCAAGAGATGAAGACGGCGCTTTAAAACGCGCGTGTGTATGTGCCCGCTTGTTTTGGGCCTTAACGGAGCCCATTAGGGTTACTCTTCTAGAAGGTCTAAGTCTCCACTATAAATAGAGGAGGAGGTGGCTGCACCCCTCAACCCTTTCATTACTTGTAAACCCTAGTTTTGCTTTTGTGCTTAGGGAGTTGATAGTTGGAGGTTAGGGTTCTAGAGAGTTGGATTTGATTTCGTGCTCATGTATTGAGTCTTTGTCCTCCATTGATGGAGTGGTCAGAAACCAATACCATATCAAATCAATCCAAAGAGATTTCTCTCAAGATGAATCTATTCTCTCTTTTTCTCTATTTGGTGATTTGATGTCTTTCTTTGATCCGCGAGTTTTTGCTTGGTTTTTGCCGTGATCTAACTTGCTGTGACATGTGGGAACCCATCTAGGATCATCTTGATCATCAATCACCCACGAGCAAGTCTCTAGATCATATTTTGCATTTGGCTCGGTTTTGAACCTCCTTCGCTCAAACTGAAAAAGATAGGAACTTTGGCATGGATCTTTGAAATCTTTGATTGGAATAGGTTCCTAATATCTTTAGGAAGGTGTGGTTCAAATTTTGTGAAGTTTGGCCTTACGGATCAAAAGTTAGGTCGTTTTTCTTTGGATTGTCGGGCTGATTTTGCTGATTTTCCTGTTCACCGTCAGAGCGGTCGACCGCCCATTCCAGAGGTCGATCACTAGGCAAAGCAATGAGACCGCCCTGTGAGAGGTCGACCGCCCAACACTTTGAGATTTTAGTTTTTGGTTGTTTTTGGGTGTTTTGCTTTGGGGTTTGATTGATTCAATACTAGTCTTCCATTTGTCTCGGTATATTGATCTTCATAGCTTCCATAGCTATTGGAGTGACATTTGTGTTGAATCCATCTTTTGTGAAAAAGTGAGCGTGCTCCTATTCACCCCCCCTCTAGTCGCCTTTTCGGTCCAACAGCTGGTGAATTAGAGCCTGGTGATTTAATTATGCTCTTTTATTGTCTTTACGGTGTCATGCTAAGAAATGCTTAGCTACCGGTAGAATTGGGCGGTTATCGACTTAGTCGATAACCTTGATCACAAAAAATTATTATTATCATTATGCTTAGCACCTTGTGCTTTGTTACTTTGTAAAGTCAAAAACTGAAAACTGAAAATAAAATTGTTTCATGACTTGGGCACAATGGATGTTGGTGTGATCTGTTGGGTGTGAATGGAATGGTGCCTAAGTCCCCAAGGACCGAGTTACTTGTGTCACTAAGCCAAGCGCTTTTGCGTGCTAACCACATGAGAGGGATATGGGAGCTCTCTTGACTAAGTACTTTGGGCGATGTTAATTATGAGTTGGTTGGTGGTTGTAAAAAGAAATGTTTGTGATAGGAGGGGAACATCAGCAAATCGGCTTGAGCTGGCTGATGTGTCTTTCTCTTTGTTGGGTTGCGGCTCTTAATTAGCTTCACCCATTGGAAATGTCTTGTAGGACTTAGCCGTGCCGGCATACCAAAGGTAGTGTGCTTATTCCAGAGGCAAAAAGGCGGTCTGGTGTGTGGGTACATTGGTACACCCCTGCAGGGTTCAAACTATTCGAATAGCCTCGTCCTAGGTTATGGACATACTTGGTAAGGTCGTGCAAGAACTAGACTATAACATTTAATTAAAACTTGATGTGGGTGGTATGAATGGGGAATTCATGCTATGGTTGTAGTGGCTATTGGGTTAGTCACTTCCAAGATGTCTTGTTATTATTGTTACTTGTATCTCGCTGTTTTTTCAAATAAAAATAGATTGTAAAATTGCTTTAAATCTATTATATTATTGCAATGAAAACTTGCTTTATGCTGAAAATGAGTCTAGAGCCTCCTCCACTTAAATAAGCTTGCATGTAGCTATATGTATAGGCCTGTTACCCTACACGTAAGTCTTGCGAGTACATTTTTGTACTCATTTGCTTTGCTTAATAAATTGTTGCAGAGGAGGAAATTGATCCCCAAGGGATCCACTTTTGTGAGATGTGCGGTGGTTTCGACGACTAGCTAGGTTGGTGGCCCGGTTGGTTGCCTTGTGGGTTAAAGGCACACTAATTGGCTTTTGTTTATCGCCATCTTATGGCACCTTGCTTCCGCTGTTATTTAAGACTCTTTAGTTGCTATTTGGCCGGTCGGCCCCTCTTGTAATAACTCTATTATGTATGTCTTTTGAATTGTTTAGTTGTACTTTGGATTCTATGTGTTGAATGGAATTGATGCATAATTTTTGTATGGGGTATGTGTACTGCACTTCTGGGAAGTACATATACGCCGAGAGCCGTGATATTTGATTTGTAATGCTTGAATCATCTTAATGGTTAAGAATTACAAGTTAAATACCCTGGGTTCTCACATAAATTTTGCCGAAAATGCATGTTTCGATAAACCCTCAATACTATTGCCAATTGTAACATTATCCTAAGATCATGAGCATATCCCCATGATATCCACACTCATGATCATTGGGATTGACCCGAGTAGCTGGCACCAGTTGTCCCTGTAGACTGGAGGAAGGCAGTTGTCATAGCGTGGGGTTGCTGGGACAAGAGCGCCGACGGTCATGGTGATGGTGACCAGATGACAGTGGTGTAACAGAACAATTGGTATATGAAGGGGTGTGGTGCCAATGCGACTCACTCGCTGTCTTCCCGGTATCGATGAAACATTGGTGGTGCCGGCCGACAGGAAATCCGGCATAGGTCTTAATTTCATGGATTTCTATGTTTTTTGTTGTTAGGAAAATAGAGACAAAAGAGACACGAATTTTTACGTGGAAAACCCTTGCGGGAAAAAACCACGAGCGCCAACTGGCAATAATCACTATATGAGGAGTGTTTACAAAATGTAGGGGATCACAATGAGACGTCAACTCTCCCCGTGCGACTTACAAGAGGTATATAAAGGGGTAAAAGGACCTGGAGTCCAAGTAAGAAACTAATCCGCTAATACGGCACGTTTGGATTTGACCATATTAGAAATTCGGATCACATACAGATCACAAATATCAACATTTGTATTAGCAAGCGAAAAACCAGCTATACTTCTCTGTCCTATTTCCAGATTTATGCAATTTCCCGTTTGGATGTTATAGTAAATGGAAAACAACATTTCTTGAAGTACCGGGCAGGGTTTTGATTAGTGGAATTTATTTTACCAGAGGTCACTGGTTGGACCGAAATGGCCAAAAATCAGAAAATTTTGGCTGAAATTTTCAAATCAAAATTAAAAATTTTCAAAGTTGAAATGAAAAAAGATAAAATTCAAGCAAATTTCAATAGACAAAAGTAATTTCGGCTAGTTTTGGCCTATTTTGAATTTTACCGAGGGTACCCTTAGAATCGAAAATCCCAATTTTCGGTTGACTATCGACCGATAATCAAAACCCTAGTAACGAGCACAAAAATATGGAGATTATTTGTATAGTATGGATAAAAAAAACCCTTTAGTCACATAAGAAAGTCGTCCAAGAATACATGCAGTCAAACTTTATTAATTTTGACTAAATATATTATTTAAAATATGTAGTTTGGATATACGAAATTGGTACGAGTAATTTTTTTTATGAAAAATGCTTCCATAACATTGCACTATTATAACTTTTTTAAATATGATAATAAAATTTAGTAGTCAAAATGGCTTGTTGTTGACATTGAAAAGTTAAAAACGACTTGTTTTTTTTTAATAAGAGGGACTACGATACTTTTCGTAGATGTTACATGAAACGATAGGTATGAAAATAACCTCACGTGCAGATTCGTGGCTACGAGATGGACGCCTTGAGTTGAAAAAAGTCATGGATTTTTAGAAACTCACAAAAATACCTTGATATTAGACATACTACAGTTATAAAAGTAAAAAAATGGTTATTAGTGGGTTTTTAGGAAAAAAAATCTAAAAATATTGAGCATACTACACTTTATAAAACTACTCATGATTTTGTTGAAGGAAAAAAAACTAAATTGGTTCGAAAAATGGTTACTACTACTTGGCAGGCGTCCACCAAATACACAACCAATGGACATCTTCAATTGTGATACGACGCCAAGTACTACTACAACTTCAGATTGCGATTCTAAAGTGAATTCTCAATTTGAAGTGTTATTGGGTGCTGTTTTGACCAAAAGAAATAAGGTGGCCAAGTGGGTGGATGGGAGGCTGGCCGAGGAGAAGGAAATTGCACTAGGGTAGCAACCCTAGCACCTGGCCGAAGAGGTGGCTGGCATGCGGTGGCCACAGCGAAGGTGGGACTAGCTGGAAGACATGTGGCGCATGGGGAAGGAAGGACTTGGAGGCGTGTGGCTATGGAGCCATGGTTGCTGCAATGAGGAGCCCGGGTGCAAGGGAAGAATGGTGAGCACTGTGTGGGCCGAGTGGTGCGCATAGGGAGCAGGAGGAGGGCGCGTGGGTGCATGAGAAGCAAATGGGGCAGCCGGGCTTGCGGTGCAAGGAGATAGGGCAACATGCATCATCAAGTTGGCGCAAGGGAACATTGTGTGGAAACCAGAATCAAGGAAGTCAGCTTAGTTTCTATGTTGGTTTGGTTTCCATACCAATATGCCTTTAAACTCTGATTTGAATCCGAATTTCATGTATTTTCCTTTTTTATATGAAGAGTCCGAAACAAGAATTTTAGAGAAGAGTTAGCTTCTGTTTTAGCTAGTAAATCTGAAATTTCTTTTTGCTGTTTTTTTTTCATTATGAAAATAGGAGAGTTTGAGTTGTGCGTATTTAGGAGGTTGGATTAGTTTCGGATACTATTCACAGTATTGTTCATCCAAAGACAAATTGTGCTTGTGTGGGAGGCTATTTAAGCCCCATGGCTACACCATGTAAGAGATAAGTTATGATTTATGTAATAAAATTCAGAAAAGCCGTTTTGGCGCATATCATGTATTTTTTTAGATGAGTTGAGAGAAAAAGATTGAGAGAGAGATCAAGATATCAAGAGTTGGGTACTGTTCATATGTGTTACTATTCACACGTGGATACTGTTCACTGAGGTTACTGTTACTTGCAATTCAATCTATTAGATTGGTTTGTGAGCGCTGATTTTCTTGCAATTCAATTCACTCGAATTGGTTTGTGAGTTTGCTATTCTTCGTACGTACCGTGAAAGATTGAACTAACAATCGAGATCCTTCTAATAAGCTAGTTGGATCTTTATCAAATTGTATCTTGCAACAGCTTTTAATTGTAGATTGGTGACATTCAACCAGAAAAATCCCCCACAACTAGAACTTTCACTTAAAAAAACAATAAAGAACTCTCATGCAAAGTGATGTGGATGCTCGTGAGAGCACCGCCGCCACCGCTCTCGCACATCAATGCCATGGAGATTCCTTCCTTCGTGTCTCGACATCTCCTTTCCACCTCGTCTCTGGAAGAGAAAGAGGATGAGAGTGGGTGTTGTTGAGAAACCCTGGATTAGGGGTTGATGGATGTAATACCGAAGCTACCCTCTATGGGTTTTAGTTTTTAAGTAGGACCTCATTGTACTCAGAAAGAGATTAATCTATTAATAAAGTGGTTCCTCATATTGTCTCCATCTACTTCGTCTCTCTGTTAATTATCTATTGTATATTGATTGGTTGATTGTTTCTTGTGACTATTACCTTCTTCAACCGGTGCAATCGGAAGAATTAGAAGAGGGAAGAAGCCGCATCTGTCCCCTGCTGACATCCCTTAGATCCTCCATCCAATGGTTGAGGCGAGGCCTCAGCCAAGCAAGTTCGCTGGCTAAAAATAACAGCAAAATCCCAAACCTCTCATTTTGCTCCACGTTTCCCAGTTCAGACAAAATAAAACACGCCTTCCTTTTACCCCTCGTTTCCCAATTCACACGAGATAAAAAGAAACAATTATTACTAAACACGCCTTTCCTTAATAAACTCAACATTGCTAAATTACCAACCAGCCATTCACTCGCTACTCTCGCTTCCCTCATGCTTTCACACGGCATGCACGAATTAATTGGGGGGCCCCACATGCCAATCTCTCGGTATAAATACCTCCCCGAGCAGGCACAAGTGGCATCGCAAATTTACAAATCCTCACAACCCTAAGCAACACCACACCACACCACAGCAAAGAGGCAAAGGAGGAGGAGGCAATGGCCGCGGCGACAATCGGCAGCGGCGGATGGACGCACCTCCACGCCGTCGGCCGCAGCGCGTCTGGCGCCGTGGTGTCCCTCGCCGTGGACGATGTCTCTGGGGAGCTATTCGTCGTTAAGTCAGCCGGGGGCGCCGCCGCGCAGCTATGGCGCGAGTGGGGCGTCATGTCCAGGCTTTCCTCGCCGTACGTGCTCAAGTGCCTGGGGTTCCGCCCCGCAGACGGTGGAGGAGCCACACGCGGCGAGCACCAGCTATTCCTCGAGTTCGCGCCCGGCGGGTCGCTCGCCGACGTGGCGCCAGAACAGGGCCGCCGAGGAGGGTGCCGCTGTATGCGCGCGCGACGCGTCCGAGGGGCTGGAGTACATCCACGGGAGGCTCATCGTGCACGGCGACATCAAGGGGACCAACGTGGTGGTCGGCGCTGACGGGAGGGCCAAGCTCGCGGACTTCGGGTGCGCGAGAGTGGCGGGCGACTCCAAGCAGGTGTTCGGCGGCACGCCGCCGTTCATGGCACCCGAGGTCGCTCGCGCGGGGAGGAGCAGGGCCCCGCCGCCGACGTGTGGGCACTCGGGTGCACCGTCATCGAGATGACCACGGGCCGCACCCCGTGGAGCGACGCGGACAATGTCCTCGCCGCGGTGCACCGGATCGGGTACACGGACGCCGTGCCGGAGGTGCCTCCCTGGCTGTCACCAGAGGCGAAGGACTTCTTGGACCGGTGCTTGCAAAGATACGCCCGCGACCGTTCCACGGCGGCGCAGCTCTTAGAGCACCCATTCGTGGCAATGTCATGCGTATTCAACAAAGAAGAGGTGAAGGCCACATGGGTGTCTCCGACGAGCGCGCTGGACGCGGCATTGTGGGAGTCGGAGACCGACGACGAGGCCGACGACATGTGGAACAGTCCGGTTGGAAGGATTAGGGCAATGGCTTGCTCCCGCTTGGCGTTGCCGGACTGGGACGCCGACGAAGGCTGGATCGAAGTTCGTAGTGGCATCTCTAGCAAGGTTGCTGATATAGCAACAGCAGATGAGCTTACAAAGTGTCCGGCCAAGAGGGTCAGGGCATTGGCGTCCCCGCCATCGACTGTGCCGGACTGGGACTCCGACGAAGGCTGGATCGAAGTTCTTAGCGGCATCTGTAGCAATGTTGCCGATATAGCAACAGCAGATGATGAGGCTTCAGAGTGTCCAGCCAAGAGGGTCAAGGCATTGGTATGCCCGATAACGTCCGTGCTGGATTGGGAGTTTGGGACTCCAACCAAGGCTGGATTGAAGTCCGCTGCAAATCGTCAGCCGGTGAGAAGGGTGATGTCATTAGGCCTGAAGAATTTGAAGTAGCAGCAGCCAATGAGCTCTTCAATGATGCTTTCCAGGCAGTGGCAGTGCATAGCGTAGGAGTAGGAGTATGTAGTGACGAGGCTTTAGTTGAGCACCAGGAGAATTTCTTCTCCTTGAGTTCTTTCAGCGAGCAAATTGTGCTTGCTGTACATGTTGCTGATGCGGCTACTGGGAAGGCCGGAATAAAACAATTTTCCATTTCGTCGTACTACATAGCTTTGCTTTTCTGTGGTTTTCGATTGGACGATTTTGTATTACATATGAACTTGACAAGAATGCGAAATGTGAGCAAAATTTTGGGTCTAAAGGCATAATAAAACACCGGATGCTAGTCTTGTTTCTGCAGAAGTAAAACGAACCAAGCAATTCATGTTGAAAGCATGCCTAAGTACTGTAGCAAATCCGACAACTGGCTTGGATGCTGTAGCACGTTCGACAAGAGGTTTGGCCCTATTCCTTTGTTTGCTCATGAAATTACCAACTCATGAACATACGAATCTCAGGAGGAACAATGTTTCTACATACATTAAGTTCAAAATAAGAGATGAGGAATCACCCGATGAAGCAAATTTACAAGGAAAGCAAAAGTGACTAGCCTACCGTTTTTTCTCGTTGTTGTCTAGCCGTCTAGGGATAAGCTAGTCACATATGATTTTGAAATTAAAATCAATCAGACTTCTGCTTGATATATTTTTTTCAACGAGATCGTGAGACAAGCTTTTACATGGGTATAGGACCCAAACAATGATTGGATATAGTTTAACAATAACTACATCAAGCAATCATAGCTCAAAAGTTTACCACTTACTGCTAAAAATTCTAACGATGACTAACTAGCTAATGAGTAGTGATAAAAAAAGTTAAGACGAGCAGAGCTTAAATTGCTAATTGGCAATGAACGCGATCGATACACGATCGGTTCTACTAGTTCATCTTCACGGGCAATCGTGCACGCGCAAATTAAGATGGGTGCTCGGCGACTCCATCAGCGCAGGCCGTCAATGACAAGCGCGAGCTTCAAGCCATCCCGCAGGAAGAGCCATCGCCTGAGCGCCATGAACGCATGACAGGTGATGACGCTGTTGGGCCCGGCCAGGTGCACGTCCGGGAACAGCGGGGGCACGTCGAGCGTCAACGCCGTGGCCTTGAGTCTTGCCCGTATGTTGAGCTACAATGCCACGTACTTGACGTCGAACAGTTTGGCGCCAAGGTACGTTCCAATCGCCACAAGGAAGTCGACCTTCACGGCCGGCAGAGGCTGGCCACCGGTGACCAGCTTGAGCAGGTACGCGGTATCGTATAGCACGCCGTACGTGATCCACATGATGCTGAACGTGAGGATGCCGGCGCGGTCGAGCTCGGCAGCGAACGCCTCGGCTGTCACGCCGTGCAGGCGCGCGGACTCGAAGTCGAACCCCTGGGAGCGAAGGAACTCGACGTACTCCGGCACGTGGCGGTCGCGGCCGACGTCGAAGTCCGCGAAGTTCACCTGCCACGTGCACTCCACCGGGATGCCTTTCTCGTCGGTCCCGACGGGAAGCCGGCCGCGCACGTCACAGAGGGTGATACCGAGCTGCAGGAGGTGGAGCTCATCGACATTAGTTTTAGCAAGCGCGTAGCGCTGCTCCACGATGAGCTGGTCGAGGCGGGTACCCCTGGGCGGGCGGTGGACGGTGCCAGGGTACTCGATGTCCATCGCGACAAAGGGGTACTCGCGGAGGAAGGACCGGATCATGGCCACCTCGTCGCGGACGTTGCGCTGCCAGGACTGGCGCGCGCGCGATGTGGGGCGCGGCCGCATGGTGAAGAACGGACGATGCTATGGGCGGCGTGGGTTGCAGAACGGCACCGCAGACGGCCGCATGCACGGTGCGGGCGGGAGGAGGAGGCCATGGCGACCGACTTGACACGTACGCTCTAGTGCTAAATCGATCAATCACTGCAACTCGAGTTGGGTGGTGGTTGGACTCGGCCGGCCGACTAATAATGAGGTGGACGAGTTTGAGTCCGATGCATGCATGCTACTACTAGTAGTTCGACTCGGTTGCTCACTCCGAAACCGAACTGGATTCGACGCGCACGGACGGTCCGTACGTGTTGCGTGATGTATTGAACGTACGTGCAGGATTCATCTGATCGGACGGTCGCACGCGAGGCTATCATCTCTCTGAGCTTGTGGTGTCTAGCGGGCAGAGTACCTTTACTTGAGAACATGACGTCATTAGTGACGGCATCGGTTTTGCTTAACGACGAAATCGTCGATTTTTATGCTATTGGTATCCGTCAGGTTCCAGGAGCCTTTATGGTGTTAGAAATTTGGGCTTGGGTTATCTAGGGAAAAAAGAAGGAATTATTGATGATTTGTCACTATAAAGATGTGCATTTGATGATTTGCCACTTCATGTGACATCTTTTGCTGTGACAAATCATCAAATCCCCCCAAAAAAAGAAATGCTTCCTGATTTGACATGACTATGCAGTCTCCCTATCAATCTGTCATAGTATATTCACGCATCTTCGAATGTGAATCAATATGGAAAATTTGGGAGCGACTAGGAATCCGATTTACCGTCGGATCTCACTTAGTCTCCCCAACCATCAGATCCTACTCCTGCAGCCCGTCGTTCGAAGAGGGTGATACCGCTAGGAGAAGACGGCAAAAGCAGCCACACCGCCTTGATCCTCTAGCCGCCGGTCGCCCCGACACCCTATCCTCGCCTCTCTAGAGAGACAGAGAGAACCGGGAGGAGCATGGCTACGATTGCGGCTGGCTCTAGCCGCCGGAGACTGGTGAGCTGTTGGGATGTGAGAAGGGGATTGGGAGGTGTAGGTTTTGTGGGTCAATGGATGAGTATGAGATAACTAATTCGATCTGATACAAAAAAAATCCCAAAAGTGCAACAATTAGCCCTGAGCTTGGAACAATTATTTGCTCTAGATGCAACAAACACGAAATCAACATTAAAAAATGTGCAACAAATTTGAACTATTGGACAACAAATAAAATAACATATTGCAATAAAAATTAAAACTTGTTGCAACAACAAAGAAACATTGGAGCACAACAACACATCCAATAGAGTGCGACAAAAATCTATCGATTTGCAAACAAAACATTGGACGCTCAAGTGGAGCAACGGCAATAATGAGTGGTAATGGTCGCAACATCAAATTGAAAAAAATAACATTTTTGCAGATAAAAGCTACTGCAACATCAAAAGATAACAATATCAACAATTAGAAAGAGAAGACGCAACATTTGAGATAACATATTGAAATCATTTCATGAATTCGTTATGCAACATTAAAAAAACATAGTCCTGACATCTCAAATCACGTATCGCAACCAAAAATCCCTACTGCTGCAACAAACACCCAACTCACCTGGCGGCGGCGGCGCGCTCAATCCCTGTCATCGGGATGGCGCCATAACACTAGGAGAGAAGGCTTCAAGCCAATGAATACACGTCACCGTCACGCTTGGATTTGGTGGCGGTGAGGCAGGCCTATGCCTTAGTGGAGCTCATCTGACAACGAAGGCGCTAGGAGCTCACCTGACAGTGACCTCACGTGACTCATGAGCAAGAACCATGGCGCCCTCGTGTGGCCTCGAAACAAGAGACTAGAAGCAGCCCTCGTCCAAGTAGTAGCGGCCACACCTCGAGAGGAGAGAAAGAGGGGTTGAAGGGAAGAGAGGCAGTGTCGGACCCCAGACTTTGAATACCCAAAATCCTCGTGTGAATACTGTACTAGTCCCATGATCAGTGGCTAGTACACACATCCACAACATTGGCATACACATCCATACATAAATACATACAATATGAAACAAATATGGTACATAACTTAAGAGATTACAAAGTTTACATCACAAGGGCCGACTGGCCAAATAAAAGCTCAAATATCAGAAGTAGCAGCGGAAATATAATAACTTAGATGCAAAAGTCCAGTGGCATGCACATCCAAACCCTCAGGCAACCGACAATGAATAAGATCTAGAAAGACCCATCCCCGTACCCCTGGTACCGAGAGCGAAGTAGGCGTCATCTGGCAACTAATCATCCTCATCCTTTGAACAACAAATTAAGAAAGATTGAGTACATTGCATACTCAGCAAGCGAGGGTGCGATGTGCACCTCCGATCCGAGCGAGGGACCCTTCGGGTGTTTGAGCGAGGTAGGGCCGAAGATGCAATGATCCTTCAGTCTCTGAGCGAAGGTGGGCCGAAGGGTGGTGAGTGAAGGTCGGCCAAAAAGTGGATTCTGCTCTGGGCCCAGCCTTGCGCAGGTGGGCTTCGTCCTTGGTGCAGAGGTGGCCTCATGAGTGCTGTTCTTTGGGCAGAAAGTGTGCGTCGGGGGCTTAGGGCTATGCGCGGCGTCAAATTTGAGTTTTGAGTGATGGTAAACATGCACCCACCTGACTTTGAAACAATATGAGGCATACATGCTTGGTACCGGTAGCCTTCTTGACTATGTGAAGATTGTATGGAAATCATAAGAAATAATGAATGCTGGTGCGTTTAACATGTCTGCCCACTAGTCCTTCAATCGGCCAGAAGAGCATCAATGAGCAGGCCTACTAAATAGGGAGTTCCAGCCCAAAGGCAAGCGCGCAGGGACTGCCTAGCCTACACCCAAAGCTATTTGCTTATACTTTCCTGCGCTACCACACAAATGAATTGACGACCGCGTGGCTAGCAGGTGGAGCTCTAAATAGTGTACGCGTAGCAGGTCTTGTGCTCGACTCTACCGCCTCAGCAAATATTTGTGTTAAAATCTAGGTGCTAGACTCGGCACTCACCTGTATTCCGAAGCAGAGGCCCACCCCGAGGCCCACTACACGCGCGGAAATCAATTTGCCGGAGCCAAATACATGTATGAGTTAGCCTTGAGAAACCCTCAATGTCCATGTCCTCGGGGCTTCATTTATAGAAGGATCGAGAAAGAGAGAGTATTTAGGTATGTTTGTCTAAATATATTATACAGACTAGGTCTGCATATGTACAGTAACCCCGACGTCACCCCGGTATTCCTGACGACTCTAGGGTGTGGAGCACACCCTTGGTGCCCTGCTATGACAAATATAATTATGCCAAGTTTGTATTTTTAATTATCATCTTTTATTTCAATTTGTTTTGATTATCAATTAGGCTTTGTATTTCAAAGTTTGATGCTTAAGTTTTATAATCAGACAAAAACAATAGAATGCATCAAAAACTTTTAAAAAGTTCACATTTTCTCACTTTTTAAAAATAAGCCTAGATTTTAGGATATTACACAAAACACATTTGCCGACTTTTAGAATCATGCCACAATGAATTTGGTACATGGACTTAAATCATTTGCAAAACACATTCGCAAACTAAAGTCATATACTACAAGGATTATGCATGAGCTTCAACAATTTGCAAAATATATTCGCACATATCGGCAACATGCTAAAAATAGCTAGAGCAAGCACTAAGAGATATCAACACATGACACTCGGGCTACTAGTTAAGCTCCATCTTAATAGTATGACAACCTATACTAGCAATTCGGTCTTCACACCAAACACCGAGTTGGTAAAAGACTATGAACACATCCTTAGCCTATGCTAGTCATACCATTGTCTTGAGCATCCATCTTGGAGTGGTCACTTGATGATGAATATCTACACTACAAGTACAGGATCTTGACTTTAATATCATCAATACATGATAATCTTCTTCACTTCATGGTCTTGTCTTGATGCTCATCAACACATGATCACATCCTAAGTCTTCATCATCATGGAACTTAACCTGTTTTACCAACTAATGGAAAATGTTAGTCCACATGATGATTATCATTAATTACCAAAATACTCTATTAACTCATAATTGCGGGTCTAGATTTTTCAGAGGGGACAACGGCGAAATCGACCAACGGCGGTGGCGACTAGCCGGTGGCTAATTTGGCAAGGCAGCGCTCTCACAAGCATCTACACCCCGAGATGGTTCTCATTGTGCCACCGACATAGTGTGGAGATCTCCTACACGCCTATCCACGGCGGCCGATGCCATGGAGTAGGGTACTACGGACGACAACTCAATAAGGCTCTACGGTTCCATTCAACTAGTCCCTTAGCTTAGCCTACCCCTAGAACACAAAGTGATGTGGGCACTTACTAGTTTTCGGCTGAGACGACGATCCTGGATGGTGAAGGAGGTAGGCAGCATGGCTTTGAGGTCACCGGTGCAGAGGAAGAAGAAGGCAGTGCTCCGAGTGGTTCTACGGAAGATTAGGATGGTGATGGTGAGCACGTGACAGAGGCAGTGCTAATGGGCGTGAGCGCCAAGGTCGAAGCTCACTAGTGGGGTTGGCATGACTTGTTGAGAACGGCAACGCGGGTGACTCAGTCATCAGAGGGGAAGAAGACGGGGCGGTCAACGTCGATTCTATGTAGGAGGATAGAAACCGAGGTGAGCATAAGGTAGAGGGGGTAACGACGAGCCTGAAATGCAGAGATGGAGCGGCGAAGGCTCACCTGTATTCCGAAGCAGGCCCACCCCGAGGCCGAATACACGCGCGGAAATCAATTTGCCGGAGCCAATACATGTATGAGTTAGCCTTGAGTGTTCATGAGAGGAAGCCCTCAATGTACATGTCCTCGGGGCTTCATTTATAGAAGGATTGAGAAAGAGAGAGTATTTAGGTATGTTTGTCTAAATACATTATACAGACTAGGTCTGCATATGTACAGTAACCCCGACGCCACACCGGTATTCCTGACGACTCTAGGGTGTGGAGCACCCCTTGGTGCCCTGCTATGACAAATATAATTATGCCAAGTTTGTATTTTTAATTATCATCTTTTATTTCAATTTGTTTGGATTATCAATTAGGCTTTGTATTTCAAAGTTTGATGCTTAAGTTTTATAATCAGACAAAAACAATAGAATGCATCAAAAACTTTTAAAAAGTTCACATTTTCTCACTTTTTAAAAATAAGCCTAGATTTTAGGATATTACACAAAACACATTTGCCGACTTTTAGAATCATGCCACAATGAATTTGGTACATGGACTTAAATCATTTGCAAAACACATTCGCAAACTATAGTCACATACTACAAGGATTATGCATGAGCTTCAACAATTTGCAAAATATATTCGCACATATCGGCAACATGCTAAAAATAGCTAGAGCAAGCACTAAGAGATATCAACACATGACACTCGGGCTACTAGTTAAGCTCCATCTTAATAGTATGACAACCTATACTAGCAATTCGGTCTTCACACCAAACACCGAGACCGGTAAAAGACTATGAACACATCCTTAGCCTATGCTAGTCATACCATTGTCTTGAGCATCCATCTTGGAGTGGTCACTTGATGATGAATATCTACACTACAAGTACAGGATCTTGACTTTAATATCATCAATACATGATAATCTTCTTCACTTCATGGTCTTGTCTTGATGCTCATCAACACATGATCACATCCTAAGTCTTCATCATCATGGAACTTAACCTGTTTTACCAACTAATGGAAAATGTTAGTCCACATGATGATTATCATTAATTACCAAAATACTCTATTAACTCATAATTGCGGGTCTAGATTTTTCAGAGGGGACAACGGCGAAATCGACCAACGGCGGTGGCGACTAGCCGGTGGCTAATTTGGCAAGGCAGCGCTCTCACAAGCATCTACACCCCGAGATGGTTCTCATTGTGCCACCGACATAGTGTGGAGATCTCCCTACACAGCTATCCACGGCGACCGATGCCATGGAGTAGGGTACTACGGCACGACAACTCAATAAGGCTCTACGGTTCCATTCAACTAGTCCCTTAGCTTAGCCTACCCCTAGAACACAAAGTGATGTGGGCACTTACTAGTTTTCGGCTGAGACGACGATCCTGGATGGTCAAGGAGGTAGGCAGCATGGCTTTGAGGTCACCGGTGCAGAGGAAGAAGAAGGCAGTGCTCCGAGTGGTTCTACGGAAGATTAGGATGGTGATGGTGAGCACGTGACAGAGGCAGTGCTAATGGGCGTGAGCGCCAAGGTCGAAGCTCACTAGTGGGGTTGGCATGACTTGTTGAGAACGGCAACGCGGGTGACTCACCATCGAGGGAAGAAGACGGGGCGGTCAACGTCGATTCTATGTAGGAGGATAGAAACCGAGGTGAGCATAAGGTAGAGGGGGTAACGACGAGCCTGAAATGCAGAGATGGAGCGGCGAAGGCTCACCTGTATTCCGAAGCAGGCCCACCCCGAGGCCGAATACACGCGCGGAAATCAATTTGCCGGAGCCAATACATGTATGAGTTAGCCTTGAGTGTTCATGAGAGGAAGCCCTCAATGTACATGTCCTCGGGGCTTCATTTATAGAAGGATTGAGAAAGAGAGAGTATTTAGGTATGCTTGTCTAAATACATTATACAGACTAGGTCTGCATATGTACAGTAACCCCGACGCCACACCGGTATTCCTGACGACTCTAGGGTGTGGAGCACGCCCTTGGTGCCCTGCTATGACAAATATAATTATGCCAAGTTTGTATTTTTAATTATCATCTTTTATTTCAATTTGTTTTGATTATCAATTAGGCTTTGTATTTCAAAGTTTGATGCTTAAGTTTTATAATCAGACAAAAACAATATAATGCATCAAAAACTTTTAAAAAGTTCACATTTTCTCACTTTTTAAAAATAAGCCTAGATTTTAGGATATTACACAAAACACATTTGCCGACTTTTAGAATCATGCCACAATGAATTTGGTACATGGACTTAAATCATTTGCAAAACACATTCGCAAACTAAAGTCATATACTACAAGGATTATGCATGAGCTTCAACAATTTGCAAAATATATTCGCACATATCGGCAACATGCTAAAAATAGCTAGAGCAAGCACTAAGAGATATCAACACATGACACTCGGGCTACTAGTTAAGCTCCATCTTAATAGTATGACAACCTATACTAGCAATTCGGTCTTCACACCAAACACCGAGACCGTAAAAGACTATGAACACATCCTTAGCCTATGCTAGTCATACCATTGTCTTGAGCATCCATCTTGGAGTGGTCACTTGATGATGAATATCTACACTACAAGTACAGATCTTGACTTTAATATCATCAATACATGATAATCTTCTTCACTTCATGGTCTTGTCTTGATGCTCATCAACACATGATCACATCCTAAGTCTTCATCATCATGGAACTTAACCTGTTTTACCAACTAATGGAAAATGTTAGTCCACATGATGATTATCATTAATTACCAAAATACTCTATTAACTCATAATTGCGGGTCTAGATTTTTCAGAGGGGACAACGGCGAAATCGACCAACGGCGGTGGCGACTAGCCGGTGGCTAATTTGGCAAGGCAGCGCTCTCACAAGCATCTACACCCCGAGATGGTTCTCATTGTGCCACCGACATAGAGTGGAGATCTCCCTACACAGCTATCCATGGCGACCGATGCCATGGAGTAGGGTACTACGGCACGACAACTCAATAAGGCTCTACGGTTCCATTCAACTAGTCCCTTAGCTTAGCCTACCCCTAGAACACAAAGTGATGTGGGCACTTACTAGTTTTCGGCTGAGACGACGATCCTGGATGGTGAAGGAGGTAGGCAGCATGGCTTTGAGGTCACCGGTGCAGAGGAAGAAGAAGGCAGTGCTCCGAGTGGTTCTACGGAAGATTAGGATGGTGATGGTGAGCACGTGACAGAGGCAGTGCTAATGGGCGTGAGCGCCAAGGTCAAAGCTCACTAGTGGGGTTGGCATGACTTGTTGAGAACGGCAACGCGGGCGACTCAGTCATCAGAGGGAAGAAGACGGGGCGGTCAACGTCGATTCTATGTAGGAGGATAGAAACCGAGGTGAGCATAAGGTAGAGGGGGTAACGACGAGCCTGAAATGCAGAGATGGAGCGGCGAAGGCTCACCCGAGCGCCCGGAGTGGCTCGGCAACGGCGGCCAGAATAGTGCTCGAGCTCTCCTCTCCATGCGGGTGCACGAGGAAGAAGGGGAGTGAGGGGGAAACGACGCAGGCAGAGAGGTGAACTCGACGCGCGACTCGCGGTGGCTTAAGTAGGGCGGAGCACGAGACGAGATGGCGGTGAGTTCTCGTGGGCGGCTGCTGTGCACAGCTACACAACGTCAAGATGCGGCATGGGCATGAACGGGCGAAGCGACGGGGAGGTAGCAGGTCGTGCGCTGCTTGGTCGAGGCGTGGACGAAGTCTCCTCCGTGACACTATAATGAGGACGGCATGGCTACAGGCAGCGAGCTCGGTGCGGCTAGCGTGTGGATGCGACGGCGTGGGCTGTTGAGCGAGGATGAAGAAGGGGGGATGGGCCCAGGAGGAGACAAGGAAACGGGCCAGCCTAGGAAAATAAAAGAGGAGATGCGCTGGGCCGGATTAGGTGTAACATCCCAAAAAATGGTTTGTGTTTCAAATGTATAAAAATGAGGAGAAATTAAAACTTTTGATGCCTCTTGATGTCATTTGAAATTTCTGGAAATTTTTCCCAAGGTTTTACTAATTTCAAAGACCAATGTTTCAGTTAATTGAAGCATAGTCCTTGAAAACTCCTGAAGCAAATCTTGTGATCATCCTCTGGGAATATTTTTCCTAGCTTCTAGATCACCCTAGTGACCCCTCTGAAAAATTTCATAATTTTTAGAAATTATTTGCTATTTCTAAGAGGCTAGTCAAACCAGTTTGACTCTAGGTCAAAACCCTTGGGCAGCACCTTGAGAAATTTCTAGAGAAAAATGCAGTACATAAAAACCTCTGGAAATTTTATAAAAGGTTAATCTTGGAGTCAAAAACATCTAGTAAACATTTCAAAATTTTTGGAGCTATGAAACTCCTTCTAAAAATTCGCTAATCATCTCAGCCTATTTATCCAAAAAACTTGATTTCACTGTTGGACCGACCGAGCCACTTTGACTCGGCCGAACCCAACCAACTAACCTGCACGCACCCCTTACCCCTTCACTTTGGGCCATACGATTGGATCCAACGGTCTGGATTGAGTGGGCCGTTCGGACCGTCCGAACGCACCCCCTCGCGTGAACCGTCCGATTGGAAATCAAGGATCAAGATCGATTGGGCCGTTCGGACCGTCTGAACGGCCCCGTCATATGGACCATCCGATCTTGATCTAATGATCGAAACCCATTCCGCTGTTTAAACTGACCCGAGCCAGGGTGCGACCGTGCCTATCTCTGTCGCTGACATGGTGGGACCCACTTGTCAGCTTCATCCCTAACCTTTTGTTGGCGCGGCAGAGGGCGAGCGCCACGCGGTCGAGCATCTCTGCACCACCCCGTTCACGATGTGAATCCACCGCACAATTTGACCACTCCTAGAGCTTCATTGCTTAACGTCGCCTCCATTGTCGTCATCTTCTCCGGTTAAAACCCCTCCAAACCCTAGTTTCTCTTCACTTCTCCTCTTTTTGGCCGAGGAGAAGGAGGCTCACTTTGGCTCATCCTTTCGGTAAAATTCTCAACTCCGAGTGCCTTAGTTTCCTTCTTGCATGTCATTTCCATTTTGGCTAATGCGAGCTCTTGATTTCTTGTGTAGCGCCCGGAACGCCTCCGTGCCATTTTTCACCCTAGAGCGTGCCCCGAAGGTCACCTTTGTGCCAACCTTGTCTTCGGTGAGTTTTAACCTCAATCTTGCGCGTCATATCGTGTCTTTAGGTGTGACATTGAAAACCCCTCAACTAATTTGGGTAATATGTCACAGGAGCTCATGGATTTTGAGTTCCTACATTTGTGGCCGACAAGGTCCATTTCCATCTCCTTGTCGATCCGGTAAGACTTTTTCCAATCCCTTGCTCCTAGAGCATCTTCTTATGATGCTTGAGCCATCTTGATGCTTCATGGATCTTTTCCTTACTCAGGCTCTCTTCTCCTCATGGAGCCGTGCCACCGCCGTCACCTTCTTCGTCGCCGGTCAACACTTGAGCTTCCTTGAGCCTCTCCCTGCTTCAGGTAGACTCAGTAGCCCTCGTAGATGCTTTGGCACCCGCTTATCTGGACAATGCGGAGCTCTTTTGTGCATGCACGTTTTGGCCAGAGCTTGGCACCGCCCATCGCCGGCTAGCCGCCGGTATAAGGCATCCCAGCCACCGCCACCACCTCCAGTAAGTGCGCAACTCTATTAGGAACCCATTCATGCCCTACACTCACACCAGCGTGGACCACATTGTTGGCGGTGAGCTCAACTTTGAACTTAGGTTATTGTCGTACCTCAACAATCACTGTAGCACAATCATTAGTTTTTAACCCCTGTCCTAAGCACGTTTTTTGTGTAGATCCGGTGTTATTTGCCGCTTAGTCTCACTATCGCGTGGGCCCTTGAATAGAAAACAAGAGGGTTAAGCTCCGGTCAGAGCTTGAGTCTTTGACATGTAGGACCCACCTGTCAGTTCGCTTGAATCAGAGTCTAAACATCTCTTTTTCATTTGGACCGTCCAATCTAGATTCAACGATCTAGATCAGTTGGGCCATTCGGACCATCCAAACATCTCTTTCATTTTGGATCGTCCGATTTTGATTCAACGGCCTGGATCAATTAGGCCGTTCGAACCGTCCGAACGTCCCTCTCGTTTGGACCATTCGATCTTGATCTAACGATCAAAATCCGTCCCGCTCGTTAAAACGATCCAGCGCCTCATACCTCACTCGCTAACGCGTGGGCCCGAGACCTAGTTGACCGAGTCAAGTTAGGTGGGCAATCCTCACGCATAGGACCCCCCCCAGTCGGTCACCGTGGCTAGAATGGATATCGGTATAAAAAGTTTTATATGCTTATATATATATATTCCGAAATGCTTTATTTGCGAACTGTTAATTGCTTTAAACTTCAAATTTTCTTAAGTAATTTGTTTTAACTCCTTTTTGGATGATTCAAATTTTGTTGGAATCCTCTGGTAGTGTACTTTATTGTAGAATAGGTTTTGAAGTTTGTTGCTGTTTCTAATAATCTTGTTTTACTTATGTTTGTGCACTACTTTCATAACTTTGAAAAATCATAAGAAATTCATTTTAGCTCCAAATGAGGTGAATCAAATTCCATTGTTCATCTCATAAGGTGCTCTCTCTACCATAAAATTTTTATGTTCACCACATCTCTAAAAATATTCGCCAAAAAATTAATTTTGGATGAACAGTACCCGAGAGGGATTTTCCAGCATTTATTCAAAAAACTGATCTTGTTTTTACTATAACTTTTGCATGAAAACTCCAAATCAGTTTATTTTTATTTATAAATTCATTTAAAATCATGCTCTTTCTTATGTGAAAATTTCATGATTTTTGGATGAATTTGAATTTTTGAGTATTCTCGGTGTTATTCGCTCTTATTGGTCTTCTCGAATTTTTTCGATAGGTTCCGACGAATTCGCTGAGTACGAGAGTGATCCTCTGCAGCAAGAAATTCATATCTAGCAAGGCAAGAAGATTTCCATTGATGCACGTTGATCCTATTATTTGTGCATGCTAATAATTCAAATGTTTCAACTTTGTGTACGCATGCTATGTTGTCAAGTTATTTCTTAGTTCACGATAGTTTACCTGATTAGTTAAAAGAACTGTAGGTAAGCATCCATCCTCTACTACGGAGCCTAGGTTTATATCTATTGTGATTTAGATCTCGATGGATAGGCTCTAGTCACTTTACTTGTAGTATACGAGTTGTTGTCGCTTAGCAATGCCTAGAATGGTAGAATGGGGATCATCGCTTCAGCGATGGTTATTATATCATCACTTTAAATTACTTGGGTCAGGGTACCCATGTATGTATTGTATTTGAGAAACTAAAACTGAAAATAAAATATTTTAGACTAGGGCACATTGGTTGGATGGTGTGCTTGGTGCCTGAGTCAACAAGGACCAAATTACTTGCGCCACCGTGCTGAGCATTTTGCGTGCAACCACATGAGAGGGATATAGGACCTCTCTTGACTTAGTACTTTGGCGTGTGTTAGCTCCGAGTCGCAGGAGGTTGTGTGTTGTTTGAAAAAGGAAATAATCTGTGTGTGTTGGGCGTGACAGGATGGGTTCTGGGTTTAAGCTCCCTACCCCGAGGAGCATCGGTAAGCTATTTCTCTGCCGATGACTTCGACACAACTTATGGGTTTCCATCCATACGGGCGGCTCGTAGTTAATACACAATATTGAAAAACGTCTCGTAGGACTTAGCCGTGCCGGCATACCTAAGGAAGTGTGCTTAATAGCTTGGCAAAAAGGCGGTCTGACATGTGGGTAAAGTTGTACACCCCTGTAGGGTATAAACTATTCGAATAGCCTCGTCCTAGGTTATGGACACACTCGGATACACCCTGTAAGAATTAGACCACAACATTTTTTTGATAAAACTTGACTTTGGTGGTACAAATGGGTAATTCGTGCTATGTTGTGGTGGCTGTTGGGAAGTCACCTCTAGGTTGTTATTTATGTTTATAAATGTTGTCTTACTGTTATTTAAACAAATAAAAATAGATTTGGTAAAATTGCCTTCAATCCATTATCTATTGCAAATGAAATATTGCTTTGTACGTCGAAATGAACCCTATGACTCCTCCTTTGTTCAGCTTGCATGTAGCTATGTATAGGTTTGTTATAAGTCTTGCGAGTACATTTTTGTACTTAGTTGCATTGCTTAATTGTTGCAGAGGAGGTTGACCCCCAAGGGGTTGATCAGTGTGAGATTGCCTACGAAGTTGACGACTAGCTTGGCGGCCCGGTCGGTTGCCTTGTGGGTAATGGCAAACCTGTTGGCTTTTGTTTATCGCCATCTTATGGCTTTTGTTTCCGCTAATACTTTGTTTAAGTACCTTGTCATTTTAGCCGGTCGGCCCTACTGTTGTATTCTGAACTTGTATGTCTTTGTGTTGTAATATTGAAGACTCGGTAATGTAATGACTTGTGTATGGAGTTGATGCATAATTTTTGTATGGGGTATGTGTCACTACTACAAAAAGGCTAATACTAGACGCCTCATCATAGACGGTTGCCCAAAACCGTCTGTATTACATGCAATCACAGACGGTTTTGGTTTTTGCTACCGTCTGTGTTACTGGCTACGCTAAAAACCGTCTGTGAAGAGGTAATACCACAAACGGTTCATGTTGAAAACCGTTTGTGAACTATCACAGACGATTCTGAACAAGAACCGTCTGTGATATTACTAAGTATCACAGACGGTTTCAATAAACAACCATCTGTGATACTTCACAGACTGTTTTAATAATGAACCGTCTATGATATGAGACCATATCATGGATGGTTCCATTGTGGAACCGTCTTTGATAAGTATCACTGACAGTTCTATAATAGAACCAACTGTGATAAGTCTCTTTATTAGTACGAGCCTGCTAGGGTTTGCACTCTAACTCGTCACTCCCCTCACACCCGAGTGACCCCGTCGCCGATGCCGCCATGCATTCTTCCCGTCGCCGACAGTTGTGACACCACGGTTCACTGAACAAGACACTCGTACGATAAGAGTGTCTTTTCTAGTGTCACGGTTGTGCCACAACTACAGTGACGCTACGCGCCTTCCCCTCTTCCTCCTCCCCGGCTACCTCTCCATCGGCGATGTCGAGGTAAGACAGATTTATCACCTGTTGGTTTGTGCTGTTGATATTCATGTGAACCGAGCTCCTCCTCCCTCTCGCCACTAGCTCCCGCACCTCCGGATCAAGCTCCCTCCTCCCTGCGCCACCGAATCAAGCTCCCAGTCCTCCCTCACTGCGCCGTCGACCCTGGCTCCTCCTCCCTACGCCGCAGCTCTAGCTCCTCCTCCCTCTCGCCGTCGGCTCGCTGCACCACCTCGGACCTCCCTTGCGCCTCCAACCTCTCCGGCTCTAGCTCCCACTAATGCGTAAGTCCCCTTCTTGTCTTCTTGATGTTGTCTGATTGTTGGTTGATACTGATGGTGATGGCAGAGAAGTACTGTAAATGTGTAATACATACATGTAGAGAGAAGTAGAGAAATCATAAATATAAATGAATGCAATGATCATGCAGATGCTTGTTGGCTAGTGGCACCTTGCTAGCTGTTGAACTGCTCAATGTTTTTAATAGTCTTATGCTGAAATTGAATTGATAATTAGTTCATATTAATAGTCCCCTTGCTCTATGATGTAAACTGAGGGCCATTGGTGTATGTGCATTCTATGCATCTTGCTTAGTTCATGCTGTGGGTTCAGATTAACAAAAATGAATGGGGATGGTGGGTTTGGTAAATGCTCTCTGATGGATACCGAGGGTTATTGATGCCGGTTCTAGCTTTGTGCTTGGTTGGCTTACATTGTATGTGGTTCGGATGGGGCTTGGCTGCAATTAACTTTTCAGATTTGTAAAGGTTAGGCTTGGTGTGTATTGTATTCGAAAGCAAGACCAAATGAGTCAAAAACTACTACAACACCTCTTCACCTGTCTCTCACCATTCATTTCACCTTTATCAGTGTAACTGTGTTCATACCGGTCAAGTTCCCTACCTTGCGTCCCAGGTACGTCCTACCATTCCATTCATAATCTCTTCTCTATAAAGTCTCCAAGAAGTGGCTGCTTGTGCCATTAAAACCGGCATTTTATATATATATATATATATATATATATATATATATGTATATATATATGTATGTATGTATGTATGTATGTATGTATGTATGTATGTATGTATGTATGTATGTATGTATGTATTGTTCGTAGTCCCCAGCCACTTTCGGGGGGTCGTCCACGCAGCATGAGAAGGATGAGACAGTAGCCACGAGCAATTTTCATTGAGCCTATGCAGGTTTAAGAAGTATAGATGCAAGGAGAGCGCCAGACATCCAATTACCTCGGATGTTGTCGATAGATTGATCGCTCACGTTCGAAAGTGACGTGGACGCATTGTACTCGATGGGAAGTGGCATCATCTATCGTGACCAACAATTCTTGAGCATGTAATTGTCTTTAAACCCAACAAGAACACCAAGCAACAAGTTGAGAATTCTTTTGAGATGTGAGAATGGTTGCTTGGTGTTCTTGTTGGGTTTAAAGACGATTACATGCTCAAGAATGGTTAGTTGTCGATACATGATGCCACTTCTCACCGAATACTGCAAGTGTCCACATCACTTTCTCAACATAGCGACGTCTAATTATATATATATATATATATATATATATATATATATATATATATATATATATATATATATATATATATATATATATATATATATATATATATGATGCTGGTTTTAATGGCACAAGCAACCACCGCTGGGGGTTTATAGAGAAAGTCATGATGCGGTTGCTCACCACAAACCGTCAGTGATATATCATCATCACAGATTTATTTTAGCTACAAACCGCTCGTGATAGGTTCCTATCACGCGGTTCTCGGCTAGTAACCGTCAGGAGAGTATGCATCACGACGGTTTGAAAACCGTCTGTGATGATCTCATGTCATCACTGACCCATAAACTCAGACGGCTTACGAAACCGCCTGTGATGACGTTTTTGAACCGTCTGTGAAGACCTTTTCTGTAGTAGTGTGTACTGCAAATTCTTGGAAGTACATGTACGCCGAGGCGCGGGATATTTGGTTTGTGATGCTAGGGCCAGGTGGATGGCTAAGCATTACGAGCTATATACCCTGGCGGCTCTCACATTAGGTTTCGGCCCAAACAGGATTTTGAGATTTTCATTTCCTTTTTCTTTTTAATTTCAAACTTTAATTCACATATTGGTTTGGGGGTTAAATTCAAATCCTATTTTTATTTGTTTTCAAATTTCCCAATTTGGACTTAAGTTTGCATTGTATTAATTGATTCAAGAAAATTTCAATTGACTTACAAAAATTCAAATAACAATCACATACATTAAAATTTTAAAAATCCGACATTTTTTCTAGCATTTGGTCACAATTTGTTCGATGTTACACGTGATCATCGACACTCATGTTAACATTGTAAGATCCGGAGTCTACCGTGAGGAAGATAAAGAAGTTCAACATGTTTATCGACTCAAGGGCTTGGTGGTAATATACTGTTCATCTAGACTCTTCAATGTACAAATGAGGTACTTATGCACTTTTAATAATATTTTGTTATCATTAATATAAACCAGAGGATTTCTTTTAAAAAAGTTGGAGACGAGGTTGTTCAATTTAGCATCACAAAAATGCTCGGAGAAGAATTACAAATAGTTAGCAGGAACCAGCGGTACTGAACAAAATGTACAGTCTGAAAAACACACACATACTATTTGCTAGGTAGTGTCCTTTGTTGTTGCGTAAACTGTGATCCACGATGGATGCTCCTCCTGGGAGTTCTTTTTTTTTAAGGAATGTCCATTATATTAATAAAGGAAGGTTCCTCTTAGGAGTTCTCAAGCACAATCTCAAGCACAAATTTGGCGCATCTTCCATTCCAACTAGATTTGTTCGTAAATGGTACTCCCTTCATTCTTTTTTACTTGATTTTTTTGACTTTTTGCGGTCTTCGAGATGCGACTTTGACCGTTACTTTTTATAACTTTACATTAAGATATAATAATAAAAGTATAATATTATGATAGTATTTTTAACGACAAATCTAATAATATAATTTTTATATAGTCAATTTAGATAGTTTTAAATATATTGGTGGTCAAACTTTAGAATGTTTGACCACACGGATTCTAGAAAGTCAAGTAAAAAAGAATAGAGGGAGTATTAGAGTGATGAAATATTTAGACTAGTCAGGAATCTTGGTGAGGGGTGAATACTGCATGCAATGCACTTAGCGCTTTATTTTTCGCTCATGCAACGTACGTATGATCCATTAATTAACTGGAAGGACGATGCAGTCAGTGCAGTAACAAATCGAATTAAAGAATACATAATAATATCAATGTTTCCATGCTACGTACAAGTATCAAGTAACTCCAAGATTCCAAAGTCGACGAACTAAAAACTATTCATCATGCATCCATGCTGCGTATATGCATGTTGCACCGACGATGATCAATATAGCCCGTCGATGCGGCCGGCGTGCACGGCGACGTTGTACCGCTGGAAGAAGAGCCCCTTCATCCGCGTGAAGACCTGGCACGCCACGAGGCTCTTCTCCCCGGCCTGCCCCGGCTCCGTCACTGCCGCGAGCGCGTCGAGTGCCCTCGCCACCTTCATAAGGCCGCCGCTCAAGACCAGGCCTGTCGGCAGCCGCGACGCGACGTACTTCGCGTCGTACACCCTCGCTCCCAGGTACTCGCCGAGCTTCGCCACGAACTCGTCCTCGTCGCCGGCAGCGGGCGCCCACCGGTGAGCATCTTGAGGAGGAAGCCGAAGTCGTAGAGCCCCCGAACGCGACCCACGTGAGCCAGTTCCGGTTCAGGAGGAGACGACGCCCGACCCGACCAGCGTCGCCGCGAACGCCCTCGCGCTCACGCCATCGGCGCGGAGGTCGTCAAAGTTAACGCCCCTGGAGCGGAGGAACCTGATGGACGGCTCCGAGTGGGGGTCGCGGCGGAGGTCGAAGTCGGAGAACCCGACCTGCCACACCGACGGCTCGGGGCCCCAGGGCCCGGCCAGGACGGGGAGGTCGCCGTTGGCGTTGCAGAGGGTGATGCCGAGCTGGAGCACATGGAGGCCGTCGACGTTGGCCCTGGCGACGTCATAGCGCGCTGTCGGGGTCAGGTCCTCCTTGTTAGCACTAATCATGACTTGTACATGCGTCTTAGGAAAGTTGCATGATTGAGACGTGCATGTACGTCATGCATGTCGAGTAGTGCATCTGCTGCATGTGTGCGTTGCATGTAGGAGTTAGTTTTAGTCTTTGTTTTGTGGAATAATCAGGCACGGCTAGTTAGCAAGTCGTTAGTTAGCTGCTTGCATGTTTAGTCGGGCACGTCTTGGAACGTGGCTCGTGGTCAGACTAGTAGACCGCTTCATGCGGATCATGGAGTTCGTAAGTCTCGTCGTGCATGAGTTAGTGGCTCGTGCAGGCCGCGCGTATGTGCGCGTATGACCCGGGCAGTAGTTGCTCCTATGCATGCATGTGAGCATGCAAGATTAGCTATATAAGCCATGTACTAATGTGTTTAGAAAATTGGGTGATCAAACAGAGAAACCAGAAAAGGGCGTACGTCGCCGCAAAAGCTTGTGGTCTCCTGTGTGTTTGTTCCAAGTGTTCCTGCGAGTGTTGAGTTCATCTTTCACGTGAGTTTGATCCTTGGCCGTAGCCAACACTCCTCACGCACGCCGGGCGCCGAAAAGCGGCAGACGTTGCCCGGGTACTCCGTGTCGATGGTGATGTACGGGTACAGAGGGAGGAGGAACCGGATCGTGTCCAGCTCGTCGGCGAGGTTTGCCGCCCTCACCGGCCGTACGAATATGGCGGGCTGCTGCTGCTGCGTGGCGGGCGGGTTGCTGTGGACGGCGTGCAGCGGCGGCGCTTGCGCGAACCGGGAGGCCATGGCAGTCCTGGTTGCTTGCTTGCTTGCTGCAACAACGGGGAGAAGCGGCCGTCTCGTTGATGATTTATGGAGGTGAGGTCGAGAGGTGGATGAGGTGCTACGTACTCCGACTCCGACTTCAAGTCGATCAACAATGCATGGAGAGTGTGTCAGGCTTTGCTTGTCTGGCTTGGGGCTTGGGCTTCAGTTCAGCTGCCCTGCTTATCCACATCAAACAAGCAAATTCCTCTCTGGTTCGATCACTTTGGCGAAATATGCTTCACAGTAAAATGGCTAATGCCTTTTTTTTCGATGCGCTTCGGCGAATGTACAACCAAACTATGCAGAAATTTTTTATTATGCAGGAACAGTAGGGCATGACAGGCTGAAATACAAATAAATACAGGGATTGTCTATTCGTAAGGTGACTAAAATTTTCTTACCAAAAGTCATATTTTTTATCCATTAAATTAAAATTCAATTATATAGTATATCAATCTCTGCACTAATCCAACGGCCACAACAATTGACTTAAATCTAAGAAAATTTCAATCGAATTAGAAAATAGCAAATCCGATAAATATGTGGGGTTGTCTATTCATAAGGGGACTGAATTTTTCTGCATAAGTCACATTTTTTATCTATTAGATCAACATCTAATTATATGGCGCATCAATCTCTACACAAATCCAATGATTACAAAAATTGACTTAGACTTTAGAAATATTTTCCATAGACCATAGATGAGTATATTAATGGATCGCAGTAATCAACTTTGTCGTATTGCTAAATCATGGAAAAGTAGAAATATTATACTTAACCTTTACTGTATATACCAGCCAAAAGCACAGTAAAAATCGAGAGTTGCTCCTCGCACCATAAGGCAGCTTCTATCATGAGAGAAATGAATGCTCCTCTCTTTTTTTTTTTTTGCAAGACAAATGAATAATTCTACATAAATACGATGAACAGTTATCATTAAGCAATCTGAAACGATGGAAGATAGCCATCTATAAATCATACATGAATACATGACGAAAGAAATTTCATATAGCCAAGTAGTTTAATGGGAAGGCCAAAGCTCACAATAAAAATCGAAGAGTACTGTGACAAACCCAAAACAAATAGCTCCAAGTTACACAGACATATGCACATCCTCTACAGGTTCTCGAGTGTTCAGCTCTGCTTCACCAGGGCTACAAAAGCTTACATTGCTTCGTAAAAGCCGTAGATTTCCTGCATATCATCCACAAAGAAATCATTATAACAGAGGAAAATAAACGAATGAAAGAAGTATAATACCCGATTGGGAGGATTTCTCTCCACACTTCAACCGGAGACATAAATATAAAAGGAAGATAGGAAGAACAATACCAAAATAAATTTAGAAATTTAATCAGCATGGCATGAGAGAGAGAGGACCTGATGCCCTGGCCTGGTGGCTACGGCGGAGAAGACCGAGGGTCCGCGTGCGCACCGTAAAAGAAATCTGAACAAAATTTCAGATCAAAGTAATTGAAGGTAGGCCCACCTGTCATACTCTCAATTGAACCCGTTTATTCTTGTCGTTTTTTTGTTCATGACCCCACATGTAAGTGGCACATTAACTCGGCTAAGACAACCATTAACTACTAATCATCGCTGTTTAATCCTAATTGTCACGCTACAGTACTGGTTGGCGTACGACAATAGGGGCTCCCAGGCCACGTCCTTGCCTGGCGGCTCGCCAGCGCTACGCGCCATAGCGGCACCGACCAAGAGCATGAATCGACTCCTAATAGCTCTGCGCATCTACTAGTGGTGGTGGCGGCGGCGGCTAAGCCAGCCTAGAACAGCGGTAAGCCAGAGTTGGACGGCGGTGAAAATACAGCGAGCATGCATGTCACTATATAGCTCCGCATTGTGCCACTACGCGGGTGCCAAAGCTACCTAGGGACTTAGTGATGCTACCTGAGTCAAGAAGAGAGGTCGAGGATGGCCGGAGGTTGACCGGCGTCGAAGAAGGCGATGGCGGTGGCACGGCTTCACGAGGAGGGGTCGTTCTGAGCAAAACCAAAGAAAAAGAATGGTCGATAAAGCTTCAGTGGAGATAGGGGATGCTTAGAGAGGGATCAATTGGGCATTGACTCACCCGAATGAACTTGGAGACGAAGGGGGTCTTTTCAGCCGAAAATGAGCAAGATTGAAATCCACGAACTCCTATCGTGCATTGTCCAAATAGTTGTGTGGAAGCCCTAATCATGCTCGATGACACAAGATGACGCACAAGATCGAAGACAATACCTACCAGAGACGAAGTTGTCATGGTGGTGTCCTCGGGTGCGCGCTCTAGAACTGCAAGGAGCACGATGATGGTTCGAGAGCTACAAGCAATGACAGGGGCTGGCATTAGTAAAAAAGGAAATGGCATTGAAGGTAGGAGCTGAGGGACAAGGTGGCCGAAATTTTACTGAAGAACTGAGCTCAAACTAGCTTCCCTCTCCTCAGTCAACCGGAGGAGAAGTGAGGAATTGTGAGGGCTGGAGGGAGGGTTAAGCGCGGGGAGAAGATAGAGTGGAGGCGATGCTACGTGACAAAGCTCCGGGAGTGGTCGGGAGAGGCGGTGGCTCACGACGTTGACAGGGTGGCGCAGCATGCGGTAGGCGCGTGGCGCTTGCGCTCTGAGCGCCCACTGGGAGGAAGGAGATGAAGCTGCCATGCGGGCCCAAGGTAGCAGTGACACAAATGTGTGCGCGTCGTAGGGGGGTTTGGACCAGGTGCACCTAGGTGGCATGGTTGGATCAAGTCAAAAGGGTTGGGTTTGAGTCGGGCTCTGGTTCGAGTCAGTTGAACAGTGAAATCTTTGACTGATTTGATTTCTAGTGATTCTACTTTGACCGAGCCACTAAAAATAGCAATAAAAATCCTAAAATTCTGAAATTAATTAGACGAGCTCCTGGGATGTCCTAGTACTCAAATAAAATCTTCAACCTCAGTGTTCAAGATTTATTTGCTTAGTTTAAATTCAAACCTACAATAGGTTATTGAAATGAGTTTGAAATTTCTGTGGGTTAGGTTAAGTTCCAAAAATTTGGTAAAAATTATATTTATTCTTTTTAAATATTATAGTATTTAAATAAATTATCTTCCAAAGGACTTTATCAACATTTGTTTCTGTTTTCTTTTTGGTGCTTAGATTTGAGTTGTAGGTTTATTCTTTGATTGAGATTTTTCAAGTGCAATAAAATATGCAAATGCTTGAAAAATAGTATGCATACCCATGAGATGCATACTGATTATCAGTAATTAACTTGGGGATGTGACACAAATCCCTGCCTTAACTACTCCAAAATTCCCCAAACACAAAAATTAGTGTTTTGTCTTGTAAGGACTTGGGAACTCCCTATCTAGACATTCCCTTTTATAGTGGAGGTTAGGCTGAGAGAGAAGACCCTAACGGGCACCCGTTAAGCCCACAGACAAATATTTCTATACCCACACACGCTTCTCAAAGCGGATGACGAACCGGGCTTCCCAAATCCGTTTCTTCGTCATCTTTATCTTCATTTGACCTACCGCCTCTTCTTGCGCCGTCTTGCGTCGCAATTTAGCCAAAGATCACTAAGACAGTATTTTAGTGAAGTTACCAAAATACTCTTTCTCGATCCGTCCCCAAAAGACCGAGTTCAATCTTCATGAAGCAATCACATGCTTCATCACGTGTAGGTTGATCAACGACTCTCTTCATGTCAGCAAGTCTCTCTCATCCGGGTCCCATCGAAACCAGCATGACATTTGCACCAACCCCCGCGTAGCTTGATGCAACTCATCGGAAGTTCGGTCATCCTTGTCCATTTTGCTCCATGCTTGAGTCCACTAATTTCACCCGGCATCCTCGATCATTCTGGACTGAACAAGTTTCGGCTGGTATGGGAATCATGGTTACCCCTTATACTGTTATTTCTGCAACTTGTGCTGCAGAGAAGCCTCAGCGTGCAACCTCACCTAGGAAGAAGCGTCAAAGATTATGTATGTCTTAATTTGTAGCCGATTAATTTGCCAGGCAATCTGCATGCGTGATGTGAACTTCAATTGTATATATCTATTAGGTACCGAAGATCCTTTTGTTGAGGAACGTAACAGGTAGTGATGTAAAGCCAGAACTTAGACAGATAGAAGACAAGAACTAGAAGAAGAAGATTACTTGTATATTGATTGATCCGCTGTTACAATACTCTAACCCTTTTATACAATGTAAGGGTAGAGTCCCAACCAGATACAAGAGCCGTAATGGACTCTGATTGTAACACTACGATTTGTAAACTAACCTTTCTAAATTTAACCTTCTATATTTAAACACCAGCTATGCATTATGTTGATTCCGACGCTTGTAATGGGTTCCCACAAAACTATCCATAACACTTCCCCCTTCCTTTTGAAATAGCTCATCCACGAGCTGATAATCTGGAAATTCCTTTTGAAAATCATCACGCTTCATCCAAGTTTCCATAGGCTCGTGCATTAAATCCATCTTCCATTGAACTAATAATTCCCACACACCTCGATTCAGCCTGGCGCGAAGAACATTAGCAGGTTGAAGTTGAACATGTCCATGATGAAGTGGAGGCAAAACCGAAACATGGCTAGGCGGTATTCCACGAAAGGGTTTCAAAATAGAAACGTGGAACACATTATGAATACCGCTCTACGCAGGCATCTCCAAACGATAGGCAACCGGACCAATTTTTTAGATCACCTTGTAAGGACCGAAAAAACGAGGGCATAGTTTAACATTGAGGCCCGAAACAAGTGATGGAATTTGGCGCTGATGTAACCGTAACCATACCCAATCTCCTTCTTGAAATTGTAACTCTCGTCGTTTAGAATCAGCCAAGCTCTTCATATGCTGTTGAGATTGAAGTAAACGTAAACGAATTTCTTGGATGAATTCATCGCATTCGCTTAACAACTGCCGAATGTCTGTATGTGCTTCAAGGTCACCAGAACATGGTATCAATGTAGGAGGTTGCCGCCCATAAACAACTTCGAAGGGAGTAGCTTTGAGAGATGAATGATATGATGTATTATAACAGAATTCAGCCCATGTGAGCCACTAAGGCCATGTCCTCACGCGATCCCCACACAAACAACGGACATACATCTCAATTGTCCGGTTAACCACCTCAGTTTGGCCATCTGACTACGGATGATGAGTAGTACTCATTTGCAGTTTGACACTAGCAAAGCGAAAGAGATCTTTCCAAAAATGACTAGTAAAAATTTTGTCACGATCACTGGCAATGGACTCTGGAAACCCATGTAGACGGACGATCTGATCAAAAAATACCTGGCCTAATCAAAAAAATACCTGGGCCACGGATTGAGCCGTATAAGGATGACTCAACGGAATAAAATGAGCATATTTGGAAAACCGATCAACAACCGTTAAAATAACTGATTTGTGTGCCACTTTAGGTAATCCATCGATGAAATCCATACTAATGTCGGCCCAAACACGATGCGACACCAGAAGTGGTTGGAGTAATCCAGCCAGATGTAAGTGCTCTGACTTATACTATTGATAAGTAACACATTGACGAAGAAATGCCAGAAGTAAACGGCGACCTCCCAGGATATAAAAACTAGCCTACAACCGATGCCAAGTCTTGGCCAGGCCTTCATGACCGACGGAATGCGCCACCGAGAAAAGGCTCGGAAGGCCAGGAAAATCTTCAGGAACAAAAATGTGGTGACGAAAAAGGAGCAGTCCATCCGCAAATTCCCAGTCTGCCGATAGTGTACCAGCAATCCATTCGGCATGCTTGGAAGTCCAGGACGGATGGGATTTCAGTTGACAACGTAGGTCGTCATAATAAGTGAAATCGGCTGACGAAATTGCATGTAAACTGAGATCCTCATGGCGACGTGAGAGGGCATCGGCCACAATGTTATCTTTGCTTGGTTTGAATTCTACCGTAAAGTCATAGCCAAGCAGCTTGGTAATCCATCTGTGTTGTGGCACCGTTGTCAACCGCTGATCCAACAAGTGTTTCAAACTATAATGATCCGTCCTGATGTGAAATTTACTGCCCCAAACGTACAGGCACCAATGTCTAACTGCATAAACAAGCCCGATCAATTCCCGTTCATATGCCGGCAGGTGAGCTTGATGAGGCACAACCAGCTTGCTAAAGAATGCAATGGGTCGTCCTCCTTGGTGTAACACTGCACCGAATCTAGTACCGGACGCATCACAGTCAATGACAAAATCTTTGGCAAAATCAGGAAGTTGCAGAACAGGAGCGGCGGTAATTATCTGTTTCAGTGAGTCAAAGGTAGCCGTGGCATCCTAAGTCCAGCGAAACCCATCCTTGTAAAGAAGCTTGGTTAAGGGAGCTGCAATATGTCCAAAATCTTGAATAAATTTGCGATAGTATCCGGCGAGTCCTAAAAACCCACGCAAGCTTCTGATATTGCGCGGCAAGGGCCAATCAAGCACGGCGGATGCTTTGTCTTGATCCATGGCCACCCCGTGGGAGGAGATGACATGTCCCAAATAAGCGATCTGTTGTTGACCGAAAACACACTTCTTTTGATGGAGATATAAGTGGTGTTCAGTCAATGTTAGTAGCACTTGTCGAACATGACGCAGATGCTCCGCCCAAGAGCGGCTGTAAATTAAAATGTCATCAAAAAAAGACCAGAACGAACCGACAAAGGAACGGTTGTAAGATGGAGTTCATCATTGCCTGAAAAGTCGAAGGAGCGTTGCATAAGCCGAACGGGAGCACTAAAAATTCAAAATGGCCATGGTGAGTACGGAAAGCTGTTTTTAGCACATCATCGGGGGACATCCGAATTTGGTGATAGCCGGACCATAAATCCAATTTAGTGAAATAGCAAGATCCTTCCAATTCGTCCAATAGCTCCTCGACGTGTGGAATTGGAAACTTATCCTTGATTGTGTGTTCATTCAATGCTTGGTAATCAACACAGAATCGCCACGAAGCATCCTTCTTACAGACGAGGAGGACCGGGGATGAAAACTAGGACGAGCTCGGTCGGATGATCCCCTGAGTCAACATTGCAGTACACTGCCGTTCAATTTTGTCTTTCTGAATATGCGCGTATTGGTAGGGCCGAACCGATATAGACGGCGCATTAGGGAGAAGACGAATGTGGTGATCGCATGATCGAACAGGAGGTAGTCCCGAAGGTTCCGCAAATCGGTGCGCAAATTCGGCCAGGAGAGTGGTCATGAGGTCATCCCCAACAACTGTCTGGAGCCTGGCTGCTGTGATGGGAGGATCCTACAAACCGGTCCAAGTAATCCGTCGGTTATGCTCCCAATATGAAAACTACCGCTGGGCAAAATTCCATAGGACAGGCCCCAATGTGCTTAACCATTGCATCCCTAAGATCACATCGAAACCGGATAAGGGAATGATATAGAAATCGACTGCAAACCTGGAAGGAGCTATGGACATTGGTGTATTTTTGCACAACCCCCCACATTCGAGCCTGTCACCGTTTGCCACTTTGACTCGGAGACCGCTATGGGGTTGGACAGCCAAATTGAGGGCAGTCATGCAATCTTGATTGAGGAAATTATGTGTAGATCCCGAGTCGAACAACACAATGCCCTCAAAATCGCCAATGCGTACCTTCACTTGCATCGTCTGGGCAGTACAGATACTTGTAACCGCGAGCATTGAAATTTCTAGTTTGGTCACCTCGGTCTACTGGTCATCGACTGGTTCCCCAGGGTCCAAGTCTACTTCGGTTTCTAACCAAAACAAGCGTTTGCAGCGATGGCCCCGAGCGAATTGTTCATCACAATTGAAACACAAACCCCGTTGTCGCCGATCAGCCATCTCCACGGTCGTGAGGCGGCGGAACACCCCCGTGCAAGTCTCAGGGTGTGTTGGGGTCGGAGCCGGTAACAAAGCAGTAACCGTTGTCGAAGGAGGACGGGAGGTCGGTGGAAACGACGTCCGAAAGCTTTGTTTCTAACTGGTGGTCTGTCGACTGGTCATTGTCGGATGCGCAACAGTAGCTTGCAATCTGTCATATGCACGCGCCAAATTCATCGCATGTTGAAGGGAAGTAGGCCCAGCCAATTCCACATGTGTGCGGACAGGTTCGGCGAGCCCGGCAGTGAAAAGCTCCATCTGATGAGCCCGCGATAAGCCGATAGTATGGCACAACAAATCAGTAAACTACTGCTGGTATTGCACCAAGGTGTCGGCTTGTTGCAGGTGTCTAATAGCTCCCAATGTGTCGGTGCGGATGGCTGGCCCAAAACACATCGAGCGGTAGTGTTTGAACACTGCCCAGGATATCATGCCCTCGTTGCGTTCTAATTGATAAAACCAGGAGTGAGCAACTGAAGAAAGATGAAACGCAGCCATCAATACCTTGTCATCATCGGGTGTTTGATAGGCTCTGAAGTAGTGCTTGCATTTGTTCAGCCATGAGAGAGGATCCTCGGACCCGTTGTAAGTTGGTAGTTCCAGGCGAGGCAGACGTGGGCGATCCAGATGCACTCGAGGGAATTCAGGTTGCTGGCAATACCCTGGTGGATCGTCAAGGATTTCCCCGTGAAAACGCCACCGGTCGTGACCTGCCTATGCGTGATTCGGATCGAATCTGTTAGGTTGCGGGAGCTGGGTATCGGCAGTGGTCAGCGAGCCGTCTGCGATCGATGTGGGCGCTGGTAGTAATCCTGTGCCGCCGGATACTACAGGGAGCTGTCCGGTAGAGGGCATCGATGTGGATGTCGCAGTTGGACCGCGCAGCGCATCAAACAATTGCCACATCTCTTTGGCAAGAGTGTCCAGCCTTTGATTGGCAGCGAGTTGTTGATCACGGAACTTCTGTTCGGTAGAGACCTGGAGGTTGGTGATCGCCTGAAGGAGGTCCGATTGAGCCTGCTCCAAGCCGTCCAGTTGAGTGTCGGATGTAGGATCGGCTTTGGGTGGCATGGTGGGTGGGATCGGTGAATCTGATACCAAATTGTTGGGTACCGAAGATCCTGTTGTTGAGGAACGTAACGGGTAGCGATGTGAAGCCAGAACTTAGACAGATAGAAGACAAGAACTAGAAGAAGAAGATTACTTGTATATTGATTGATCTGCTGTTACAATACTCTAACCCTTTTTATACAATGTAAGGGTAGAGTCCCAACCAGATACAAGAGCCGTAATGGACTCTGATTGTAACACTACGATTTGTAAACTAACCTTTCTAAGTTTAACCTTCTATATTTAAAGACCAGCTATGCATTATGTTGATTCCGACGCTTGTAATGGGTTCCCACGAAACTATCCATAACAATATCATTCTTGAACATAGTGTATCAGCTACAACTGAAAGTCAAGTTTTCGCTTTCCTTGCATTATTCACTTCACACAAGAAACCATGCTCAAACCGTGTCACCTCTAGAAGTTGAATGCAGTGCGTTGTAACCGTGCTTGTCTCCATGACTCGCCAATCCACCTTTCAAGAGGTGGATTAGTTGTCCAGTGTCCATAGATTCCACACAAGAAATCGCCTTTGTGCGTAACTACACGCTTTCGCACAAACCGACAATACCGACATTGCACTCGCATTGAGTTTTCTTGCCAACAGGAAAGACACATACTGAAAAATATCACCATTTGTGGTGTAAACTACTCCACGTTGTGCTTACCATTCCACATTGAATTAGACTGGTTAGTTCAATTCCAAAAAAACGCGCCTCACCTAGTCTTTCACGCTACATGGCAATACCATGGCGTCAGATCAAACAAACCATACCTCAAAACCTGATCAGTACAAGGTGAAATATATCAAGTATTCCCCTTCAGTCTCAACCTCAAGTTATTCTGGCCGACGTAGCGCGCCTGCGCGCGTGAATGAGCTCTAAGCCTTTAATGTAAGTAATACTTGATTCTATTGGATTTGAGACAAACATCTATTCGAAATTAATTAATATCAAGTGGTATTTAAGGACTCTAAGTCGGGAGGTTACCACACGGCACAGCAGTTGTTCAGTTCTTCTCTTCTCGACTCCCAAGCAGCAGTGCTCTTTCTTCTCCCTTTCTTCTTCTCTACCCAAATCCAAACACACAAGCTCGCTCCGCCTCCTAAAAATCCAAGACTCCTCCATCTCTACTCGGATCTCGCCAAGCCAGATCCCAAAGGCTTTGTCTTTCCGCGCCGACAAAGATCCCGGAGGCGAGGGTGCGCACCGCTCCTTGTTGCTGAGCACGACGGCGGCTGCAGGGCGGTGGTGGAGGATTGTGACTGTTAGATTAATCTTGTTTTTTATTTACGTATCCGAGTAGCATACGAGGTTGAGTCCGAGTGGTGGTGTCATCGTGTCCGAGTTCATCTTATACTTGTGGAAACCGAGTCCGTATATGAGTATGTATATCTAGCCTATAAAAGGCGCGTGAGTGTTAACGTGAAGAGGCAATATGAGGTGAAGCAATAGAAAAGAAAAAAGCTGACGTGCACCTTGCATGCAGCACCTAAGATCCTTCCAGAGCCTCCACGTGCGTACGAGTTCAAGATTGTGTCTTGCTTCCGGTGTTGAAGTTCCAACATGTGCATGTGTATCTAGCTTGATCGGTTTTTTCCACCGAGCGTTTGCTTCTTCAGATTAGTTCCTTCCAGAGCCAAAGACATGTGCGTGTGTTCTAGTTCGTGAGTTTCGAGCTTGCGTGCATCGCTATGCGTGATCGTCTGGTTCTAACAGTGGCGGTGGTATTGCGATTAGCCGATCAGGATTTGGGACGAGGACGGGTAAGCTTTTTTTTTCTGCTATCAAGTAGATTTGGGGAATAATTGTGTCTCTCGGCACACCCACATCCTTTATTTATACCTTATTATTGATAGTGCTAAAATTACAATTCGACCATAATACGGAGTCTGATTGGATTTTGATACTAACTCTCTGACAGATTGTTCCATTTTTGAGGAGGCAATCGGATCGTGAGTTCGCGACGCTTCACCAAATGAAAATGATGCTACTGAACAAGCCAGTCAACTGCTGGTGGTGAGATCCACTGCCCTGAGCAAGCACCAACTGCTGTCGCCGAGATAGAGCTATGGAGTTCGTGGCGGCCGGGGCGATGAAAGCCCTCCTCCCAAAGCTCTGTGAGCTGCTCGAGGACGAATACAACTTGGGGAAGCGTAGAGAGAAAGGCGCTGTCTCTCGAGACAGAATCGACGATGATGCACGCCGCCTCTCGCAGGTGGCGAGGTGCCCCGGACCAGCTCGACGAGCGGTGTCAGACTGGGCGACTAAAGTGACAGAATCGTAAACGACATGGAGGACGCCGTCGACGCCTTCATGGTGGGCCGTGAACGCGAGCCCACCGCCAATCTGAAGAGCAGAGTCAAGAGGTTAGTTAAGAAGACCACCAAACTGTTCAGCAAAGACAAGGCTCTCCATCGTGTCGCCGACGCCATCAAAGAAGCCCAGACTCGCCGAAAGGTTGGTCATACAAGCGCCAAAGGTACGGGGCTCGAGCTGCAAAGACAAGAGCAGCTCTAGCGCTACCATTGACCCTCGTGATGACGGCTCAGACAAATGAGGTGACAGAGCTCGTTGGCATTGACCACGCAAGGGATGAGCTGATCAAGATGTTGACACAGGGTGATGATGATGCGCCCAAGCAAAGAATCGAGGATAATCTCCATCGTTGGCTTTGGAGGATTGGGCAAGACAACTATTGCCAAAGCAGTGTATGAGAACATTAAAGTGCAATTTAATTGTTGGGCTTTTGTTTCAGTGTCTCAGAATCCTGACATAACGAAGATTTTCAAGAAGATGCTCCATCAGCTTGATGAGGACAAGTATACAAAAATCAATGAAGCAACAAGGGATGAGACACAACTCATCGATGAACTGAGAAAATTCCTTCGGGACAAGAGGTATGCATCACCTAATGCTGATCATTCCTTTTTTCTTTTCAAGAGAGCACCAAGTGATCGAGTTTGTGCATGCATGCATGCTTCTTTTTAGCACCGTTGGTATTCGATTATAAATTTACATTGTTGATACAAATTCCTAGAGTTTGCTCTAGTTCGTTTGCGTGTAGATACACCTTAATCTAGTAATGCATCCTTATTAAAAAATGTTGGACTCCACTCCGTTAGGTGCCGGCAACCACCAAAAGTAATAAGCCAAGCTTCTTATTTGATTCTCACCAAGTGCAACACATGCACAATTAGATGCTTAATCCAATTCTAGTTGCAACACATACAACTAGAAAATCTTCCTTTGCTTACAAGGTGCAACACATGTATAACTGAGAGAAGAAGCTCACACTAGCTCAAGAGAGTGAAATGAGATGCCAAGAGTTGCCTCCCAACCGGCCATAGTGGGTATTTATAGGCTACACACCAAAACTAGCCGTTAGAAGAGAATCTACAGAAAAACAGGAAAACTCGGTCTGACCGCCAACCAATGGCCGGTCAGACCACCCTAGCTCCAGCGGCTATAAAAACTAGCCGTTGGATGAACACCAAAACTGAAATAACAAAACCATTAGTTATGCTTGATTTTTTTGCTTTTTTCTGAAAGGGAACTCTGCCCATTCATTTCAGAGAGGAATAGAGTTTAAAAATTACAACCCCCGTCCGATGGACTTGTCGAGAGGAAAAACACCAAAACACACCACCTATGCACCACCACTTCACAAAACAGCACCCCACAGACTGACACTGACCACAGCACCAAAATACCTAGCTACTTAACTAAAGAGGGCTCACCTACAACATGCAAATGAAATCAAAAGATAACCTCAGATGCTTCGAGATATGCCACAGCTAACTGTTAGGGCCCTTCAACTTGTCTGATCCACATAGAACAGCCACAATCATACTTGGAGGGAATGATTCCTTTAAGACATCCAAGCATATATATAAGGCTTGTTCATCCAGATTTGCCAATTAACGCTCTCACAAATTGATATGTAGGTACTTCATCATTATCGATGACATATGGGATGAAAAATCGTGGGAATATATCAAGTGTGCTTTCTCAAGGAACAATATCGGTAGTCGACTAATCACGACAACCCGCAAAGTCAATGTTTCTAAAGCATGTTGCTCATCTAATGATGATATAATTTATGAAATGAAACCTCTTTCTGTTGATGACTCCAAAAGGCTCTTCTATAAAAGGATATTTTCGCAAGAGAATGGATGCCCTCATGAATTGGAGGATGTATCCAAAGATATATTGAAGAAATGTGGCGGGGTACCATTAGCCATCATTACTATAGCTAGCCTTTTGGCTAATCAGGAGATACAAAGAAAGGATCAATGGTATACTTTGTGCAACTCTATTGGCCATGGACTTACAGAAGGTGCTAACGTGGAGAACATGCAAAAGATATTATCCTTTAGCTATTACGATCTACCTTCTCATCTAAAGCCTTGCTTATTGTATCTAAGCATATTTCCAGAAGATTATGAGATTAGGACTAATCGATTGATATGGAGGTGGATAGCTGAAGGTTTTGTCCAACATGAAAAAAGGGGCGATAGTGTATTTGAGCTAGGTGAGAGTTACTTCAACGAGCTCATAAATAGAAGCATGATCCAACCGGTAGACATCAATGCTGAAGGCAAAGCAAAAGCATGTCGTGTACATGACATGGTGCTTGATCTCATTTGTTACTTGTCAGGTGAGGTAAACTTTGTTACTAAATTGGATGGTATTGAGCAAAACACATCTTCGCAAAGAAAAGTTCGCAGGTTATCCCTCCAAAATAGCATGGCAGAGCTCACCACCCCTCAGGCTATCACGAGCATGTCACAAGTGAGGTCATTCACTCTCTTTAGTCCTGCTATTAATTTGATGCCATCCCTTTCATGCTTCCAAGTAATACGTGTATTGGATTTGGAAGGTTGTGCTCTCGGGCAAAGTTGCCATCTTAATCTTAGGTATGTCAGGTTTTTATTTCACCTGAGGTACCTAGGACTAAGACGTACATATTTTCGAAAAATTGGTCAATTTGTACCAAGAGATTGTGATCTACCAACAGAAATAGGAAACTTACAGTTTTTGCAGACACTGAACTTAGAATATGCTGCTATAGAAGAATTGCCACCGACCGTTGTTCGGCTAAGACGTTTGATGTACCTACGTGTTGAGTACAATACAAGACTGCCAGATGGGTTCGGGAACCTGACATCCCTAGAAGACTTGTCCGTGATCTCAACCAGCCATTATGCAGATATTGTGAAAGAGCTGAGCCAGCTGACCAAACTGAGAGTGCTCGAGATCGAGTGGGAAGAGATGGATGAGAGCATGGCCACAGCTTTCGTGGAGTGCCTAGGCAATCTGCACAAATTGCAAAGTCTAGAGATGTATGGTTCTTGTGGATGCCTTAATCTCATGCGGGAAGGCTGGGTGCCCCCTCCACACCTCCGTAGATTTGTGTCATACCCCTCGTCGTTTTCGACGCTGCCGACGTGGATTAATTCGTCGTCTCTCATCTCCTACTTGGACATATGGGTTGGTGAAGTTCGGCGGGAGGACATTCAAATCCTTGGGACGCTGCCCGCTCTTCGTTCGCTCGTCCTGAGGGCGACCGGACCCATAGAAGAGCGCGTAGTTGAAAGGTTCCAGTGTGCGAAAGAGTGCACATTCGCCAATTTTGTAACGGTTCCATCTATGTTTCCAAAAGGAGCTATGGTTCGGTTCCTTGCATTCTGTTTACGAGCACGGGATTTCGCCAGTGGTGATTTTGACTTGGGCTGCTTGCGCATGGGGAACCTCCCTTCGCTTGAGCGTGTTGACGTTGAACTTTGGTGTTATAAAGCCACGGTTGCGATGGTGAAGGAAGTGGAGGCAGCGCTGAGGCACGCGGCGGACGTCCATCCCAACCATCCTAACATTTCTATCGAAAGATGGGATTGGCTCCCGAAAAGGAAAGGGGATGACGACTGTGAGAGCTTATCTGACACAGATGAAGAGGTACATTCGTCCACGCAAAGCATGCATTCCCATTTCAATGGATATTTTTTAGGAAATCCCATTTCGATGGATCTGCATCACATTGCTCCGATATTATCTGAGTTTTGACCCTCCGATCAAACCCCAATGCACCAGATCTATTTTTGGCTTTTCCCTCACGTACGTGTTTTTCCTCTTTCTTTCTCTCTCAATTTCAGTCGGAACCAGAGGAAGAAGAATGCTCGACACTGATCGATGGACTTGACCTTCAATAAATCCTGCGTGCAGGTAATAATTACATTCATTCTTTCATTTTTACTAGTGCTGCTGCTGCTGCTTCGTTTCAATCACAAAGTATCAAGAATATTGCAATTTCAACTGTATGTGATTTGTTTCTGCGGCCTGTCAACTAGTATGACATATATAATCCGGATTAGCAAACATTGTGAGATTAATGCTAGGTTGGAGGATAGATCGATACAGTCTGGTTGGTTATGAGTTGGTTCTCAATTCACATTGACCATTTCACGCTTTAACGACCGTTGGTTCAACCATTGCTTGAGCCATATATAGTTTAATGAACTGAACTATGTTTTTGGGATACTGTTAAACTAAGCCATATATGTCCTCTTACATGCCATTGCAGCTATAAGGCAGCGATTTCGTCAACATCGATCTAATCGTGCACGCCTCTCCCCTGTTCCCTCCAAGACAGTCAAGCACTGTATTTGCCATGCCATTTCGTGTCCGTGCTCCGTCGAGATGAAGCTGGATCATGCTTTCTGCACACTTTGATGCTTCTTAATTAGCTCTATGCTCCTGTATATTTGTATTCTGTTCTTGCTTCCTGTCAGTTCAAGTACTCCAGTTCTAGGCTGTCCTGCGAGCTACCAAGATGGATGGAAGCTTCAGTTTACTGCTTGAACGCTAGCTAGCTCATGATGATCTTTTTTTCTTTTAAAAGGAGATCGTATATGATGAACTGCTGGCTAGTTTGGCTGATTTCTTCATTGCGCTGTAATCAGTGCTAGTTAAATTTCGGAGTACTATGTTCTGTTAATGGATTGTTTGCTTCATGTTCGTATCATCTTTATATGCTTCAATGGCAGCTGCGTTGAATCATTTAATGGATATACCATCTAGGTTTCGGTTGTCCCACATTCGTAAGATACATCCATATACAGGAGAATGCTATGCCAAAAAAAAAAAAATTGAAACGAAAAAAAAAAACTTCACCAGGATGGTGTGTAACACTTCATCAGATGGTGTAAAATTGTGAAGTGATATCAAAAGATATTATCCAAAACCAATGGCGTGCTGTAGAATCCATGGGCCTTGGTGAAGTAATATCAAAAGGTTCTCACCCAAAAGATTGCCACGAGGATTCAAGTTAGCTTCATTACAGAGCTAAGATCCTGTAACGTCCGTTTTCGGACGGACGAATAGTAATTAAAATTCGTTTCGTTCTTCGCCGTAATTCAACTAAATCCTATTTTCAAAAACCCCCGTTCTTCCTCGGTTTGAGTTTCAAATGCGTTGGTTGTAGCATTTGAAATTCGAACTTCGCGATACGGGGTTTGCTCCTCCGTTTTGTCTCCGGGCCGACTTGAGTGAGTCTCCTCTTCGAGCCACCACCCGCCCTTCTCTCTAGCCTGCCGTGGAGGTCCTTTCCCCCCCCCGTTCTTCTCTCCCTCTCGGTCAATCAGAGCAGCAGCAGCAGGGCAGCAGCTTGCCCATCCCCTCTGCTCCTGCGCCACCAACCCGCCAGCTCCCTCTGCCCCCCCTGCCAACCCCCTGGCCGCCTCCCTCTGTCAAGCAGCAGCAAGTGGAGAACATCCTCTCTCCCCACAGTCAAGAAGGCGGCTCCCCATCCCTTTGCCCGGCCGCTGCTTCCCAGTCGCCAGCAGCAGCAGCAGGCGCCCTCGTCAACGGTCTTCACCCGCTCGCGTCCCGTCGCCTTGACCCGAAGCCCCTCCGTGCGGGACCGTCGTCACCAGGCGTATCGCCTCCTCGCGGCTGAGTAGCCCTCGTCACCACCCCGTCATCGCTCGTCCTCGCGCTGCGCTCAACCACCTCGCGCGCGCCCATGCCTCCGCCTCGGGACGCAGCGCCTGCTCGTCCTTCCCTTGACCCCGAAGCTCCCTCCCGTTGGCTTTCCCCCCTTTAAGCCCCTTCTCCCCTGGAGCTTCCTCCCCCACGCCCCCATTGCAAAAGGGTAAGTAAACATACCTCAAATCGCCGCGCTCTCGCTTCTGGCCGCCGCGCCTCGCCACCGTGTGGTCGCCTCGGTGAGCTCCCGCCCGCGGCAATCGCGTCACCGCGAGCTCCATGGCCCGAGGAGCCCGTCCCCCACCTCCCGTCTCCGCCCCCGTCGCCGTAGACCTCCACCCACGCGCCCCTTCTTCTCCGCTCCCGGCCGCCGTCGCCGAGCCGTACCGGTCTCCCCCATTCCTCCCGGACCGCTCCTCCCACACCCCCTCGCCCTCGCGCTGCTGGTGCGTGCGCCGCCTCCTCCCTGGCGCCGCCGCATCGCCGGAGCCGCACGAGCTCGAGAAAAGCCGCCGCCGCCTCTTTCTTCCTCTCCGCCGCGCCCACCTCTCCCCGGCCCCGCCGCCACCTCCCAGGCCGCCTCCTCTGGCGACCAGCCGCCACTGCCCCAGCCTCCCGCCGCCTCTCCCACCGCCGCCCCCGCACCATGCGCTTCGGCCTCACGCCCTCCCTTTTTTTCTCAAAGAAAGCAGAAAGGAAATCAGGGATTTTGGTTTTATTTTTTTTTATTTTTGGCGTGGGCCCACTGTCATAGGGTCTTCCCCTGCTTAATCGCCATGTGGGCCCCGCACCATCAGTAGCACCGCCACCTCCCTCAGGATCGCCTGGGCTTCACACATGCACTGTGGCGTGCACCCGAGCCACACCCGAGCCGCCTCAGGCGGGACCGAGTCTGCCTAATCGCCTGTGACCACCCTTTTCTCCTCCTTTTTCTTTCCGCTTAAGCTTCAGAATTCAGATTCCTCCGTTATAGCTCCAAAATTGCAAACTAAATTTCTAAAAACTCGTTAAGTCGAGACCTTGCTAATGGCATAGGCCTTGATTAATTTGGAGTTTATTTGTGTATTCATTTGTATTTACTTGCTCTCTTTGCCGTTGTGCTTTTTCCCAGAATCGCCTGCTTAGGATTCAAGACGGAGAGATCCTCAAGTCGATCAAGACCAAGAATATCACGATCATCTTGCCTCTAACCAAGGCGAGTCAATACTTTGACCATGTTGCTCCTACATTTTATGTAAATTAATTTCTTTTAAATTAATAAATTGCATGCTTTAGTTTTTTATCAAAGATATGTTAAAGCTTAAGGTAGTTAATTACCTACTTGTTGTTTAAATAATTAATATGCCATCCATGTCAACATGAATCCAATATCCTTTGTCACCCTAGTAATACTATGGTAATACTAGTTATAGGTCGTAACTTGGGCGACATGCTAGCCTTGCCCAAGTACCGGGTATTAAAATACCCTAGTCATCATGTCTTCAAAAATAAATCAAAGTTTTGGGTAGTCATTGGTGGTCCAATGACTAAAGCGAGAAACTAGTTTGGTTTACTCCTCAAAACCCTAAAATGCTAGCTCTATCTCGGGCGGATGGTGAGGCGGACTGGTGCTCCGGGAGCACGAGAATGATTGGGTTGTGGAATGAACCGCCCAGATAACCCTAAGGACTTAATCGGGTCACGACCTCCCGTGTTAAACAAGTACAACCACAAGTTGCAGAAAAACTTGCGACTTAGCTTAGTAGGTTTATTGAACCTTGGATGCCATTTCGCTGGGCGGATAAATGGGGAGCCAAGGGGATTTATTCCGCTTGAATGGGACACCGAGAGGAGGGTGACGTTTTGCCAGTCGCTGAGGTATAGCACCGCTATACCAGTCGCTGAGGTAAAACATCCCGCTCAACACTATGGGCGTAACCCTATATGTGCGAAATGACAGAAGGGGCAAGATAAGTTGAAACGTTATTGTGACAACCTCTCGACTACACATCTAAGGAATTGTGTAGGGCAATGAGTTAATTGTCTCTTGTGGGTAAAGTGTGCTATCTCTGCAGAGTATTAAACTGCTTAAACAAACCGCCTACTGGTCAAAAGCGGACATGGGAACTTAACTTGAGTTAGTTCTATTTCAAAACCTTGTGGGTGGTATAAAATTGTATGGCGGGCTCACCTAGCCCTGAATTTGTTTATCCCGGTGGATGTACCCTGGTGATAATATTGGTGGATGTAACCATAATCAAAATTAAGCATGAAGGTGGAGGTAACCTCTGCTAAATAATTATTGCACTTTACTCTCTTTATAAAATTGCAATTTGTTAAAAATGCTAAGTCATAGGATTTGTAACTATAGTATTGCAAAACCGGCTTTAAATAAAAGAACCCGAGCCATCCTTGTTAAGCCGCATATATATAATTGCATTTGTGTGTTGGCTCATGAAAGCACGGTAGTAGTGCTCATCCTCGCTTCTCTCCCCACCCTTCGTGATAATGAAGATGAAGGAGACTATGCCTACTACGATGGACCGTAAGACGATGGACAAGGATATGACGAGGAGTAGGATAGTTCAGAGTTTAGATCTCGCCCGATCTAAGTAGACTTCGTTGGTACAGCATAAACCGATATTATCCAAATTTGGTTAATATCTGTCAGACATGAGACACCCGATCGCTTGTTCAGTATGAGATGAGCCCTACCTTCCCTTTTGCTTCCGCCAGAGACTTGGTCGTTTTTTGTAATGTAATATATTTGGCCTTGTGCGGCCCTTTTGTAAACTCGACCCGATGAGGTCTATGTTACCATGTGTTTGTAATATATTTGTTTTAGTTCACGCCTTGTATGAATGATTCAGCAATGTGTACTGTGAAGTGCTAGCTACTGATCCAGGGAATAGCACAGTGATTCACAGAGGATTTGGATTCTCAGAATCCGGGTCCGACAGAGCTGGTATCAGAGCATACGACTGTAGAGTCTTAGTTAGATTGGTCGTTGCCTTAAGGACTTGGATCTTATTTTTAAAATTAAGAAAAGTTTGCCAAAAATATAGAGTATTTATTGCTTCTACTCATCATTCCTAGTTCCATACTTATCTTTATTTTCATTAAGTGTTACTAATCTTTTCCCTTGTTTCAAAATTTGTAGATGGCTTCTCCCCCAGCTGCAGGCCCATGGGACCATAGCTCTCATGGGATTAATGAAGGCGGTTTACGATCTCCTTCTCCTTGATGATCAGCCTTAGCTTCCCCGCCTCCGCTCTTCCGAGGACGGAAGACGATGGTTATGGCTCACGAGTCTTGGGACATGGAGGTTTTCCTATATGCCAGACCGGCGAAGTTCACGACCCACGTGTTCTTTGCCGAGGCACCCGCCTCGCCAGCCTCGACGCTATCCAGATGCAGCCGTGTCGCCACACCGCTTGTGTCGATACACGAGGTCCTCCTGCAAGAGTCGCCGTACTGCTTCTTCCCGTGTCTCTACAATGGAGAGAGCTCCCCGGAGTCCTTCGTCGCCATCGACGATGAGCCCCGCCTGACCCAACAGGTGCAGCTGACCCAGGCGATGATCCACAACCTCCACTCCCATACCAGCGAGATCCGCCAGCTTCGGATGCTTCTCACTGGTAGTGAGGCCCACTCCGACACCCTTCGCACCAACATGATCAGAAGCGATGAAGCCCACCATGATGCCATGTGGGAGAGAGACAAGATCGCCAGGACAGAGACATCATCAAGATGGAGAGAGACGCCCCTTGCAGAGGTAGCACGCCTCACAAAGAGCCTCTGCACTCGCCACTTCAGCTACAGCTTTAGCTTCAGCTCCTCCTCGCCCTGAGGACTCCGACCAAAGTTGATCACAAGAAGAGCGTCGCGACGCCCGATCCGCCGCCTTTCGACGACCTTCCGGTGTCCCGGCGTGGACGCAGCCCCCGCCGTTCCCGTTCTCGCTCGCCGCACATCAGCTCGGGTCACTCTCGTTCGCCGAGCCACCAGAGCCGCCCCGCCCGTTCCTCGATGGAGTAGTCGATAGGCTAGGATAGCTAGCAAGGCTTGCTAGGCGCTTTTTGGGTTGCAAGCACTTTTGTTTCTCCCTTTTGTAGACGATGTGTATCTTGTGTCATGACTTAGCTTAGCGATAAGCTTTGTATGGAAGTCATGTAACACTTAACCCCTTAATATAATGCAGCCATTCTAGGCTTTGTATTGTATTTGTTCGATCTTCCTGTTTGGTTCTTTTGTGTGTGCCTTAGAGGGCTAGTAAACCCTCATATACCCCTTCCCCTGGTCCGCCCTAGTTCTAAGTCTTATCTTTTCTTCAGGATGCCGCCAAGAAGAGCCGCCGCCCCTGTCCGTGGAGCCTTTGCCACTGGCCGAGGAAGAGGCGTGGATGTGGCCGTGGTCGTGGACAAGGACAAGACCTCCCCTCCACCACCAAAGAACCGACAATGGCCCAAGTGATGTTCCAAAGAGACCCAAATTCTCCAAGCTTTGCTCAACAATCACAGACAGACTGCCGGCCGCAATTCCAAGCTCACGACTTCTTAAGGACAAGGCCCTCACCTTTGCAGCAGCCATTGAACCTCTTGAAGCCAAGACTGGCTCAGGGACACTGAAAAGAAGCTTCGACTCGCTCGTTGCTCCAACAAAGACATGGTGGACTTTGCCACCCACCAACTAAAAGGTGCCGCACCAAGATGGTGGGAGAATTACCTTGCCGCCAGAGGTAAGGAAAGTCCAGAGTCCCAAGAAGAAGAAGAGGAAGAAGAAGAAGGTCAGAGCATCTACGATCGAGAACCAAGCTGACCTCCGCAACCCGCAGCTACAAGCATTGTAGAGAAGAAGTTGCGTATACGCTTGATGAGGATGAACCACTTTGCGCCAATTCCTCGGACGGAATTCAAAGCAACCTTCAGACCAACTTCGCATCACCGGTAAGTACAATGAGATTGAAGAAGAATGAGTTCTAACTCAAACAAGGACATATGACGGTTAATGAGTATGTCACTAAGTTTACCAGCTTTTGCTCGCCACGCCCCCAATGACGAGCCGATGAAGAAGAAAAGATAGACCGCTTTGTGGAAGGTATGCGTGGTGACATGCGTGGAAAGCTTATCCTCCATGACTATGCCAACTTCCATCGCTTGATCAACAAGGCTCTCTCGCTAGAAAATGAGAATAAGTTAGCGTAAACTAGCCGCAAAAGGAAGATGCCTTCCGAAGCCCCAAGGAAACTATCCCCGAAGTCAACTTTCCAGGCGGTTCATCTTTCAGATCATCTGCACCAACTCGTAAAAGCTCACCCGCCTCCCATTCTCAAGGAAGTGGTTTCAGACTTTCGCCTACGGACAGCCAAAGAACTCACAACCCCAAGAAAGACACCTCCATTGCTTCAATCAGGAGAAAAAGGTCACTTTGCTAACGGTGCCCTCATCGCAGCAACCCCGCTCCAAAGAATAACCCAGGAGCCGCCCCAGTTCAAGGTCGGACCTCAGCTCCGAGCAAGAGTCACCAGACTTCCCAAGCTTCAAGGTCTACCCCGACACAAAGCCGTGGCAATGTGAATCATGTCACCGCAGAGGAGGCACAAGATGCCGCAGGAGTACTGATGGGTACGTTCTCTGTTAATTCAGTACCCGCACAAGTATTGTTTGATTCTGGAGCTTCACACTCCTTTGTTTCAAGAAAGTTTGTTGAAAGGCTTAAGTTGCCGACTTATAAGCTAAAGAAACCCGTGGTACTTAGATCACCCGGGGGAACCCTATATGCTACTTCAGCTTAGTCCCAAAGTAGAAATTGCTTTGGAGGATTCTGGATTCTTAGCTACTCTTCTTGTGCCGAATCCCAAACACCGGATATCATCCTAGGGATGGATTGGTTGGCCGCATATCATGGATTGATAGATTGCGCCAATGTAAAAGTGGTACTTGCCAAGGATCCTAAACCACAATAGGATTAGTGTGGATCGCTCCCTCCTTTGGATCGAATAATCCACCACCTTGGAGAGTTGTCCTTAGAGACAACGCCGTAGTTCAAGCTTACCCGACGCCTTCCTGTAAGAATTGCTGTGCATGCCACCGACAGAGATATCGAGTTTGTGATCAATTTGAAGCCCTAACAGCCCCAATTGCTAAGAGACCATACAGAATGGTCACGATTTAACTTGAAGAGTTGAAGACACAACTTGAAGACTTACACGAGAAAGGATTCATTAGACCTAGTTCTTCTCCCCGGGTTCGCCATTTTTTGTAAGGAAGAAAGATGGTTCCGCCAGATTGTGCGTGGATTACGATCACTCAACGAGGTGACAATCAAGAACAAGTATCCCTTGCCCCGCATTGATGATCTATTTGATCGCTTGACAGAGCTTCAGCTTTTCTCCAAAATAGATTTAAGATCCGGATACCATCAACTCAAGATCCGAACGAGGACATTCCTAAGACAGCCTTCACCACTCGGTATGGCTTGTATGAGTTCACAAATATGTCGCTTTGGCTTGACCAATGCCCCACCTACTTCATGAATCGATGAACAAGGTATTTATGGAATACTCGACAAATTTGTAGTCGTGTTCATAGACGACATCTTGATCTATTCCAAGACCAATGAAGAGCATGCTGAACATCTGCAAATGGTCCTGGAAAAGCTAAAAGAGCATGAGCTCTATGCCAAGTACAGTAAATGTGAATTTTGGCTTAAAGAAATCAGCTTCTGACATATTGTATCCGCAGGAGGAATAGCGTTGATCCACCAAGGTAGAAGCTGTGATGGATTGGAAACAACCTACATCAAGGATGTAAGTCCGTAGCTTTCTCGGTTTAGCCGGATACTACCGACGCTTCATAGAAGGATTCTCCAAGCTTTCCAAGCCGATGACCCACTTGCTTAAGAAAGAAAAGAAGTATGAATGGACAGATACTTGTGAGAAGAGTTTTAAAGAATTGAAGAAGAAGTTAACTTCGCACGGTGTTGACCTCGCCAGACATTCATCAAGACTTTGAAGTTCATCGTGATGCATCGCGCCAAGGTCTTGGTTGCGTGCTTATGCAAGGAGGAAAAGTTGTAGCCTATGCATCCGCATACTCCGCCCTCATGAAGACAACTATCCAACTCATGACTTGGAATTAGCAAGCAGAGTGCACGCCTCAAAATTTGGCGACATTATTTGATTGAAATCATTGTGATATGTATACGGACCACAAGAGTCTCAAATACATATTCACTCAATCGATCTCAACCTCCGGCAAAGAAGATGGTTAGAGTTAATAAAGAATTACAATTTGATGTCCATTATCATCCCTAAAGGCTAATGTAGTTGCCGATGCATTGCCGTAAGTCATACCGAAAGAATGTTATGATTCAAGAACATCAACCCGAGCTTTATAAGGAATTTGAAGCTCTCAACCTATATTTGATAGAACAAGGCACTACAGATGCTATGGAAGCACATCCAACTTTAGAAGAGCAGATCAAGACCGCCAACAAGGACACTCTGAGTCCAGAGGTTCAAACATCTCATGGCAAAAGGAAAAGCCCCAAGATGACCGAAGACCAAAGAAGGAATCCTATGGTATGGGAAACGTCTCTTTGTTCCCCACCGTAAGGAACTCAAGGACTTAATTCGAAAGAAGCCCACAACAACAGATACCCCGCACCCAGCAAAGACCAAGATGTATCAAGACATGAAGGTTTTGTATTGGTGGCCACGCATGAAGAGAGATATCGCCGAGCATGTAGCTCACAGATGTATGTCACGAGTCAAAGTTGAACATCGGCTTGCAGATTGCTCCAACCCCGCAAGTCCTCAAAGGAAATGGGAAGAGATTGGAATGGATTTCATTATCGGTCTACCCCAACCAAGTCCGTTGTGACTCAATATGGGTTATAGTTGATAGATCGACCAAAGTAGCCCATTTCATTCCAAAGAAAGACAACTTACAAGGAGACAAGTTAGCTGAGTTATATATGGCTCAGACAGTGTGTTTACACGAGTACCCAAGAGGATAGTCTCCGATCGAGGATCCCAATTCACCTCGCATTTACGGGCCATTGCATGATGCCCTTGAACGCACCTTGATTTCAAAGACTTTTATCATCCGCAGATCGATGGTCGACAGAAAGGACAAACCAAATTCTAGAAGACATGCTTCGAGCTTGTGCTTTGGAGTTTACAGAGATTGGGAAAAGTGTCTACCGTATGCCGAGTTTGCATACAATAATAGCTACCACCAAGTCCGAAAATGTCACCGCTTGAAGCGCTTTATGGAAGAAAATGCGAACCCCCGCATTGGTCGAATCCGTGAAGGATGTATCTTCGACCAGATACTCTCAAGCAAGTCAAGAGAAAGTTCGACCGATCCGAGATCGCCTCCAAGCTGCTCGGTCGAGACAAAGAGTTATGCCGACAACCGTCAAGAAAGTTAACCTTGAAGTTGGAGATGCCGTGTACCTTAAGGTGTCACCGCTTCGTGGAACTCAAGATTCAAGGTTAAAGGCAAGCTTGCCCCAAGATATATAGGCCCATTCCGCATCACCGCTAAGCGTGGAGAAGTTGCCTACCGCTTAGAGCTACCGGAGAATTTGTCGGTTCACAATGTGTTTCACGCCTCCCACTCAAGAAGTGTCTCAGAGTACCAAGAGCGACGCCCGTCGGCCATCGCCTTCAAAGAAGATCCGACTTATCCCGAGCATCCAATCAAGATCCTCGACGCCATCGAGAAGCTTAACAAGACGCCAAGTCATCCGCCTTTGCAAAGTCCAAAGGAGTCACCACACCGCCAAGGAAGCCACCGGGAACGCCAAGATCAATCAAGCAAGACTACCCGCCTCGTTTCAGATCGGCCAATCTCGGTCGAGATTCATTTAAGGTGGGTAGGATTTGTAACGTCCGCTTTGACGGACGAATAGTAATTAAAATTCGCTTTCGTTCTTCGCCGAATTCAACTAAATCCTATTTTCAAAAACCCCGTTCTTCCTCGGTTTGAGTTTCAAATGCGTTGGTTGTAGCATTTGAAATTGAACTTTCGCGATCGGGTTTGTCCTCCGCTTTGTCTCCGGCCGACTTGAGTGAGTCTCCTCTTCGAGCCACCACCGCCCTTCTCTCTAGCCCAAGCCGTGGAGGTCCTTTCCCCGTTCTTCTCTCCTCTCGGTCAATCAGAGCGGCGGCAGGCGTGCAGCTTGCCCATCCCCTCTGCTCTGCGCCACCAACCCGCCACTCTCCCCCCCTGCTGTGCGCTAACCCCGCCGCCTCCTCTGGCAAAGCGGCAAGTGGAGAACATCCTCTCTCCCCAAGAAGGGCAAGCAGCTCCCCATCCCGCCGCCCGATCGCCGCTTCCTCGTCGCCAGCAGCAGCAGCAGCGCCTCGCCAACGGTCTTCACCCGCTCGCCCTGCCGCTTTGACCAAGCCTCCGCGCGGGACCGCTGCCACCAGGCGCTATCGCCTCCTCGCGGCCGAGTGGCGCCGCCGCCACCACCCCGCTATCGCTGTCCTCACTGCGCTCAACCACCACATACGCCCATGCCTCCGCCTCGCAGCCTTGGCCGTTCCTTCCCTTGACCCAAGCTCCCTCCTGCTGGCTTTCCCCCTTTAAGCCCCTTCTCCCCGGAGCTTCTCCCCACGCCCCCATTGCAAAGGGTAAGTAAACATACCTCAAATCGCCAAGGCTCTCGCTTCGCCAAGGCCACACCGTGGTCGCCTCGGTGAGCTCCCCGCCATGCAATCGCGTCACCGCGAGCTCCATGGCCCGAGGAGCCTGCCCCCACCTCCTGCCTCCGCCCGTCGCCGCCAGAGACCTCCACCCACGCCCCTTCTTCTCCGCTCCCGGCCGCCGCCGCCGAGCCGACAGTCTCCCCATTCCTCCCGGACCGCCTCCCACACCCCTCGCCCTCGCACTGCAGTGCGCTTGCCTCCTCCTCGGCCACAAGATCGCCGAGCCAAGACGAGCTCGAGAAAAGCCGCCGCCTCTTTTTCTTCCTCTCCGCCCCACCTCCCCGCCTGCCGCCACCTCCCAGGGCCTCCTCCTGGCGACTCCACCACACCTCCAGCCCTCCCGCCGCCTCTCCCACCGCCGCCGCACCACCATGCGCCATAGCCTCCGCCTCCTCCCTTTCTTTCTCAAAGAAAGCAGAGAAGGAAATCAGTTGGGGATTTTGGTTTTATTTTTTTTTTTTTTTGGCGTGGCCCCACTGTCATAGGGTCTTCTCCTCTGCTTAATCGCCATGTGGGCCCCAAGACCATCAGAGTGCCTGCCACCTCCTCTCAGGATCGCCAGTGGGCCACAAGGCCATCGTGGCGTGCACCCGAGCCACACCCGAGCCGCCTCAGTGCGTGGACCGAGTCTGTACTGCCTGCGGGACCATGCCCTTTTCTCCTCCTTTTTCTTTCCGCTTAAGCTTCAGAATTCAGATTCCTCCGTTATAGCTCCAAAATTGCAAACTAAATTTCTAAAAACTCGTTAAGTCGAGACCTTGCTAATGGCATAGGCCTTGATTAATTTGGAGTTTATTTGTGTATTCATTTGTATTTACTTGCTCTCTTTGCCGTTGTGCTTTTTCCCAGAATCGCCTGCTTAGGATTCAAGACGGAGATCCTCAAGTCGATCAAGACCAAGAATATCATGATCATCTTGCCTCTAACCAAGGCGAGTCAATACTTTGACCATGTTGCTCCTACATTTTATGTAAATTAATTTCTTTTAAATTAATAAATTGCATGCTTTAGTTTTTTTATCAAAGATATGTTAAAGCTTAAGGTAGTTAATTACCTACTTGTTGTTTAAATAATTAATATGCCATCCATGTCAACTTGAATCCAATATCCTTTGTCACCCTAGTAATACTATGGTAATACTAGTTATAGGTCGACTTGGGCGACATGCTAGCCTTGCTCAAATACCGGGTATTAAAATACCCTAGTCATCATGTCTTCAAAAATAAATCAGTTTTGGGTAGTCATTGGTGGTCCAATGACTAAAGCGAGAAACTAGTTTGGTTTACTCCTCAAAACCCTAAAAATGCTAGCTCTATCTCGGGCGGATGGTGAGGCGGATCGGTGCTCCGGAGCACGAGAATGATTGGGTTGTGGAATGAACCGCCAGATAACCCTAAGGACTTAATCGGGTCACGACCTCCGTGTTAAACAAGTACAACCACAAGTTGCGTAAAAACTTGCGACTTAGCTTAGTAGGTTTATTGAACCTTGATGCCATTTCACGGGCGGATAAATGGGGAGCCAAGGGATTTATTCCGCTTGAATGGGACACCGAGAGGAGGGTGACGTTTTGCGGTCGCCGAGGTATAGCACCGCTATACCGCCGCCGAGGTAAAACATCCCGCCAACACTATGGGCGTAACCCTATATGTGCGAAATGACGAAGGGCAAGATAAGTCGAACGTTATTGTGACAACCTCTCGACTACACATCTAAGGAATTGTGTAGGGCAATGAGTTAATTGTCTCTTGTGGGTAAAGTGTGCTATCTCTGCAGAGTATTAAACTGCTTAAAATGCAGTGTGCCTACGGTCAAAAGCGACATGGGAACTTAACTTGAGTTAGTTCTATTTCAAAACCTTGTGGGTGGTATAAAATTGTGGCGGGCTCACCTAGCCCTGAATTTGTTTATCCCGGTGGATGTACCCCGCTGGTGATAATATTGGTGGATGTAACCATAATCAAAAATTAAGCATGAAGGTGGAGGTAACCTCTCAATAAATAATTATTGCACTTTACTCTCTTTATAAAATTGCAATTTGTTAAAAATGCTAAGTCATAGGATTTGTAACTATAGTATTGCAAAACTGGCTTTCGCAAATAAAAGAACCCGAGCCATCCTTGTTAAGCCGCATATATATAATTGCATTTGTGTGTTGGCTCATGAAAGCACTGTAGTAGTGCTCATCCTCGCTTCTCTCCCCACCCTTCAGATAATGAAGATGAAGGAGACTATGCCTACTACGATGGACCGTAAGACGATGGACAAGGATATGACGAGGAGTAGGATAGTTACAGAGTTTAGATCTCGCCCGATCTAAGTAGACTTCGTTGGTACCAAGCACAACCGATATTATCCAAATTTCTTGGTTAATATCTGTCAGACACGTGACACCCGATCCGCTGTTCAGTGTGAGATGAGCCCTACCTTCCCTTTTGCTTCCGCCAGAGACTTGGTCGTTTTTTGTAATGTAATATATTTGGCCTTGTGCGCCCTTTTGTAAACTCGACCCGATGAGGTCTATGTTACCATGTGTTGTAATATATTTGTTTTAGTCCACGCCTTGTATGAATGAATCAGCAATGTGTACTGTGAAGTGCTAGCTACTGATCCAGGGAATAGCACAGTGATTCACAGAGGATTTGGATTCTCAGAATCCGGGTCCGACAGATCCAATGGCTCGGAGGAAAATTTTTGTCTACAAAAGTTAGTTTTTTGTGAAAAATTTACTACTTTTTTCGCTCATACACTAGTGATGATTCTTGGTTCAAAAAAACAAAAACAAAACTAGTGATGGGTTGATTTGCTTGCGTCTAGCTCAGCCAGACCCCCACGATGCAACCTGTGAGTTTTGGCCAGTCACCTAGGGAACTTTTTTTATCATTTAATTCATTTTTAAAAAATATTTTAAAGATTATCTCTCTCTAATTTTGTTTTCAATTCTACTCCTTTGGCCACACCACAACGCATAGCGTAGCAAAAGAACGTTGTCACGCTACGGGTCTCGGCGTGGCAAACGAGTGCCGTCACGTCACTTTTCTTGGCGTGACAGGACTTAGCCAAAAAACGGACGCATGTGGGCTCGAAGGCAGTGGCGGATCTAGGATTTGACTATGCCTCGGGCTAAATTCTAATAGGCTAACATATTAAAACCAACGCCAATTTCTACCCACACTAGAACACAACAAAAAACAAGCCACAAATGCTTCATTGACATGAAACTTTAGCAAAAATGCTTCAACATAAAATATAATAAGAAAAACATGGCAAAACATAAATAATATATCATTTTAGAGATAAAAATGGTGTACCTAAATAACGAAGATTCTCTAACCTAGCCCACCATTTCTTATTAACATGGAAAACTGTGTCTGTCGGTTCCAGGTCTACAAGATGCACATCCTATTTGGCAAACCACAAGACAAGGAGCCAATTCAAGGTCTACAAGCAACAAAGCATTACAGCATCCTGTTTGGCTTACTGACTGAGTCTATGTACTATGCTCATTGACCCATGACATTGATCCTTAGCTGAACCAATTCAAGGTCTACAAGCACTAAAAGCAGTTAAGTCTATGTACTATGCTCATTAACCCATGACAACGAGTCACCGATCCTTAGCGAACCAAATTGAATGGTTCAATTACCGCTTACCAATTATGGTACCTTAACACATCAATGTATCAGCATCTGGGGAACAAAATTGGACTTCTAAATGTGTTTTATGTAATTTGAACATACGGTGAAAACTGAAAACTACATTTCAGTGGAAACACAACATGTAAATATTCAAGAGAATTGTGCAAGTCAGATGTAATTTCACCAACAAATAATCTATTCTTGAGACAAGACCACTATGTACAGAAATCTTATACTGACTTAAGTAATCGGTTTAGTGACTTTTGGCATCTAAATGAGTTAGAATGCTAGATTGACTTCAACTCTCCAAGTCTTTGCAATTTGCAGAAAGATGACCTCAAGCCAAGACATGAGACACCAAGAGAAGAAGTAGAGAACGCCTGATCGGCCAGAGGAGGAGGGCATCGACCACTGGCACGGGCGCGGCCGCCACGGGTGTGGAGGAGGGCACGGCGCGGCGTCGGGCGGAGCGAGGGAAGGCGGGCGCGGGCGTTGGTTGGGGTCCTGGGGACGGTCCCTGCTGCGTCAAGGGGGACGGAGTGGCCCGTGGGCGCATCGGGTGGGAACGGAGGGCGAGGGCGTGGAGGAAGGAGCGGCACCGGCGTGGAGAGAGGCGCGAGGCCGGAGTCGAGGTGCTGCGTCGACGCGACGACGCCGACACGCCGCCGAGCGATCTGCAGCGGACTGCCGAGTGACCACAACGCCTAAGGTCTTGGTTGACGCCGCCGCGCCGAGGATGGCACGGGCCACGGCTGGCGGCAGGGACAGACTGAGGGCGATGGAGGCGCGCGGGCGCGGCGGGCGTGAGGGAGGGCGCGACGAGCCGGAGGGGGTCGGCGGTGGCGGCGGGCGGGCGAGGGGATTGGGTGGGAGATTGGGGGAAGGAGCCGGGAGGGGTGGCCGGATGGAGTGGGGGATTGGGGAAGGAGACGGGAGGGGCGGCCGGATGGAGCTGGGATTGGGGGAAGGAGCCAGATGGGGTGGGGGATTGGGGGAAGGAGGTGTCACCGCGTCAGGCGTGGGCTGGGCTGGCTTGGAATCTTGGTTGGCTGGTCGGGCTGGGCCTCGGGCTAAATCATTGTACCAACTATTTTTAGCCCACATGTAAAATTGTTTTCCACTGCTATTTTCTCTGGGCCTCGGGCTATAGCCCACCCTGCCCGAGGCCCAGATCCGCCCCTGCTCGAAGGGCTATCGTGACAGGTTTGGCTACGCCGCGATCGGTGACGTGACAGCATATTTTGGTCACGCTAGGGTCATGGTGTGACCAAAGGAGTTAGAATTGGAAATAAAGTTAGAGAGATTGTCTTCAAAATATTTTTAAAAAATAGATTAAAAATAAAAAAAGCTCTTGCCCAGATGAGCGTACGAGAGTGAGCCAGGCAAACCTGATGGAGCAATTATTTGAGAATATGATAAACTTTTAAGAAGAGCCAATAGAATGTTGGCCCATGAGTAATTCGTATAAACTGGGCTTGACAGTATTCTTTTCTGCCTGATTAGTTGGAACGAAGCTGCTCAAGGTAGCATCACAAAATGCATGGATCAGAAGAACTACAAATAGTTATCCGGAACCAGCGGTACTAACAGAAAAACACACATACTATTGGCTAGGTAGTGTCGTTGTTGTTGCGTAAACTGTGATCCATGATGGATGCTCCTCCGAGGAGTTCTCAAGCACAAATTTGATCCATCTTCTATTCCAACTTGATTTGTTAGGGCATCTCAAATAATGCAATGTCAGTCGTCAATTAGCCCTTCCATATCAGCAAAATCCTAAGTGGATGAGAGAGAAGCATGAGGGAGAAGGGAAGTCATCTTTTCCTTAAACTACCATCTCTATACACGAACCAAGACAAAGCAACCACTGCATGTGAGAGAGAGGGGTGAAGGGGTGGAAATATTATAGGTTTTGGCAAGAATATTAGAGAACTTGCTAGAGATAGCTTATTGGATGTGTTGTCTCTAAATCTGTCTTTCGGTGGCGTAGAGTTGATATAGCAAAATTAGAGACGACACTATTGGAGATGCCCTTAGTTGATGCTATAAAACTTAGCACTTTTTCGTTCATACATACAATTAATTAACTTTAAGGATGCAATTCAGTACAACAATTAAAGGAATTAAAGAATACATAATATCAATATTTCCATACTACGTACAACCCCAAGATTATTCCAAAGTCGACGAACTAAAAACTTGTCATCATGCACGCATGCTGTATATATGAATGGGTTTGCTAATTCTCAGTTGCCTAAAATTTTCTAATCTCTTAGTCACCTACAATTGCACAGTACTAAGCCTAAAATTGCATTGCCAAGTAATGTGCAATTTTAGCATAGTTTTACTGTAACTTTCAGCTCTATTTGTTTTTGTATTTGTAGGGTTCACCTAGATTTATTTTTGTCTAGTTTAGAAAAAAAAATTGTTTGTTTTTGTATTTGTAGGATTCACCTAGATTTACTTTTGTCTAGTTTAATTTTTTTTTGTCTTAACACATAAACTTGTAGTATCCATTGGATCAAAATCCTACAACTAAGAAAGGTGACCGATGGATAAAAAACTTCCAGTCACCTGAAGCATATACGCTCCCATGTATGAATGCTGCATCGATGATGATTAGTGCAGTCCGTCGATGCAGCTAGCATGCACGGCAACGTTATACCGCTGGAAGAAGAGCCCCATCATCCGCGTGAACACCTAGCACGCCACGAGGCTCTTCTCACCGGCCTGCTGCGTCACCGTCGTCGCCGCGGGCGCGTCGAGTGCCCTTGCCACCTTCATTAGGCCGCCGCTCAGGACCACGCTCGTCGATAGCCGCGCCCTTACTTGCACGAATCAGGAGGCCATGGCAGTGGTTGCTTGCTTGTTTGCTGCAACGATGGGGACAGGCGGCCGTATCGTTGATGAATTATAGAGGTGAGATCGAGATGGATGAGATGCTACGCACTTCGACTCAGGCCAGGACTCGAGTTCGAGTCTAAGGCAGGAAAACTATATGGTTTCGGAAATTTTATCGGACTCTACCGATAGAATCGGTAACCGTCGGTTACCGGATATTTTGACAAAATTTTGGTCGAAATTTTTGAATTGAAATTTGAATTTTTCAAATGTAAAGATGAAATTTATCTAAATTTGAATTTAAATGAAAATTAGATAAATCCGATTTTTTTTACCTAGTAGGAAATTTTATCGAACCCCACCGATAACACCGGTTGCCGACGAAATTTCGCTAATAGAGTTTTCCATAGTCATCTTTGTTTGTTTTTTCTTTTTGAGCCATCAGCCTTTCTGTCTGGCCCATTGAGTGATCACAATTCTCTGCAACTATATTCCTTTTTCTTTTTGCCAATAAATATGGAAATTTTCTCAGGGAAAAAAATGGAAATGGAGTTCAGTCCATAAACAAAAGATATCTACAAAATATGTGTGACGACCCCATCGCGCATGAGGTCAAATATCAGAGTAGTAGCAGATTGGTGGATACATGGGGATGATTTGACAATTTGGCATGAGAAATCAGAGGAGATGAGACAAAGGAAGAACAGGTGGGGAAAGCAGAGTTTAATTCCTTTCATTCGATGCCCTTCTCAGTTACAAGCGTTAGCTTTTAAGCCCTTCTCACTCACCTGACACCTGGGTCCCAAAGACTATGAACCAGGCTCACAAACCAATTCATATTGATGACACCCCATTCAACAGCCTCTCCGTGTATGTAATTCTCTAGGGCCACTGTCAGCTTCTCCTCCTTTGATTTTAACCAACGTGGCCCGCCGCTAGTCTGCTCCTCCATCGATTTCGCCGCCTTTTTCTTCTTCTTTCGGCTCAGGCGTGACAATTAGCTTCACAATAAAATTATAAAGCCTGTATTTTTTCCCCCATGCACTTGACACTTTGGCAATCGAACTATGCACAAATTATTTTTTTATTTTGACAGAAACAGTAGGGCATGACTCTGGTGAAATATAAATAAATATATATAGAATAAAAAGATACAAAAAAGGATATCAATCCAGAAACAAAAAAAAAACTACAGAAAGCAAGGAGAAAAACTCCAACAAATGATATAGGTTAAAGAAAGCTAAACCCTTTCTTAAGAAGTGTCTCTAAGAACTAGGATCAAACCCATATGCCTTTCCTATTTTAAACTTTCTGATATTTTCAACTAATCTGGAAATAGCTCTATGCTCCTGTATATTTGTATTCTGTTCTTGCTTCCTGTCAGTTCAAGTACTCCATTTCTAGGGTGTCCTTCTGCGAGCCAGATAGCTGGAAGCTTCAGTTTACTGCTTGAACGCTAGCTAGCTCATGATGAGCTTTTTCCTTTTAAAAGGGGATCGTAGTTAAATTTTGGAGTACTATGTGTTGGGCTATCCCTCCATATGAAGACCTATCTCAGCTCACAAGCCCAAGAAATGACAACCATTGATTACTCTTAAGAATGAATGGTTGAGATGCCTCCTCCTTGGAGAGGGGAAGGAAAAACCCTAGCCATCTTACCTTGAGCTGCTGCTGGAAGTTTGGGGGCTGAGAGGAAGCATTTTACACACAACCAAAACAAGAGACAAGAGAGAAAAGAAGAAGAGAAGCTCTGTCCCATCTCGGGTGATTCTGCGCAGTCTTTATCAAGACGTCGATCGGAGTAGCAAACGCGGTTGGATCTGCCTCAAATTTGGTTTGTGAGTTCCTGACTTATAGCTCTTTGATTTGTACGGTTGGATTGAGGATTGGTTGAGTGGAACACCTGATTTGAGGGGGGTTTTGTCAGTTCGGGTAGCAGCAGATTCAGTACTGAGCAGATCTGGTAGAAGTCCTGTTTGAGTGGTGAAATTTTGTCCGATTTGGCTGAAATTTGGACAGCATGTTAGGGACTCGTGGATCCACATTCCTACCAAGTTTCATGCAGTTTGGATCTGTGGTTTGTGAGATATGAGCTGATAACCGAAGGGGACAGAAACTGTTTTTCTCTGGTTAGCTGTTAGTATACCTCTTGTTAATTGTGTATGGTTGTTGATGATGATACCAAGATTATATCTTGATGATATTGTTGCTTCTGTAATGTACCTCTAGATGCTCTAGAGAAGACTCCTTGTACCCATTGTTGATTATAGTGGAAGATTTGGGAGTGGGCTGTGCAAGCCCCGTGGTTTTTACTCCTCACATCGAGGAGGTTTTTCACGTAAATCGCTGTGTCATTTGGTGCATGTTGTTATTGTTAATTCCGCTGCTTATCTGTTGGTTGAAACCATCCTCATTGGTTCACTACAAGTAGGGGTGCTGAACTTTTGGTAATTGCATTGTTTAGCCCCCAACAAAGTGGTATCAGAGCTTGTGTTTGCTTTGGTTTTGAAAGATGGAGGTGAATACCAGCAGGATGATATCTCTGAATGGTACAAATTACCAAGCTTGGAAAGGTAAGATGGAGGACTTGCTCTATGTGAAAGAGTATTACAAGCCAGTATTTGCCACTGAGAAGCCGGATGACAAAACTGATGATGAGTGGAAGGTACTTCATCGTCAAGCTTGTGGGTTCATTCGACAGTGGGTCGATGACAATGTGTTAAACCATATCAGTGATGAGATACATGCACGCTCCTTATGGCAGAAATTGGAAGAATTGTATGCTAGGAAGGAAGGTACCAATAAGATGTTTTTGATCAAGCAATTGATGCATTTGAGGTACCGAGATGACACTTCTGTGGCTGATCATGTGAATGCATTTCAAGGTATTATAAATCAGCTATCTTCCATGGGCATCACATTTGATGATGAGGTCAGGGCTTTGCTACTACTTGGTTCTTTGCCGGATACTTGGGAAACTCTCAAAGTCACTTTGTGCAATTCAGCTCCAAATGGTACTGTATCTTGGAACCTTGTGAAGACCAAAGTGATAAATGAAGAGTCAAGAAGACTTGTTTGAAGGAGAGTTCCTCCTCACAACCCGAGGTGTTGTTCACCGAGTCACGGGGAGAAGCAAGAGCCGAGGTCCGAAGAATTCAACTGAAAGTAGAAGCAAGTCAAGAGGAAAATTTTCAGATGTTGAGTGCTATCACTGCCATGAGAAGGGACACATTAGAAAGTTCTGACGAAAGCTCAAGCGGAGAACAAGAAGAAAAGAAGAAGGCACGTAAACAAGATAGTGACAAAGGATGTTGATGTTGGTCGCATTACTTGGGTTGAGGACATGATGGTAGTCATTCTTTGAAAATGATGATGGCAAGATTGGTTCCACTGTTGAAGAAAGAATCATTGTTGTTTCTGATGATGCAACCATCAACCTTGTGGGTGATGATGACATGACTTGGATACCTGATAGTGGTGCTACCATACATGCTACATCTCATAGAAGGCTCTTCACAAATTATGTTGTTTGGTGATTTTGGCATTGTGAAGATGGGAAACAATGATCATGCTCAAATCATTGGAAAGGAGATGTGCATTTGGAGACGACTAATGGCACACTACTAATTCTCAAGTCTGTGAGACATGTTGAAGATTTATGCTCAACATAATTTCAAAGGGATTGCTTGATAATGAGAAGTATTCCAATGATTTGAAAATGGACGAGATAAGCTCACCAAGGGCAAGATGGTATTTGCAAGAGGTAAAATGGTTTCACTCTTGTATCATGTTCATGCTAAACTCTCTTGTGTTTCTGTCAATACATTAGGACAGATGATCCTTGTGTTTTATGGCACAAGAGGCTTGGGCACATGGGTGAGAAGGGCATGGTGTGCTAGTGAAGAAGAATCTCTGTCAGGATTTCAAGTGTGCAATTGAAGAGTTGTACAGATTGTTTAGTGGGGAAGCAACACCGAGTTGCTTTCAAAAGTCAACCTCCTCACAAGAAGCCAGAGTTGCTGGATTTGGTGCATTCCTATGTGTGCAAGATGTCGGTAAGGTCAATTGGTGGTGCTAAATACTTTGTCACTTTCATTGATGATTCTTCCAGGAAAGTTTGGGTTTATCCCTTGAAGTCCAAAAGTCAAGTGCTAAGTACATTCAAGCAATTCCAAGCCTCAGTTGAGAGAGAAACTGAGAAGAAGATAAAGTGCATTCGCACTGATAATGGAGGAGAATACATTGGACCATTTGATGCATATTGCAAGGAGCAAGGAATTAGGCATCAATTTACTCCTCCTAAGACGCCACAACTAAATGGCGTTGCTGAGAGGATGAACAGGACATTGGTGGAGAGAGTTCGATGCTTGTTGTCACATGCAAGGTCGCCAAAGTCTTATTGGGGTGAGGCTTTGATGATCGCAGTTTATCTTGTTAATCTCTCACCATGTTATCCTTTGCAGGAGATGTTCCTAACAGGTGTGGTACAACAAGGATGTCTCCTATGATCACCGAAAGTGTTTGGGTGCAAGGCATTTGTTCATATTCCTCAAGATGAAAGGTCTAAACTTGATGCAAAGACACGACAAAGGCATACTCCTTGGCTATGGTTTGGATGAGTTCGGCTACAAGTTGTTTGATCCTATAGCAAAGAAAGTTGTCAGAAGTCGTGATGTTGTGTTTGTTGAAGACCAGACAATTGAGGATATTGCGAAGGCAAAGGTGCAAGTTCCTCAACAGCAAGGCATGGTTGATTTAGACCCAGTTCCTGCAACTCCAGCTCCACAACAAGCTGAAGGCGATGTTGCAGATGATGCACAAGATGATGTGCATGGTACAGGTGGTGATAATGCTCCCCAGCAGCACGAGTTTGATGCTGAATTTGATGATCATGATCAACAACCACCAATACCAGAAGTTCCACTCAGACGATCCACCAGAGTGTGCAGACCTTCTAGCAGGTATTCCTCAGATAATTATGTGGTGTTATTGTCTGATGATTTAGAACCTGAGTGCTTTGCAGAAGCAATTGAAGATGAGCACAAGAAGGAGTGGATGAAAGCTATGCAAGAGGAGATGGATTCCTTGCATAAGAATAATACATATGAGCTGGTGAAGTTGCCAAAGGGCAAGAAGGCATTGAAGAATAAGTGGGTCTACAGAATCAAGCAAGAAGAGCACACGTCACATCCAAGATACAAGGCGAGGCTAGTTGTGAAAGGATTTGGCCAGAGGAAGGGAATTGACTTTGATGAGATCTTTTCTCCAGTGGTGAAGATGACATCCATTCGGGTGGTTCTTGGCATTGCAGCTAGTCACAACTTGGAGGTTGAGCAAATGGATGTGAAGACAGCCTTCCTTCATGGAGACTTGGAGGAAGAGATATACATGGAGCAGCCTGAAGGGTTTGTTAAGAAGGGCAAAGAAGACTATGTGTGCAAGCTAAAGAAAAGTCTTTATGGCCTCAAACAAGCACCAAGACAATGGTACATGAAGTTTGAATCATTATGGGGAGCAAGGCTACAATAGGTGTAGCATGCACCATTGTGTATTCTTTCAGAGATTCTCAAGTGATGATTTTATCATCTTGTTGCTCTATGTTGATGATATCTTGATTGTTGGCAAGAATGTCTCTAGGATTGCAAAGCTGAAGAAAGAGTTGAGCAAGTTCTTTGCTATGAAGGACTTGGGGCCGAAGAAAGCAAATTCTTGGTATGAGAATTGAGAGGGACAAACTCCAACAAGTTGTACCTGTCACAAGAGAAGTACATTGAGAAGGTACTTAAGAAGTTTTGGTTGGACAATGCAAAAGCCGTGAGCTGTCCACTTGCAGCTCATTTCAAGTTGAGCACCAAGCAATGTCCTTCTACTGATGAGATGAAGAAGGAAATGCAGAATGTTCCATATGCCTCAACAGTTGGAAGCTTGATGTATGCTATGGTGTGTACAAGGCCAGACATTGCTTATGCAGTTAGTACAGTGAGCAGATTTATATCAAATCCTGGAAAGCCGCATTGGGAAGCCGTGAAGTGGATAATGAGATATCTCCGGGGCAGCACAAAGATGAAGCTTTGCTTTGGAAAAAGAGAGCCCGTGTTAGTTGCATACACGGATGCAGATATGGCCGGAGATGTTGACAGCAGAAAATCTACTTCAGGGTATCTGATTACATATTCAGGGGGAGCTGTGTCATGGAAAAGTAAGTTGCAGAAATGTGTGGCATTGTCTACAACTGAAGCTGAATTCATTGCAGCGACAGAGGCGAGCAAGGAGCTATTATGGCTGAAAAGGTTAGTTGGTGAGCTTGGTTTTGATCAAGACAAGTATGTGTTGTTTTGTGATAACCAAAGTGCCATTTACTTGAGTAAAAATTCTAGTTTCCACTCAAGGTCTAAGCATATTGATGTTCGATACCATTGGATTCGAGAGGTGTTGAGTTCTAAGCAAATGCAGCTTGAGAAGGTTCACACTGACGACAATGGGGCTGATATGTTGACCAAGGTAGTGACGAGAGAGAAACTCGAAGTATGCCGGCAAATGGCTGGCATGATTGAGATGAGGTGTTAATCTCTCCATGATGTCGGGAGGGGGAGTTTGTTGGGCTATCCCTCCATATGAAGACCCATCTCAGCCCACAAGCCCAAGAAATGACAACCATTGATTACTCTTAAGAATGAATGGTTGAGATGCCTCCTCCTTGGAGAGGGGAAGGAAAAACCCTAGCCATCTTACCTTGAGCTGCTGCTGGAAGTTTGGGGGCTGAGAGGAAGCATTTTACACACAACCAAAACAAGAGACAAGAGAGAAAAGAAGAAGAGAAGCTCTGTCCCATCTCGGGTGATTCTGCGCAGTCTTCATCAAGACGTCGATCGGAGTAGCAAACGCGGTTGGATCTGCCTCAAATTTGGTTTGTGAGTTCCTGACTTATAGCTCTTTGATTTGTACGGTTGGATTGAGGATTGGTTGAGTGGAACACCTGATTTGAGGGGGGTTTTGTCAGTTCGGGTAGCAGCAGATTCAGTACTGAGCAGATCTGGTAGAAGTCCTGTTTGAGTGGTGAAATTTTGTCCGATTTGGCTGAAATTTGGACAGCATGTTAGGGACTCGTGGATCCACATTCCTACCAAGTTTCATGCAGTTTGGATCTGTGGTTTGTGAGATATGAGCTGATAACCGAAGGGGACAGAAACTGTTTTTCTCTGGTTAGCTGTTAGTATACCTCTTGTTAATTGTGTATGGTTGTTGATGATGATATCAAGATTATATCTTGATGATATTGTTGCTTCTGTAATGTACCTCTAGATGCTCTAGAGAAGACTCCTTGTACCCATTGTTGATTATAGTGGAAGATTTGGGAGTGGGCTGTGCAAGCCCCGTGGTTTTTACTCCTCACATCGAGGAGGTTTTCCACGTAAATCGCTGTGTCATTTGGTGCATGTTGTTATTGTTAATTCCGCTGCTTATCTGTTGGTTGAAACCATCCTCATTGGTTCACTACAAGTAGAGGTGCTGAACTTTTGGTAATTGCATTGTTTAGCCCCCAACACTATGTTCTGTTAATGGGTTGTTTGCTTCATGTTCGTATCATCTTTATATGCTTCAATGGCAGCTGCGTTGATTCATTTAATGGATATACCATCTAGGTTTAGGTTGTCCCACATTCAGAAGATACGTCCATATACAGGAGAATGCTATGCATTTTTTTTTTCCTTTTTTGAAACGAAAAAAATTACTTTACCAGATGGTGTGTAACACTTCATCAGATGGTGTAAAATTGTGAAGTGATATCAAAAGATATTATCCAAAACCAATGGCGTGCTGTAGATTGCCCCAGGATTCAATGGTTAGGAGGAAAAATTTTGTCGACAAAAGATTGCCACGAGGATCCAACTGGACACGAATTATCCATAGATACTCAGTGGCCGAATGATTGAATCAGCAGGGACGATGGTGAGGATCCTCCCAGAAGCAATTAGACGAGTACATCTTTGGGATGACAATCACATAATAAACTGAGGAAGCTTAATTGGACAAACTAAAACTTGCTACGGTTACCTGCAGCGCAGGGACTGCAGCTGTTGCTAACCTGTACGGGTAAACCTCATGTCGTGAAGTATACATGTCTGCGCTTTAGTGGCTTTGTAGCGTTCCTACCTTTTCTGTTTCTCTTTTTTTTTTTTTTTTTTCTTTCTGTCTATAATGTGGTGTTTTTACTACTTTGATGAAATCTTATGCATAGGACATGTCTGAAACCTGAATAAGACAAGGTTGCAATGGCAGCGAAGATCCTCTATTCGATCCGAATAGTTATGAGCAAAATGTACTTCAGTAACTAGTGGTCTAGTGGCAAGATAAGGAAAAAAAGTTGGAAGGAAGCAATTGGCCGGCCAGATAACTTATGAATTTAATGCACCCCCATCAAATTTTGCAGAAGAATTTGCAAAAATACACACCAGTCAGAACTCAAGAATAGACTCCAAGCTCAGGTCGCAAAGCTAAGTATCAACTGGTTCAATTCGTCCCAAGGAACATGCACGACGTTAAAATTTCAGACCGAAAACAGTAAACAATTTCAGAGTTTCTTGGCTATGTGAAACACCACGGAAGGGGCTTTTGCTGATTACTCATCTCATTGCTATACAACAGAAAGATAACTCTGGTGTCACCACAAAGCTGGGAAATTGAAGCAAGGAACGTCAAAATGTTGCCATAAAACATAAGCAATTTCCGAGTTAACTGCGCAAAACAGTATGGAAGGCATTTTTCTAATTTCTCCACTAATTGTCATACAACAGAAAGAACAAAGCTGGAAAATTGAAGCAAGGAAACAATAATTAGCTCCCACAAAGCCTCACAGCTCTGCTCCGACACCTTTCTACTTTCACAACCTCTGAGCTACCTACAAACATCCTACATCTAAAACGGGACAGCACACAGCAGCTGATACACATCTAAAACGGAACAGCATACGGCAGCTGATACATGTGAAGGTCAGACAAAAGAACTGCTCTGGATTGCAACGAGAACAGCTGCTCGGGTTCATCGAACGCCCTGCAGTTGCTTCTGGGTGTCGCGCCACAACTGAAGAGCCAGTCCTGGTTGCACCATTCGTGTCTTTCTGCTCAGAGCTGGACCGCTGCACCTCTTTCACTGGGGCTGCTGCCATGCTCGGTTGGCTGACACCGCGCTGGTTCATCAAACACCCTGCAGTTGCTTCTGGGTGTCGCGCCACAACTGAAGAGCCTGTCCTGGTTGCACCATCCGTGTCTTTCTTCTCAGCCTTGCGGCTCTTCCGGTCAGAGCTGGACCGCTGCACCTCTTTCACTGGGGCTGCTGCTATGCTGGTTCCGACAGAGCAAGGCACGTCTTTAGGAAGGGCATCCACCTGTTGCTGCTGCTTGACAACAGGTGGCTCCACAGAAACAATTGGTTTGTGTAGCAGTGCTGGTTGTTCCACACTGGGACGGCCAAGTGAGGCGGCAGTTGTCACTTTTTTCAACACATTTGCAGGAACCTGAGGAGTCTCTCTTTGGAACACCTTTGATGGCATCAGATGACCAGCTCTTGGCATCACATTCGCAGGCGCAGGTTCAAACCTTTGCAGCACCTTGGTGGGTGGAGCATCAACTCTTTGCATCACTGTTGGTGTTGGCTGAGGACTAACTCTTGGCACCATATTAACTCTTTGCATGACCATTGCAGGTTGTTGCTGATTGACTTGTCTTGATTCACCCAGATGATTGCCATTCCTTACAGCCATGTTCTGCTCTGGGGCAACCAATTGTTTCGCAACTGTCACTGTGTTGATGTGGGGCTGGAACTCACTCTGCCACTTGGCCATGGACAGATCCAATACCATTTGTTTGACTGGTTGTTGCTCAAGGACTCGGTTTCACTGACAAAAATGCAGTTGATTCCGGATCTCTTCTTTGATTTGTAGGTGCTAGCTTTACACGAAAAACACCTGCAAGAGTAAATAACATTAGCACCATGCATTGACAAATTGTTGCTCTTTAGCTTGCAGAAAGATTTTCAGAAAGAATACTAACCATTTCTTGTTTTACTCGGGCTAGGTGACACAGCGGCCCTCAGTCTCTTATTGTTGTCCAGTGAGTTCTCTGGGGTGCCATGCAAAGCTAACTGCAGGAAGGGGCCCCATGCTCTTCAGATATACCACTCCTCTCCAACTGTTCCGCAGTATCCTTCGAAACTTTTCTTTTCTCTGGGCCAACAATGTCCTGGCCCTGATGCTTTCTCTTCTTATGGCCATGCTTAGGATGATGATCAGATATCTCATATTTCTCACACTTCTGGGCAGCTTTCTTCTCTCTTTTTCTCTTCCTTCCTTTCCTTCTTTTGCATCATTGCCCTTTCTTTCTGGAGCTTCAGCCACCAGATTAACCGTCAGTTCCAATTAAGAACAGACGACTGGAATGCAAAGAGGAATGACATGATGTCATAACAGACAATGCATCAAGATTCATACTTAGCACACAAGTTCTACCGAATAATTAAAAGTCCATACTCCACAGTTAAGAAATTTGTCCAGTTTCACAATTATCCAACAAGGATGACATGACAAAGTTCACTAGAATAGCAGTTTGGAAATGAACTCATCCCCTTAGTCACCATGAACAACACAATGTCAAAAACCATGTTCCTTAGTACGCATCCCAACCCAATATCATAATCACAACTGAGAAAAATATATTCATCTACATCTAGAGGAAACCAAAGGCACCATCAAAACGACATAGCTCAGGCGCACAATTATGTGTGTAGATGGCTCTACAGTTCCAAATTAGTAGCTGCTTGCTTCTTTCACCCACCATAAATATCTGCAACTGTGGACTAGGATTAAGTCGAAACAAAGGAATTTTCGATCAAGCACCACCTTTCCTCTCCAATTTCCAACCATGAGGTTCTCTCAATTACCCTGTCTCAAACCATCTTAAGCAGAGTATTAGGTTCCCTAACCCTAGTTCTTAAGGACTCAATTAATTCCCAACATCCCAATTCGACCAATGGCCAAGAATCCAAGAATGAGGACAACCAACCAATCAACCATAGTTCTCATGATTTTGGTTTATAATTGTTAATCCCAATTCCGGGACAAGCGGAATCAGGTGACGACAGGGCACAGCAGCAGAAACAAGGAGATCAGATCGACTTGCTGGACGGGACGAGCCAGGAAACGAACCTTATCGGCCGCCGGCTCCGCCGCCATTGCCTCCGCGACATGGTCTCGCGCCCTGGGCGTGTACGGGAAGCACCTCGGCATGGCCGCCGCCGCCGCCGCCGCCGCCTAGGTCTCGGGTCTCTGTGTCCGACATGTAGGCGGTGGGACAGGTTTGTCGGATTGAGGAAGCGGGAGTTCTCGTGTGGATTATTGGGATTTTAATCTGGTACAAGATTTGGTAGAAGTTCGAGTCCGGTCGTTTACGAGAACAAGTCCAACTAGTCTTAGTCAATGAGTGCAAGAGTATATAAATAGAGGGAGATAGCAGTATTAAAGATTAAAATCTCAAGTCATGAGTTGAGTTATCGTGGAAGTTGAGAAAAGCAATACAAAAAGCAAAAAAGAGACCTAGTTGAGAAAAGGCGCCAGGGAGTCAAGAGAAGTTGTCGTGAGTTGAGTTGTCGTGGAAGTTGAGAAAAGCAATACAAAAAGCAAAAAAGAGGAACCGTTGCTCCAAAAACCAATCGTGTGTTCTTCGGCATATTTTTGGTTTCGAGTACGCATCATCCGACACTGTTCATATCGACCACTGTTCATCCTGAGTACTATTCATTCGATCACTGTTCATTCCAGTACTGTTCATTACGAGTACCTAGTCGAAAGGTTTCGACTGGTCGGTGATCGGAAGGTTTCGACTGCTCCTGGTTGTAGAAGTGGTCGTAGCAGGAGGTTCGACTACGTGGTTGTAGAAGGAGGATCGACTACATCCTAGTCGAAGAGCTTGGACTGGTCAGAGGGTTCCGACTACCTGGTCGAATGTGGTTCGACTACACATGGTATCAGAGCCATAACGAAGGATGGCTGGTCCTGGAGTAGCTTGGCGGGAGAGCGGCGCGGCTTCAGGAGCGTCGGGTGCACGGAGAGGCGCAACGGCGCGGCATGGCGGCGCGGCAATGCGGCCAATGGAGCGGCGCAGCACGGCGGAGCGGTGGCTCTCAGAAGACGTGGTAGGAGTGCATGACGCTACAGCAAGCGCGCATGCGCGCAGGGCGAGTCCCACACACATGAAGTGTGCGGTGTGCACGAAGGCATAGGAGGCGTAGCAGGCGAGGCCTCGAGAGGTCCAGATGGGACGTAGCCAGGCGCGCTGGATGTTGCAGGGGGCGGTGAGTCCCACGCGCATGAAGAGCGTGGCATACATATAGGTGGCTCGGGCGGCGGGTCAAGAGGCGCGCAAGGAAGCGGCTCGGGTGGTCAAACTGGTGGAATCCAGGGACATGTTGCGCGAGACGCTGCTGAGGGTGGCAGCACACTGGCGCACATAGCAATCTTTGGGGCGTGCATTCAAGACTTGCAGGGGCCAGCGACTCGGATGGCGCAGAGAGCAGGTGGTCAGGAGGACCAGATGACGCACGGACAGGTGGCGCAAGAGGCGCAGCAAGTGCTGGCGTGGTCGTCGTAGGGCATGACCTCATTGCAGCTGAGGTGGTGTGGGAGCAGGTGCTCCAGCCCTACTCAACGGTTGTGCAAGGAAGGATGAGTTTAGTCCAGGTGCGAGGCATGGCAAGTGTTGGTTTGTGCATGGCTTAGGATGGAGCAAGTATAGGCGGCAGGGTGGTATCAGCCCAGGAAGGAACGATGCATAGGAGTGTAGGTAAAAGAGGAAGACTTGGAAGTTCAAAATGCATGAGAAGATCAGGATGATCAAGATGGAGTGATTACTATTTTTAATCTTGTTATAAGATTAGGGAGTGTGTTGGGATTTTAATCTTGTACAAGATTAGGTAAAAGTTCGATTCCGAGTCGTTTAAGAAAACGAGTCCGAGTAGGATACTCACGTTGAGTCCGTGTCTTAGTCGATGAGTGTAAGAGTATATAAGCAGGGGGAGATAGCAGTCTTGAAGATACCATAAGTCAGAAGTTGAGAAAAGGCGTCAGGGAGTCAAGAAAAGTTGTCGTGAGTTGAGTTGTCGTGGGAGTTGAGAAAAACAATACAAAACACAAAAAAAGAGGAGCAGTTGCTCCCGAAACCAATCGTGTGTTCTTCGGCATATTTTTGGTTTCGAGTACACATCATCGACACTGTTCATCACGAGTACTATTCGTTGCGAGTGCCTGGTCAAAAGGTTTCGACTAGTCGGTGATCGAAAGGTTTCGACTGCTCGTGGTCGTAGTAGGAGGTTCGACTACGTGGTCGTAGAAGGAGAACCGACTACATCCTGGTCGAAGAGCTTGGATTGGTCGGAGGGTTCCAATTACCTGGTCGAAGGTGGTTCGACTACACGGATCACGTCGATGCGTAGGAACATGGCCCACCTGTTAGAGACACAACTGAGATTTTTTTAAAATAATATTTTTTAAAAAGATAATTACAAAAATATATAGTCGCCCCAAAAAATTACAAAAATATGTCACATGAACCTATCGACCTGAAACCCTAATCTGATTTGCCTCCTTGTGATTTTCATAGATTTTGAACGGTACAAAATCTGTTAGACTCGCAATAACATTTTGTGATCGTCGTATGTTGTTCTAGTGCGGTGAATTTCTGAAGAATTTTACGAGGAAGATTAAGGTATGAATGATTCGTAAGTAGGAAGGTAAGTGATATTGTGATACGCCTAGAAATTCATACACTTGCTCATGTACATGCACTGCATATTATGTAAGGAAACAAATGTGAACTTGCCATTACTATCAAAACTACGATAAAATCACACTGATATTGCATAACATTCAGCAAAACATCATAACACTTAATCAAAATAACAATTCAGAACATTGGCAATAACATATTACTATTGTCCGTGCAATAACATAATTCAGAACATTGGTCGCAGCCTCAACGTCCCCCATGTGGACTGTCTCGAGTTGGGTGACCAGATGAGGTCCCCGCAGCGACGTCCAGAGTGCCGATATCTCCTTCGTCCTGAGGATTTCTCGTGAGACATTTCTTGAAGGTGTGCCCAGACTCCCTGCAAATGGAGCGCTTCTTCGTACGACGTCCGGTTTCTGCTTCATCTATGTCGTTCCTGATGCGCCGTACCTGTCGCCGGCCAACCTTTCCCTTGAGCCTATCAATGTCCGTGGCCCAGATTAGTTGCTCCCAGGTCGGATGGCTAGTGAAATGGCCAACCACAACGTAACCATACATCTCCCTAGTCCAGGTTTGCATCATCGCCTCCTTGGTGAAACAGTCAGAGAGATACTGACCGAGATACTACGCCACCGCCGAACATGCGGCTATGATATGGGAGCAGGATCTATGCAGAAGAAGGGTCTTGTTGCAAATGCATGTGCAACTACCGCGGTGTAGCGTGCACTCGTGGGTGACCCTCTCGCGGTTCGTCTCGCGGCGTCCTTTATTCCTGCACATTATCTCGAAGCGAGGCTCCCTTGTGCCTATCTTGAATGACCGGTGCATCTCACCCTTTTTGCTCTTCTCCTCCATGTACTTGGTGATCATGGCGGAGTAGAGTATTCTGTCATTTGTCATGGCGAGCGACGCGTTGTTGCTTCTGTCAACAAAGTAGTTTGTCTTACCACGGAGAATTGCCTCCACAATACCCACCAAAGGGAGGCACCTTACGCCGCGCATGACCCAGTTGTACACCTCGGCTAGATTAGTTGTCATGACACTATATCGAGCACCACCCCCTATCATGTAGCAGCGACCACTTCTCCTTAGGCTCGTGCTCAATCCAGTCCGAGAAGCATCTCACCTAGGCCTTCGTCCTCCTTGTCAATCTGGGAGCATCTGTGGGTAGCTCTAGCAATGCTTCGGGGGCCTGGTCAGCGCTTGGGGCGACCCTTCTCGCTGCCTCCCTTCTGTGTGTCTTAGTCTGCTCACCTAGAATCTTCCAGAGTGCTTCGAACTTCCGCTGCTGGTTCTGGTTGCACAGCCGCTTGAACAGGTTCATCAAGTCTTTGTTGCGGAACTGCTTGTAGAAGTTTGCACCCAAGTTCCTCATGCACCACCTGCTCTGCAGATCCGGCCATGCAAGTGGTACATTCTCTCCTTGTTGCAGCTGGATTATTGCACGCAGCAGGCCTGTATGCCGATCATGTATGATGCATATGTTGGGACAGCCTTGCACAACAGAAATCCTCACATTCTTCAGGAAGCACAACCAGCTGTTTGTGTTCTTGCTTTCGACGAAAGCGAATGCCATGGGAAGAACTTGATTGGTCCCGTCCGTCGCTATTGCAGTCAGTATCTAGCCCTTGTACTTCCTAGTCAAGAATATGTCATCTACGCACAAGATTGGACGGTAGTGCCGGAATGCATTGATGCATGGACCAAACGCGAAGAATGCTCGCTGCAATACCCTCTTATTGGGCCACTTCGGGTGCGTGGCATCTTGAATGTCGATATGAATGCTAGGATTTCTGTCTTGTATAACTCGAAATTGCCCAGGGAGGTTGTGGTGAGAATCCTCGGACGTGCCCCACCTTGATTCCAATGCCTTCTGTTTTGCCCTCCAAGCCTTGGCATAGCTAATTGTGTACTGGAACCTTGCCTCAATCGCTCAAATGATGCATCATGGCTCAAAATCTAGATTATCCACGATCTCACTGTACATAAGGTTGGCGATGAGGCCTGATGACAGGTTCCGGTGGGACTGCACTGACATAGAAACAACGCATGTGTGAGGGACCGCTATAGAGCACTTCCAGTAGGTGTCCTGACGAGGATTAAAACCTCTATGTATTAATTTAATACATAAAAGACCATACGTCTTCATGGTCGTAACCCCTAAGGCTAACGATCTCATTGGTCGTTAGGATTCCAGAGGTTACACGATGGGTACCCTGGTCGGACAAGGCTTTATGCCTAGGCTCCTACCAGGTAGCTGCTCGGAAAAGTTATGAACTGGCATTTCTTACCGTATGATGAATGGAACACGTGTTATATGTTCCAAACCGTGCGATGATATAATCCTAAGACACTGACAATTAACTACCCTACGGTTAAGCATCTCACAGGCAACCGCAAGGAAGTTGGCACATTGTTAACTACCTTACTGTTCTGACCAGTCATAACGTTTCACCAGGGATGCCTTCTCCAGGAATAACTGCCACCTCTTCAGGAGTTATTTAAGGGTAGAGCGCAGAAGACGAAGGAACAAGATCAGACGACAAGCAACAACAACAACAGAATTCGAGAAGACAAACACAGAACCCTAAGCGGTGGAATTAGAAGCAAGATAGTCGGTCTTAGACTTAGATTCTAAGCCTGATTACTTAGTTAAATATTCCCCCATTCAGTGTACTTAGGGTAGTGCCTAGTCAGGTCTTGTAAATCCAGTTCGTATCAATAAAGAGCGGCCCCCATTCTATTCCAGGATATTTCACGTCATTTTCCTCTTTTCATTTTCATAAGATCGGCGACTCGATCATCGACAGCTGGCGCCGTCCGTGGGGACGAAGACGTAAGTTTCCTGAAGAAACTCTTCGCTCATAAAAATCTTCGCCCAAATTCCTGCAATCGCTCATGCGACTATGCCCGGAGTTTGGAATGAGGAGAATTGGTTCGACTTGGCGGACTACGCTGACCTCGACATGGAAGGATGCATTCGTGCCATGGAAGAAAATGGCATGTCATCCTCCTCCGTCGGCTCGCACGTCGCCAACGTTAGCGAGGTCGACCGGATGGACGAGGATGCGCCACCACTGCCAGTGGCGCAATCAGAGGAACCAGCCATTCCGACCAGCTCGGAGTGTCAGGGGACCTCTTCAAGCCCGGTCTTTCCAACCGGCAAAACAAGTGAAGAAATTTCAGCCCCACCACTCGAAAATCTCTATACCCTCGATGAAATCATGGCTGAAAGATACTCTCCTACGGCTTCTGGCAATTCTAGGAGTCAACCGACACCTGGTAACGGTGTCGATGAAGCCTCCACTGGTCGTAGGCCATGTGGGGGATGATCACACTCAGCATACGATCGGCAGTTCGTCGGATTAGGCTGAGAAGACCTCAGGAAGTGCTCATTTCCGACCACTCTCCGTCGTGGAAACTTCTGGCAGAAGCACTGAGAAGCTCTCCATTAGTTACAATGGAAGCTCATCGGAAGATCAATGCTGGAAGCACGAAGTCAATCCGATCGGAGATGAAAATCAAGATACCCTGCACGGTCCTACATTCTCTACCACACCATCATGTGTTGTTAGAGATGGTCTGGGCCATCAGGTACCAACTTCCGAAGGCAACGGAGCTGATCAACGTTAATCAGTTAACTCGCCTGGCATTGCCCCACCTAGAGTAACTGATAGGACAGAACAAATCCGAAGGTCGGGGGAAGGTTCAGACTGCGACGCCACGACCAAGATGAACCCCGAGACCTTCGATAGAATCGTAAAACTTACAACGTGTTCAAGATATGTTAAATAATTCTGATCCTACTTTAGCAGAAACTCCAGGTTTTGTACAGCTCGTAGGTCAAGTATCCGAAATTCTCCAACAGACCATGCAGCGCACGGAAGCGTACCGAAAACAAAGGGTTCCAGGGAGTCAAACTATGACTTCGTTCCAACGTTCCTCCCTCAGCAGGGGATAACATGGTCATACTAGGGAACAATCGATACCAAGACCCCCTCGACGATTCCGACCAAGGAGTCACGAGGGGAGAAGGCTATTCCAGGTAACCACTCCCTCATCACGTCGAGAAGAACCACCACTTGGACTTAACGAACTCCGACATCGTCTGAATCAAGTGGGCGGTCGGAGGCATCACATCAATGTCCACGACCGGATCGGCACACCGGAGTTCCAACGTTCCAATCTTAGGAACCGGTCTCCGGCCGACATAATCCAAAGACCTTCCTGCAGAAGGCGCCATGAATCGATCACAGGTTGTCGAGCCTTCTCTACAGGGCTCCAAGCTAAGCGTTGGCCTAACAGGTTCCGACCGGCCAACTTGGACAAGTTCAATGGGACTCAAAACCCATTGGAATTTCTCCAAATATATGCCACCGCCATCAGAGCTGCTGGTGGCGATAAGAATGTGATGGCCAACTATCTACCCACCGTGCTCGAAGGGTCTGCCCAGTCGTGGTTGTTGAACCTACCGGTCGGATCAATTTATACTTGGGAGCAACTCTGTGATCTTCTAATTGTAAACTTCCAGGGTATGTACGGCCGCCCTGGAAAGGAGGATGATCTCCACCGAATCCGGCAGGGTTCTGATGAGACTTTGCGTCAATACATCAAGAGGTTCAGCTAGGTTCGCAATTCTATACCTGAAGTCCTAGAGTCATCTATTATTCAGGCTTTTAAAACAGGTCTGAGGACTCGGCGGTTTACGGAGGACATAGCAATGAACCCTCCAAGAACAACCATTGAGCTTTTTGACATGGTCGACAAGTATGCCACCGCTAGCGAAGCAATAAAGTGGTGTGAAGCCATTGATCAGAAAGACAAGATTCTCCAGCCCGGCCAGGACAAACCAGAGAAAAGAATAAGAAGTCTCTCAAGAAGAAAAAGAACCGCAGACCCGACGACAAGGAGGTCCTAGCCATTCCTAATAAGTTTATGAAGGGTAAGAAGGACTACACCGGTCGAGGCAAGACGAAAGCTCCGACCGAGGGGTTCTAGAAAAACAAGAAGTGGTGTCCACTTCACCAGCAGGCAGGGCATGATCTGCACGCTTGTCGTGTCTGGTAAAAGAAACTGGAGGATTATTATGCAGATAAAGGACCATTTCCCGTAATACAGGAACCCGGAGAAACGAGCTCCAAAAAGGACAAGGATGGCGACGAAGAGATGGAGTACCAGGATCCCCAACACACAGTCAACATGATTTTCGGAGGATCTTCTTCATACGAGTCCAAGCGTCATCTGAAGGCCATGGAGCGGGAGGTCAACCTCGTCGAATCTCCGACCATTATCAAGCAAATGAAGTGGTCGGACATGGCAATTTCCTTCAGCAAAGACGACTGCCCCATCCCTTCGACTCGACCAGGTAGGTTCCCTATTGTTGTCGAGCCAACTATTAATAATTGTAGGGTTAATCGAGTCTTGATAGATGGAGGTAGTTCTTTGAATATATTATTTGCGGGAGCTTTAGAAGAGATGCAGGTCCCCATGTCAAAGGTGAAACCAGTGAAATATACTTTTCATGGCATAGTTCCTGGCTCCACCGCTAAACTGATAGGACAAGTTTCCCTACCGGTTACGTTCGGAAGGCCTGATAACTTCCGAACAGAAAAAATTTCGTTTGATGTGGTAAACTATGAATCCGCATACGACGGAATTCTTGGTCGACAGGCATTAGCAAAGTTCTTGATAGCCACGCATTACAGTTATCAAAGTCTGAAAATGCCGGGGCCAAAGGGAGTCATCACTATTCGGGGAGATCAGAAAATGGCTTACGTATGTGATCGGAAATCCTTTGAACTGGTTGATGAACTTCCGACCAGAGAAGCTAATCCATCTACCATGCAGGTCAAACACTCGAGACCGAAGATGACACCCAAGCCCTCCGACTAGACAAAGGAAGTACCACTCGACAAAGGCGCTTCTCCGGACAGCGTCAAGTCACCACCTGGGTTAGGAAATACTGACTCGTTTACCCGCAAGGTTCTGATCGGGGCAAGACTCGACCCCAAATAGAAAGAGTCGCTCGTCTCCTTCCTCCGAGCGAATCAGGACGTGTTTGCCTGGCAAGCGTCCGATATGCCAGGAGTCCCCCGGGAGGTGATCGAGCACAGGCTAGCTCTCTAGCCTGACAAAAAACCGATCAAGCAGAAGCTGCGACGTCTTGCACCTGATCGGAAGGAAGCAATCCAGTCGGAGATTGACAAACTCCTCAAGGCTGGATTTATTCGTGAAGTCAACCACCCTCAGTGGCTTGCCAATCCTGTAATAGTTAGAAAAAACAATGAGAAATGGCGAATGTGTATCGACTTTACAGACCTTAATAAAGCTTGTCCAAAGGATGATTTTCCCCTTCCACGCATTGACCAACTCGTAGACTCTACCTCTGGGTGTGAGTTACTAAGTTTTCTAAATGCGTATTCAGGGTACCACCAGATTAATATGTGTAAAGAAGATGAGGAGAAAACTTCCTTCATCACTCCATATGGCATTTACTGTTATGTTAAGATGTCATTTGGTCTCAAAAACGCTGGTGCAACTTTTCAAATGTTGATGCAAAAAACCTTTAGTCCACAAATAGGTCGGAATCTAGAAGCTTACGTTGACGATCTGGTCGTAAAGACCACCAACGCTGGCGATCACATTCCTGACTTACAAGAAACTTTCAACAACTTGAGAAGACATAACCTCAAGTTGAATCCGGAAAAGTGTGTGTTCGGAGTTTCTGCTGGAAAACTACTCAGTTTCGTAGTCTCGGCTAGAGGAATTGAAGCAAACCCAGTAAAAATAACGGCCATCGACCAGATGCGCCCTCCGACCACAAAGAAGGAGGTCCAAAAACTAACCGGCTGTATGGCAGCACTAAGTCGTTTCATAGCAAGGTTAGGGAAAAAAAGGATTACCTTTCTTTAAACTTCTTCGGAAACATGAGAGTTTCGAGTGGACTAAAGAGGCAAACGATGCCTTTGAAGAACTTAAAAAGTACCTTACGAGTACCCTGGTCTTAGTTTCTCCGAGATCGGGAGAAACATTGCTAATTTACGTGGCAGCAACACTACAAACAGTTAGCGGTGTACTGGTCATAGAAAGGGATAACATCCAACGACCGATTTATTACGTAAGTGAAGTCTTACATGGACCAAAGAAAAGATACCCACAGGTACAAAAGTTGCTCTATGGTCTCCTTATGTCTTCAAGGAAGCTAAGACACTACTTTCAGGGCCACAAAGTGGTCATACCGACTGGATATCCCCTTGGTCAAGTCCTCGGAAACAGGGAATCATCAGGATGAATAGCAAAATGGGCGGTTGAGCTAGGGGCGTTTGACCTCCATTTTATTTCACGAACAACAGTAAAGTCCCAGGAAATAGCAGAATTCATTGTCGAATGGACAAACCCTGAACCCACCCAAGGGCCCGAGTACGAACACCACGAAGAGTGGACAATGTACTTTGACGGTTCCTTGATGTTAAAAGGATCGGGGGCTGGAGTGGTCTTGATATCCCCTACTGGCGAACACATCAAGTCGCCATCCAAGAAATTTTCTCGCCACAAATAATGTGGCGAGAATATGAAGGTTTACTAGCGGGACTCGAAGCATTTCGTTAAGCTCGAGATTCGCAGATTACTAGTGAAAGGTGATTCTCAACTAGTAGCGAATCAAGTAGGGAAAGAGTTTCAATGCTCGAGTTCTGGCGGAAGTATGGAAACTCGAAAAGCATTTCTTCGGTTTTCAGATCCAACATATTCCTAGAAAGGAAAACTTTCGGCAAACCGGTTAACGCACGGATGGCCTTCACGAGGTCGACTGCCCCGCCTGGGAGTTTTTCTCGAGCAACTCGATTCACCCTCGATGAGTTGAGCCTTGAGAACATACATGATTCTTTACAATCGTACAAACCGATCAAAGAAACATGAATGCTCCACAGTCGTTGACGGTTGGCGCCATCACGATCAAGGTAGAGATCGGATGACATCGATCTACAATTATCTTGACATGACATAATTCCTAAGATGATGTAGAGGCCGATCAGATAGCACCTAAAAGCTAAATCATACACTCTAATCGAGCGTACCTTGTATAAACGAGGATCTTATGGAGTGTTGATGAGATGCATATCTCAAACGGATGGCATTAAGTTGCTAACCAAAATCCATGAAGAAGTCTGTGGAGCACATCATTCCTATAGAACTCTGGTCGGTAAAGCCTTCAGGCAAGGATATTACTGGCCAACTGCCCTTCATGATGCAAGAGAGCTTGTGACGAAGTGCGTACAATGTCAGTTTCATAGCCGACAAGTACATTAGCCAGCACAAGCCTTACAAACAATTCCTCTTTCTTAGCCTTTTGCAACCTGGGGATTGGACATTCTGGGACCTTTCCCAAGAGCACCCGGGGGCTTCAAATTCCTTTTCGTCATGATTGACGTTTACAAAATGGATCGAGGCGAGCGGTTGTTAAAACAACAACCGAGGCCGTTAAGAGATTCCTCATGAAAAATGTGATCACACGATTTGGTGTACCCGATCGTATAATCACGAGATAATGGTGCCCGCCTCTCCGGCGAAATAATTCCAAGAATTCTGCGATGAACTTGGTGTCAAAGTTCATTTTGCTTCATTGCTCATCCGCAGAACAGCGGAGGCGATTAAGCGAGCTAATGGTATCATTATGCAAGGGATCAAGCGCCGAGTATTCACCGATTAATCAAGCGGTCGAGCTTGGGTTCAAGAACTCCCATCGTATTATGGGCGTCCAGAACCCGCGACCGATCGTGCGGCCGGTGAAACACCATTCTTTTTAGTTTATGGTGCCGAAGCCATGCTTCCTCCGAACTCAAAATTGGCTCTGCTTTCGAATCGATCGTTTTAACGAAAACTATCAGAATGAACGAAGACTCGACGGCGTTGATTTCCTTGAAGAACGACGAAACCAAGCCCTTGTACGATCAGCAGTCTACCAACAAGCCATGCGAAGGTACCATAGTCGTAAGGTGCAACCTCGTAGCCTTGCTGTAGGTGATCTGGTTCTCAGAAAAATTCAGAACCAAGCAAATCGCAATAAACTTTCTCCCAAGTGGGAAGGTCCTTACACTGTGGTCGAAGTCACCTGACCAGGTTCCGTACAACTAGCTATGTCTGATGGGCAAGTTTTGTCAAATTCTTGGAACATTGATCAATTGCGTAAGTTCTATGTTTAATTATTTTTACATTCTTTCAATTTTAATAAATTCATTTATTTATTAAGAAGAGTAACCTTGCTTATATATATATATATATATATATATATATATACCTATACTCTGGTCATTCATTATTGTTAATTTAAACTGGTCAGAGAAGACAATCTTCTCTCCGACATCCTTTCCAAGGATCTCTGTTACTCTATGGCAATGACTTCTATATCATACGATGTATTGGTCCTAGTCGTGAGCATTCTCTAAATGATTCCCACGCACAACAACACTCTTTTCTTGAAGAAATATATGAGTAATCAGAGCATCATACAATTAACTTTATATACTGAATGATATGCTTAAGATTATGAAGATTATATTTCATTATTTCAAGATTCTGCTCTACTCTTGTCTGGCTACTGGTCGGGACACAGAAAGCCTCCTAGTCGAAGTCTCTCCTTTTTTGCACATGGTTCTGCCCACTGGAAGGAGCTTCCTAGCGACGGTTCTTTTTTTACGATCCTCGCTACCAGTCGGATAAAGAGCTTGAACACGTTTCACGAAATATGTTATATGACTTCAGGTCTAAGCATTCCTTCCGACCAGACTTTGGGATAATAGATATAAACAAAGTTCACTTATAATTTGTTGCATACACTTTTGCATTTCTTCTTATGTCAAATACAACAAGGTCTTTTTTCCGACCATATACAATTTTTGATTGGTATTTCGATTATGACAAGCAAGGATCTATAACTAGTTGAAATCATACGCTGGTTCCGACTACAATGATTTCCTAGTATTACAACGATCAGTTTTGTCTTAACATCAGCACATACCTTCAAAAAAATGGTTTCGACTTTCATTCTCTTTCTTGGCTACCTGCTTGTATAGTAAAGTTCTTCTACTATAAAGCGTTCGAAACTAGGAAATATATGAGAATTTTAAAAGTCAAACAGGATAAGCAAAAGCATTGTTAACGACATAAAAGGTAAGTTTTATACATATTCAATATTTTTACATTTGCAGGGGCCTACTCAAGAAATATTTCCAGACTAATTACTGCTTGATGGAGATCCAACCTCTATCTCCTCTACAACTTTGTCTCCGAGTGGCCTGAGTTCTTCCATAAATTTGGTCGCCTCGTCAGGTAGGCAGTTGAAGTCATCTTCAACAGCTTGGAGATTAATGGAGGGGTCGGAAGCCTTTAGTTTTGCCAAAGCAAAACTAACTCCACTAGCAACGCCTGCTTTCATGGTCTGGGCATAGTTCTTCCGAGTAGTCTTGAGCAGATTTTTAAGATCCTCTAGAAGTTGACCCAAGTAGTTCATTTTCTCTATTGGATCTCTTAAAGTAGGCGGACTTGATCCTGATCCCATATCAAAAATCATCTTGTTCAAAGCATGAATCTTTTCATCAATATTTTGCACAAGAGCCGCCTCCTTATCCTACTCAAATTTCAGAGTCTTCTCTGCTCTGTCCAGCGTTTGCATTTGCTCTACAAGAGTGAATCGATTAATAAGCACAAACATAATTGAAGGAAGATAATAAGTCAAGTTTACGACATATTACCTTCAATTCTTTTGTTAAGTGTTTCATTGCTGGTCGTCACTTCGGCGATCGATCGGTCCCTAACTTTAATTTCTTCTTCAAGCAGAGCTGTCCTGGCTTTCTCAGCCACGATCTCTTCTTTCATTTTCTCAAAATCTATCGAATATGATAAGGGAAAATAATTAGAAAAGAACAAAGTATTGAAGAAAGAAAAAAAAAGTTAAAAAGGAAAGTTCTTACTTTCCAACTCGGAGTGTTTCTGCTCCAAGTCCTTGATTCGCTGGGTTAGTCCTCCGACCACAGCAAAATTCTCGACCATATGCTACACAAATAACATTTCTCATTAAGTTTCCTGTAAACTTTTAAAAGAGAAATAATGAAACTGGTCGTAGAATACTTACTCGGATTGCTAGGTCATTATAACCGGCAAAAATCAGATCAGGATACATCTTGATTTGATTATCCGATATTTTTCCCCACGCCTCATCAAGCTCCTTATCATTGATGAATCAGGGATGAAAAGGAAACTTATTAGGTTGAGAAGGATTACCAACACTGGTCGGAACCTGTTGAGGGCCTTCAGGGGTATCTACCTCCGCAGAAGGAGTTAGAGCTACCAATGGATCCAACTCGACCATTGTCCTTAACACAGGCTCGGGGGCTTCTTCGACCACTTTATCCTCAGGAACTCTTTCCTGGGAAGTGTTCTGGTCAAGGACCTCCACCTGTGCCTGGTCCTCAGGAAGAATCCGGTCGGAAGCAACTGGAACACCCGAAGACCTATGCAAAACGAAGAAGGAAAGTTCAAAATATCAAATAATCAAGGAGTTATTAAAGGTATGCACTTATACGACCAATTTCATTTGTACATACCTAGTTAATTTCCTAGATTTAACTTTGAAGCGCGGAAGAGTAAATTCTGTGCCGCCATCCTTCCTTTTCTTTTCATCCATTTTCGCCGGTTCCGAACCGGTAGGGTTGGATGAACCCCTCACATCCTCCAACAAGATGTCGGAAGCAATGCCCTCGATCAGTTCATCAAGGATTGCGTTCTTGACCATCGGGTCGGAGGGAGTAGTTTCATCAAACTCCAGATCAGTTGTTTCAGTAACAACTGTAAGGTCATGAACGACCAGTTTGGAGTCTGCGGCCTCCGCAGTCACACTCTGTGGGCCTTCAGCCTTCTCCACCTAAATCAAAAAACGAATTTAATTGGGTGATGAAATCTTTTATCTAAAGTACATATATATATAATTCTGAAATGTTCTATTACCTTGGGAGATTCATCTTCTTCCAGTGCATCAGGGCACGAATCGGTTGGAACCACAGTGGGATGTTGACCCTCACCAGATTGTGTGATTCACAATCCGACTGACTACGAAAATAGAGCATGATCAAAAATCTGATCGGAGAATATATATACATGATAAAAGGGATTTTTGATTAACTACCTTAAGCCTTGCCAATTTCTCTTCAGCAGGAGCTATGGCCAAGATCTCAGGGAATCCAGCCTTCTCTCCAGGCTCTCCTGCACAGATCAACCTGATCCGCTCTCTAATTTCCTCAGGGGAAAGATCTTTAAAAGAAAAGGAGAGAAAACAAAACATGGACAGATTTTAAGGTAGTACATTAATCAAATAAAAATACTGGTCGGAGTTTATCTCAAAGACTTACCACCTCCTAAGATAGCTTCATCACGACCAATGGACCAAAGCAGGGAATGAGTCCGGAGCTTCAGATGGCTAATCTGACGCTTGGTGAAATCCCTCACAACATGCCAGGAAGTCAAGCCCTTGACTCACAGGTCGTGGATGGCATCCACCCATCTTCCGACCACCCCTGCCTTCTCCACGGTCTTCCTCGACTTGGGGTTTTCACTTGCTCTAATTCCGGTGAAGTAGAGGCCATTGTCTCTCGTAACCGTCATGTAGAACCAGTTTTTCTTCCATAACGACCATGAGGATTTTGAGTACATATGGATGTACTCATCGGCTTTCCCATCGTGAAGACGCAATGTGCATTCTCCGGGAGTCGCCGTGGATCTCCCCATCACCATTCGGTAGAAATACCTGAAGAGCCTCAAATTCGGTGGCACTCCCAAGTATGCCTCACACAAATAGGTGAAAATACTGATATTGGCGATGGAATTCGGAGCCAAATTTACCAGTTCCACCCCGTAATACTCAAGAACGCGGAGGAGGAATTTGTGTACCGGCAACCTCAGCCCACATTCGATGTAGGCGAGGAAAACGGGAATTTCCCCATCTTCGCGGCTCAGAAAGTGCTCTCCGATCGCCGATCTCCATTTGATCAGATTCTTGTTTGGGAGCATCCCGATCTTCTCCAATGCCTCAAGCTTTTTCTTGCTCAATTCCGAAGGCAACCACTTCATGATTTGCTCCGGCATAATGAAAATCCTCAAGGATGAGTAATGGTCGTAGGAGGTTTTGTGGTCGGAAGAACAAGAAAGGGGTCTAAAGGATTTTTCTTGGCAAGAAGCTGAAGGGGATCAAAAGAGGATCTGGAAGCGTAAAAATTCTAAAAGCCTAGCGATGGGGATTTTATAGCTTCAGATCTTTTAATTATGATCGGATGTTTCCCACAAAAGTCCAACTGGCAAAAACTTCTTTTTTTTGTTCAACGGACAGAAAAACTCTTCGGTTCCCAAGGCTAGTTCTCAACTTTAAAATGAATCTGCCCGATACGACTTCATCGGAAAAAGGTATAAACACGACCTGTTCATTTAAAGTTCGGGGGCTAGCTGACGAGGATTAAAACCTCTATGTATTAATTTAATACATAAAAGACCATACGTCTTCATGGTCGTAACCCCTAAGGCTAACGATCTCACTGGTCGTAAGGATTCCAGAGGTTACACGATGGGTACCCTGGTTGGACAAGGCTTTATGCCTAGGCTCCGACTAAGTAGCTGCTCGGAAAAGCTATGAACTAGCATTTCTTACTGTATGATGAATGGAACACGTGTTATATGTTCCAAACCGTGCGATGATATAATCCTAAGACACTGACAATTAACTACCATACGGTTAAGCATCTCACAGGCAACCGCGAGGAAGTTGGCACATTGTTAACTACCTTACCGTTCTGACCAGTCATAACGTTTCACCAGGGACGCCTTCTCTGGGAATAACTTCCACCTCTTCAGGAGTTATTTAAGGGTGGAGCGCAGAAGACGAAGGAACAAGATCAGACGACAAGCAACAACAACAACAGAATTCGAGAAGACAAACACAGAAGCCTAAGCGGTGGAATTAGAAGCAAGATAGTCAGTCTTAGACTTAGATTCTAAGCCTGATTACTTAGTTAAACATTCCCCCCATTCAGTGTATTTAGGGTAGTGCCTAGTCAGGTCTTGTAAATCTAGTTCGTATCAATAAAGAGCGGCCCCCATTCTATTCCAGGATATTTCACGTCATTTTCCTTTTTTTCATTTTCATAAGATCGGCGACTCGATCGTCGACATGTCCCACTCAGGCTGAAATGCGTGCACTCGCCAAGGGCATCCCTCTATGTTGCACTTCACGTCGTAGAATCTTGGGGTAAACTTGACGACTTTGAATGTGCGTCGCATCGACAAGGCCCAAAATTTGACCGCGTCCTGCACGGTCTCCTTGCATTTGTATATATCTCCTAGCCTAACCTCACTCTGGTCGTACTCCCAGGGCACACGGGAGCCTTTGTTGATGACGAGGTTCTTGAACTGGTATGTGTTCCAATCGGATGGAACCGCCTGCTGGTCCACATCATCCTCGTCGTCGAAACCTTCATCTTCAGACAATGCCATGTAGTCTCGGTCTTTGAGATCCATCCTTTGCACTACGGCTTCCACCTCCTCACCCTCGTCAGCAAGACCACTAGCTTTCCTGACCGTATGAACTACTTCCACAGGGTCTTCATCGACAGCATCAGCAACTCCGGGAGCTTTAGCCATTGTGTGCGCCACACTGTGGCTGGAGTTCCTGACTTTTTCGGCGTCAGCACCCCCTTCTTGTTCAGCCACAGGTGGAGGAGTGGGTTTGGCGTATGCTTGGACCAGCAAGACCAATTTCCGCCATCTCACTCGCCATGCGTACATATGACTGCATTGAATTTGGTCCCTTCAGCTGCACTAACTCCCAATATGTGGGCTGTCCTGCCCGTGGAGCAAGGCAACTCAATCTCAGATTGTACACATCATGGTCCACTTGGAATGTGTGGAACAACCACCGCATCACAACGCCCCATGTACGTTGCTCTGGTCTTGGTAGGGGCACGATCGCCGATTGGAAATAACGTAAATCAATCCCCTCGGGACCCTCCATAATAGTCCCTTGACCATAGTAAATTTGAAATTGACGATGTCGGATATATTTGACGCACTGCACTATAAAGAACATTTCCACGATTAACCGCATATCTAAAACTATACTACCTACTGAAAAGTATTATGTAAAATGCACTGCACTACGTAACCGTACATCTAAAACTATGTAATCCATTCGGTTAAAAAAATTACCCGAGAGGTAGGCAATCGGACAGGCAGCGCTTTGCTAGCTTCTCTCCTCCCCTCTACTCTTCTCTCCTTCTCTTTTTTATGAATAAAAATGAATCATGCGTCGAATTTTAGAATTTCAAGGGGGTTTTATAGAGTCGAGTACTGTTGCAGCTCAAATGGCGGCAGTGGTATCGCCATTGAATCGCGATAGAGTTCTGTTGCCGCTTAAGCTGGCGGCAATACCGAAAGAGTGGCGAGTGAGTCCCTATCACCAGTTCAACTGGCGATAAGTTTCTGTCGCCAGTTGAACTGGCGATAAGTTCCCGTCGCCAGTTGAACTGGTGACAGGGACACATTTTTGTAATTTTTTGGGATGACTATATATTTTTGTAATTATCTTTTAAAAAATATTAATTTTTTTTTAAAAAATCCACAACTGGGCACCACACTAAGCGGCCCAAATACCAGCGGCTACCAATCTAGTATATGAAAATGACACAGGAGCAGAGCAGACAACTGAAGTCATTCTCATTTCATTCTTCATCAACTGTCACATACTGATCAAGGATGGAGTTTTAAGCAAAAAAAAAAAAAAAGAAGAAGAAGAAGAAGAAAGACTTCAGCTGCCATGGACACAGCTCGATTAAGAGATGCTACATAATACTGGGTAATATGAAGTAATGCTCTATAACTAAACTGTCCGGCAATCATAGAAAAGGTCTGGAACGCTAGACACCAACACCAGTCCAAGCCTGCAGTTCCTTATGAGGCCCATCACTCCAAAGGTCTTGGCGGATCATCAAATCAGAAGCTTCTCGATGGCGATATGCAAGAGATGATTCATTGGGTTAAATTACCAAACTGTGGAGGGTATGCACGATTGGTTAAGAGATTTGATTCGGGTGGAGGGGTCACCTTGAGTCCATCTATAGCTTTCTTTAGGTTGCTGCCCTCGTTGCTAGTCACCGAGCACGCGATCACAGGCCTTGACACACCACATGCGCGACCCAGAGCTTGTTTGGAAGGGACAAAGACGTACGGCACATTCTGCATAAGGAGTTAATGACACATGAGTTCAGTAAGGATGAGTCTATTCGTGGTTCTTTTTTTGTAAGTGAAAAGGGAGATGCAAACTTGGAGGAATGATTCAAGCAGTGACAGGAGCAAGAAATAAGAGCCAGAATAGACAAAGAGACTCACATAACACACAATAAATTGTGACATATTGTTTGTATAACATAGGCAATTGGGATTCAGGGAATATAGAAAATATTACAACTTAAAGCAAAAAAAAAAAATTTCATTATCAGTGTTCCCCTAGGTGGGCGCCTAGGCCGCCTAGGCGCTGGGCGAAGGCCTCCCACCGCGATTTGGTGCTAGTCGTCGCCCTAGGCGGGCCGGGCGCCTAGTCGGTCCAAGGCGATTCCAGGCGGGCTAGGCGCGGCGGCTCAAGGCGTTCTGGAGCGGTGCTGGGTGGCCCGAGGCGGCACTGGGTGCACTGAGGCGGTGTTGGGCGCACGGGGGAGAAGACCGAACAAAAGGTAAGTTGGGCTCACAAACCCTACCCAATTTATCTTGCTCTGCTCCCGACCTCCCGTTGTGCGTCGCCGCCTCCTCTGGTTCCTCATCGCGCGCCTCCTCCCCGCGGCTCCTCCCCGTGGCTCCCCATCGTCGTCGCGCAGCTCCTCCCCGGCTCCCCGTCACCATCGCGCCTCCGACCCTCCCCATCGCCCGCCTCGTCCAGTCACCGCCAGGTTAGCTGCCTCCTCTTGACCTCTCTGTGCCTCGCGCCCTCGCCTCCTCACTGGCTCTCTGCTTTGGTCTTGTGTCGAAGTTATGCGCCTTTGCAAGAGTACTCTTGCTAGTAGTAGCCCATCGATCGATTACATTTAGTAGTACTTGGTACTAGTAGACAACAATGAGACCGGTCTTGATTTAGACATTTAGTAATCTTTGTAGTAGCGATTTAGTAGTAGTTGCCTAGTTCTTTGTTGAAGTGGCGATGTGATTCTGATTTAGTAGTAATCTTGAGGCAAGGATGGCGGTGTGATTAAGTGAATAGTGTTTACTGTTTAGTAATTAGTAGTCATTAGTCAATTAGGCAATTAGCAAGTAGCAATTATGAATTGTTCTTCTTACATAATTACACATATACATACATACATGTAACATCTCTTCTTATATAATTACACATATACATACATACATGCAACATATACATAAGTTTGGACTGATGTTTGCTATTCTGTATTCATCCTGCTTATTTGGACTGATGCTAGAGGCAATGATGCTTGTAATTTTGTTTGGCCGCCTAGGCCCCACCTAGGCACCCTAGGCGCTAGGCGGCCACCCACCGCCCGCCTAGCGCCTAACGCCTAGTTGAACACTGTTCATTATAGACAATGAGTAGATTGAATCATTATAGAAAACATGCTCTACTATGTCACACTACTGAACAATAGGAAATAGCATTAGAAAGCTGAACTAAACTAACTAGAACAACTAATGAACTGCTCAAACTCATTTCCAATATCTTACTGCTTATACCAATGTAGAAACACCGCTAGCGAACTAAAAAAGAACAATGGGATGGTTCTGCTCCCTACATTGTTACATAAGAAAACGTCCAAAGATCCAAACAAAGGCATACGGCATCAGAATAGTACACCCAAGAGTGAGTACTTAATAGTGAATCTGCATCTTTCCTCGGCTTCAAAGTTCAAAGTACAATAGAAGTGGTAGTGGCGAGATTTCACATTAACTTAAACAATTTCAAACCCGAAATATTCTCGCCTTGAGATATGGAGCAGAGGAAATCCCATATAACTAATGGTTTTTGCGGTTCCTAGACATAACCACCACCTTATTTCTAAAATGTATGATTGAACAAATTACACTTGTAGCCCTATGCTCTAGCATTTGTCTATTTGAAGCTCAGAATCGCAAAGGTTCCACACCAAGATATACATCACAATTTAATGCGTCGGCACAAATCTCGCTACCTTGAAGGATTTAAGCGGGGCATATACAAGTAAAGATAGATGCTCCCAGATACAATCAAAGCATGTTGGAATAATAGTTAATACTTGAGAAGGAATTTCCAAATTTGTGTCGTCATCAAAGTTTTACATAATTCCCACTTTGGAAGGAGCAACTCAATGTAAACAAGGGCTAACACGCTTTTTAAAAATAAATAATTGATCTTAACACACATGTAAATTGTACAATGATGCAAAGAATAGCGAGCACACCAATAAATGGGAATATGAATAAACATGAAAAGTTAATGAAACATCAATTCAGACATTTATGATGCAAATTGAAGAGGGCTAATCTGCACAAATTTATCCATCCTAGCGATACATATATCAGTATTCAGTAATCTAAAAGGAGAACGAGGGGAACTTTTTTTATTAATTAAATTTTTTATTTTTATTTTAAAGTTAACCCTCGGCGCACTTTATTTCCAATTCTGATCTTTTTGGTCGCGCCACCACCCATAGCGTGACAAAACAACGTTGTCACGCTATGGGATAAATCCACTAAATAACACTTTTGGTCATGCCACTGGTGGTGGTGTGACCAAACAACACTGTCACGCCACCACCCATGGTGTGATAAGAGCATGCCCCAGCATGACATCGTTGTTTGATCACGTCATGGGTGGTGGTATGACCAAAGAGGTCATAATTGAAAATAAAGTACACCGGAGGTTAACTTTAAAATAAAAATTAAAAAATAATTAATTAATAAAAAAAATTCGAACGAGGGGGGCTTTACCCACCAACCATCAATCACTTTAGTACTGCTCTGCTGATCATTGGATCAACATTCAACAAGCTCAGATAAAACAATTTGCATCCAACATCATGATCAGGAACATTGAAGGTGGATTCAAGAATACAAATTAGTTAATCCCTACCAGTAGTAGTGACAAGCTTGAAAAGAAAATTATCATAATTTCACCACAAAACTTGTGTCAACAAAGAAGCCTAGTTATAAAGTATGTTAGGTTGTAATAACTACAAAGTAACACAAAAGTAGGATTTTTTTCGAAAGCACAAAACAAACTAGTATAAGGAATTATCTTATCCAAAATAGTGAAAACGAAATCATCCACACATGAATATCTCTCCCAGCTAAATGTTCTTGGACGGCCTATTCCTTTTTGTCTGTTATTTGACAATCTATCAAGGTAAACTACATGAGAGCAGCAAGTTTAACCTAAAACTCAAACATCGAATGCGTGTTCAAAGCAACTGAGCTACATGCAGCAACCACATGAAAATAATCTCTACCAGGCACATGTAACTATCCAAGAAACATAGGTCATGACTAAATAGAGCACAAGGCATCAAATCTAAAACCAAAAAAATACAACAGCGAATCAAATAAAAAACTACCCGTTCATGCAAGGCTTGAACAAAGGAATAGCCATAGGTTTTCTTCTCTTTTTTTTTTTTTTGCATAAAGCAAGTGTTGACAGTAAATACAATAAATACATTGTAACAATATCTGAAAAGTTAAAATAAATAAAGTAAACAATTGCATTCAAACAACAAGTGAACTACCCGTTCACTTCCCAACCTTCCATCATCCAAAAGATTTTATGAAAACTCTATACCTCATGTGAAATCACCGAGCATTGTGTATAACCAGGGACACAATTATTCGAATAGTTTTACATGCGATTGGTCTTGGTTATACAAAATTGTTTTCCGTCCCAAGCGAGTGATCGTGCAGTAAAGGGGGTGATGTTTGCATATTGGGATGAGGTAGTTTCTCCTGAGTAATTTAATGAGTTAACTTTGTACGCCATTGAACTGGGTCATATCGTACTACCATATGTCTAGTGTAGGATAGACCTGGCTGATTAATTTGTGATATCTTGGCTTCAAATCACTAACTCTCTGATTTTACCATGGATTGAAATGCCTAACACTCTGATTTTACCATAGCTTCAAATCACTAACACTCTGATTTTACCATGGTTTGAAATGCCTAACACTCTGATTGTTAGGCATTTCAATCCATGTGATTTTACCATGGTTTGAAATGCCTAACACTCTGATTGTTAGGCATTTCAATCCATGGTAAAATCAGAGTGTTAGGCATTTACCATGGCTTGAAATCACTAGCACTCTGATTGTTAGGTATTTCAATCTATGGTAAAATCAGAGTGTTAGTGATTTCAAGCCATGGTAAAATCAGAGAGTTAGTGATTTTAAGCCATGGTAAAATCGGAGTGTTAGTGATTCCAAGCCATGGTAAAATCCGAGTGTTAGTGATTCCAAGCCATGGTAAAATCCGAGTGTTAGGCATTCCAAGCCATGGTAAAATCAGAGTGTTAGTGATTTTAAGCCATGGTAAAATCACAGAGTAAGGAAAATTCCAAGTCAGAGACGGTTTTTAATACAAATCGTCTGTGATAAGATATATATCACAGACGGTTTTTAATACGAACCGTCTATGATAAGATACTCATCACAGACGGTTTTTGTATGAAACCGTCTGTGATTAGTAGCGCGGGAGTTCGAAAAATTTTGAACGCGCGCGCGGGAGGCAAAATGTTTTGGTGTTGTCCTTATATATTATAGCCACCCCAGCCTTGTTTTCCATCAGCCTCTCCCTCTCCCCTCCCCACACCGAGCTCTGGTGACCACCCTCGATTCGCCGTCGTGGTTCAGCGAGGAGACACAGCCGACGAGGAGGAGGAGGAGGGATGCGGAGGAGCTCCTCGTCTGCCACAGGAGGTAGACTGCCGGAAGGTACGTGTACATCCCCATAACATACACAATTTGTTGGCTGTTTGTTGTAAAGAAAATTATCTTAATTTTGTGTTACCTAAGGTCGGAGCGTCGCTGGAGGTTTTCAGTCGTCTCTCCTTGCCGACGAGCTTGAGTCGAACTCGATGACATGCAAGAACATCTTGTGATATGCTAGTGAGGTACAGAAAGGAGCTCACAAGACCAATCCAAGAAACCGATGAGTTCTTCAGGAGCTTGGAGACATAGATAGTTTCTAGCTAGTTTAACTTTGTAACTTTATTCTTTTTTCCCATTCGGAGGAGACGTTGTGAAACCTTTTGGTTTCCCTTTCCTATAATGTGTTTGCCATCAAAATTTTAATTGGATTTTAGTTGTCTTGCTAGAGGTTGCATATGGAAACTACTGTCTAGCAATTGATTGGTTTGGGTCAAATCCGATTTTTTTTTGCAATAGAAAAAACTATCACAGACAGTTCTGAATAAGAACCGTCTATGATAATTACTTATCGCAGACGGTTCTTGTTCAGAACTGTCTGTGAAAATAGACTATCACAGACGGTTCTGAACAAGAACCGTCTGTGATAGGACCCTCGGATCCTTGCCCTATATACAAGAATATAGTGCTAAAGAATAACCTAGCATCTAATCCTCTCGTGCGCCTTTTGCTTTGGATAAGTTGGTTTGTGGCTTGTGTTCTCCATGACCACCCCTCATGGTTTTATATAGTGCCCCCTAGTTCTCCTTCAAAAGAAAGTAAGAAATGAATCATTGTAGAGCACATCTCACAGTCTTAGTAGGTTAGGATACGAGTCACTCATACTCAACGCATCCATTTCCCCAAAAACGCTGTAAACATCACAGATGTTTTCACTAAAGTGGATTATTATATTCATTCTTCGAAAATAATTGAGAAATGTTCTAGAACCATACTGAATTTAGCGGTCTACCCAGATATGTTACCACAAGTTGGACAAGTTGTAGAAAACCTGAGCTTTGTTTAAATTTTCACTTAACCCCGGGTGTAGCACATAAATGTGTCACTTAACTCTGTTGTGAGCTCCTCATGGATGGAGAGGACAACATTTCCAAGGTATGATATGTGAAGTGATCTTCGCCTCAATGTGTCTTCCACCAAAGTGTTCGAAACAAGCTTATGGCAACATGGGTTTAAGTGTCACAAATTTGTAAAAGTTGGAGCTAAGTCAAAGTTTAGTCAAAACTCTAAACCTAGGGTGTTTTAAACTTGTGTCAAAATATATACCTAGTGACAGTTGTCTAGTACGTGCAAAATTATGTTTCCATCTAAGCCCAAGGCTCGATTAAATTTCACAGAACTTTAGGAATATTGGCATAACTATCAAAGAACACAGATTTAGAGTTATTTTTCCCTAGGCTACAGATTTAAGAACCCGACAGACCTGGCTCACCAGATAGCCTCACATGCATCTAATTGTCCACTCTGGCTCACCAGACAGCTTTGCATGCATCACAACTTTAGGAATGTTTGGACATGCCAATGAGAACTGCTACGCTGTCAAGCGAGCCCAACCAACCAAGACATGTTGCATGTTACGGGAGTTCTTAAATACGTACTTCTGTGCAAAATTTTACACCTAAATCTGTACATGAAATTCATTATTAATTCGGTAGTTACATGATAGTCATGCCAATACAACTGCAGTAGTTACATGAAATTTGCTCCCAGGGATTTGCCCCATCTAACATTGCCACCTACTCACCGCAACACAACTCTTCATTCATGCCACGTATGCCTTCATGTGGACCCTTCACACGAAAACTATTAGGTTTGACATAATTGGGTTTAATGAAACAATTGGCACAAATGCCGTGTTAGTGAAAGTATTTTCCATGGTTAAACCTTCCACATTAATTCATCAGCTCCGTAATATTTTCGGGAACGGCTTCTGTATAACTAAAATAATATTAGTAAAAAAATTTGCGGAAACGTCAGCGCCTCCGCCTGCCCTGAGGGATGACTTGGCTATCGGAGAGGCGTCGTGCGTCGTCCTTCTGCTCTTGTCGGCTGCGCCCGCCGAGAACCTCTCCTTGTGCCGCCCGCTACGTGCCTTGCGACGCCGCCGGCAGCTCACTCCGGCGCCGGTTCCAAGCCGCGCTCACCGCCCAAGGTGGGGCCCCATCTTTGCGCGCGCGCCTCTGATGAACCCCTGGTCTCCTACGGAGAGGGCCCCTAGCGTGTCTCGTGAGGTCCTCAACGCCGCGCCTCGGGCCGCCCAGTTGTCTCGATGGTCAGCCTCTCTTGCTACCAAGCATTCATTTGTTGCGCTTCACACGTCTGCTTTGGTGGCACGGTGGTTGCCGATTTCTCTTCTTCGGCTCACGTGCATGGCGGGGGACATCTTATGGTATTTGCCCAATCGTGGTATTCTAGAAGTGGAATGTCCCCGCCTTGAACACAGGGTCCTTCTAGGCGTCGGGCGGTGGGGCGGCACACAGTTCCTCCAGTTGACCAGTCGCCTCTCGACTCTGGACCCGAGCGGTTGCTTCACAAAAACTCTCCGGCCCGGCTGACCCAGGGCCTTTGGTGCGATACGGGCGATGGAGTGCTGCTCTGCCTTGTTAGCACCGGTCCAAGGTGAGCCGGCGACCGCCACGCCACGGGCGAGATGGTCATGGCGGGCCAGCTAGTCTTGCAACTTCAGGTGGAGCTCTGCGTTAGTGACCCTTGTTCGCTTTTGGGCGCGCGTCCTCCTATGCCGCCTCCCGTGTCGCCGGCACCAAGAAGGAGGCAGAACGTGGTCCCGCCGGATTTCACTCCTCACCGGAGCACACGCCTCTTCGGCTCCTCTGATGGTAGGGCAAAGACTCCAGTCCAGTGGGCACAGGACGTGCTCTTGCGTCGTTGGGGAATTGTCACGGAAAAAGAAAAGGTCTCCAACGAAGCCTTCAAGGAATACCTCGAACTTTTCTCTAAGCCTCTCGCGCCACTTCATCTAAGAGCGGTGGTGGCGCTCTACGATTGTGAGGACAGCTTCGAGGAGGAGGATGGCGGCGAGGTGGTCACTCGAGCCCTCGCCCTGCCTGAGGAGGCGCCGGCGCAACCTTAGCCTATCGCGTCGAGTGGGTGTGTCGCAGCTGCATGGTTATCTATAGCATCAAACCTCGGTGTGGTAGTTTGGAACATGAGGGGACTTAACTCCCCGGCTAGGCGGAACATAGTTCGATTATTCATCCAGTCAGCAAATGCGGCTATTGTATGTCTGTAAGAATCAAAGCTAGAAACTATTGACCAAAATACTGTGACTCAAACTCTTGGCGTCGGCTTCGACTATCTCCCGGCGGATGGCACCTGCGGTGGCATTATTGTAGGGTGGTGCTCAGACGTGGTGACGCTCTCGTCTTTTCAGAAAGGAGAGTTCACCATCTCGGCCAATGTTAGGGCCATGGCGGACGATGCCCAATGGTACATCACCTCTGTCTACAGGCCGCAATTGGAGGCGGACAAGGTCCGCTTCATCTCGGAGCTAACCACCATCGGGGCCAACGTCCAGCTCCCGTGGATGCTTAATGGCGACTTCAACTTGATCTGCGACCCCGCCGACAAGAACAATCATCATATCAACCGAAGGCTAATGAGCAGATTCCGGCACGCCCTCAACTCGATGGCCCTCTCGGAGATGCCCCTCGCTGGATGCCATTTCACTTGGAGCAGTGAATAGTCACGTCCCACGTTGGTGAAGTTGGATAGGGTATTTTTCTCGAACTCATGGGATGACCTCTACCTGGCAAGCCAGCTGCAAGCTCTAAGTTCCTCGATCTCGGATCACTGCCCGATGATGCTGGACTGCCATGCTCCTATTTTTTGTGCTAGACAGTTCTGCTTCGAGACCTTCTGGACCAGACTCAAGGGCTTCCAGGATGTTGTCCTCGCAGCATGGTCATCGCCAGTGCACAATGAGGACCCGTACGTCGTTCTTGACACCAAGCTGCACCGGACGGCTCGGCCTTTGCAAAAGCGGAAGCGGCGCAAGCTTAGTGGCCTCGATGCAGCAGCTCGAGATGCCCACGAGATCATTCTTCGGCTTGATCAAGCACAAGACCATCGCCTTCTCTCCAGCAGTGAGCGTAGGCTCCGTACTCTCCTCAAAGCGAAATGCCTCGCTCTGGCGTCTCTGGAGTGCATTCGCCAACGTCAGCATGCGCGCATCACGTACCTCTGCGAGGGTGACGCCAACACGAAGTACTTCCACATGAAGGCCAATGAGCAGCGCCGCAAGAAGCTTATCCCTAGACTTTCACATGGCGGTTGCGTCGCCACAAGCCAAGAGGACAAGTTGGAGATGTTGGGAGATTACTTCACGGAGATCATGGGCTCTCCAGTGCTGGCAACACACCCGTTGAGGCTGCATGCACTCAGCCTGCACTCCCTCCTTCCCTCCAAAGCTGCTGCTCTTGAAGCCCCCTTCCTGGAGGATGAGGTCAGAATTGCCATCATGGCGATGCCGTCGGAGAAGGAACCGGGGCCAGATGGATTCTTCCGGTTATTTTACAAGCTCTGTTGGCCAACCATCAAGGGAGATGTACTAAACGCCATCGCCAAATTTCACAGCGGAAATGTTCAAAACTTTCACAAGCTCAACTTCGCCAACCTTACACTGCTTCCAAAGAAGGACGAGCCAGAAGCTGTCAAGGACTTCCGTCCAATCAGTTTAATACACAGCTTCTCCAAGATCATAACCAAATTAATGTCACTATGGCTCTCCCCCGTGATTGGCAAATTGGTGTCGCCAATGCAATCGGCCTTCATTACAAAGCGCTGTATCCACGAGAATTTCAAGCTAGTTCGTAACATCGCGGTGACGCTACATCGGAAGAAAATTCCTGCCGTCCTCCTCAAGATTGATATTACGAAGGCCTTCGATACTTTATCCTGGGAGTTCCTGTTGAGTGTTCTGGTGTAACTTGGCTTCGGTAGTAGATGGCGCAGTTGGATCGCCACAATCCTTCGTACGGTAACCACGTCGATCCTGCTCAACGGCGGCCGTGGTCGCCCACATCCTTCAGCAGGGAATGCGGCGGGGACCCGCTCTCCCCCGCGCTGTTCATCATGGCTATGGACGTCCTGTAGGCTACGGTGAGATGGGCCACGTGTCAGGGGTTGCTAAGCCCCCTCGGCCGCCTGGTGATGGAGCCGTGTGTCTCCATCTACGCGGATGATGTTGTGCTCTTCTTCAGCCCTTCATCCCAAGGTTGTGAGGTGGTGAGGGAGTTGTTGTTCATCTTCGGCAGGACATCTGGTCTCACCTCCAACCTGGTCAAGAGCTCCATCACGACCATTCACTGCGATGATGAGACCGAGACGATGGTCGCAGCTGCGTTGCAGTGTCGACGGCTTCACTTCCCGATCACGTACCTTGGACTCCCGCTCTCAATTCGCTCTCTCAGGAAGAGCGACATTCAGCCGCTTGTTGACAAGTTCTCAAAAAAGTTAGCCGGGTGGAAACCTAAACTCCTAACTCTGGGCGGGCGCGTTGTACTCACCAAATCTGTCTTGATGGTACTGCCGGTTCACTTCATGACAATCTTCAGGCTTCCTCAGTGGGCGATCAAGCTAATAAACCGTAAGTGTTGTGCTTTCGTTTGAAAGGGGTCTGAGTCCATTAGCGGTGGTCATTGCTTGCTTGCCTGGTCGAAAGTCTGCGAACCGCTCGATGTGAAATTTGGTATCCACGATTTGGCGTCCTTGATCTTTGCGCTCCGCCGGCATTGGAACAATTGGGATCTCGAGCCAAAGTCATGGCGGTGTGATGACCGGCAAAAGCGAACATCCGCCCATGTTGAGGCGATCCACGACTATTTGGTGGTGGCGGCTCGCGCGCGCGCTCTGCAGCATGATCCTTTGGATCGAAGGTGGGCGCTCGGTTGCCGATGTCGTGCCGGCCCTGTTCTCTTTTGTCAAAAAAAAAGAACAAGTCTGTTGCGGAGGCTTTCGCCAACAATTCCTGGTCCAAGGACCTGAGGGGGGTCTGTCGCTGCTGGCGTTAGCGCAATACTTGAAGCTTTGGGACATTGTCGTCGGCACTCCGCTCCACGCCGGTAGGAACGACGAAATTACCTAGAGGCACTCGGTCGACAGCAAGTACTCGGCTTCTGCCTATCAGTTCTTCTTCACCGCTTCAACAACCTTCGCTTGCCACAAGTGCATCTAGAAATCTAAAGCGCCGTCGCAATGCAAGTTTTTTATATGGTTGGTCATTCATGAGAAGTGCTTCACCAATGATAATCTCCAACGACACGGTTGGCCCAATCTCAGGTGTTGTTCTCTTTGCAATCACCCTGGCGAGAGTTGCAAGCACCTGTTCGTCTATTGTCCCTTCTCGACCAAGGTTTGGGCAAGATTTAGGATATGGAGCGGCATCCAGTTCCCGATTCCCTCCGCTGCGATGTTTAGCTCCCAAGATTGGTGGCTTACCACGAGGAATTTAATCTCAAAACCGCTCCGGCGGGATTTTGACACGATGATCATCCTCGTTCACTGGTGTATCTGGAAAGAGTGTAATGCCAGAATCTTTGAGGGACGCTGCCGGCCTACGACCGATGTGCTCTGGAATATCAAGGAGGAAATCTTCTCGTGGAAGACTGCCTGTTGTGTTTCAGCTCTTTAGTCCCCTGTGCGTAATGCGTCGGTGCTACCTTAGCACGGCCGTTTGAGGCTGCAAGGTTTTTTTCCATTTCAGAGAGCTTTCTCTCTCTTTTTGTTTCCCTAAACTTATTCTCCCATTCTTAATATATTTGTCCTGTGAATCTTCCAACTGGCCATCGAATTTTTTTTTGCGGAAAACACTTTCAAGTTTAAGGTCCAACGCTAATGTACAGTACTCAACAAATATTCGTATAGAAGACTCGCTAGATCAGCGGTATCCAAAATATATTACAGAAACAAATAGATAAATGAAAGGGAAAAGGTCCATATGACGGAATTACCACGTTAAAGAATCCACTTTTTACCATTAGCTACGGCCTCTAACACTCTTAACGATCACAGTCAGCGCAAATTACCCTCCTGACCATGTACCTCCAATGTTTCAGGCTGCCATGGTATCTCCACCGACTACCGCCGCTGCCAGCTACTGCCCTTACTATTGCTAACAACTGTGCGCTCCGACACACACCTCTGCCATAGTATCTCATTTCGTCCTTGTGTGGGTTACGTGTGAAAGATAATTCCCACCCAATCCAACCTAGTATCTAAAAAAATCCGTTCGTGGTACTATTTTTTAGTCTCGATCCATATCTGATATTATCCGTATCCGAAAAATTATATGGAATATAGGTTAGGATTTGGAAAAAAAACAATGTCCAATATGTATCCGTATTTTATAGGATATTCGAAAGATATTAGATAAATCAACAAAATGGATATCCAATAAACATCGATATCCTTTAATATCCTCTATGATTTTCTAGTCATTGACTAATATATAATATGAATTTACATTTGATGATATTTATGTTATTAAGTAGGATAAATAATTATCTACTAGGTAGTATAATTTAACACTTTCGTTGGTGAAGTTATATCTTTTCTTTATGTGTACACTATCGGTCAAGTTATCCGTGACACATAGCATCTAGCTTACACTTTTGTTATTACTCTGTGTAGAAGGGTTTATCGGGGTGATATGTTTGGATCAACAAGTATTATATGCTTTTACAACTCGTCCTTCCTTTTCGATCGACGGTGGAGATCACTCCTAATTCCCATGCCTTTGTAGCATCTCTCGTGTTGAGAAGCGATGTCTGGAGGATGCCTCTCCTGGCGACGAGGGGGCTTTCGAAGAGCGCATGACCTTTTTCTGAAGAAACAGGCAAGGGAGCTGTCTATTATATTAATAAAGAAGGTGGTACGGTACAGAACCGCCAAAGTAACCAGTTTAAGAGAGTCTTAATTACAAAAAGGAAATTACTCCAGGCATTTCGCCCCTGCCACAGACTAAGCTCGACCCTCCTCTGTTATGTTTGCTAGTAGATCCGCAGCAGCGAAGGAAGACTTTTTGTTAAAGATTTTAGCATTCCGTTCCTTCCAAATCTCTCAGAGATGAGGATGAGAATCTGGCCATCGCCCTTCTCTTCTCGGGAGGCGGGGCAGTCTGTGAAGAGCGCATGGCCTTAACCATTTACGGGAATGGCCTAAGATTTTGTTTCGGGTGGGCCCTCCTTTTCCTTTTTCAGCATGGGCTATACATTCTATTAGGGCTCCATCTTCTCCCCTTAGTTCGATATATTAATTGGGTTGAGAGGCTTTTTGGAGACATACGAATTTCACATGAGTTTTGCAGAATCCCGCTGTAATCTGAGTTCATAGGACAGTCTTTGCTTCGTGCGCATGACCACCCATAGCTCAAATCCATGTCTCCCCGAGTCGAAGAAACCTGGTGTAATGGTGTTGAAAAAACTTGCCCTTGCCATGGTCACTTATTACATCAATCTCACTGTTTCTTAATCCATGTGAAAAGTGCAAGAGGATTTTATATTATGAAACTAAGGGAAAGAGAGTATTGTCATATTCTCGTCGTTCTCAGTACCACAGTCAAGTCCTCGATTCCTATCCGGTTTCAACGGATCTATTAATGGTTGACACGATGGGCTTATCTAGTAGTAGTATGATTCAAAGTGCACCCGGTTCATTACCCAATCATTAGAACGTGGATATAATAACAAACTTACATATAGAGAATTAATGAAATAGCAGTTAATGGGAACATGCCCATGTCTTAAGTTGTCAAATTATTCGCCACGAACTTAAAATCTGTTCTGATCGATACCAACTGTAACACTTCGGTCCAACACTGAGCACATAATTTCACCTAAACCTTTCTTACTATCAATTTAAACCATAATTACCTATAATTCTAGCAAGCAATGTATGGAATAAAAACCCACGACCAGAAACTTTTCAACGATCATAACAATATAAAAACATAAAGGATTAACGTTCACAGCTTGAGACCACGCATAAATAAAGCATAAATAAATGTCATGACAATATAATTGTAAAGACAAGTGGCAAATAAACTGATGTTTACCACTCTAGTATGTACTTGTCTTTTAGCCACAGAAATCGGAGCGATGCAAAGAGCGACACCGAACTCGAAGCAACACTCTCTGGACAAAACCAATAATCTACCTCAAAAACGTGCAACAATGGTACAAAAATATAAAACAACTCAACATCACTCCTACGCTCAAACCTGACACAATTAAACCCCTCTTCATCGGACAACCCACCCGCTGTCCCGGCGATCAAACAGTCATAACTTTTACTCCGTCAATTCAAACATAGCAAACTCTATGTATTATGGAATCTAAGCAACATTTGCTACACTTTCCTAGTTATGTAAATTCTCTAATTACACTATCTAAATCCTATTTTTCACCTCGAAGGTCAATCTGGAATATTACAGAACATTAGACATAACAATTTTATATCTACTTTTCTACCACATGAAAAATAGAAAACCCTACCACTTCTGGAAACTATGAAGAATTATTGTTAGACCATGTGGCTAGGTCTAGTATATTTTAGTTGATGAATAATTGACAATGTTATTTACTGATGTTATTTGAGATGTGTGGTGTGTGTGTGGACTTATGTCGGTAAAGTTGGGAAGAACTTGTGCCGGAAAAAGATGGTGTTTTGGTCTTTGCATGTGCAAGATAACTCGAAGGCGATCGTGGTATACGGCGGTGACCGGAGATGGCTTAGTCTTGAAGTCATAGTCCAGAGGGTCGAGGATCTTTGGAGGAGACGATCGAGCTTCGCGTTAAGTGCGTGGAGATCAAAGATGGATGATGCGTGTTGGAGCTATGGAGGTGTGGTCCGGAGGCTCGACACATGATAATTTTGGGGTGTCTAAAATTGGTTTTGTAATCTGGTGTAAAAGCCCACGTATTGGGCCCTAGGTTTTAGTGGGCGTGCGTGGGTGTTCATGTGCAATCACTAGAAGGCCCGTTAGGGATTTGTTTTGGCCGACGCAATGGCTTGTGGCTGCTGTGCTTGACGAAAGGGCTTGTAGTGGCTTGTTTCCTTTTTCTTCAGTGCGGGACACGAGCATCGCCAAGCGTAGAGACACCGGTGCTGCAATTGGGATCTCCCTTCAAAAAAATAAACATTACTCTCTATCAAGGCTTGAATCGTTTGATAACTTGTTGATCATATTAGAGATGAATAAGATAATTAACTAGGTCTCTTTTATTTGCACGTATGGCAAATTACATCTTGAATTCACTTCAGAGAGCGGACAAGGATATGTTGTAGCCTCTGCAGATTTGAAATTGCAGGAACATTTTGCTGCTCTGTTTTATATATTGAAAAATCTACATTCATGAATAGAAAACGAGATAAAGATTAGGCAACAAGATTACATGTTTATTGTATAGAAGCAACTTGATCACAACAAAATCTTGTCTCGCGTGAAAGATAGTTGCTTTATCTCTATTAAAGAATATTGTATAGCCATGCATAATTGTAACCTGCCTAGATTAGCCCCTCTAATTGAGGATCCTGTAAACTTCCTAATCTGGGCTCTTGCCTGACTATATATGTAAAGCCTCCCCGGCCTATTGGCTGTGCGGTGATTGCTCCACATCTATCCTTCCTACATGGTATCAAATCTCCTGGCTGCTTCCGCTGCCTAATCCCCCCAAACCAGCGCCTCCTCTGTGCATCTCCTCACCCGGCGCCGCCTTTTTCGCCGCCCATCCCCTACGCCCCCCAGGGTCCCTGCGCCACCGCCTCCCGCCGGGAGCCCCCAACTCCCCACCCCCAAATTCCCCACGGCCCCGCCGCCGCCACCGCCTCCCGCCGCGAGCTCCCAACTCCCCACCCCCAAACTCCCCACAGCCTGCACCTGCGTCCGCCACCACATACGGATCTCGTCTTCCCCGGCCTGCGCCTGCATCCGGCGGCCATGTCTACCACAGGCACCCCCTCCGGCTCCAGCACCGTCGACACCCTCGCGCCCGCTGTGTCCCCGGCCATCATCAACTCCTACTCCACCGTCGCCGTCCGGACGCATGTCCCCGTCCTCCTCAACCTCAAAATCCCGAACTACCACAAGTGGTCCTCCTTCAAGACCATATGTGGCAAGTTCGGGCTCCTCTCCCACATCGACGGCTCGGCTCCGACAACTCCCGCCGACCCCCTCTGGATCCAAGCGGACTACTCCATCTTGAGCTGGCTCTACGGCTCTATCGTCGACGACGTTCTCGACGTCACGTACAATGGAGCCCGATCGGATGGCTCGTCACCTCTGGGTCACCATCGAGACCTTGTTTTGTGACAATAAGGAACCTCGTGCCATCTTCCTCAGCAACTAATTCCATTCATTGGTTCAAGGAGATCTCTCCATCTCAGAATACACCCAGTGCCTCAAAACGCTGGCTGATTCCCTGCGCGACGTCGGCCACGCCGTCTTCGAACCGCAGCTCGTCCTCAACATGCTTCGCAGACTCAATCCCCGCTTCTCCAACACCGCTGACGACATCGCCAATGCCACCCCGTTCCCTTCCTTCACCAAGGCACGCTCCATGCTCGCTCTCAAGGAACTGCGGCTGGCCAATGAAGTCAAGGTCGCCTCTGACACCGCCCTCATCACGTCCGCGTCCTCTTCTCCTTGCGGGCCGGGCAGGTGCTGTGCGTCAGCCCCAAGCACACCATCGGTTTCGGCACAAACCGGCGGCGGTCGTGACTTCAAACGCGGAGGTAAGAACCACCGAAACAAGTCGAACGATGGCTCGTACAAATCGTCGCGCTCCACCATGGCGACCCCACCCCCACCGCCCATGGATTTACTACAATCCTTGGCGGCCGCCCAATGCGCCATTTGGCGTTCACCGTCTCTAGGTTCGGGCATCCTCGGCTCTTCCTCGAGCCCACACCGTCTTCAGCGCCATCACAAGTGTCTCCTCCACTGCACCGACTTGGGATCGTGAGTCTCATCGCCGCCATGAACCAGCTTAGTCGTCTGTGCTTGAAAGACTGGTGATGGATAGCGGCGCCACCTCCCACATGGCATCGAACGACGGTATAATTCTCTCCCCCAAACCCCCCTCTCATTCGGTCGTCACTATTGGTAACGGCTCTCACATCCCTATCACCTCCCGTGGTCACTTGTTCCTCCACACACCTTCTTCTAAATTCATGCTTAACGATGTCCTAGTCGTTCCCTCTCTAATCCATAACCTTCTTTCTGTTCTACAGTTTACTCGTGATAATAATTGTTCTATAGAATTTGACGCGTTTGGTTTTTCTGTCAAGGACCCACGGACCCGGCGAGTCACCCTTCGCTGCAAATAGTGTGGGCGATCTCTACACCCTGCCAGCCGCCGCCCCCACTACTGCCAGCGCCCACCTCGCCACCTCGTCTTCGCTTTGGCACCAACGTCTTGGTCACCCCAGCCATGTCGTCCTTGATACTCTTAATAAAAAATCGCTCATTTCTTGTAATAAAGTAGATCGCTCCTTATGCCACTCATGTCAACTCGACAAACATGTGCGTCTACCCTTTACCAGTTCCACCTCGCATACCTCTGCTCCTTTTGAGCTTGTTCATTGTGATGTGTGGACATCACCGGTTGCTAGCATATCCGGCAATCTTTATTATTTGGTGATTCTCGATAATTCCTCTCATTTTTGTTGGACTTTTCCCCTCAAAAAGAAGTCGGACGTTCACCAACACATTGTTGATTTTGCCACCTTTGCTAGTACACAGTTTGGCACCCCTCTAAAATCCATTCAGGCGGACAACGGTGCCGAGTTCGTAAACCACACATCCACCACCTTTTTCACTTCCCACGGCATCGTCCTGCGCCTCTCTTGTCCGTACACCTCGCCGCAAAACGGCAAGGCCAAGCGAGCCATCCACACTCTAAACAATGGAGTCCGCACACTCCTGTTCCATGCGCACATGCCGCCCAAGTATTGGGTCGAGGCGCTTGCCACAGCCACCTATCTCCTGAACCGACACCCGTCCTCGTCCGTCCATAACTCCATCCCCTACAAGCTGCTCCATCGCTCCCCGCCCCAGTATAGTCACCTCCGTGTCTTCGGCTGTCTGTGCTATCCCAACATGTCCGCCACTGCTCCCAACAAACTTGCTCCACGCTCCGCGGCCTGTGTCTTTCTCAGCTATCCTTCCTCTCACAAAGGATATCGCTATCTCAACCTCGCCACGAAACGTGTCATCATCCCCCGCCACGTTATCTTTGATGAGAGCACCTTTCCGTTCGCCCGCAGTGACTGACCTCATTCTGTTTCACCCTGTCACGACCTAGATTTTCTTGATGACCCTGCCATGCTGGTGCCTAGCACTGCTACACTGGCACCCCCCGCAGGTTCCTGGTGCGCTAGCTCCACCCCCCGGTGTCGAGCGATCGCCCTCCTCGTCGGCTTCGTCGCCCGACGACGTTGAGCACGGCGTGCCAGGCTGCCCAGTCAAGGCTACTCAAAGAAGACGCCTCGCTCTAGCCTACACGCCGCTCGAGCCCCTAGTCTACTCGGCGGCCACGCCAAGATCGACCTCTACAGACCCCGGCGGTGCGTCTCGGCATACCCGGCCGGTCCTGGCTGTCCCGCTGACGGCAGCGGGTGCCGGCGGCTCCACCAAGAACCCGTGCGGCCGCTGGCGGGCCTATGCTGAGGCCCTCCATCGGTCCTCATCCGATGGTCACGCGAGCTTGCGCCGGTATTGTGAAACCGATCGACTGCTTGACGCTCTCTGCCGTTCACTCCTCGGTTTCTGCCATACCGGCAAACTATCGCAGCGCCCTCGCCGATCCAAATTGGCTCACCACGATGGCCGAGGAGTATAAGGCCCTGCTCGACAACGACACTTGGCGCCTCGTACCGCGTCCATCGGGCGCTAACGTCGTCACCGGCAAGTGGATCTTCAAGCACAAGTACCACTCCGACGGCAGTCTTGCATGCTACAAAGCTCGCTGGGTCATTCGTGGGTACTCACAGCAGCAAGGCATCGACTACGATGAGACGTTCAGCCCGGTGGTCAAATTGGCTACCATCCGGACTGTTCTCTCCATCGCAGCGTCTCGCTCCTGGCCCATACATCAGCTCGACGTCAAGAATGCCTTCTTGCATGGCACTCTTGATGAGACCGTCTACTGCTAGCAGCCCTCTGGCTTCGTCGACCCTGCTCACTTTGACCATGTGTGTCTTTTACAGAAGTCTCTCTATGGTCTGAAGCAGGCTCGCCGAGCATGGTACCAGCGATTTGCCACATACATTCGTTGACTTGGCTTCGTCGCCTCTACATCCAACACGTCTCTTTTCGTTCTCCGAGACGGTGCCCACCTGGCTTACTTGCTGCTCTACGTCGACGACATCGTGCTCACTGCCTCCTCGAGCGACTTGCTTTGGCGCCTCATCGACATGCTTCACTCGGAGTTCGTGATGACAGACCTTGGTGATCTTCACCTCTTCCTCGGCATCTCTGTCACGCGCTCCTCCAACGGGTTCTTTCTCTCCCAGCGCCAGTACGCCTCCGACCTCCTACGCCGTGCTGGCATGGCTGAGTGCCACCCCACCGCGACACCAGTGGACACTCATGCCAAGCTCTCCAGCCATGACGGCGCACCGGTGGCTGACCCGTTAGAGTACCGCAGCCTTGCGGGCGCTCTCCAGTACCTGACGCTCACCCGCCCCGACCTGGCGTATCCTGTTCAGCAGGTCTGTCTTTTTATGCATGATCGCGTGAGCCCCATCTCGCATTGATCAGCGCTATCTTGAGATACGTCAAAGGCACCATCGACTCTGACCTTCACCTCGATGTCTCCCTGGTGACATCCCTCACCGCCCTACCGGCGCCGACCGGGCGGTGCCACGACTCGGCGTTCCACCTCTGATTCTGCGTCTACCTCGGCGACAACCTCATCTCTGGTCGTCCAAGAGATGACCACGTTGTCACCTTTCGGCCTTGAGGTCGAGTATCGTGCCGTTGCCCACTCCGTCGCCGAGTGCTGCTGGCTGCGGCAACTCTTGCAGGAGCTTCACGTTCCTGTTGCTTCGGCGACAGTTGTCTACTGTGACAATGTCAGCGCTGTCTACATGTCAACCAATCCAGTTCAACATCGCCGCACGAAGCACATTGATATTGACATCCACTTTGTCCGTGAAAAGGTGTCTCTTGGAGAGGTTCGAGTGCTCCATGTGACCTCCTCTCACTAGTTCGCGAACATAATGACTAAAGGCCTACCGACGCAGCTTTTCCAGGAGTTTCGGTCCAGTCTTTGCATCTGGAACCCTCCCGCTGCGATTGCGGCGGTATTAAATAATATTGTATAGCCATGCATAATTGTAACCTGCCTAGATTAGCCCCTCTAATTGAGGATCCTGTAAACTTCCTAATCTGGGCTGTTGCCTGACTATATATGTAAAGCCTCCCCGGCCTATTGGCTGTGCGGTGATTGCTCCACATCTATCCTTCCTACAATCTCAAATTCTCCATAGATATCATAGCAGAACTAAGTTGATTTAACGAAAAACGTTAACTTAAACAGGTCTGTCAATGCACAAACAAATTTGATGCAACAGAGCTAAGTTTACATCTAAGTAGTAACTCTCTTTCCCGGAAAAAAAGTAGTAACTCCACAGCTCACTTTAAACTTCCCATGAGGGAGTAAACCTAACACTACTACACATGGGCCACAGGGCCTCCTCAAATTTTTCCAGGGTTGTTACACACAATAGGGAAGAACACTAAGCACGTAGTCCTCGATGCTTCCTCCGAGGTGAGAGCACCTTTTCTTCAGCAGAAGATGGAACAAAGTAAATAAATTTAGTATAAGGTGGCATCCGTGACTCCCATGTCACTAAATCAAAATCACCCTTTGGACGGATGGTATGATCTACAAGGAGGTCTCCAAACCTCAACTTGGGTAGCTTCCTTTTAGAAACCTCGGTTTGATTCGAGGAGGCATGAGGCGTAGTGGAGCGGCGAGAACATGGAAGAAAGCTGGTAAAATCTACTGGACTACGTCTTTTAAGACGGAGTATCAGATGCTCACCAAACATGGCGAAGTTGTTCCCAACCAGTCAACCACAGTCCTGTATTTGTTCAATATGCAAAGCCAGAATTGAAGGTTCAGATTACTCCTCAACACATTGGCTATGGAATATGCTGCTACAAATGACCCTTTCAACACCTTGGCAAACTCATTTACCACCAGTACTAAACTTTGGTGGTCCTGCGGGTATGCACTTCCAAAAGCTAGCATCTTGAAGAGGTAGCTATACTCGTGAGATAACGTATTAAACTCGTGAGATAACGTGCTAAACTCGTGAGATAACGTACTAAGATGAATTTGGCTTCATTGTGCCAAATCTCAGTAATCTTTCAATCCTACATATGATTACCACCTTGCTTTCTTTGTGCAGTGACAGGTAAAATTTTGTCCAGTCCTCATCATCAACATCAGAAACAAAACTAACAACAATCAATATCCTTCCAGATGCAAACTTGTCCTGGTCTATTCTATGAAGGCCTTCACCGTTGAATTGCAAAATTGAAGAGAAGTAGGACCGGACCCTCTCATCATTGCAAACATTTCCGTGTGAGAAATTTCCTCACTTCTGGCATTTGAAGGCCCTTCAAGTTCTTTATTTGTTTAGATTGGATAAAATGCAAAGCCTATGCAGTGACGTGGCATGCACATCATTTCCAGCATTAAAAGTACTCCGGTTACATGATTTGGAGAGGTTGGAGAAATGGGTGGCAACGGAAGGAACGACCCAAGAAGAACTAACATTTCCTCTGCTTGAGAAGTTCGATATTGACAATTGTCCAAAGCTGACAACTCTACCTGAAGCACCAAAACTCAAGGTTGTAAAGCTAAAAGAAGAAAAGGCACCAAAACTCTACCTATCAATAGTTAGATCCAGATATATGTCTGCTCTGTCCACGTTAGTACTGTCTGTCCATGACAGGGGAGCAACACCAACACTGCAGCTCGATGAGAACCATGAAGCATCTCTTACAGGCATGGAGTTAGAAGGCTGCAGTTTTTTCTTCCCCTCAAGTCCATCGTAGCCAACAATTGGGATTTGGAAATGGTTTCGACGGCTTGTATATATCTTCCCAACAAGATAGTCACCAATGATTGGAACAACAGTAGAAGAACAAAGAGGGTTGTGCTGCAATAAGATGTTGATAACATGTTGTTTTTCTGTATGACCGCTGAACATAAAGTTGTCAATGTAAAGATATGTGTCATATGGTCTACGCAACATGCATTCAGATGCCCCCAAAAGTATAACAAACTCCTTCATATTTGCAGCAATATCTTCTAAATCTAATAAGGCACTTTGGAGATCAAGATCGGGAGAATTGCAAATTGCTATACCAACCACTAGCCAAAAACGTTTGATAGGATTGGTGAGGAACCAGGCAGATGAGTCGCTCACCTCTTCTTCAACACCCTCCTTGTGGTACCTGTACTGAAAGGTGTCGAGCACGTGGTAGCCTCGGTACATGGCCTCCGCAAGCATCTTCAGCTGTACCAGCATGCCGGAGTTTGCGATGTATCACCCATCTGCCTCCTCAACGATCATGTGAGCCCTGAGCAGAAGCTGCTGCAGCCTATCCAGCTACTGCTTCTCCAGGCATGCATGGTTGGAATACTTGTTCATCAGAAAGGATATGAATCGGCCGACCATTTCGCCGGCAATTGCAGATACAACAAGTTCCATCTCGATCGAATTCTAGCGAGTCAAAGAAAGAATGGAGATACACAGAAATATATATTAATGGGCAAAAGAGAAAGGTCTCTTGTACCTAATTGTTGGGACCCGGAATTCAAATTCCGAATCCACGTGTGTATATCGTACTAATCCCATGATTAGTGGCTAGTACATACATTCAACAAATTCATATCACATCCATATACGCATAAATAAACAGAGCAGCACATAGTAATTATGGGTGGATATTAAGTCAGGTACTCGTTTTATCGAGCTTTACTTTTTTTTTTGAGGAAACGGCTAACCGTTATTTCATTAAAGGGAGAAGAAAGAATACAAAGCAGTTCCGGACGGAACACATGCCGAAAAAGAAAAAACCAGACACCCAAGATAGCTATAGTACACCTGGCCCCCCAGAGGCCAGCACTAGGTACCTCTACCTAGCAACCTCCCTGCTTATGCTTAAGCTGATCTTACACCATGCAGATAGGTCTGGAGCTTAACCGCTCCACTTTGCATCCAAGCCAAGACTTCCTCCTTGATTATGGATAACAGCCTGGTCGGGGTTTGCCTTTGATGCTGGAAAATTCGCCTGTTCCTTTCTTTCCAAATGTGCCAAAGAATGAGTTTTATGAGTGACACCTGACCTTTTTTACAAGTCCTCCCACCTGAAAGGTAGATGTCCGACCACCAATCCGCCATTTTTGTCTGGGATAGCCAAAGGGTGGGATTCAGATTGTCCTGCTGCGTCCAACTAGCCACTAAGGTCCACACAAGTCTGGCATAGGAGCAATCGACAAAAAGATGCATGACTGTTTCCGGATTGTCTGTACATAAGGGGCACCAATGATCATTCTGCATGTGCCGATGGGTTAAAATGTCTGCCGTAGGCAGGCGGTGCTGAATGAGCATCCATGCAAAGATCTTGCACTTTTGTGGCGCCCAGGCATTCCAGAACAACTCTCTATGTGGTGCCTCCACCGCGCCTATGAATTGTACATGATAGGCCGATTTCGTTGAATAATTTCCTGATGCCGCCCATTTCCAAGTGATGTTATCAAGCGCATTTTGGGACAAAGCGACTTGACCAACCAAGTGGAAAACATGAGCGAAATCCGGCAGCAGGTTCCACGTGATTCTTCGTCTCAAGTCTGCTATCCATTTTCCTTGAGACATGGCATCCTTTACCGTTCTGTTTTTCCTGGCCGCAATACCAAAAAGTCCGGGGACCAATTCTTTTAATGACCTCGCCCCTAGCCATCGATCTTTCCAGAAATTTGCCTTTTCGCCATTGCCAATTGTTATCGTTGTGGATGCCCGAAATAATTCCTTATCGGTTTCTGTTAACGGGAGTGGCATCCCATTCCATTGCTTGTCTGGTGCCTTCCATTGATACCAAAGCCAACGCAGACGCAGCGCCTGGCTAAATTGTTGAAGAGCCAGGACCCCCAGGCCCTCGAACTTTTTTGGACGACAGACCATGCTCCAATTCACCCAACATTTACCTCCAGTACAAATATCCTCTCCCGTCCAGAACCAAGCTCTTCGACGTTTGTCAATTTGCTTAAGGACCCACATCGGTAACTCAGCAGCTATCAACAGGTACGTCGGGATGGCTGTGATCACTGCATTTAGCACCACGAGCCTTCCTGCTCGCGATAGTGTGCTCCTCTTGTAACCACTCAGTCTATTTTGAACCTTGTCCAAGAGAGGCTGGAACTGTATCCTTCTTGGTTTGCGCTGAGATAGGGGCAGGCCCAGGTAGCTGCAAGGCAACTGCGCTCGGGTAGCCGGAAAGTTTTCCAAAATTTCATCCAGGTAAAGCGACTGGCACTGAATTGGTATGACTGCACTTTTAGAGATGTTTATGTTGAGCCCCGTTACCTCTCCAAAGACCCCCAACATTTCTTTGAGGTTATCAATGTCTTCCTTAGTTGGTGACAAGAAGATCATTGCGTCGTCCGCATACATTGACAGTCTCGCCTTCACTGATCTTCCATCCAGTGGGGTTAACCAGCCTTGGGGGTCCGCCACTTCGAGGATGCGGTGTAGGACGTCAATTGCAAGAATAAAAAGATAGGGAGAAAGATAGTCCCCCTGTCGCACTCCGCACTGGTGATTTATGACCGGTCCCCGAATGTCATTAAGAATAACCCTTGAGGTTGATGTGCCTAGCATCATTGCCATCCATGCCCAACGACTGCCAAAACCTCTGTGTTGTAACATGTCCAGCAGGTACGGCCATGAGATGGAGTCGAAGGCCTTTGCAATATCTAATTTTAGCAGGAACATCGGTGTCTTTGACCGGTGAAAGCTTCTGGCAACGTTCTGCACATAGAGGAAATTGTCTTGTATAGTTCGTCTCTTAATGAACGCGCTTTGGCTTGCATAAATGAGTCCGTCCATGTACTTTGACAGCCTGATAGATAGAGTTTTGGATAGTATCTTGACCATGCTGTGAATCAGGCTGATAGGTCTGAACTCAGATATCTCCGATGCCGGTCCTTTTTTGGGAGAAGAATTATGTTTGCCGTGTTTATTTTGTTAAAATGGAGACTATTGAGGTTGTACACCTTTTGAAACACAGCGAGCATGGCCATTTTTATGATGTCCCAGCTTGCACGAAAGAAACGTCCGTTGTACCCATCTGGCCCAGGGGCTTTGTCTGCCGGCATTTCATCTATTGCCGCCTTAATTTCATCTTCTGTGAATGGGCACTCCAGCTCAACGTTAGCACCGACTGGCAGAACATTTAATCCAATGATTTCCCATGCAAAGGTCTGACCGGCCAGCTTCGCAGTACCCAAGATCTCAGTGTAGTACTTGGCAAGGGCTTCCTCCTTTTCTGCGTGGAGTGTGAACACATTGCATTGGTGGTTCAAAGTATGGATTAGCTTCTTCCTTCTTCTCGAATTCACTTTGGAGTGAAAGAATTTGGAGTTTGCGTCTCCGAGTCGCAACCAGTTCAGCCTAGAACGCTGTTTCCACTTCATTCGCTGGATGGCCGCTAGTCCCAATATTCTTAACTTCAAAGCTGCGTGAAGGTCATGCTCTTGAAGTGAGAGCTGACGATGTTCTTGCACTTTATCGAACCGGAGGATCACTTCAAGAGCTAAGTGCATTTGAGATTTGATGTCCCCGGTCTGTGATCTGCTCCAAGTTCTAAGGGCATATGCAGTTCTTTGCATTCTGGCCACCATTTGCTTTATCGGATCTACATCCAAGACCGGTTGAGACCACGCCTCTTGAACCACCTCATTGTATCCGGTCATGAGCGTCCAATAATTTTCAAACCTGAACCTTCTGGGCAGTCTCACTCTTTCCTCACCAGTGATCAACACTGGGCAATGATCAGAGATTGAGGATGAAAGCGCTCGCAACCCAGAATCTGAGAAAATCAGGTCCCATTGTAGATTACAGAAAACTTTATCAATCCTCTCCAGGGTTGGGTTTCGTTGACCATTGGACCAAGTGAATTTGCGGTCTTGAAGATGGATCTCCTTTAGCTCACAGTGGTTAATCGCCGCCCTGAAGCTTCCCATCAGCCTGCGATTGATATTTTGATTGTTCTTGTCGGAAGCTTGATAGATGAGGTTGAAATCACCCATTATCAGCCAAGGCCCATCAATCACATTATGTATATGCTTGATCTCCTCCATGAATGCCTGCTTGTGCCGGTCTTCATGAGGACCATAAACAACGGTCAAATACCACGGTCGAGTCCCATCCAGCGGCTTAACTCTCATTGTGATAGACTTATTTAGAATGGTTAAATTATCCATTTGCATACGTGATTGGTCCCAACAAACCAATATACCTCCCCTGGTTCCATCAGCTGGTTTGTAAGCCATGCCAAGGAGTCTTCCACCTGCAATCTCAGTCGACAAGCTAGGCGTTATCACTGCAAGTTTTGTTTCCTACAGACATAGGATGGAGCATGAAGTGTCTATCACCAAGGTTCGAACAACCTGCCTGCGCGCTGGAGCATTAAGCCCCCTCACATTCCAATTCAATATTTTGCAACAGTTTGACATAAGAATGAAACAACACAGTAAGATGGAGCACCCAGCACTAGTATATTACCATGTTTGTCCAATACAAAGCACCTAAAGCACCTGCAAAAGAGGACAACTTCCATGCCATCCCGACATCGCATCCTACCATATATTAGCACTGCCATACAAATAGAGGGGAGGCAATGCCTGGGATACAATGTCCAGAATGCTATCATGGGTGGTATTTTAAGTGCACACAACATGGGCTACTAAGCCGGCTAAGCTCCTGGGGCTACCCGACAGGGTCATCAAGCTACTATGATCTCCTGGGCAAGAGCCGTGAGGTCCTCCGCGGTCAGTCCCATGGCCGGAAGATCCACCTGCTCCTTGCCATCGACCCCAGCAAGCCCCTTGATGGCCTGGATGGTTTCCTGATCCAGCGGTGTGCTGAAGAGGCTTGCAAGCTTCAGTTGCACTGCGTCGACCAGCTGCTGATTCCCTGCAGAGCTGCCGAAGCATTTTGCAAGCAGGAAGGAAGCCTGCCGCGCCCCTCCCACTTCAGCACCAAGTTGTTTCTTCTTTGCCGCAAGACGCCCACTGCGGCGCACCGCAGAAGGCATCGAGCCGCCACCGAACTCTACACCCGTGGCCCAAGAATAGAGGCCGGCAGGACGTGCGAGGTCAGCCACCAGTGGGGATTGGTTCTCCACTAATGCAGCCTCCACAGCCCCCACAGCCAAGCATCCCTCCAGCGGCACTTCAGTTGGCGGGATGAAAGGAGCAGATGTCTCCACAATGGTATCATCCACATCCCCCCACGAGAGGACCTGTCTGTTGCAAGACAGAAAACGGATAGACAGGATACCAGCTCCAACCTGATCAGTCTTGGCCGGACTCCACCCCAATGTGGCTTCTAAAGTCATGGGGTCCTGACGGATGTCAGGGACTTCCTGCTGCAGAGCTGGCAAGAGAGCAAGCTCCAGTGGTGGCTCCGAAGTCGCCACCAGGACTCCACAATGAGCATCAGGATCCAGCTGAGATGCCCAGCCCACCAATGGAGACTTGCAAGACTCCGGGGTAGCCTGGTGCTTGGAACGCTGAAGGAGCCTTCGAGCTGGAGATCTGGCACGGCTGAGCCCACGCATACCACGACTGACCTCGTCTGTCGGTCGTGCGCAAGACTGCGGTGACCATACTGGCGCGCGACTGCTGCCTAGAGGCCCTCGGCTGGAGGAGCCCCCACGGGCCGTGGGAGGTCCCCTGCCAAACGCCTGATCATGTTCCTCGCGGAAGTTAGCACGGCCAGTCCCATCATCACGGTCGTCATCCCTATCGTCGCGTCTTGGCCCCAGCCGAAACTGGAGGTCGGTTGTCGCCCTTCTCGGACGCCTTTCCACTCCATCTGGAACCCCGGCCGTCCAGAAGAAATGCTCCTTCGTGGGGAAGTCTTCATCTGAACCGGCCGGATTGTCACTCAGGCCAACGCTAGGGGAGTGAAACACCTGCGGCGAGTAGTCCTCGAGGATGCTCAAATGCACAAGCACCCGGTGCCTGAGACCTTCCTTCGGGGCCCCTACATGGAAAGGGGCTGCCATCTGATCAGGCTCCAAAGGTGGCTCGAAGAGGGTGAGGTATGTAGTCTTCGGGATGGCGTCTGGGTTACGAACCCACACCCAGACTGCCCAAATAGCAGCACTTCGCTCCCTGTCCCGGGAAAGGTCATCCACCCGATCAAATTGGCAGTTAGCTCCAGCCACTCGCTCTGCCACCGAGGGTCACCAGGCAAAAAGTGGGACGCCCTCAAGGCAGAGAAGTGCACGGTAGAAATTGACACATTTTGATTTAATATCATTTTATTTATAGTTTGAAAGTATTTTTAGAACCGAGCTAACGAGCTGGGCCAAAGTTGTAACATCCCGTTTCAGATGTCGATTAGTATCTTTCCGTTTGTCTTTTTGGTTTTCAAAACCTATTTCAAATTATTGTGGAATTGCAAAATTCTCTAGTTCTGCCTCTCTTCAAAAGTCAAATTTCGAAATTCAGCTTGAATCTTGGTTTCAATTCATCTCCCCTCTTTGGGCTCGGCCCATTTCTTTTCCTAGGGTTAGCACTGAGCTGCCCTAGCACGCTCGTGCCTGCTCTGCTGCACCCCCGTGCGCTCACCTGCTCCCCTGCCTGCTCTGTCCCATCACCACCCGCCTCGGGACCGTGCGCCTCCGAGCCCCTCAGCGGCTCTCTCGTCCTCTCCTCTAGGCTATATAAGAGCCCGAGTATACCATTTCATCCCCTTCCTCCACCCAACTGTCCATCTCTCACTTTCGTTGATGTGTTTGCCTGAAGCTCCGAGCTCCATGTTCAAACCGCCGCGCACCTCCTCTCGATCCTCGCCGCACCAGTGCAACCCCATCTTCTTCCCACATCTTTTCGTATTCCAGAGCTCCTTGAAGCAATCTCCTCACTCTATTTTAGTTTTGTTTCACAAGAGCCGCCGCATTTTCGCTTCTCCTTCAGTCCCGGCTGACACCTTCATCGTCGTCCTCTTTCACCTTCGACTGCGAGCTTCCCCGCCGCCGTTCGCCGTTTGCCGACCTCCTCCGACCTCTCTCTCTGTCCTGGTGAGTTTCTCTATGCCCTGTTCTCTCCCTGGTTCTTTTGACCGTGTCAAGCAGTCGAATCCTTCCTTATTCTTTCGACCGCGTCGAGCAGTCAAATCCTTCCTTGTTCTTTCGACCATGTTGAGCAGTCGAATCCTTCCTTGTTCTTTCGACCGCATCGAACAGGTGAATCATTCTTTGATTCTTTTGACCGCGTCGAGTAGTCGAATCATTCTTTTTTCTTTCTACCGCATCGAGTAGTAGAATCTTTCCTTCTTTCGACCACGTTGAGTAGTCGAACCCTTCTGACCACTCGTGTTGTCGAACCCCTTCCGACCACGTGGTGTAGTCGAATCTCCCTCCGATCTCGTGAAGTCGGATGGTCAGTACTCAAAAACAAAACTTCGAGGACTCTGTTCTCCTCCGTTATAATTCCGATTATAGTGGTTTTTGTTTCTAAATTTGTCTAAATTCAAGATCTTACTTTTGGCTCTCGTCTTATTTAATTTGGAGTTTATTTGTTATTTCTTTAGTATTTAATTGTTCTCTTTGCTTGTTTGTTCCTTTTTCTGGTTCGTTCGTCTGAGTAGAGTTCGAAGAAGCAGGAGATCTCCTTTTCGACCAAGCACAAGATCACCAAGACTCTCTTGCCTTTAACCCAGGCGAGTCAATACTTTTATCATTCTAAGCCTACACTTTACGCAAATTATATTCCTTTCAATTACCAAATTTGCATGCTTTAATTCTTTAAGCAAATGTATGTTAACTCTTAATGTAGTTAAATGCCCACTTGTTGATTAATTAATTATTATCCCATCCTTTGGCAATTGAATCCCTTATTTTTCATATCCCCCTAGTAACTATGTGGTAAATTACTAGCTATAGGTTGTACTTAAACGACATGCTAGTCTTGCTTTGTAACGTCCCGTTTTCGGACGAATAATAGTAACTACTAATTTGGTTTCAGTTTTCGTTCGTAATTCAAAGTAGCAACTATTTTCAAAATCTTCTAGCTTTCTTTAAACTCGGGTTTATGTTTCAAATATCCTCAATTTCTGAAATTCAAATTCAGGCTTGAATTCATCTTTTCGAATTTCGAGCCCTTTTCTCTCTTCAGCCTTTCCTCTTCTTGGGCTAAGCCCGTGACCTTCTTGGACCGGCCCAATTTCCCTTGGCCCATCTCCCCTCCTCCCGGACCCCAGCTCCACCCGGCCTCTCCTTTTCTTCGGCCTTCCTCTTTTGGCCTGGCTTCTTCTCGCCTCGCCATCTTCCCAGCCGGAGACGCCCGAGTCCCTTCTCTTCTCTCTCTCTCTCGCATCGCTGCCGTCAACGCCATGAGCGCCCATGCCTCCCTCGTGCGTTCTGCCACTGCCTGTTATGCCACACCACCTCTGGCTCTCCACTGCCCTCATCAGTGCGCCTACCACCCACGAGCTCCCGCGCGACCTGGTCTGCGCTCTGCCCCGCTTTGCCACCGGCCTATGCCGCTCGGTTAGCTCCCATGCGCCTGCACCGTGACGCCACCTCCCCTGCCATTCCTTGTGTGCCGCCTGCAGCTCTCACCTGCTCCACCTGCGCCCGTGCTCACCTGCCTCGCCCATCGCGTCTCGTCCCTGACGCCCTGGCGTGCCTGCCCATCTCGCCCATGCCGCCAGCCATGAGCATCCGCGCACACGCCCGCGTCAACGCCCGGCCTCTGAAGTCACCACCACGCCCGCTTTGCCAGCAGCTCTGGCCATTGCTGCCTTGCCGCATCACCGCGCCAACGGCTCTATTCCCCAACCGCCGACTATGAGAGAGCCTCCAGGCCTCCCCTTGACCTCCCATTCAGCTTCCCCTATCCTAATTCCTCTTTGATTCTCAAGAACACCGCGCCTCGTCCCCTTCTCCAATTTTGGCCGAAAAGCATCGCCGTCGACACCGTCCTCTCTCTAGCAAGCCCCAGCCCAATCCCTCGCTGTGGGAGCTCCACCACGATGCCTCGGACCTTCCCCAACTGCCGGCCGCACCTCCCCGCCGCCCTAGGCCGCCGCCACCACGAGGCCTCCCGCACACGCCCGGCCTCCTGTCGCCCGACCTCCTCCAGTGCTCCCCGCCTCCCCCAAGCATGGTAAGCTTCCTTATGCCACCCTTGTGCTCATGCTCCCTCCCTTCCCTCTTCCCCCCTCATTGCCGCCGCTTATTAAGCCCTCTGCACCCGCCGCTCAACCGCCACCGCCTTCTACTCGATCTTGCGCCAGCCCAACTTTGTCTCCTCGGCCTCCTCCACTTCTCGGTGTTCCATTTCTCTGGTCCCCGCGCCTCACGGCCTCCGCTCGCCAACCAACCGCGACCGTCGCCTCCTCCTGGTTTCCCCAATCGGTCAAGCCTCCTCTGCTTGTTGTGTGTGCCTCTCTTTCTCATTCTCATATGACGTGTGGGCCCTCTTCTTTAAGCATGAATGAAGGCAGGCAAGTTAATTAGTGCATCTGTTAGATTGAAGATCATACAACTCTTGTGTAAACTTTCTTGTGTCAATCCCTCTTTAAATGTTTGTTCAATTGACAAACTCTCTGTAAACAGTGATTAGATAATAAAATTAATCTAAAATATTTATCCACTAATGTGTAAAAACTATGAGATGTAAGAAAGTAATTTACAAATTTCGGGAACTGAAGTGAAAGCTTTCCAAGAATAATTTTTTGATGATCTCAATATCTTGCTCTAGAAACTTGAACAATTATCTTGCAAATTTTATCAAATCTTCCTTGGTCCAAATAATAACCATCGCATCTTTATCCCCTGATCTAAAGATTATCAAGGTTAATTAAAAATAATCATTGTAAAGATAAGCCCGGCAAAAAGATCAAGTATCCTCCCCATACCCCAAAAATCATGAAGACCTTTAAAATGGTAAGTTATTAATTAAAGAAAAAGAATCTTTGAAATCTTAAGTCCTTTATCTTATTCTCAATTATAGCTTATGCATATATACATTCTTGCGTAAGCGGCAAATAAGTTAAAAGTGAAATAATTAACCAACATGCCTTTGCCATCTAATTTAAAATACAACTTAAATTTAATGTCTTGCTAAAAGTATAATTTTGCCCAATATCAATCATCATATCTTTGTCTCTGGATATAAATCACCGATTGTAATTAAAGATAATTAATGTACCAACAATTTCAGGCATAACCTCAAGAGATAACCTTGATAATTTTGGACTCTAAGGTTAACTCGACAATTAAAATTATACTCTTCATATGTTGAACTCACACCCTAATCTCCAATGTTTAACGTTCTTCATATACTATGAAACATGTAGATGAATATGACTGGTCGGATATCGGATTTGCCTCTCCTATCATAACAAGAGAGATATCACTGGGCCCTTCGTTGTGGTTGGATAAAGAAAGTGCATGGCTATGCCACTAGTGGTCGAAGTGTCAACCACATGAAGTTATTCGACACTTGATCGAGAAAGTATTGAACAGTCCATGGATGACAAATTAGCTCACTTGGAGTTCAACCAGATGTCATGAGGCAAAGGAAGAATACACAAGCAAGTCGTTCAGTTCGACCAGATACAAACTGGTCGTATGGAGATACAGACTGGTCGAACATAATCACTAACTGGTCGTATGGAGATATAGACTGGTCGAACATAATCACTAACTGGTCGTAAAGAGTTATGAACTGGTCATAACTAAATATGGACTAGCTGTGACTAGATACGAACTGGTCGTAAGTGATAAGGACCTGGTCATAGATCATATTGCATTAAGGTTCGTCCGATATATTCTATGTGTGTTCGGGAATCGTTATGTCCTGCTAGATACCACTAACGACTCGTGGTCGGAAAGGAGTTTCCGAGTTACAACCGATTACACATGAACCTATAGGGTCGCACACTTAAAGGGCTAGGATTTGATTTGGATGGTGATCCGAATTCTTATAGGTCATGTGTTCCTAATGGGTCTCAAGTTCGAGACCCATTATGGATGCCTATATATAGAGGGGCGGTGGCATGGGGTGCGGTAATCCTCTCTAGAAGAATTCTTGAAACCCTAACAGCCACACCTTCCTCATCTAATACCACGCTGCCAGCGCTAGCACTCCAGCGTATGGTGTCTCTGCCCCGTATGTGTGGATACCTTAGAGGTGTTGTTGCGAAGCATCAGCACTAGGACGATCCGCAACTCGTGACGATCTCAGGAGCAGAAGGAGTAGACGTGCGGCGAGTACAACTACTACTGCATCAATTCGCCACTTCGACTCTACTTCCGCTACGAGTCGGCGTGTCTAATGGTAATCCCATGATCTATTACTAGCGGATGTTCCTTTGTTGCGCGGTAAATTTTTTGTTTTGTGCTATCGTAGCCTGCATGTAATCCTTCAGTTCAACTTGGGAAGTTCATCGGCGGTGATAGGATGGTGGTGGGGCTTGGGCAACCGTTAAAATGGAACGGGGAGAGGACGACGAAGCTGTGGGTGGTGGTGGCGACCAGAATAGTGGATGAAGGTGGCGGCAAGGCGGCGTTGAGTGGCAAGGTTGCTTTGGCCATGCGAGGGACTCAGCGCAGGAGAGACTGGGGGTGGTTGCTGACCACAATGCGAGCTAGAGGGAGTATGTGCGATGCTACAGGGATGGGCACGGAGACCTAAGGTCACTGGAGTTGAGTCGTTGGTGGCGAAGAAATGCGGCAGTGCTAGCACTGGAACGATGGTCATGATGTGAACCAAGGTGGAATGCAACATTAAGTGGCACAACGCAATAACAACTCTTTGTTACTGCAAAAAAAAATATATAATGAAATTAAAGAGCTACACTACCGGAAAGCACGTTAAGATAAAGAGCAATGAACTCGAACTGTCTTAGTTGCGAAACAAATAGCTAAAAATTACGAGCGTTTAATTAACCTTTCACACACATGAATTATGTAGCAGCAAGCACTTGTCTCTGAAACTAGAGACACAACCCATATATATTACAAATTCAAAATATGATCATAGCATGAACTGTTCACAAACAAGCTACCTGTTTGACTAATTGCCAGTTTTTTTCTTGGAGCTTCTTCCATACCTGAAATTGCTAACCCAGTCTACCACTCGAGAGATTATACAGTTTAGTGTTTCAAGGAAAGGTATTTTGGCGAAATTACGACAGTTTGGAATCATGCAGGGGAGGCTACGTGCATTTGGTCTAAAAGATTAATGTTTGTTCGCTGGCCCCCAAGATAGCCACAAATTCTATATCTTACTACAAGTGGATTCCATTTTCTAATTGCAAATGGGCAGCACCTTTCTATGAGTGCACATTGTAAAGTGACCAGTACGACCAGTCACAATAAAAAAAATTTATCTTCCACACAATTAAGATGTGACTCAGGAGCTACCCCGTTCCTAGTAGTCATATCGCTTGTTTCCCATGCCTTGAGCAATGCCTACTCCTTGATACAATCAAGATACCTATCAGCTCGAGTAGTAAATTTGAGAGGCACAGTTGTGTATAACAGCTTCGAATTTTTTTTTAAAATATTATATTTTTTATTCAAAATTACAGAAATAATACCACCTTTTTTTACAAAAATAATCATCTGTCGCCGTACCGTTGGGCAACTGCCAATTGTCGCCCAACGACAGAGCAACAAGACTCTAGTCGCTCTCTGGTGGAGCGACTTCACAGAGTCGCCCAATGGTTGAGCGACTCATATAAAGTCGCCGAACCATTGGGCGATTTTCAGTAATAACTTTACTATTTTATTAATTCGATTAGAATAATTGTGTGGGAATAAATGTTAAATTTTGTAGGTAATACATTTAGCAAATCCTGTTTCTAGGATGTTATTTTTTTGAAAAATAAAAGGTGGTGACAAGGTTGGTTGGTCTATTTGTGATTTTCGTAGAATCTCAAGGGTACGAAATTTGTCAGACTCGCAATAACATTTTGTGATCATCGTATGTTAGTGTAGTGCGTTAAATTTCTGAAGAATTTGTAAGGACGATAGAGGTAGCAATGATTCGTAAGTATGAAAGTAAGTGATATTGTGATGTGCCAGGAAATTCATACACGGTGGAGAACTTTGGAGAAATGGCGTAACGATAACAACATGACAGTTGATCCGACAAGGGGTTACATGGCAAGCAGGCTAACGAACCAAGGATGGTACACGCATGCCTTTAGGGAATTAGAAATACATGGGATATATGGATGAAGAGGGTCGGACTACTGTGTCTCATCACAGACGGTTGACTGAAACCATCAGTATTAAATGCAATCACAAACAGTTTTCGTTTAGTGACCGCCTGTGTTACTGGCTGCGCTAAAAACTGTCTGTGAAGAGGTAATATCACAAACGGTTCATGTTAAAAACCGTCCGTGAAGTATCACAGACGGTTATGAAAAAGAACCGCATGTGATAGAACCGTCTGTGATACTTCATAGACGGTTTTTAACATGAACCGTCTGTGACTTCCCATCCTCATCACAGACGGTTTGTATTAAAAACTGTTTGTGATAATCGCACTTATTGCAGACCCGACCCTCACAGATCTGTCTTAAATTCCAGATCTATTCTCATTTAGGGCTGCTGCTACTTTGAGGAGGTAGGGCTTTGAGGCGATTTGGTGAAAGAAGACCGTGGATCTATTGGGAAGAGTGATTGTAGATCCATTTGTTCTTGACTATCTATGGTTAGTATTCGTAATTGCATTATATTCTAGATCTAGCTTGGAGTGAGTGAAAGGAGAAGAGAGCAACAGAAGTAAAACCCATTCTTAAATGCAGGGAAGTGAAACCAATTCTTAAATGCAGGGAAGTGAGTAGTGGCTTATCCTGCAACGGTGCAAGAAACCAGCATCACTTCCCCACTACTCCACTAGCCACTGCTCCCACTCTCTTCCTCCATGCATCCATCTCTTCTCCACTCTCATCTTCATAGTCTATTTCTATTTAATTCCATTTAATTAATTCTGGCTACATATAGCTACTATATATATATATATATATATATATATATATATATATATAGTATACTCATTAATTAATTAAATATTTAACACTAAATTGTTATATGCGTAGCGTAGTTGGACGAAGCTGGATGTACGCAGAGAACCATGTGAGTGAAGAGTACATTAATGCCGTGTCTACTTTTACAAGAGCTACCGAGGAGGATATGTTGAATAAGGGGGCGGAATATATGTACTATCCATGCATTGATTACGAGAATCTGAAGATGTTTAAGAACCGAGCGCAGATCGAAGCACACTTGATTTGAAGGGGTTTCAAAACGTGGTATACACGTTGGACCTATCACGGTGAAGAACAGATTATACAGGAAGGTAGTAATAAAAACATCACCGACAAAGTATATGAGAATGTGTCATATGTGAATTTGCATTTATGTATATGAGAATGTGCATGCTACACCGCGCTAGTTGCGTGTGCACTTGCAAAAATCCTCTTATTCTGCATAGACCATGCTCACATGTCATGGCCGCATGTTTGACGGTGGCGTAGCATCCCAGCCAGTACATCTCTGATTATTTCAAAAGGAGGAGATGATGCAAACCTGGAGTACAGAGCTGTATAGTTACAGTGTGGTTGGCCATTTCACTGGCCGTTCGACCTAGGAGCAACTTATCTGGGTCGCGAACAATGATAGGCTGAAGGGAAAGGTTGAATGGCGATAGGTACAACGTATCAGGAATGACATCAACAGAGCAGAAGCTGGGCTCGTATGAAGAAGTGCTCCATTTGCAAGGAGTCTGGGCATACCTTCAAGAAATGCCCTACGAGAAATTCACAGGATGAAAAAGACATCGGTAGTCTATACGGCACCGCAGGGACCTCATCCGATCACCCCACTCAAGGCAGTCGACAGGGCGGACGTTGAGGTCGCGACCACGAGAAAGGTTCGTCTTGTTGAAATATGTGGTACTCAATACTTTGTAATATCATTTTGATTTCTTGAAAAACTAGGTGATGACGTTATGCTGAATGTTTTGTAATATTAGTATGATTTATCGACAAAATATGTGAGGACGTTGTGCTGAATGTTCTGTAATATCATTGTGATTGTCGACAAAAAATGCCATGATGTTGTGCTGAATGTTTTGTAATATCATTGTGATTTGTCTATAAAATATGTGAGGACGTTGCGCTGAATGTTCTGTAATATCATTGTGATTTATCGACAAAAAATATAATGACGTTGTGCTGAATGTTTTGTAATATCATTGTGATTTATCCACAAAATATATGGTCAAAAATAGACAGTAAAAAAACAAGTAAAGGTCCCTATCGCCGGTTAAAATGTCGACAGGGTCTTGTCACCAGTTGGAGTGGCGATAATGCCCTATCACCATTTAAACTGGTGACAAGGACCTCTCTGCACTGTTCTAGGCTACTGTCGCCATTTGGAATGGCGACACGATAATTTCGCCATTTCAAATGGCGCCAGTAGACTAGTTTTGTAAAAAATAATTTGACTATTTATTTTTGTAAATTTCATTTAAAATAATATTATTTCAAAAAAAATTCCTCAAGACAGTGACCTATAAGGCAAATGATGTCTTACCGACGTGTAGTATGAGCTATTGGACACCCAAAAACCCTGTCTTGGCCAAAAGACACTAAAAATTTGTGGATCTCTCCAGTTAAACACTTAGACCATTAAAATAATATATGTGGTTGATTAGGAGAGAAAAACATTATAAAATGACCTTAACACACAGTGCGGCGCAAGGGAACCAAAGACACGGCGAGCGGCGGCACAACTCCGGCGAGGGCATTGATGGTGAATAGCAGTGAGTTCTGGGACACGAAGCATCAGAAAATGACACGGAGGCGATGGTGAAGACGACAAGCAGTGTGCGAAGACCGATGGTCGTCAGAGGCGGTGGCGCGACGAGGGAAGGTGGCGGTAGAGCTCGGGCTTGCGGCGACGAACTGATGCGGCTCGGCTGGCTTGGAGCAGTGGAAAATGATACGGAGGCAACAATGAAGATGACAAGGAATGCACGTAGACTGATGGCCGTTAGAGGCTACAACGCGACGAGGGAAGGCAGCGGCGGAGCTCAGGCTTGCGACAATGAGAGGGAATGGCAACAACTTGGCTGGCTTGGAGCAGTAGGTCGGGGAGACAAGACAACGACGAAGCTATTTGGCCACACGCAGAGGTCAGGGGAGGTTAGTGGCGCTACGGCTATGACGGTGGAGGGGCTATGGTGGCGATCAAGGTTTCCGTTTTCATTTGAGCAAAAAATTCGGGGTCCAGCGAAATTGCCAGAATTACCGAAATTTCGACAATTTCAAATTCAATTCGGGCAAATGGCCGAAATTGGCATTCAAATTTGACTGAATTTCATCAAAAAAATGATGAATTTTGACCAAATTTTGAATTCTGTTTGAATTTGGCATGCATTCATATGCAACTGAATTTTTTTGACCGAAAGTGCAAAATCTCGAGCTCCAGTGAAATGGCCGAAATTTCGCGAAATTTCGTCGAAATTTGGAACCCTGGTGGCGATACGACGGCACCGAGGAGGTGTTGGGGTAGATTAGGACGTGGCGAAGATGAAGGTGGTAGCGGCATGGACCAATACTCACTGTCGGCGGTAGAAGATGGCGGTGATGAAGGTTGCGGTGGACAACTGCTTTGAGCTCCGAATCCAGCGACACACAACGACTTTAGTTCCTAAGGTTAGGGCTTCAAGGGCGGAGGTGGCACAGGGTGGCGAGGACGGAAGCTAGGGCAGCTCTTATAGCACGAGGCGATGGAAGGCCAGGGAGGAGGCGGCCGCGGCGGGGAAGAAGGGAAGAGAAGGAAGAAGGAGATGGAAGGGCAAAACAAACTTTTCACTACCTTTCTTTGTCCTCTTCAGCCCGAAAAATGATATTTTAATGGTCTAAGTGTCTAACAGCAAAGAGCCAAAAATTTTTAGTGTCTTTTGGCTAAGACATGATTTTTTGTGTCCAAAAGTTATGGACACAAAAGTTAAGTGTCATGTAGCCAAATTTGCAATTTTAATTGAAAGGAAAAAAACACCTGGTTGACTATTGCCAGTTTTTTCCTGGAGCTTCTTCCATACCGATTGGACACAAAAGATCGTAATTTAATATATATGGAAGTTACCAACATCATAGCAATATTTAAGCACAAACAGGGCACTTGTGCACAATTCGGTTATAGGAATGCTATAAGTGCACCTAAACTTCTTAGTGTACCTTCAAGACACTCGGTCTTTTGTTCAGCATACCAAGTGCTTTTCTTTTCACTCGGGAAGCTCCCGAGTCTTAGTCGTTACACTCGGTGCAAGCAACTGTGTTAGTCGTTACACTCGGTGCAAGCAACTATGTGACACTTGGGAGGTACGCCGTCTACATGTATTTTGGCTGGCAAAATTATGACAGCTTGGAATCATGCAGGGGAGGCTATGTAGCATATGACCTAAAATATCTTACTCGAAGTGGATTCCATTTTCTAATTGCAAATGGGCAGCACCTTTCTATCAGCGCACATCACGGATAAACCATTCTGACTTCTGTCTCTCAGAACAGTAAACATGCTCCCCATCAATTTCCTCTGAAGCGCTCTCCCACATCATTTCTCTTCTGCACTCTGCACTGCAGTTGTGTTTGTTTGTGTTCTTGTGAGTTGTCAGTGCAACGATGGCTGAGTTGGTGACCAGCGTGGTCGTCGGACCACTTCTCTCCATGGTGAAGCAGAAGGCGTCCAACTACCTTCTGGAGCAGTACAAGGTGATGGACGGCATGGAGGACCAGCTTGGGATTCTGGAGCGCAGGCTGCCGGCCATCCTGGGCGTCATCGAAGACGCGGAGGAGAAGGGATCATACCAACCTAGAGTTGGTCCTTGGCTCGACGCACTGAAGAAGGTGGCCTACGAGGCGGATGACGTCTTCGACGAGTTCAAGTACGAGGCGCTCCGGCGTGAAGCCAAGAAGAAGGGGCGCTACAGCAAGCTTGGCATGGATGTTGTAAGCCTCTTCCCTGCTCATAACTCCATTGTGTTCCGTTACAGGATGGGCAAGAAGCTGCTTAGGATTGTGCAGACCATTGAGGTCCTTGTTGTAGAGATGAATACATTTGGGTTCATACACCGGCAACAGGCACCACCATCCAATGATTGGCGGAAGACAGATCCCATCATGCTTGAGTCTGAGGAGGATATTGTCAAAAGATCCAGACATGGAGAGAAGGAGAAGATTGTGAAGATATTGCTTGATCAAGCTTGCGATAGTGATCTGAGAGTCCTTCCCATTGTTGGGATGGGTGGGCTGGGCAAGACCACCTTTGCGCAGCTCATTTACAATGACCCTGAAATCGAGAAGCATTTTGAGCTCCAGAGGTGGTGTTGTGTGTCAGAAGATTTTGACGTTGCTAATATTGCGAATGGCATCTGCAAGACCAATGAGAGAGATCGTGAAAAAGCATTGCAGGACCTCCAGAAAGAAGTAAGTGGAAAGAGGTATCTAATTGTGTTGGATGATGTATGGAATCGTGATGCTGATAAGTGGGGAAAACTGAAGACCTGCCTTAAGCAAGGTGGCAAGGGTAGCGCAATACTGACAACAACTCGTGATGCAGAAGTAGCTCGAGTTATGTCTAGGGGTATAGTTGAAGCCCATAATCTTGAGAAGCTGGGTGATGAGTATCTAAAGGAAATGATTCAGAGTAGAGCGTTCAGTTTGCAAAAGCCAAATAGCGATGAGCTAGATGGCATTGTTGATAAGATTGTGGAGAGATGTGTTGGCTATCCTTTGGCTGCCAAAGCCTTTGGCTCTATGTTGAGTAACAAGATTAGCATGCAAGAATGGAAGGATATATTAACCAGAGCTAACATTTGCAATGACAAGACTGGAATTCTGCCTATACTCAAGCTCAGCTATGACGACCTTTCGCCTCACATGAAGCAGTGCTTCGCATTCTGTGCCGTATTTCCCAAAGATTATGAGATTGATGTGGAGACTTTGATCCGATTATGGATGGCACATGACTTCATACCACTGCAGGAAGAAGTCCATCTTGAAACCTTAGGCGAAGAAATTTTCAAGGAGCTGGCTTGGAGATCATTCTTTCAAGATGTGAAGCCAACCCCGTTGGTGTATGATGAAAGGCAACAACATCGTAATAGAACCATATGCAAGATACACGATCTTATGCATGACATTGCTGTGTCTGTTATGGGAAAAGAATGTCTCACTATAACTGATAGGCCTAATCACAAGACATTATGGTTAAATTCTACTCGCCACTTGTTCTCATCATACCGTGAAATCAGAACTCATTTGGATGATTTTCTGAAGAAACAATCTCCAAGTCTTCGGACGTTGTTGTATCCAAATTGTTATTCTTATGGCTCGGCGCCACATTTGTCAAAGTACAATTCTCTGCGGGCACTACAGCTCTTTCAATCGAGAGAATTTCCAGTCAGACCAAAACACTTACAACACCTAAGGTATCTAAGTCTCTCAGACAACAGGATGATCAAAGAACTTCCTGAAGAAATAAGCATGTTGTATAATCTACAGACCTTAGACCTTTCTGGTTGCTGGCTTCTTTATCGACTTCCAAAGGATATGAAGTATATGACAAGCCTCCGACACGTCTATACTAATGGATGCAAATCATTGAAGTGCATGCCCCCGGACCTTGGGCATCTCACTTCCCTACAGACTCTAACATATTTTGTGGTGGGTGCTAGCTCAGGTTGCAGTACTGTGGGAGAACTGCAGAACTTAAACCTTGGAGGCGAGTTAGAGCTATGTTGTCTAGAAAATGTAACTGAAGAGCATGCAAAAGCAGCCAGTCTTATAAATAAAGAGAAACTCACACATTTATCTCTTAAGTGGAGTGATCACAGCAGAGCGGAACCAGTATCAGATTGTCATAAGAAGGTCCTAGATGCTCTAAGACCTCATAATGGACTGCTGATGCTAAGGATAGATTCTTACAAAAGCACCAGTTTACCGGTATGGACGACGGATCTTGGTGTGCTACAGAACTTGACTGAACTCCATCTAGTTGGGTGTACAACGTGTGAGGAATTTCCTCACTTCTGGCATTTGAAGGCCCTTCAAGTTCTTTATTTGATTAGATTGGATAAAATGCAAAGCCTATGCAGTGACACGGCATGCACAGCATTTCTAGTATTAAAAGAACTCCGGTTACATGATTTGGAGAGGTTGGAGAAATGGGTGGCAACGGAAGGAACAACCCAAGAAGAACTAACATTTCCTCTGCTTGAGAAGTTCGATATTGAGAACTGTCCAAAGCTGGCAACTCTACCTGAAGCACCAAAACTCAAGGTTGTACAGCTAAAAGAAGAAAAGGCACAGCTATCCCTATCAATAGTTAGATCCAGATACATGTCTTTGCTGTCTAGGTTAGTACTGTCTGTCCCTGACAGGGAAGCAACACCAACACTGCAGCTCGATGAGAATAATGACGCATCTCTTACATTCATGAAGTTAGAAGGCTGCAGTTTTTTCTTCCCCTCAAGTCCATCGCAGCCAACAGTTGGGATTTGGAAATGGTTTAGACAGCTTGTAGATTTGCGAATCGCACATTGCGATGCTCTCATCTACTGGCCAGAGGAAGAGTTCCGATGCTTGGTATCCTTGAAGAATCTGGACATTCGTTACTGCAGTAAGCTAATAGGGCCCACACAGACACAAGTGAAAGGAGACCCAGCTCGAGCAAGGGATCAGCTCCTGCCACATCTAACCTCACTACATATAGAAGGTTGTGAAAGATTGACAGAGCTCTTCATTCTTCCCCCATCTCCTACATTTGCATCATCGGAACACTGCAATGACCTCTCATCCACAAGTATGCCAGAGCAATTGCCACCACCAAGAAATAATTCTCTACCACCGTCCCTCAAGTCGTTATACATTCATTCTTGTGGTAAGCTTCGCTCCGTGTCAGGGCAGCTGGATGCACTCGAGAATTTATATATTTCGTGCAACAATACGTTGGAGTCACTGGAGTGTTTGGGTAACCTGCCATCATTACAAACCCTCGGTCTTCATCGCTGCAAACGGCTGGCATCCTTGCCAGCTGGTCTTGGGAGTTCCGCAGGTCTTTGGTGGATTACGATTAAATATTGTCCAGATTTAAATATGAAACTACTTTATGAAATCGAACAACGGCTCCATGGCCTTGAACACAAGAATCTATCACATGCTCGTTCAAGCGATCCTGAGGAAGGTACCATTCGATTTCCTTTCCTTCTTTTTGTTTTTCCCCTTGCCCATTATAGTTCAATGTAATTTTCAACAAACTTTTCTTATGTTTTTTCCTCGAGGGAGAGACAGGGTGGAGGGGTGGTTTGCTTTCCATAGGAACTTGAAGGCAGTCATTAAAATCGTAATTTAAATTTTGGATTGCATGTAAATCTTGATTTGCACTACGATATGCACCTTTTTCAATGATTAACTTATTTCCGCACAACACATATGCATTCATCTATACAATGCTTGTGATGACATATCTAACTGCATCTATTTTTTAGTACTCTTTGATAATTTGGTGACTGCCAACACCAAGGAAATATATTTCTCTTGTGTACACAATTCATTATGATGGGGGTATCCAGTTTCGTTAGTTTATATGGTTGTTCAGTCTTGACGAGGATTAAAATCTCTATATATATTACTTTAATACATAATAAAAAACCATATGTCTTCATGGTTGTAACCCTTAAGGCTAACGACCCCTGTAGTTGTAAAGATTCTAGAGGTTACATAATAAGTATCCTGGTCGGATGAGGTCCTGTACCCAGTCCCCGACCAGATGACTACTCGTAGAAGCAATGAACTAGCATTCGGATCTAACTCCAAGTATATTCTTTACCGTGTGATGAATGGAACACATGTCATATTTGCTCCATACCACGTGACGTTTCATGGTCCTAAGACATGGACATCAACCATCATACGGTTGAGTGTCTCACAGACACACAATCACTGAACGGTTGGTACTTTATCAACCGCTGTCTCACTCCGACCAGTCGCGTCACTTCCAACAGACATCTCTTCAAGGAATAAATGCCACCTCTTCGACGATTATTTAAAGATGAAGCACGGAGGAACGAAGGCATCAGATTGAAGCACGGCAATCAGGCATTAGATTCATGTTTCAAGTCTGATTCTATAGTATAGCAAGCATTACGCTCAGTGTAATTAGGATTAGTCCACTGCCTCGTCGAGGGCACCCCCTATAATAGCCACTTCATAGCAATAAAAGAGCAGCCCCATTCTCTCCCAAAAACTCTTTGTCATTTTCCTCTATTTATTTCGTAAGATCGACGACTCGATCGCCGACAAGTCTACGTTTTAATAAATTCATATACCCAGACAGTACTTGCAATGACATTCATGAGAACTTTTTTTTATTAATTAACCCTTTTTTAATTTTTATTTTAAAGTTAATCCCACACGCACTTTATTTCCAATTCTGGCCCCTTTGGTCACGCCACCATCCGTAGTGTGACAAAATAACACTGTCACGCACCAGGATAAATCCCTAAAATAGCACTTTTTGTCACGCCACTGGTTGTGGCGTGACCAAACAACACTGTCACGCCACGGGTGGTAGCGTGACAAGAGATTGCCTAGATACGAGCTGGCGTGACAGTGTTGTTTTGTCACGCCACGGGTGGTAGCGTGTCCAAAGGGGTCAGAATTGAAAATAAAGTGCGCGGGGGTTAACTTTAAAATAAAATTAATAAAAGGTTAGTTAATAAAAAAAATTCCATTCATGACTTCATCCATACTTTCTAGTAGTCTTCTATAATTTGGTGACTGTCGATACCTTGGAACATTTTCCATAGTGTACACAATTCATTGTGGTAGGAAAACCCAATTTCATTAATTTATATGGTTGCCCAGTCTATTTTTATAAGAATCTACTTGCTCGGTTTTGACTTCTGAGTGTAAAACAAATAGTTTCAACTTAAATGCAGCTCATTTAATTTCAGAATTCTGACATCATTTTCCATCTTTAGGGCCTAAACTAAGGGATCCAAAATCTTGGAAATATGTTATTCCTCAATTTCGAATACTGAAGACCCAAGTAGAGATCTAGATACCATGAAGGTATGTGGAATTAATTATACATCTTGAATCTAATTAGTTTGGTAGTTAAGCTAAAAACATCGGGTATCGTTTGTGCTTCTTTCTATTGTTGATTGTGTGCTGCTTCCTCGCAGGGTTGCTCCTAGACATACGAATGATGGAGAGGTGACTGGAAGTAGAATAAGCTTCTACTTATCCTACTAAAGAATCTCTAGCATAAATTTTTTGCCTTTTTGGATTCCAAGATCTGATAAATTGAAGCAACTCGAAAACCTCAGGCCTTCAACAACAGAGATCCTAATTGGTGGAGGTCAAGCCGAAATTTATTTTGTGCATTAGAAGTGTGCTCCAGGACAAATCTTGTTTGAACAGTACCCTGTAGACTTCTGTTTTCATTTTTCTTGTGTCACTGGCATGATGCTGTGGTTGTTTCTGAGCGCATAGGATGTATTAAATGATTTTGATGTCCTTTATCTCCAAGGGGAGAGTATAGTACACCAAATGGCTAATATTATTGGTTGGATTTGGAAATCTTAAGATGGGTTTCCCTAATGCAAATTCTAGTTTGGTGTTATTGCCCCTGTCACTTCATCCTCCTGAACTTCTCAAATCTGATTTTCGTGCCTGTCAGTGAGCGACCTTACAGAGCATGCCGATACTGTATACCATGCCAAAGCTTGCATGGTGAATTTGGACTAAGTTTAGTCCAGTCGAATCTTCAGTTATTTTGGAGGCTCTGGTACCGTATAAAGTTAATTCTTTATATGCTACTGAAAATTTTCAAAATTCTTCATCGTGTCAATGACATGTAACACCCCGGCCCAACATAGGACCCAGAATGCCACTAAACTACACTAACTATCAATTTTAATAATAATTAACACTAAATTACAGCAAGTATATCAATGATAAAATCAGTCCACGGGTCACAGTAACACAAGCATAACGATATATCAATCATAGATAATTAATTCTTAGGATGCATGGCAAAATAATAAGCAAAGATCAACGCAAAACCAATCCAATCAAGTCTATTAAATGAATAATCAACTGCAACTAATCAGCTAAGGCTAAGCAATACTAACCAATCCTAATTATAATTCATCACTCTAATAAAATGTCTCATGGCCACTGTTTCATGTCATTGAATCTATGACATGAATCCAAGTGTGCTAGCCCTTTCCATGTGCAACGTTGTCAACGGTCACATAAAAACAACAATAGAGCAATGGTGAGTCCACAACTTAGCAAGCACAATAATAAACAATGATTAATCAACTATAAACTATATCATCATCAACATCAACTGTTTTCTTTTCTTTATTCTCATACTCAATCATCCAATTCTCTTGTCATTCAATGCATCCCTACGCTACATGTCCATATGCACTTCTTTGGCGTATACCGGTATAACGTGAGTGAACACTCGTGATAATGTTCACTCTCAAGCCCGTCCTTCTCAAGGATCGGGGACCTCCTCCAGTCCTGTGGAGGTATGTGGTCACCATGATCACCTTCTCTTATGCAATGATGCTTATGAATACACAATTATTCATAGGTTCATCAATAATATAATGGTAATGAGTGGTAAAGAATAAAATGATCAACTAATGAACACTGTCTACCATACACTTTCCTTTTTATCCCTGTCAAGCTGGATAGTGAAGCGATGGCAAAGCAATAGAGACCACGCTCCCTAGACAAACATGGCAATACACAACTCAAAATCACAACATTACAGCACTCACACTTTATAATTATCGGCATCTCACGTCTACTCCAAACTGATCCAATTAACCCAAAACTACCGGATGAACTACCCGCTGTCCCAATAGTAAAAACTCTCTAACTTATACATCTGAACTCCAAATCTCCATATCAACTACTTTCTGGAATCCTCATGAAAAATCCTACAACTTTCTAGTTATGACAAACTTCTGGTTCTACCGTCCTCTTCCTCGTTTTCTTCCCAGATTTAAATATGAAACCACTTTATGAAAGTTTGGAACAACGGCTCGATGGCCTTGAAGTACACAAGGATCTATCACATGCTCGTTCAAGCGATCCTTGGGAAGGTACCATTCGATTCTACACCTTGTGACTTATACATTGAAATTTTATTCACCCCCTTGTGTTTTTGTCTTTATAGTTCAATGTCATTTTCAAGTTTTGAGATGAAGGTGCGTTATTTTCCTCCCCTGCTTCTTAGTTGAGAAGCAGAGGGAGAGACAGGTTGGAAGGGTGGTTTGCTTTCCGTAGGAACTAGGAAGGCAGTCCATTAAAATCATAATTTAAATGTTTGGATTGCACGTAAATCTTGATTTGCACTACGATATGCCCCCTTTTTCAACGATTAACGTATTTCCGCACAACACGTATGCGTTCATCTATACAATGCTTGTGATGACATATGTAACTGCATCTATTTTTTACTACTCTTCTCTAATTTGGTGACTGCCAATACCAAGGAAATATATTTCTCTGTGTACATAATTCATTATGATGGGGTACCCAGTTTCGTTAGTTTATATGGTTGTTCAGTCTACTTTTTAATAAATATATACTTACTCAGTTCTGGTTGTAAAACAGATAGTTTTGACTTGGATGCGGTTACTTTACATAGATAAATTCTGACATCATTTTCTATCTTTCGGGCCTGAACCAAGGGATCCAAAATGTTGGAAATGTGCTATTCCTGGGTGGCGGTGAGCAAGTGTCACTAAAGTCATGCATAGAGATCTGGATACTGGGAAGGTTTGGAAAAATGCTATTCCTGGTGGCGCAGCATCCCGGTTAGTACCTCTCTGATTATTTTAACAAGGACAAGGTGATGTAAACCTGGAGTGCAGAGCTGTTTTGTTACAGCGTGGTTGGCCATTTCACTGGCCATCTGACCTGGGAGTAACTTATCTGGGCCACAGACATTGATAGGCTGAAGGAAAAGGTTGGCCGACGACAGGTACAACGTATCAAGAATGATATGGACGTAGTAGAAGCCAGACATCGTACGAAGTAGTGCTTCATTTGCAGGGAGTTTGGATACAACTTCAAAAAATGCCCTACGAGAAATCCAAAAGATGAATAAGACATCGGTAGTCCGGACGGTACCGTGGGGAACTCATCGAACCACCCCACTCGAGACGGTCGACAGAACAGGCGTTGAGGTCGCGACTAAAGAAAAGGTTCATCTACTTTTTAATAAATATACTTACTCAGTTCTGGGTGTAAAACAGATAGTTTTGACTTGGATGCTGTGGATATCATGGGGATATGCCTGAGATCTTTGGATGATGTTACAATTGGCAATGTCGTTGACGGTTTGTCGAATCACGTGTTTTCGGCAAAGTTCTAAGTCTGTCAGGCCTTTGGCGGTCTAACCGGCCATTGTGGCGGTCAGACCGGCCATACCTGTTTGTTTCTCTGAAATGAATATCGGCGGTCGACCGCCAAAGTGGCGGTCGACCCAAGATGGAGCGGTCTGACCGGCTTTGTTTGAGCGGTCAGACCGGCCATTGCAATCTTTGTGGAATTTGGAGCTGGGCCAAAAATAGAAGGTGTAGGCAAGTGAGAAGGTGCTTCTATACTTGGTCTCATAATTTTTGGAGTTTCCAGGCAAAAGTTCTATTGGTTTGAAAATTCCAGTAGGTTTTGGTTTTCCAGGATGGAAATTTGGTTAAGTCATGAACTGGCGGTCAGACCGGCCTCTGGCTGGCGGTCTGACCGGCAGGGGAGCGGTCAGATCGGCCAAGGTGGCGGTCTGACCGGTTGTGAGTTATTTCGTCGTCCTTCGAGGCGGCGATGTTTTCTTGTTAGGTCAAGTTCATGGGTTTCATGGCATATGTGTTGCATGATGCATGTTTTGACTAACGTGGGTCAAGTTGTGAAGAACTTGTTCCTGGATTCGTTTGCTTGTCTATTGCGTGCAGGTTGCTTGGTGGTCAACGACGGTCAACGGCGAGGATGATCGGGACTAGGCTTGGAGAGCTGTGGTCCAGAACGATCGACGATGCTGGGTGAGGTCAATGAACTCAAGTGTGGTGCAGAATGGACAAGGGTAACCGAACGGGCAGTTCGGTGCGACTGGTTCGATCAAGCGGCGCGGGGGTCGGTGCAAGTGCCATGGTGGTTTCGGTGGGAGCCGGATGGGAGAGACTTGCCGACATGAAGAGAGCCGCAGGATCAACCTACACGTGGCGAAGCATGGAGGTGCTTCACGAAGATGGGACTCGGTCTTTGCGAAAAGATCGAGAAGGAGTATTTTGGTAATTTTACCAAATACCGCCTTGGTGACCTTTTGCCAACTCACGGCGCAAAGATGGTGCAAGGTGAAGCGGATTAGGTCAAGAGATGAAGACGGCGCTTTAAAACGTGTGCGTATGTGTCCCGTTTGTTTTGGGCCTTAACGGGAGCCCATTAGGGTTACTCTTCTAGAAGGTCTAAGCCTCCACTATAAATAGGGGGTGTGCTGGACAGCCACCCCAACCCTTTCATTACTTGTAAACCCTAGTTTTGCTTTTGTGCTTAGGGAGTTGATAGTTGGAGGTTAGGGTTCTAGAGAGTTGGATTTGATTTCGTGCTCATGTATTGAGTCTTTGTCCTCCATTGATGGAGTGGCTGTAAACCAATACCATATCAAATCAATCCAAAGAGATTTCTCTCAAGATGAATCTATTCTCTCTTTTTCTCTCTATTTGGTGATTTGGGGTCTTTCTTTGATCCGCGAGTTTTTTCTTGGTTTCTTGCCGTGATCTAACTTGCTGGGACATGTGGGAACCCATCTAGGATCATCTTGATCATCAATCACCCACGAGCAAGTCTCTAGATCATATTTTGCATTTGGCTCGGTTTTTGAACCTCCTTCGCTCAAACTGAAAAAGATAGGAACTTTGGCATGGATCTTTGAAATCTTTGATTGGAATAGGTTCCTAATATCTTTAGGAAGGTGTGGTTCAAATTTCGTGAAGTTTGGCTTTACGGATCAAAAGTTAGGTCGTTTTTCGTTTCGGATTGTCGGGCTGATTTTGCTGATTTTCCTGTTCACTGTCAGGAGCGGTCAGACCGCCCAAATCAGAGGTTAGACCGCTAGGCAAACCGGTCAGACCGCTCCTGTGAGAGGTCAGACCGCCCAACACTTTGAGATTTGAGTTTTTGGTTGTTTTTGGATGTTTTGCTTTGGGGTTTGATTGGATTCAATACTAGTCTTCCAACAGATCTTGGTATATTGATCTTCATAGCTTCCATAGCTATTGGAGTGACATTTGTGTTGAATCCATCTTTTGTGCAAAAGTGAGCGTGCTCCTATTCACCCCCCCTCTAGTCGCCTTTTCGGTCCAACAAGTGGTATCAGAGCCAAGTTTGCTCTTTTGTGATCTTTACCGATCTTTGAGCATGGCGACTAGTAGAAGGTCTTGTGAGTCCTCTAGTTCATCTTCTTGTGACTCCTTAGCCGATGACCATGTGAGGCATGAAGATTTTCGGAGATGGTTTGCTAGAGATCAAATTTGTAGTATGTGTGGCGCTCGTGGCCACTTTACCTATATGTGCTCTAGTTTCAAGCATAAGTTCTTCATGGAGCCCAAGGAGAAGGAGCCCATTGGCATTTGTGGAGTGGCGATCGAGGATGTTCATGATGGAGAGTTTTTCGAGGATGATCATGACGACTCTTCCGAGGATGATCCCCTACTCAAGCTAAGCAAGGTGAGCAAAGAAAAACTCATTGATGGCTTGTTGTCATATGATCTTAAATTGTATGCTCTTAGGAAGGAAATAAAATTGCTAGAAAGAGAAAAGGGTGATTTGTCTAATGAGCTTGTCAAATTAAAAACATCCATATATGCTTTTGATTCCTTACTTGTAGACATGGATAACTTGAGTAATTCTTTTGCATGCCTAAAATCTGAGAATGAATTATTGAAATCAAATGCTGCTATACCATGTGATTCTTGTATTGCCTTACATCATGAGCTTGGTAATGCTAAGTTAGAAATAGGCAATTTTAGATCCATGACTAGAAATGATTGTGATTCTTGTGTAGGTATGCTTACTGAATTTGAGAAGTTAAAATTGACTAATTCCATTCACCTTGAGCAATTAAAGAATGCTAGGGCTGAAATTGTTGAAATTGAAGCTAGCCCTTGTAGCTTGTGCTTAGAGTATGAAAAATTGCTTAAGGATGGTTTAGTCTCTTGCAAGAATTGTACTAATTTAGAAAATGAAATTGATGCTTTGAATTGCATGCTTAATACGAAAGCGTCATTACCTTCTTGCACATCTTGCATTGCCTTGAAGAGTGAGGTTGAGTCTTTGAAGAAATTGCGCGATGATATGAGCGCCAAGTCATGTGACTCTTGTATTTGCCTTCACTCCGAGATTGATGTTCTCAAAATTTCTTTTGCTTCTTTGCATTCGGAGTTGGAGTCTTCTCGTGCTAAACGTGAGTCATTTGATGTTGGTTTTTGTGCCATTGCTTTAGATAGCTCTTCTTTGGTGAGTTCGACTCTCGCGGACTCTTCTTGTGTTGTCCAACGTATTTCTAGAGACAAAGGTGCTTCTTTCTCAAATGGTACTAAATCTTCAAAAGAGAAGTACCATTGCACCTTTTGTAAGAAGAATGGACACACTCTTGAGTTTTGCTTTCGCCGTTTGAAACTTGAGCATCGAGTGCGTCGTCGTACCTCTAGGAACACACATAGTCTTTCTCATGGCATGTGTGTGTCTAGTGTCGATACGAGGACGAGTCATGATGTTAGTTCTTCCAAGACTTCTTCTTTGAGCAACAATGGTGCTTCGGCCTCTCGGACCGTGTCTACTAGTAGACCTTTACACCATTGCTCATTTTGTGGGAAGAATGGACATCTTGTTGACTTTTGTTACCAGCGTGCAAAACAGATGCGTCGAGCTCATGTTTCTAAGTCTCCTAGTGAGCATAGTCTTTCTCATGACATGCACACTAAAGAGCCAAGCACGAAGACTCGATTTGTTGATGGTTTCTGTGACACCTTTTCTAGTGGTGTCAGATAGCACCGTGGACATGGTTTGCATAGTTTTTGTTTTGGTCCACGAGCTGCCCCGAGGCAGGATTTCCGCCGTTGTGCAAGAGGTGGACCCCGTTTTGTTCATCAAGGTACACACCCACGGCGAGGTTGTGTGAGTTCTTTTGATGCTTCTGTTGGTTCTCATCATGGTGCTTTCAAGCAAGGCCATCGCCGCTTTTCTAGAGATGGACCTCGTTTTCCTCATCGAGCTGTCCACTCGCGGCATGCCTCCAAGGATGAGATTGGATCTTCTTGCATGGACCATCATCTGCATCATGCTAACTCACATAATGGTTCGACTGCTTCTGGTGGTGGTGTATCCAAGATTTGGGTTCCCAAGCATTTACTCTCTAACCCTTCGGGATCCAAGACTTGGACACCTTGCCTGTCTCATGTGTAGGTACCGGGAACACGGGTTGGAGAACATGGACTTAAAAGATTATGATCTTTTGCTTCATTACATGATCGAGACACTTGATGGTTCTCCACCCCAATGATGGCCTCCAAGAGGCATGTGCTTTAATGATCGGTATCTTCACATGTTTTGGTGAGCTATCCTATACCATCATGCCCTTATCTTCATGATTATTCATACTTGGCATGTTGTGTTTTTCCTTGTGCTCACTTGTACCATATTGGCATGTATTTTTCTTGATAACCTTCATCATGCCTTTACCTTGCTTATATATCCATGTATCATATGGCTGTTCTTTATTTCCATGGATGTATAAGCTTGATTTTGTCATCATGAGCATGTGCTGTCTTGTACTCTTATTATCTTGCTCATGTTGATTCTAGCTTATGTATCCATGTATTAGACTGTTGTTCATTACTTCCATAGGTGTATAAGCTTTGTTTTGTCTTCATGAGTCTATGCTATTTTGTACATTTATTATTTTGCTCCTGTTGACTTTTGTCTTATGTATCCACGTGTTTACTTGATATCCATGTTAGCATCATTTATTCATGATTTGTTCTATAAAATGCTTTATGCTTACATGGTTATTGTGCATTATTGTTAATTGTGGATGCATGAGTCTTGCCATAGCTTTCACTAGCATGTTTTACTTTTGACTGTGTATATGATGGGTGATATGTTATGTGCTTGTTTGTTTGCTCCTATGCCTTATTGTGGATTAAGGATAGTTTGAGCTTTATCATGTCTTGGATAGCACGTGCTGCAATTGATTTGTCTATCTCCATGCTCATGTCTTAAATTTGATTATATGCTTTCATGAGCTTTGGATCATTTGCTGCTATCCTTGTTAGTCGTGTGTCTTGGTACTGTTTTCCCTAGATAATGTTTCACTAACCCAGTACCAAGGCATAGACTTCTTCTGTCTCCTTTGTGTAGTCTTTTCAGTTGAAAAGAAGAACATGTGGTCCAACAAGTGGTCAAAGACTCCAGCTGTTGTTTCTTCTTCATTTGTGCCTTTATGCTGGCTATCACTTCTTGGAGACGAAGGATTTTGAGATGAGGATGATGGGTGAGTGCAACTACCTTCTGGAGTTCTCAAGGAATGAATCTTCATTCATCATGACTACATCTCACTGCCAAGCAGTGTGACTCAGGTTCGAGCTTCTATACCTTACTTTTGTGTATGGTATCCCGAGTCTACCTTGCATTGCATCTGGTTCGTGTCAGGTGTTAGGCTTGTTGCGTTCAGGGTAGATAGGAGGCTCTTTTCTAGCACGTGTCCTTTCTAGGCACTCTTCTTACGCCATGGTTGCTAGGATGCACTCTTCTCACAGCCTAGGTCGAGCTTGTCTCCCAATCACTAGTGTTAGCAGGTTTTTGAGTTGCCTGTGAGCTTTTTAGTGTTGGTGTTTCGCTCCCTAGCTTTTCGAGTTGCTTTCTTAGAGATCGTGTGGTGTTTGAAGTCTTTGTGCTTTTCTGTGGAGTTCTTGGCACTTTTTGGTAGGTTTCTCCTCAAAGCTTTTTGACCCGACAAGGTTTGCCACCTTGAGATGCAAGTAAGGGATAATTTATCCCAATGGGTTGGTTTGAGGGGGAGTTGGTTCTTTTCGGAACTTTCTTAGTTCTTTTCTGAACCTTTTCTGTTCATCTGAACTTTCCTTGTTCATTTGAACTTTTGTGGATCTTTTCTGATACCTTCTTCAAGTGGTATCTTCTTTGGATCTTTTTGACCCTTGTGATCTTTTTAGGCTTTTTAGGCTTTATGAGCTTTTCTTGCATCTCATTGTATCATATTGCATTCATATGAAAAATCCAAAAAGATGCATTGTAATATAAGCTTTTCGCTTATCTTTTAAATTTGATGAAGCTTTGCTTATTACCCTTTGGAGCTTTAGTGTTTCAATTCTTGCTCAATGCCATGTCTAGTTCTTTGACTTGCTAGAATTATCATGCTTTCACATGTGTAGCTAAGTCTTTCTTTGTATGAGCTAGAACTTGAAAAACAACTTGAACTAAGAAATTAGTAATTTGTGAATTGTTTAGCCGATTCTTGCAATTAGTGCTCCTTTTGTGACATTGGCCTGTCAAAATTGCTTTGTTAGCTCTTGAATCTAGCTTTGACCATTACTTGAGCTTCTTGTGTTCTTGAGAATCTAAAACTGCTCTTGTAAAAAAAAATCAAACTTCAAGATTGTCTTATGCTTAAATTGTGCCAAACTACTCTTACGAGACTGCATGTCAAAGACATGAACTTGGAGATAGTTTGATGATTCAGATGATCTCATGGGGACTGCTTGTCACAACTGATATGAACCTCAAGATTTGTCGCCCTGGTAGAAGCTTAGGAAGAGTTTGTGGATGGCTCCTAGCCCAGGATCTTCTTCACTAAGATATACCTTTAATCAAATTTTGGTCGAAGCTTAGGATGAGTTTGTGGATGGCTCCTAGTCCAGGATCTTGTCACTAAGTTAGATCATTAGTCAACTTCAATATTCATTGCAAATGAAAAACAGTTGAAAAATGGGCGTTTGAGAAAATTGAGCAAAATGATTCAATTCAGGACCTTTTTGTCTCTTAATGTGGTCATTGTTAGCTTTTGGATCTCACGTTGACATTTTGACATGGCCAGTATCATTTTAGGATCCCTGTTGATGAACTTGCTAGATTTGAAGCTTTGCTTAAAATGCTAAAATTCATTGCTTTATATTGAGCCTTCTTGCTTAGCTTTGTTATATTTGTCTTATCATGATCTTGCTAGCGCTGTTAGGCTTGATATGTTGTTTGTGCAACTTTAGAAATTCTAACTTGTTCTTTTGGGTAATCTCCAAAGCTTCTTGTATTCAAAAATTGAAAAATACAAAAAATTGAAGCCACTCCATTGCATTTCATGCATGCTCCATCTTATGCTTTTTCCTCATCCTGCATTTGTTATCTCTGGACGAGAGGAAGGCGTGATTCCTTGATGACTCCATTGTCAAAGGGGGAGAAGATATTTCAAAAATGTTAAAAAAGGGAGAAGATATTGTTTGGGGAGAAGATGTTTGAAAAAGGGGGAGCTACTTGGAGAAAATTGAAAATATGAGGATCATAGTGAGGGGGAGTTTCTTATTTGCATTCTTATGATCTTATTGTCTTTTCTGAACTTGAATTGCAATTCTTGATCCTCACAATGATCAAAGGTCATATCGAACAATTGTTCTTTAATATGGACCTTAAGTGAGTTTTTGACTCCTTTCTGGAAATTGAAGCTTTCGTGCTTTTTTTTGCCGTATCTCACTTGCTGATACTATTCTGGAGCCAGCTTGGTCATTTCCTTTGCTGTTTCTTGCATTTGGACCAAGTTGTGCCTTTGAGCGAAAACGACATGTTTTTACTTTTCAAACCTCTAAATTTGCATTTGTGGAAAATTGCCAATGTGTTCATCAAGGGGGAGATTGTGGATATCATAGGGATATGCCTGAGATCTTTCGATGATGTTACAATTGGCAATGTCGTTGACGGTTTGTCGAATCACGTGTTTTCGGCAAAGTTCCAAGTCTGTCAGGCCTTTGGCGGTCTGACCGGCCATTGTGGCTGTCAGACCGGCCATACCTGTTTGTTTCTCTGAAATGGTCACTGGCGGTCAGACCGGCCAAAGTGGCGGTCTGACCGGCAGTGGAGCGGTCTGACCGGCTTTGTTTGAGCGGTCAGACCGGCCATTGCAATCTTTGTGGAATTTGGAGCTGGGCCAAAAATAGAAGGTGTAGGCAAGTGAGAAGGTGCTTCTATACTTGGTCTCATAATTTTTGGAGTTTCCAGGCAAAAGTTCTATTGGTTTGAAAATTCCAGTAGGTTTTGGTTTTCCAGGATGGAAATTTGGTTAAGTCATGAACTGGCGGTCAGACCGGCCTCTGGTGTGATCGGCCGTGGAGGCAATCGAGCCGCCAAGGTGGCGGTCTGACCGGTTGTGAGTTGTTTCGTCGTCCTTCGAGGCGGCGATGTTTTCTTGTTAGGTCAAGTTCATGGGTTTCATGGCATATGTGTTGCATGATGCATGTTTTGACTAACGTGGGTCAAGTTGTGAAGAACTTGTTCCCGGATTCGTTTGCTTGTCTATTGCTGTGCAGGTTGCTTGGTGGTCAACGACGGTCAACGGCGAGGATGATCGGGACTAGGCTTGGAGAGCTGAGGTCCAGAACGATCGACGATGCTGGGTGAGGTCAATGAACTCAAGTGTGGTGCAGAATGGACAAGGGTAACCGAACGGGCAGTTCGGTGCGACTGGTTCGATCAAGCGGCGCGGGGGTCGGTGCAAGTGCCATGGTGGTTTCGGTGGGAGCCGGATGGGAGAGACTTGCCGACATGAAGAGAGCCGCAGGATCAACCTACACGTGGCGAAGCATGGAGGTGCTTCACGAAGATGGGACTCGGTCTTTGCGAAAAGATCGAGAAGGGGTATTTTGGTAATTTTACCAAATACCGCCTTGGTGACCTTTTGCCAACTCACGGCGCAAAGATGGTGCAAGGTGAAGCGGATTAGGTCAAGAGATGAAGACGACGCTTTAAAACGCGTGCGTATGTGTCCCGTTTGTTTTGGGCCTTAACGGGAGCCCATTAGGGTTACTCTTCTAGAAGGTCTAAGCCTCCACTATAAATAGGGGTGTCTTTGGACAGCCACCCTAACCCTTTCATTACTTGTAAACCCTAGTTTTGCTTTTGTGCTTAGGGAGTTGATAGTTGGAGGTTAGGGTTCTAGAGAGTTGGATTTGATTTCGTGCTCATGTATTGAGTCTTTGTCCTCCATTGATGGAGTGGTCAGAAACCAATACCATATCAAATCAATCCAAAGAGATTTCTCTCAAGATGAATCTATTCTCTCTTTTTCTCTCTATTTGGTGATTTGGGGTCTTTCTTTGATCCATGAGTTTTTCTTGGTTTCTTGCCGTGATCTAACTTGCTGGGACATGTGGGAACCCATCTAGGATCATCTTGATCATCAATCACCCACGAGCAAGTCTCTAGATCATATTTTGCATTTGGCTCGGTTTTGAACCTCCTTCGCTCAAACTGAAAAAGATAGGAACTTTGGCATGGATATTTGAAATCTTTGATTGGAATAGGTTCCTAATATCTTTAGGAAGGTGTGGTTCAAATTTCGTGAAGTTTGGCTTTACGGATCAAAAGTTAGGTCGTTTTTCGTTTCGGATTGTCGGGCTGATTTTGCTGATTTTCCTGTTCATTTGTCGAGAGCGGTCGAGACCGCCCGAGATCAGAGGTCAGACCGCTAGGCAAACCGGTCAGACCGCCCCTGTGAGAGGTCAGACCGCCCAACATTTTGAGATTTGAGTTTTTGGTTGTTTTTGGGTGTTTTGCTTTGGGGTTTGATTGGATTCAATACTAGTCTTCCGCTGTAGTGGTATATTGATCTTCATAGCTTCCATAGCTATTGGAGTGACATTTGTGTTGAATCCATCTTTTGTGAAAAAGTGAGCGTGCTCCTATTCACCCCCCCCCCTCTAATTGCCTTTTCGGTCCAACAGATGCAGTTACTTTACGTAGATAAATTCTGTCATGATTTTATATCTTTAGAGCCAAAACTAAGGGACCCAAAATCTTGGAAACATGTTAAACCAGGACATGTGGGAACGCTAATCTTGGAGCACCCATCCTACGAATACCCCGTTAACACGGGAATTCCAATAGCCCATCCCACTCATTCCTGATTCCAACGCTAACCTTGGAAACATGACTACAAAAGTCTGCTTGTGGAAGCTTGACAGAGCTCTTTATTCTTGATTAGGGGAGAGAGAGAGAGTCGAGAGACGTAGTTGCATCTATGCTAGTTGTGATGTTGTTCTTTCAAAAGTCAGGGACCCCTAATTTTGATTTAATCTTCAATTAGTACTAGTTAATATCTCAAGAAAAATACTATTACTATAGTCAATCTTGTGTGAGATAAAGAGTTAATTAATCCTGTTTACTACCTTCTTAATGTGATTCCCTTCTGTTTTCCCACTGCCATCCCTATCTCTTATTTGCTAGTGAAAATTAACACATCCTCTCCTAATTCTCCTCCTCCTAACTAACTCATGATTTCCCTAAAATAATCCCACTGGTGGCAATGAAACAATCTACTCCATTCTCATCTATATATTGTGGTGTTTTATGTGAATTCAAACAATTAATTTATGTTCTTGTCTCTTTCTCCTAATCTTCATCTATTGGGCTCTTGTGCTGTGCTACTTGGTCGCCGAAGCGGGCCTTTGGTGCTACATCATGGATACAGGAGTCATATATACCGCATCAATTAGTTTGTTTAGTCCCTCATCTCGTAGCCACTCGTCACTGTGGTACTAGGAGTTTAGGACTTCAGTTTTCTTACTAAATTTTTAAGACCTACTATTATTGTTCTTTCTTGTATTTGTGCATCTTGGTGTTGTTCTAGCTTTTATCAATCCCTTCTAAAATGAGGAGACTCAAATGAATCTTTTTATGAAAAGCATAAGACGAGAAAAAGGGGAACTAAAGAGCTAAATGTTAGGGCCTAATTCCAAAATGATTTTTTCTATTTAATGGACTTTTCTAAAGTGTGGTGCCTAATTTTCAATTTAGCACGGGGCCTCCAAATTACCGGAACATAGGAACACTGTGGCTGTTAACAAATCTGAACCAGAGATTCCAGCATGAATTGAAAAATGATATATAGATTGGTGGAAGGTCCCTCCCTCTTTTACCCGTGTAATCTGTCCACAGTATAAAAATTCATATACCCATACAATACTTGCGATGACATTCATGACTTCATCCGTACTTTCCCATACTCTTCTATAATTTGGTGACTGTTGATACCTTGGAACATTTTCTATTGAGTACACAATTCACTGTGGTAGGAAAACCCAATTTCATTAATTTATATGGTTGCCCAGTCTATTTTTATAAGAATCTACTTACTCGGTTCTGACTTTTGAGTGTAAAACAGATAGTTTCATCTTCAATGCAGCTCATTTATATTGAGAATTCTGACATCCTTTTTCCATCTTTAGGGCCTAAACTAAGGGATCCAAAATCTTGGAAATATGTTATTCCTGCAATTTCAGGATTACTGAAGCCCCAAGTGGAGATATAGATAATAGATACCATGAAGGTATGTGGAATTAATTATACATCTTGAATCTAATTAGTTTGGTAGTTAAGCTAAAAACATCGGGTATATATCGTTTGTGCTTCTTTCTATTACTGATTGTGTGCCGCTTCCTCGTAGGGTTGCTTCTAGACATACGAATGATGGAGAGGTGACTGGAAGTAGAATAATCTTCTACTTATCCAAATAAAGACAATCTCCAGCATGAAGTTTTTGCCTTTTTGGATTCCAAGATCTGATAAATTGAAGCAACTCGAAAACCTCAGGCCTTCACAAACCGCAGGCCGAAATTTATTTTTCTTGTGTCACTGGCAAGATGCTGTGGTTGTTTCTGAGCACACGGGATGTATTAGATGATTTTGATGTCCTTTATCTCCAAGGGGAGAGTATAGTACTCCAAATGGCTAATATTATTGGTTGGATTTGGAGATCTTAAGATGGGTTTCCCTAATGCAAATTCTAGTTTGGTGTTATTGCCCCTGTCACTTCATTCTCCTAAACTTCTCAAATTTGATTTTCGTGCCTGTGAGCGACCTTGCAAAGCATGCTGATACTGTATACCATGCCAAAGCTTGCATAGTGAATTTGGACTAAGTTAATTCCCTATATGCTATTGAAAATTCTTCATTGTGTCAATGACATGTAACACCATGGCCCAACACGGGCTTAGAATACCACTAAACTACACTAACTATTAATTTTAACAACAGTTAACACTAAATTACAGCAAGTATATCAATGATAAAACTCATCTACAGGTCACAATAACGCAAGCATAATGATATGAATAATTAATTCTTAGGAAGCATGGCAAGCTAATAAGCAAAGATCAATGCAAAACCAATTCAATCAAGCCTATTAAATGAATAATCAACTCCAACCAATCAACTAAGGCTAAACAATAATATCCAATCCTAATTATAATTCATCACTCTAATAAAATGTCACATGGCCACTATTTCATATAATTGAATGTATGACGTGAATCCAAGTGTTCTAGCCCTTCCTATGTACAACGTTGTCAACGGTCATATAAAAACAACAATTCTGGTGGTGGTGCATCGGCTAGAGAACGGGGACAGTGATGGAGCAGCTGTGGCGGCGTGACTCCGATGTTGATTGAGGTGACGGGAGCTGGCAAGGTAGGAGAAGGAGCAGGGAGAGGACGAAGGATCTCACCGACGTGATAAAAATAGCGAGAAGCTCGGGAACGGCTTCAATGGCGACGGCGACGGTTTGGATCAAAGGTGGGACAGTGCTCCAGCGACGGCTCGACAATGACGAGCACAGATTTGGGACAAGTGCGAAGAGAGGGAGCCAAAGGCAGTGGTGGTTGGTGATGGGGCACGCCAGATTAGCGGCGGTGGCGATCTCCAAGCTTCACTAATAGCGACGACGACTTGGCTTCAACTTCAGTGAGCTCGCACAGCATAACATCCCAAATTTCGAGCTTTCAATATTGTTTTGTGTAATTTAGGTCCCCAAATTTTTTTCCCCAATTTTCCTTGGTTTAATAACCTTAAATGAGAATTTCTAAATTAAAAATATTTAATTTGATTAATGTAAACTTCAATGAAATAAAAACTAGTGTTATTTGGCTTCCTTGGGTTCCCAGGAATATCCTTGAATTTTCATGAATTTTTTGGAGTTCGTTTGCTATTTATTTGAGGCCATTTGAATTTTTATTTTTTCTTTAATTCAAAACTCAAATCCTTTTTCCTTTAACCTTCGTGGGCCAAATTGGCTCGGCCCACTCACTTAATCCTCTCTCTCTCTCTCTCTCCCCCGCATTTCCCCAGCCCAACCTAGTGTCCCCGCCCCGCCTACCCGCACCCTTCACCGCCTCGCCCCTGACCCATGCCACTTCCCTTCTCCACCCGTCTTCGGCCCACCTTTGCCCGCAGCTTGCTTCCGTCGCAAGCTCAATTCCACGCATCAGTTGCCCGGTCGCCACTTGCTAGCCACCTCTGCACCCCGGGCCACCTACCAGCGCCATACCGCCTCTGCACCCTGGGCAACCTACCAGCGCCACGCCGCCATCGAGCGTGTTCGGAGCGGTCTCTGCCTCCGCGCCGCCACCCAGTGTCCATGTTGAGCCTGCCTCCCGAGTCTATAAGAAGTGCTGCCACCGTGCTCATACGCCCTGCCCTCGGTCCTCTCTTTCCCGTGTCCTAGCCGCCGCTGCCGGAAGCTCCCATGCACCGCCGTCCAGAGCTCGTCTTCCCCGTGTCCAGTGCTGCCCGTCCTCTTCCATTCTCCGCCGTTGAAGCCTCTCAAGCTGCCGAAACTGCATCACCAGCGTTGCCTCGTCATCCTCCGTCAAGTGCGCCCACCCGTTGGACCTCCCGTGCGTTGCTTCGCCGTTGCCATCCTCATCTTCTTCGCGTTCGGCCATGCCCGCACACCCAAAAACGTCTCCACTGTGTTCCTCGCCACTTCAGTGAGTTTTTCGCCAATCCCTCCACGTCACCGCATGTTCCACCTCTTGATCTACACTTACCAAATGATAGTCCCCCTTTGCAACATCAGAATTCCACTGGAATCGGGAAAAATTCCCGCATTCCAAAACAGGGCCTTACTAACTAGTCACAAAATTATTGGGAAACAAACAACTGAAAAGGTGGCGGTTTGTCATGTTTCTGATGAAACAGCTGATCTGCCATTCAAGGCATTCAAGAGAGTATTTTTAGCTGGATGTTTCACTACAAATCATAGTCTGTCGCGTAAGAAAACTAAAGGTAATAAAAACACGCAATGTGAACAAACAAATCAACGCCGGGAATTCCATCGGTCCAGAGTGGAACACACAGAAGCATGACCAATCACCGGTGATTCCATCAGTACCGAGAAGACAGCGAGTGGATCGTGCTAGCACCCCCGTGCCCCCGCTTCTTGTGGCCACTTGACGTCAGTGTTTGTCCTTGACCGGCAGCGCCCTTGACACTGGGAACTTCTCTTCTCATCATCCAACTGGGGACAATCTCCGCTAGCAGCTCTGGCGAGTTGGAACGATCGTCCGATCCAAAGAGAACAAACGAATCATAAGTCGACGGATCGCGCCACCATAGGATGGAATCTTTCATCGGTAGTAGTGGACTAGAAAGAAGAGACTCCATTTCGCTCAGGTATGAAGAGTGTATAATTCTTGTCCAAGACATGGGCCACCGCCTAGCCATCATGTACCTCTCCTTCCAGCTCATTTCCAGGGCTTCATCTGGCGAGTCATCATCACCGCCACCAGGGTGTTAGAGTTAATCTTTTTTTTTTGTTAATTCCTATTTCATTTTAGGAGTCCGAGTCATACGTAGAGTTGATTCTGGTTTGTATACGTTGTGCTCACTGAACTGGATTCATATCTATTTTTTAGTCTATTGTTGTGTCTATATAAGTAGCACTAGCTACCTATAAGATCGTGTGGTGAGTTGAGTTGTGAGAAAAAAATAAAAAAGATCAAAAAGAGGAGCAGCAGCTCCTGAGAAGAAATCAATTGCATTCTCTGTGTGTTTGTGTTTTGTTCTCGACGTCTCGTTTCACCAGTAGGAAGGAAGTACATGTAGATTCGCATCATCACGTGAAGTCAAAAGGCAGAGGGCTGCTTCGTGCTTGCTCTTCGTGCATAGGAGCCAAGGACGCTGCAAGGAGGACATGGAGCTGTAAGCCTCTCGTGGACAAAGCAAGGTTCTCCAGGAGGTAGGATCACGTCAAGGTGGCCGGCGTGTCCCACGAAGTAAAAAACTAAGTGTTGATTTCTTTTCTGGATGAGCGCAGAAACAGAGAGAGGCTAGGAAAATTCCAACATTTGGTATCAAAGCCTGTTGATCTTGTTGGCACCTAAAGTTCATGGCTGGAGGGTTGTCTTCGTCAGGTGTTGGAGAAGCGTCGGAGGCGAAGAAAGGCAGCCTAGTACCAATGGCATATCCACAACTCACGAAGGACAATTATACAATCTGGGCTTTTAAGATGCCGGTTGTTTTGCAAGCACAGGAGGTCTCGGATGCTGTTGAACCGGGTGGCAAAGCATTCAAGAAAGGCGGCACTAACTACCGGAAGGATCGACTGGCTTTGACAGCGATCTATCAAGCCATCCCAGAAAGCCTGATGTCTACTTTGGCTAGAAAGGACTCGGCTAAATCAGCTTGGACAGCGATTGAGACGACAAACCTTGGACACGAGCATGTCTGTGAGGCAAAGCTTCAGACTCTCAAAATAGACTTTTGAGGGATTGAAGATGCAGGAAGATGAACCTATAGAAGATTTTGCTGGACGACTCTCATCCTTGGTCTGTGGCATCCGTGAACTTGGAGAGAAGAAGTTGGAGGAAATCGAAGTAGTTCGACGCTTTCTTCGAGCAGCTTTGGCAAGGTACATGCAACTAGTAATCTCAAATGAGCAATGTGTTGATTTGAAGACTCTTTCTGTTGAGGACTTGGTTGGACGGTATAAAGCTTATGATGAAAGGATTTGGAGCAGTTTTGGTGATCCAAAAGATAGTGAACATTTGATGCTATATCGTTCTCAATGGGAGGCATTGTCTAGTCAAGGCAATAAATCTAGTGAAAATGTCAAAAGGGAAAATTGGCAGAGCAATAGCCGGGGCAGCAAAGGAGGAAATGGAGAATGGGCTAGGCAAGGCGGTGGTGACAGATCCCATGAAAAGTCACATATCAAATATTTTGGATGTGACAAATTTGGTCACTACGCGTCGGAGTGCTGAAGCCACATAAGTGCTTCAGCTGCGAGAAGTATGGGCATTACGCTTCGGATTGCTGAAACAAGAAGAAGAACGAGGAGGCAAACCTCACCCAAGCTAGTGAAGACGACGAGCCTACCCTGCTTCTGTCCTCATGTGTCAAAGAGGCACCGGTCATGGTGATGTTGAACGAGGAGAACGTAGTTCCAAAACTACAAATGGAGGGAGGCAACCACGATCACACTGATCTATGGTATTTGGACAATGGAGCAAGCAATCATATGACGGGAGATCGCTCCATGTTCTGTGAGCTCGACGAGAAAATATCAGGCAAAGTCAAGTTTGGCGACGGATCGACGGTGCAGATAAGAGGCAAAGGAACGATACTGCTACAATGCAACAACGACGATCAGAAGTTGCTACCTGAAATTTACTTTATACCGAGTTTGTGCAACAACATACTCAGTCTCGGGCAGTTGATGGAAAAAGGGTGTAGAGTGAAGCTGCGGGATGAGTTCATGTGTGTCTATGATAAAAATAAAGATCTGCTGATGAAAGTAAAAAAAAATCCCCAAACCGGTTATATAAAATTTTCCTAAAAACTTGTAACCTGATTTGTCTGAAGGACAGCCTGGAAGAGCCAGGGTGGAACTGGGGAATCGAGCCAGCCGGGTCCTATGGTTAGGAGGTCTTGTGTTCGCCTGTAGTTGTTTCTAATCTCCCAGGCCAAAGTGTTGGCGGGACCCCAAGAATACCTACACTAGTTGCTGCAGGAGTAGCAATTTAGGAGGACCAGCACACATAGTAGCAGGAGGCTACTGTCCACATTTTTTATTGACATAACAGGCAGCGGCTCGGGAACGCATGTAGGCGTGCATGTCGGAGGCGCACATCTAAGAACAGGTAGCCACGCATCGCACAGGCCTCCAACACAGAACACGTGCATGCGACGCAGAGGGCCGTGCATAGGCATGAGAGGGGCACATGCAAGCTCGCATGACACCAGTGCGCCGCATGCGCATGCAGGCGCTGGAGGCACAACATGTAGGAGTTCGGCTGCTGGTCTAGTCGGCGGGTCCTGCGGGCATGTAGCAGGCGCAGGAAGGAACGTCCTAGGAAGCCAAGAAAAAGGCTCAGATGATCAAACCAGCATGTCCTATCGCCAAGAGTTCCATCGGCAAGGTATCGTTTCGGGAGGCCTAGGCGGTGTGTCCCTTTGGCAGGAGGTCAAAGTGCATGCAGCCCTAAGAGCATGGGCAATGTGTGTTTGAAAGGAGGTCTTAGAGGAGAGATAAAAGTTTAGACCTAGTACTATACATTGCAACAAGAGGGTCTTAGAGGGGAGAGAAGAGGAACTGGTTCCTAGCTAGGAACCGGTTCCATGGGAGGAGAGAGAAGAGGATTGAGAGAGGTTTTTTATTTGGATGTGGGTCCCACCATTAGATACTAAAGTGGTCTATACATTGTGGCATTTTTGCGCAGTTAAGACCCCCTCATACATGTCACTTGAAGACCCCTTAAAGGGGTCCATACACTGTGGATGCCCTAAGTAAATGTCCATTCAGGCATGCAGTTGGCCTCACTGTCTCAGGTGGTCCCACGTGCATGTGTTTGCTATCGAAGGCAGCACCTTGGGTCAAAGAAGTGGACCCCATACAGGGGTGATTCCAGTGGGGGGGGGTGGGGGCTTCAATAGGCTTCAGCCTCCCTCCGCCGCCACCGAAACCCCCCACCCCCGAGCAAACTCCAGCCATCCACTGTGGCCATGGCCGACTGAGTACCGAGTCATTGAGTGGCGAGTGCCCAAGTCCGGTTTCGAGTAGGAAGAAGAAAAAGGATGGGCTGATCTGCTGATGGGCCTTTGCCGAAGCAGCGAAGCCCACAGGCCCAACTCCCTCAAGAACTTCCCACATCCCACCTGTGCAAATCATTCCCCAATCCCCATTCCAAAATCACCCAATTCCAAATTCACAAAACTCCAATCAGGATGCACCGAGGGGCAGGGCGGAGGGCCGAGGAAGCCGGGGCGGCGGCGCGGCGCTGCTGGTAGCCGGATCTGGAGAGCGCAGAGCCACAGAGCCGTGGGTCGGACCGCCAGAGGCCGGAGGAGGTGGGGGAGGTCGCCTGTAGCTGGATCCAGACTCGGGAGGACGGGAGGAGGCGGGGCCGTCGTCGAGGAGGCGGAGCCGCCGGCCGAGGCCGGAGGAGGTGGGGAGGCCCGGGAGCCGCGGCGCGCCGACGCCGCTTGTCCCGGAGGAGGCCAGGGAGGCGAGGAGGGAGGCCGAGGCAAGGAACGGGAGGCTAGAGTTGGGTGGGGGAGCCGGTCAGCTGGAGGCGGTCGGCGTCGCGTCGGCCTTTGGAGGGGAGCTCGCTCGGGGAGGGGAAATGGCGGCCAGTGGCCAGTGGCGAGTTGACTGGGGATAGTGGGGACTGGGGAGATTTATTGATGATTGAAGTTTTGAAGTCTCAATTCTTCGACAGTCCGACTACAACTGGTAATTGGTAATACTCATAAGACATAAGTCACAATTTATTCATCAAATCAATTAATTGATTAGTAATTTATTAGAATATAATGTAGTATTATTGTGGTATATAATTAATTAGCAATTTATTCATAGGTTTGCAAATTGCAATAATGGAGAAACGAACTCGGATGAGTGGCTGAATGATTTGATGGTGTGCTACACCGAGCGAGATATATTTAGATCTATTGATAATGATGGAATTATAAGATCCTTCCCAGGCATGAAAAATCGTAAAATGAATTTGCCTCGTGAAAGTCGTGATTCAAGCTAGCGTCTTAGTGGTATGGTTCTTTTATTTTGAATATTCATGATAATTTATATACAATTTGCTATTGTATCACTAATTTTTCTAATTTTGATGTACAGATTGTTGCCTAATGGAAACATATTTACATGTTTTGAGAGATGCACTTTCCATTAGCGAGGTACCTTTATTGTATTTCTCTTTTTTTGTTTTGCTTTTATTCATATATGAAACTATGAATTTGATTACACAAGAATATAAGACTATATTTGTTACAAATTAGTTTAGTCATTTGAGACTTTGAACGGTTGAGCCCACCCTCATTTTTCCTCCTGGATTCGGCACTGACCCCATACACATGGTAGTGTGTCCATAATGCATGCAAAGATTAAAAATAAGTCAATCAAGATGACCGAGATAAAGAAATCAGTGAAAGCCGAGAAAAACAAGGAAGAAAAGAAAGAGAAGAGAAAGCACAAGAAGCATCAATCAAAAATCAAATAGAGAAGATTGACGTGATCCAGATGAAGAAAACAAGATTAAGGGATTGATTGTTAGAGTTAATCTTGTTTTTTTTTGTTAATTCCCATTTCGTTTTAGGAGTCCGAGTCGTACATTGAGTTTGTTCCACTTTGTATATGCTGTGCTCACCGAACCGGATTCATATCTGTTTTTTAGTCTATTGTTGTGCCTAAGTAGCACTAGCTGCCTGTAAGATCGTGTGGTGAGTTGAGTTGTGAAAAGAAATAAAAAAAAAGATCAAAAAGACGACCAGCAGCTCCCGAGAAGAAATCAATCGCATTCTCTGTGTGTTGCGTTTTGTTCTCCACGTCTTGTTTCACCCACAGGAAGGAAGTACAAGCGGATTCGCATCATCACGTGAAGTCAAAAGGCAGAGGACTTCTTCGCTTGTTCTTCGTGCATATAGGAGCCGGGGATTGCAAGGAGGATAGGGAGCAGTAAGCCTCTCGTGGACAAAGCAGGAAGGAAATTCTCTTGGGCACCGCCCTCCGTAAGGCCCCTCCTCGCTACCGTTGGATTTCGTATGATATCACTGTAGCATATAGACATAAAGGAGATCGGACGGCTCACGAGAAGGGGCCTCACGGGGGGTTGTGCCCCATAGAATTTTTTTTTCGACAAAGCAAAGGTGCTCCAGGAGGCTGGGTCAGGTCAAGTTGATCGGTGTGTCCCACGAAGTAAAAGGTTGAGTGTAAAAGGTTGAGTGTTGATTTCTTTTCTAGACGAGCACGGAAACAGAGCGAGGCTAGGAAAATTCCAACACAGGGAGCATCTACATTTCACGCAGTGCCTCGTACGGTCATACCTGGGTTTCCAGAGATCGCCGTCCCGGTCGATAACGAAGCACCGGAGCTTGGTGCACAAGCACTCCACCCTCGCGAGGTCCTCTCCGTCGGCGATCCTCGCTAGGATCGCCGCCTTGGCGTCGCCGGGGAGAGACATGAAGGTGGGTTCTAGCACCCCGCCGTTCTCGCGGCAAAGATCGACGAGGACGCGCCGGCACAGTTCTTTAGTGAGCGCTCTCCAGAGCGCAGCCACCCGAGCGTCGCTCCTTAGCCCGCGCGCCGTGTCATCAAGGCCGCCCGACAGGAGTAGCGTGACAGAAAGCGCGTCCAGGCACACCCAGTATGTGCCCTGCCATGGGTCGGCGAACCTGATGCACACGTAGAAGACGACGTGCCGCCCTTATGCGTACAGCCTCAACGCGGCGGCCTCCACCACGTCCTGCCGGTGCTGCACCAGCTGCGGCGCGGCGTACTGGAGGGAGAGCGTCAACGCTGTCCTACCCACCTGTGTCGGTAGCCGGCCGGATTCTACGGCCACGGCGGCGCCGTGGGGGACGAAGCCCGCGACGTGGATGACGATTATAAGGCGACAGAGGAGGAGCTCGGCGTCCCACCGGCCGGCGTCGATGACCCTGTGGAGCGGAGAGATCTTGGCCATGGCTATGATGCGATGGTTTGTCACCGGAAAACAAGAGTTGTATGAAATAAGGCCAAGTACGAATGGACCGGAGCTTGTGGGGAATTTCGTGGTTATTTCACTTTTTATGGCACAAGATTAAGATTAATTAATTCGCTGCGATTTTAAAAAAAATGAAAATAATAAATTTTAAAGTAAATTATGGTCTAATTTGCAGTGTTTGTTCATGTACGGTCAAACTTTGTGAGAATTAGGAGTAAGTCTCTTTGTGAGCCCTATGTGTTACTAGCTATAAGTCGCCGTTGGAAACATACGGTCAAACTTTGGAATATTTAACCATCCATCTATTTATACAAGTATATACATTAAACACTTTTAAAGTAGTATAATTACTGGGCATCGCCGATGCTCAATTGCTCATGCGTTGCTATCAGATTTAAAAAAAGTGATATAGCACATTGAAACGTTGTAGCTAGGCTCAACCTACGCCACGCCCTTGCTCAACCGAGGTGACTGGCAGCCGCGGTAGTGTAATAACATATGGTAGAAGTGTAATAGTTATGTAAGTGTTAGGCTAGTTATGTAATTATAGTCTAGTCTAGGGTTTCTCTTGTACATTATATATTGCCCCTTGGGCTCTTGCAATAGAACCAACAATTGAACCTCTATTTCTCTCTTCTCTCCCAAATTCTAACATAGTATCAGACCCTAGATCCAAACTTTAGCCTCCACCTTCTTCCACTGTAACATCCTGTTTTCGGATGTTTAATAGTATCTTTTCGTTTATCTTCTTGGTTTTCAAAACCTAATTCAAATTATTGTGTAATTGCAAAATTCTCTAGTTCCTGCCTCATTTCAAAATTCGGGTTTCGAATTTCAGCTTGAATCTTGGTTTCAATTCAAATCCTCTCTTTTTGGGCTTAGCCCATTTCTTTTTCTAGGCTTAGCGCCAAGCCGCCCTAGCACGCTCGTGCCCACTCTGTCGCACCCCTGTGCGCCTACCTGCTCTTTCCCGTCGCCCACCTGCCTTCGACCACTGGCGCCTGCCTCCGCCCTGTCCCATCAGAGTCTTTCAGCAACTCTCTCCTCCGGGCTATAAAAGAGCCCGAGCAGCCCCCCTTCATCTCCCTCCCCCACCCAACTCTCCCTCTCTAGCTCTTGTTACTGTGGTTTGCCCGAAACCCCGAGCTCTGAGTTCAAGCCGCCGCGCACCTCCTCTCGGTTCTCACCGCCCTAGTGCAGCCCGCTTTTCTACCCGCGTCAATTCGTGTCCCAAACCTCCTTGAAGCAATCCCCTCACTCTATTTCAGTTTTGTTTCATTAGAGCCATCGCATTTCCTCTTCTCCTTCAGTCCCGACTGACCCCTTCATTGCCGTCCTCCTTCGCCTTCGACCGCGAGCTTCCCCACCACCGTTCGCCGTCCCGCCGACCTCCTCCAGCCTCTCTCTCGGCCTTAGTAAGCTCCCTATTCCCTGTTCTCTCTCTTGTCCTTTCGACCACGCCGAGTAGTCGAATCCTTTTTTCGACCATGCCAAGTAGTCGAATCATTTATTATTTCTTTAGTAGTCGAATCATTTATTATCTCTTTGCTTGTTTGTTCCCTTTTCTGTTACGTTCGTCCAAGTAGAGTTCGAAGAAGCGGGAGATCTCTATTTTGATCAAGCACAAGACTACCAAGACTCTCTTGCCTTTAGCTCAAGCGAGTCAATACTTTGATCATTTTGAGTCTACATTTTATGCAAATTATATTCCTTTAAATTACCAAAGTTGTATGCTTTAATTCTTTAAGCAAATGTATGTTAAATTTTAAGGTAGTTAAATACCTATTTGATGATTAATTAATTATTATCCCATCCTTTGACAATTGACTCCATTATTATATGTCACCCTAGTAACTATGTGGTAATTTACTAGCTATAGGTTGTACTTAAGCGACATGCTAGTATTGCTTAAGTACTAGGGCATTAAAATGCCCTAATCATCATCTCTTAAAAAACGAAATGGTTTTGGGGCATTTGCAGATTTGCCACACCAGTTCATGTGCAATTGCCAAAATATCACTCATGTCTCACTGACATATAGTCCCGGGCTCCACTTGTCAGTGAGACATGGAGTGGAATTTTAGCAATTGCACATGAACTTAATGACAAATCATCAGTAATCCCAATGGTCTTGGATAGACATTGGAGGTACATGACTGAAGTATTTGAGACAAATCTGGTTTTATTCCTCGGAACCCCAAACTGCTATTACCACATCTGGGCAGATGATATGATGGTGGGTGCTGACGTAGCACAAGAATGCGTGGTATGCGGTATGAACCGTCCAGATGACTTTAAGGACTTAATCCGGTGATGACCTCCCATTGTAAAACATGTGCAACCACAAGTCTGTAAAGTACATCTTGGCTTAGTAAACTTATTGAACCCTAAAAGTCATCTCGCTGGAGGGAATCGAGGTAGTGCAAGCTTTGGACGTGTTTCAGCTTGAAGGGGACACCGATGTAAGGAAGTTGCTAGCTGCGTTAATCATTGTGGTTGGGACCAGCCGCGCTAGTCGTTGTGGTAAACATCCCGCACAACTTATGGGACCCACCGCAAGTGGGAGAAGCCCATATGGGTGAGATGACGGAAGGGGTGAGGTAATTTGAAAGGTTATTGTGTTGATCTCTCAACTACATGACCAAGGAATCATGTGTGGCAACGAGTTGATTATCTCTTGTGGGTAAAGTGTACAGTCTTTACAAAGTATAAACTGTTTAAACAGCCGTTCCTACGGTCAAAGGCGGACATGAGAACTTTATAGAGTTAGTTCTATTTTAAAAACCTTTGTGGATGGTTTAAAAACTGGTTGGGCTGATGTAACCCTGATTTTGGATTGTTTTTGGGTGGTCATACCCAGTGTTGTTAATAGTGGTTGTAACCACAATCAAAATAAGCATAGGTTGTCAGTGTCTTACGGTGTCGTCACGCCACGAAACACTGTGACGATCGAATGAGTGTTGGAGGCTTTCCTGGTGCGTCACTAGCTCCGAGTGCTCCGGTGAGGAAGGGTGAGCCTTGCGCACGACTGTGGTACGTACCACTGCAGGTACTCACCGTACATCCGAGTGTGTTGTCTCTGTCCATGCCATAATCCACTCATGCTGGATTGCTTACCAGTCCTCAGCATGTCGACCCATCCTCGTTTGCCTACATTTTCGGAAGGATTGGTGTTAGAAAAGAAGACATAAGAAGTGTAAATATTACTCAGATGAAGTTTGACTAACAACGCAGTTAATAAATAATTTACAAACAAGGAAAAAATTACCTGCTAATATGGATTCTAATGATGGCGATTAATAACGCTAAAACATCTCCAAAAATTAAATCCACAAAGAGCCAAAGAGAGAGCGAGCGATGGCGAAACAAAATCACGCTCGCTCTCTCTTCATAGCCGCTACAGGAGGGAATCCTTCCCCTACGTGAGACAATTGAAGCTTGCATGCATGCGGCAGACAACGATGGGACGGTGATTAAACCGACGGTGACTAATAGAACTGGATGTCATGGGTGCTCGGTGCCTGGCTTCAGAGGCTTGTCCGAAGGACATCTGGAGGCCCCGCATGGTTTTTTTTTTGTTTCTCTAGAGAATCAGACCGGTTCTTTGGGGTGGGGTGCTGTCGCATGGAGGGCCACTACACGGTGGCCGTGCGGGAGGAGAGGGCGAGCTGCCGTGTGCTATGCAGCCGTGTAGGAGGGGAGGTCGAGCTGCCGCATGGTGCGCGACCGTGAGGGAGGGGAGGGCGAACTGCCGCGTGGTGTGCGATTGTGCTGGAGGGGAGGCCACCGCACAGTGGCTGTGCAAGAGGGGAGGGCGGGCTGCCGCATGGCCTCCACTGCACGGTGGCCATGCGGGAGCGCCTCCACCGCACGGTGGCCATGCGACAGCGAGTACGTGTTATTCGTTGGTAAGTCCCGTGCGGTGACCGTGCGGTGGATGCGCCACTTCTGCAAATACCGCGCGTCGAGTTCCATTTTTGCTAATTTGTCCGCCAAACGTGCCAATACAGCCAAAAATTCCTTTAGTTATGTTCTCTTTGACGCAGGTCCAAAAACTTATTAAGCTTGATTGGAAGTAGCCGCAGAAGAACAAATTTGCATATCTATGCATATTGCATGGCATGCCTGTTGGGATACGGGTAGGCTATGATAGCTACAAACAAAATTTCTACCACGCAAACCAGGAAGCCATACAAGTAGATGATCATAGATTGTTACCACCAGACGCGCAGAATAGCGGAAGAAGGGTTGGAGTCAGCCTGGTCCAACGAAGAGCGCTTCGATGTAGTGGTCGTAGTCGATCGTCCAACGTTCAGCAAGTCGATGCGATGGTCGCAGTCGATCGTCTCCTCCAGCAACGTCTGCAGTTCCTTGTGAAGATCGCGGATCGTCCTCAAGCGCAACAATCCTAGTAGCGCCTCTACGGTATCCACACGTCCAGGGAAGGAACAACCGAACGCCGGTGTGCCAGCACCAAGTCGCACGGTGGAGCTCTCAAGAAGATGGTGGCTAGGGTTTCGGTGGTGTTTCACGCGCCTCTCCCAACAGCCTCATGCACCTCCTTATATAGTGCTCGTGGCGGATCCTATCCGAACACGCTTTTAATCGTATTCGCATCTTGGTTTGTTCCAACCCGTTAAGTGTGTGACCAGAGGTTCATGTGTAGTTCGGTTGTGACTCGAAACCGTTTCCGATCACGAGTCGTGGCGGCTCCTAGCGTAACATATCGATTCCGAATACACACAAATTATATCGGACGAACCTTAATGCAATATGATCTACGACCAGGTCCTCATCACTTACGACCAGGTCCTATTTCTATACGACCAGTTCGTATTTGATCATGACCAACTCGTAACTCCTTATGACTTGGTTTCGACCACTCTGTGATTACGTTCGACCAGTCTACGACTTGCTTGTATCTCCATACGATCAGTCCGTAGCTGGTCGAACTAAGCAACCTACTCGTGTATACTCCCTTTGCCTCACGATGTCTGGTCGAACTCCAGGTGAGATGTTGTGTCATCCATGGACTGTTCAATCCTTTCTCGATCGAGTGTCAGATAACCTTACGTGGTCGAACACTTCGACTACTAGTGGCATGGCCATGCACTTTCTTTATCCGATCACAACGAGGGGCCCAGAGACATCTCTCCTGTTATGTTAGGAGGGGCAAATCCCATATCCGACCAATCACATTCCTCTCCATGTTTGAGCATACCCAAAGCTACCTTTATAACTACCCGATTCACGGTGTAGCGTTTGGCAACCCCTAAGAGTGCTCTTACACATGTAGGAAACCATGCTTGATCTCGTGTCTAAGGATTATACATCATCATTGCTTGAGACCAACTAACGACACATAGATTTATAACAATCTCAATAGTGTCTCAATGTGGGTCTTATCCAACATCATGTTCTCTAACATGTGTCCATATTATCGGTTTGATATCTCCATATCTATGACTTGTGAAACATAGTCATCAACCAATACATATGCTAGTCTATTCATATGTGTCCACATATGTTTACGACCAGGGATCGTGTAAGAATAATTATCGCAGGAATATAGAGTTTCACAACCAAGTCACATACTTGATAATAAATATTAACAATATTATTCTAGGAACAAGATAACACATTATCCAATGTCATGAACATAATGAAATATAATCATCTCTATGATTGCCTCTAGGGCATATTTCCAACAATGCCTTGCCTGCAGTCAACATAAAAAAGGCAAACACAGAAGATTGTTTGTTGGGTGGTGGCATCATCTTGAAGGATTGGGATCCTCTGCCATTGCAACTAGCAAGCGTAGAGGCACACAGTACTCTCTGCATTAGCACTTCTTAGCTGTTAGATGGAGTGCGGATGAACCAGATCGACCGTTACAGCACAATCTGAATAGTGGTTTGCTACAACATTATTCTACAGTTCTTTTTGCACAGTAAATGCTACAGTAATGTAGAGGATCCGGGTCGCTTTCCAAAGTTGTACATGTCCGATTGAGTAAGCATGTGATGTGTGACAGTTCATTCCTAGGTACTATAGGTACTATTGTTGTTTAACTAAACGGGTTTCATTCTCTAGTAAACAAATAAAAAAGGAAGCACTATCACACCACCATCTCGGCACCAGTGCCTCTGCCGGCTGAAACTTCCAAAATCAAATATTTTGGAACATGGATTTAAATTACAACTATAATATGAACTTCAAACTCAATTGTTGGAACTTTCAATTAGAAATTTGAACAAAAATCAACTAGATTTGAACTTTCAACTAAAATTTGGAAAAAAATCAAGAGGAGAAAATCAAATCCTCACCGGGGTTTGGAAACTTTCACCTCAATATTTTCGTTACATGGCGGACGAGAGATCCGGCAGCACTAGATCCGATAGGGTAGTGCATCGTGCAGGTGGCGCAAGGAGTGGGAGTCACCGCTTCATCCCGCTGATGAGGGCAACGGTGGGATGCATGGTCTTGGAGGTGTGTGAATACATGTGGCGGCTTACCTCCATGGTTGGATAAGGAGGCTACACGGAAACATATCAGGAGATGGAAAATGAGGGGGGGAAATACTATACATGAAGGGGGAGGGAGATGAGTTTAGGGTTGTGATGATATATAGCGAAGACCTTTGAAACAAGACAAAATGAAATCCTAAAGTGGAGCTATAGTAGGATGGAGATCGAATGGCCTATAGGCGCCTCCGCGTCATACTAAAGTTGTGGCCATCCATGTTTTAGCGCTACCAATAGAAAAATTGCTACAACATATTGTATATAATATACGGTTTTGCTAAACAACATTAGATTATTTTCTGTTGTCAAAATAGTCGAATTTTCATCTATCCAATATACTTTGAGATTTGTATTTCTTCTTATCTGATGAATTGGGTCTGAATTTATTATGATTTTTTTTTTTGCAGAACATAATGGGTTCACCACATTGCCGTATTTTGCCGGTATAGATTTTTTTTTTGTCTTTGTGTTTTGTCTTTGTTTTTGCTTAATCTCTCAAAGTATATGTTAGATTTTGAATTATGTGATGGAAATATAAGTTATTAAGACTTTCGAGAATAATTACAGTGACAAAAAAATAAAAATTACATAAATAATTTACTGTAATTTATGTATAATCTTGTTATTAATGAACTAAAATTTGACAGTTTTAGGCTGAGAAAACAGTCGAATCTTGTATAGATGGACATGTGATAATGTATGGAAAACTTAATTTACGGATTGGATCAGTCTAACAATATTTCGGGTTTGCGTAGGCCAAAAGTGGCAAACATGCTTATGGGTTGGGCAAGTCTAGCCTCTGAGCCAGGATTTCCAAGGCTAGCCTGATCCCAGTATAGCCTAGCCCGGCCAGCTTGGTCATTGGGCTTGACCGAATCTCGCTGGACTCGCTAAGTATTGGTCAACCTGGCTTGCTCCTGAAAACAGAGAACTTACCGCTGATGAATCGCAGAACATATTCTGTGCTCCCATTTCGTGCTACCCATGCTCCTGCTCATCGGAGCTTCAAAGTCCATGCAATCCCTATGGACCCTATCCACTCACTCAGCTGAGCAGGGCATCCAAAATATTACAAATACGGCTGAATTATCTTTGCTGCTTAAGAAAAACCTATTGATGATGGACTGATGGAAGTTCATTCACCCCAACCCTACTGCCTTCCCTTCCGTCCGCACCTCCTTTCCCCTTCTACCTCTTTAAAGAATCTCTAACAAAAAACATATAAAAAATCTATCAGCAAACAAACGTAGCATTCCTATAAATTATCTAACAAGAAGAAAAAAAAACATAAGAAACAGCAAAGCTCTACTAGTCCACACCATCGGCTCCGCCTGGCTGATCCCGACAATGTTTTGGAAATGAAAACGCATGGCTCATAGCAAATACAACTTCTTCCTTGTTACTTGCTTATTCTGTTAGGGACAACCATGAACCCATGACAAGTGGGCCCATAAGTTTCCTAATTATAATTCTATCTCATGTTCCTGGAATGTCCAGATACATCGATTGAATCTATATACCTACTAGTCGACTAGGAACGAACAAGCATGTTTCTTAGCATATCTATATCTGACCAGTTATATCTCTCTAAATGTTTCATAGCATAGCTAAAAGCTACCTTTATAACTAACTAGTTATGAAGTAGCGTTTGGTAACTCTTAAGTGTATTGTTACACATGTAGAAAATCATGTTGATTTCAGGTCTATAGATTTATACATCATCATTGCTTGAGCCCAATTAATGATTCATAGAAACATAGCAATCTCAGTAGTTTCTCAAGGTGGATTAATCCAATACCATATTCTAATATGTGCTGATACTATTGATTCGATATCCCCATATCTATGACCGGTGAGATATGATCATCAATCAATATATGTATTGGTCTATAAGTTACTAATGTTTCCGACCAGTAACATCCAACCAAAGATCCTTTTAGAATGATATCATACATGAGCTTCACCAACAAGTCACATACTTGCTAATTTTTATAAATGATAATCCATACAAGAATATAATAACATTTATTCTATAACTAATAAGTGTAGGACCGGAAAGGCGACTAGAGGGGGGGTGAATAGACGCTTTCTCTATTTTTCACCTCGATCGAACTCAACACTACTTTCACTCCAATAGCTATAAAAGCTATGAAGATCTGTATACAGGCACAGCGGATGACCTGTGTTGAATCCGATCAAACCCCTAAGCAAAAGACCAAAAACATCTCACACCCACGTGCACAAAAACTGAGATGGCTTCTCGATTCATGAGCACGACACAAGCAAAAGGTCCACAGCCAAAGCAATAAACAACTATAAACTCATTGAGCATGCCGATGCACTGGAGTGTGCCGAGCACGCCACCACACGCACAGCTCTTGCCTCAGCAATCAACAAGACATCAATTCGACAAACAAGCACAGAGGAGCTGCTGTCAAGGCAATAGAATAAACTAAACAGCAAACAAACAGAGAACAAGCAGGATTAACTCAAGGCTACAACAAAGCAAATCAGATTATAAAGGACCAACCCAATTCAACTTAATGGCCATCAAATCACTACATAGTACTGCATGAGCCAATACCTCAAAACACACAGCAGCCGGATAAAAAAATCTAAGCACCAATCCGCCAGTCAAAGAAAAGATTCAGAGCGGACCGGCCGCCGCCAGGGCTCTGGTTTTTCAGGATGACACTGCACCAGCTAGAGACCAGCCACCGGATTTTTTCAGGAGCTGGCTGCTGGATTTTTTCAGAGCAAACAAGGCGCCGCCGCTCCTACGGATGAACCATTCACACGCAACAAAGAAAGCAGGAAACGGCGATTTACAGTACAATACTCAAAGCAAAAAGGAGATCAACACCCAACTAGAATCATTGAATGCATCCGAACAGTAAACACATTCAAGCAGCCGCCGCTCCTTCTAAAGGCTGCCGGATTTTTCAGTCGCTACAGGCGCATGTACTGCCGCCGATCTTGCAGGGCAAACAAGCCGCCGCTCAGAACTATAAATTTTGCTGGGCACAGACTGCCGCCACCAACTTCAGTTTCTCCTGGAGGACAAACCGAAAAGCTATAGCCGCAGGGATCAAATCACTCAACACGTAAGAAGAAAAAGAAATGGCAATCAGACTCAAAACTCAAAGCTTGCAGCCAAATAAAAAATTCCAAAACATCATGCTACAAGCCGCCACAAACTCCTCTCTCTAACAGGCGCTACAGGTGCATAGCTTTTTTTTCTCTTAGGGCCAGAGGCCGCCGCCACGCTCTCCAGATTTCACAGGCGCGCACCTTTCTCCGGAGGACAGGCGCCGCCACTACGGCTTTTCTACCAGGCGCTCAATTTTTTTCCAGGGGAGAGGCCGCCGCCACACAGGCTCTAAAAGCGCGCAGCAGCCAAAAAACCAATCTCCCTTTCCTTTTATACAGGCAGCTCTTAACCCTAAAATCCTTTTAGAATTGGAACTTAACCTAATGGACTTCCGTTAAGGCCCAACATCAATGGAACACACACGCACGCATCTTAAAGCGCCGTCTTCATCGTCGATTGATCTAAACCGCTTCACCATGCGCCGACCCGCGCCGCGGCTTAGTCAAAAGGTCACCAAGATGGTATTTGGTAAAATTACCAAAATACCCCTTCTTGATCCTTCTTCAAAAGACCGAGTCCATCTGCGCGAAGCACTCGCCTGCTTCGCCACGTGTAGGTTGATCGACGGCTCCATGTCGTCAAGTCTCTCCCGTCTGGATCCCACCGGCACCACTGAGCACTTGCAACGACTCCCGCGCCGCTTGATCCAACCAGTCGCACCGAACCGCCCGTTCGGTCGTCCTTGTCCACTCTACGCCATGCTTGAATTCATTGACCTCACCCGGCATCCATGATCGTTCTGGACCTCAGCTCTCCAAGCTTAGTCCTGATCCTCCTCGCCGTTGACCGTCGTTGACCTTCAAGCCACCTGCACAGCAATAGACAAGCAAACACGAATCCGGAAACAAGTTCTTCACAACTTGACCCACGTTAGCGAAAACATGCAATATGCAACACATATGCATTAACAACAAGGATATGACCTATCCCTAAATCAATTCACCACTTATATCAACATTCAGCACAAAAGCCGATCAGACCGCCGCTGACCTGATAGAACTGAAACTTTATCGAAAACACTTGAAACTTCAAACCAAAAGCACTATTGCCAATTGTTTCATCATCCTAAGATCATGGGCATATCCCCATGATATCCACAATCTCCCCCTTGATGAACACATTGGCAATCTCTCAGAAAATGTAAGTTTGTGGTTTGAAAAGTAAAGAACTCGCAGTTTTCGCACAAAGGCACAACTTGGTCCATTAGCAAGAGAAAGCAATGGAAAAGACCAAGCTGGCTTCAGAATAGCATAAACAAGTGAGATACAGCAAAGGAAAGCAAGAAAGCTTCCAATTCCAGAGAATCGACAAAAATCTCACTTAAGGTCCATATGAAAAAACAACTGTTCTATTTGACCTTTGATCATTGTGAGTCTTCAAGAATTGCAATTCAAATTCAGAAAAGCCAATAAGACCAAAAGAATGCAATATGAATGCTCCCCCTCACTATGATCATCATTTTAAAAGAGAGAATATGAAATTTCAATTTCTCCATTTCTCCCCCTTACAAAACTTCTCCCCCATAACCAAAAAGCTCTTTATTAACAATACATTTTCGCTATATCTTCTCCCCCTTTGACAATGGATTCATCAAGGAATCATCCCTTCCTCTCATCCAGAGATGACAAATGCACAAGTAAGGAAGACGCAAAAGAAAGAGCATGCATGAAATGCAATGGGGTGGCTTCATTTTTGTTTTGATTTTTTAATTTTTAGTAAAAGAAGCTTTGGAGATTACTCAATTGAACAGGCTAGCATTTCTATCATTACTCAAGATACAACAAGCTGACAAAGCTAGCAAGATCATGATAAGACATATATAGCAAAGCTAGGCTAATGAGCTCAATATATCACAAGTTGTTGGGTAAAATTAAGCAATGCATCAAAATTAGCAAGTTCAACAACAGTTATCCTAAAGTGATAATGGCCTTGTCAGAATGTCATTGTGAGATCCAGAAGCTAGCAAAGACCATCTTAGAGACAAAAAGTCCTGAATTGAATCATTTAGCTCAACTTTTGTCAAAAGCCCAAATTTCAACTGTTTCTCATTTGCAATGAATATTCAAGTTGATAAAAGGTCTATCTTAGTAAAGAAGATCCTGGACTAGGAGCCATCCACAATCTCTTCCTAAGCTTCAACCAATTTTGACAATTTACATTTTTAGCCATGTGCTAGATCTCAAGCCTTGCCACGATCATCTCAAGAACAAAAAGCTTAAAAGAGTGGTCTAGGTCATCCAAAACTCCCCCTGAGTTCATGCCTGGTACAATGGCAAGCCGTCTCATAAGAAAGGATTGGTGAGATCAGTTTTTTCACACAAAAGAGATTATTTTTCATTTTGCACAAGGGCTGTTTTAGATTCTTTAATGAACTGAAAGCTCAAAGATGTTCAATACTAGATTCCAGAGCTAACAAAGCAATTTTGACAGGGCCAATGTCACAAAAGGATCACTAATTGTGCAACTAGCTAAAAGATCCACAAATTGCAATTTTCAGTTCAAGTTATATTAAAAGTTCTAGCTCATATAGCAAAGACATTGCTGCACATGTAAAAGCATGATAATTCTAACAAGTCAAAGAACTAGACATAATCTTGAGCAACAATTTGAAATACCAAAGCTCAAGAGGGTAATAAGCAAAGCTTCAACAATTTAAAAGAAGGAAGCGGTAAAGTTTATATAACAATGCATCTTTTTTGATTTTCCATATGTATGTAATATGATACAATGAGATGCACAAAAGACTTAAAAGCCTAAAAAGATCACAAGGATCAAAAAGATCCAAAGAAGATACCACTTGAAGAAGGTATCAGAAAAGATCCACACAAAAGTTCACATGAACAAGGAAAGTTCAGATGAAAAGAGAAGTTCAGAAAAGAACTAAGAAAGTTCCAAAAAGAACCAACTCCCCCTCAAACCAACCCATAGGGATAAATTATCCCTTACTCGCATCTCAAGGTGGCAAACCTTGTTGGGTCAAAAAGCTTTGAGGGGAGGTCTACCGATTTGCCTTGGACTCCACAAAAACTAGCACAAGGACTTCAAACACCACAAGATCTCTAGGGACAGCAACTCGAAAAGCTAGGGAGCGAAACACCAACACTAAAAAGCTTACAGGCAACTCAAAAACCTGCTAACACTAGTGATTGGGAGACAAGCTCGACCTAGGCTGTGAGAAGAATGCATCCTAGCAAATCATGGGATAAGAAGAGTGTCTAGAAAAGACACGTGCTAGAACAGAGCCTCCTATCTACCCTGAATCTAACAAACCCAACACCTGACACGAACTAGATGCAATGCAAGGTAGACTAGGGATACCATACACAAAAGTAAGGTATAGAAGCTCGAACCTGAGTCGCATTGCTTGGCAGTGAGATGTAGTCATGATGGATGAAGATCCATTCCTTAAAGCTCCAGAAAGTAGTTGTGCTCACCCATCATCCTCATCTCAAATTCCTTCGTCTCCGAGAAGTGATAGTCATCATTGAATGCACATATGAAGAAGAACCAATAGTTTGAAATCATGAATCACATGTTCTTCTTCTCAACTGAAAAGACTACACCAAAGAGACAAAAAAGTCTATGCCTTGGTACTGGGTTAGTGAGACAAAATCTAGAGAAACAGTACCAAGACACATGACTAGCAAGAATAGCAGCAAATGATCCAAAGCTCATGAAAGCATATAATCAACAATTTAAGACAAGAGCATGGAGAGAGACAACTCAAATTCAGTACATGCTATCCAAGATATGACAAAGCTCAACCTATCATTAGTCCACAATAAGGCATAGGAGCAAGCAAACACGCACATAGCATAGCACACATCATATATTACAGTCAAAGGTAAAGCATGCTAGTGAAAACTATGGCGAGGCTCATGTATCCACAATCAACAGTAAGGCACAACAACCATGTAAGCATAAAGCATTTTAGAACAATTCATGAATGATGTATGCTAACATGGATATCAAGTGAACAAGTGGATACATAAGACAAAAATCAACAAGAGCAAGATGATAACTGTATCAAATCAGTACAATCTCTTGATGACAAAACAAAGCTCACATAACCATGGAAATAATGAACAACAATATAATACATGGATATATAAGCAAGAATCAACAAGAGCAAGATAATAAAGGTACAAGACAGTATAAGCTCATGTTGACAAAACCAAACTCATACACCCATGGAAATTAAGAACAATAATATGATACATGTAAGTACAAGCAAGGTAAAAGCATGATGAAAGATATCACAAGAGTAACACATACCAAAAAGGTACAAGTGAGCACAAAGATAAGCACAACATGCCAAGATTGAATAATCATGAAAGGAAATGCATGAAGGTATAAGATAGCTCACAAACCAGGTGTAGATCCCAATCATTAAAGCACATGCCTCTTGGAGGCCATCATTGGAGTGGAGAACCATCAAGTGTCTCGATCAAGTAATGAAGCAAAAGATCAGAATCCTTTAAGTCCATGTTCTCCAACCCGCGTTCTCGGTATCTACACATGAGAAAGGCAACGTGTCCAAGTCTTGGATCCCGAAGGGTTAGAGAGCGAATGCTTGGGAACCCAAACCTTGGACACACCACCACCAGAGGCAGTCGAACCATTATGTGAGTTAGCATGATGCAAATGATGATCCATGCAAGAAGATCCAATCTCATCCTTGGAGGCACACCGCGAGTGGACAACTCGAAGAGGAAAGCGAGGTCCATCTCTAGGAAAGTGGCGATGTCCTTGCTTGAAAGCACCAAGATGAGAACCAACAGAAGCATCAAAAGAACTCACACAACCATGCCGTAGGTGTGTATCTCGATGAACAAAACGAGGTCCACCTCTTGGACAACGGCGGAAATCCTGCCTCGGGGCAGCTCGTGGACCAAAACCAAAACTATGCAAACCATGTCCACAGTGCTGTCCGACACCACTAGAAAAGGTGTCAAAGAAGCCATCAACAAATCGAGTCTTCGTGCTAGACTCTTTAGTGTGCATGTCATGAGAAAGACTATGCCCACTAGGAGACTTAGAAGCATGAGCTCGACGCATCTGTTTTGCACGCCGGAAACAAAAGTCAACAAGATGTCCATTCTTCCCACAAAATGAGCAATGGTGTAAAGGTCTACTAGTAGACACGGTCCGAGAGGACGAAGCACCATTGTTGCTCGAAGAAGAAGTCCTGGAAGAATTTACATCACGACTCGTCTTCGTATAGACACTAGACACACACATCCCACGAGAAAGACTATGTGTGTTCCTAGAGGTACGACGACGCACTCGATGCTCAAGTTTCAAACGGCGAAAGCAAAACTCAAGAGTATGTCCATTCTTCTTACAAAATGTGCAATGGTACTTCTCTTTTGAAGATTTAATACCATTTGAGAAAAAAGCACATTTGTCTTTTAAAATCCGTTGGACAACACAAGAAGAGTCCGTGAGAGTCGAACTCACCAAAGAAGAGCTATCCAAAGCGATGCCACAAAAACCAACATCAAGTGACTCACGTTTAGCACAAAAAGACTCCAACTCCGAATGCAAAGATGCAAGAGAAATCTTAAAAACATCAATCTCGGAGTGAAGGCAAATACACGAGTCACATGACTTGGCGCTCATATCATCACGCAAGGACTCAACCTCGCTCTTCAATGAAATGCAAGATGTGCAAGAAATTAATGATGCTTTCGAATTAAGCATGCAGTTCAAAGCATCAATTTTAGTTTCTAAACAAGCACAATTCTTGCAAGAGACTAAACCATCCTTAAGCAATTTTTCATGTTCTAAGCACATGCTACAAGGCCCAGCTTTGATTTCAATAATCTCAGCCCTAGCATTCTCTAATTGCTCAAGGTGAAAGAAATTAGTCAATTTAAGCTTCTCAAAATCAGCAAGCATGCCTACACAAGAATCACAATTATTTCTAGCCATTGAACTAAGATTGCCTATTTCTAACTTAGCATTATCAAGCTCATGATGTAAGGCAATACAAGAATCACATGGCATAGAAGCAATTAATTTCAACATTTCATTCTCAGATTTTAGGCATGCAAAAGAATTGTTTAAGTTCTCCATGTCTACAAGCAATGAATCATAAGCATTCATGGAGGTTTTCAATTCGAAGAGCTCATGAGACAAATCACCCTTCTCTTTTTCTAACAATTTTACTTTCTTCTTAAGAGCAAGCAGTTTAAGATCATATGAATATAAGACATTTACAAGTTTTTCTTTGCTCACCTTGCTTAGCTCAAGTAGGGGATCGTCCTCATAAGAGTCATCACTATCATCAAAAGGCTCATCATCAAAATCCTCTCCATCATGTTCATCCTCAAAAGCTGCTGTACATATGCCACTGGGCTTCTTCTCCTCAGGCTCTAAAAGTGACTCATCCCTGAAACTAGGACAATCAAAACAAAAGGATTCGCCACAAATATCACAGGAGAAATCCTCCTCCATCGCCATCTTAACTAATGTATGTTCAAACATCTTGTTATGAAGGATCTCAATGGTAAAACAAGCCTGACAAGATGTAAAGAAGCGCTCACAAGTCCTCGTATCAGTCGCCATGCGCAAAGATCGATGAAGATCACAAAAGAGCAAACTTGGCTCTGATACCAATTGTAGGACCGGAAAGGCGACTAGAGGGGGGGTGAATAGACGCTTTCTCTATTTTTCACCTCGATCGAACTCAACACTACTTTCACTCCAATAGCTATAAAAGCTATGAAGATCAGATCTGAGCACACGGATGACCCATGTTGAATCCGATCAAACCCTAAGCAAAAGACCAAAACATCTCACACCCACGTGCACAAAAAGCTGAGATGGCTTCTCGATTCATGAGCACGACACAAGCAAAAGGTCCACACCAAAGCAATAAACAACTATAAACTCATTGAGCATGCCGATGCCTTTGGAGTGTGCCGAGCACGCCACCACACGCCTGACTCTTGCCTCGGCAATCAACAAGACATCAATTCGACAAACAAGCACAGAGGAGTGCATTGTCAAGGCAATAGAATAAACTAAACGACAAACAAACAGAGAACAAGCGAGGATTAACTCAAGGCTACAACAAAAGCAAATCAGATTATAAAGGACCGACCCAATTCAACTTAATGGCCATCAAATCACTACATAGTCTTGCATGAGCCAATACCTCAAAACACACAAAGCAATGGGATAAAAAATCTAAGCACCAATCCGCCGATCAAAGCAAAGATTCAGAGGGGAACCGCCGCCGCCAGAACTCTGGTTTTTCGGGATGACGCTGCACCAGCTAGCGGCCGTCGCCGGATTTTTTTTCAGAGTCGGCACGGATTTTTTCAGAGCAAACAAAGGCGCCGCTCCTCGGATGAACCATTCACACGCAACAAAGAAAGCGAGAAACGACGATTTACAAGACAATACTCAAAGCAAAAAGGAGATCAACACCCAACTAGAATCATTGAATGCATCCGAGCGATAAACACATTCAAGCGGCCGCGCTCCTTCTAAAAGTGCCGGATTTTTCGATCGCTTCTGGCATGTCTCGCGCCGATCTTGCAGGCAAACAAGCCGTCGCTTCGAAACTATAAATTTTCTTTGAGCACAGATCGCCACCAACCAGTTTCTCTGGAGGACAAACCGAAAAGCTACTGTAGTGAGGATCAAATCACTCAACACGTAAGAAGAAAAAGAAATGGCAATCGGACTCAAAACTCAAAGCTTGCGACCAAATAAAAATTCCAAAACATCATGCTACAAGCCGCCACAAACTCCTCTCTCTACCAGCGCTACAAGCGCATAGCTTTTTTTTCTTAGGGCGAGAGGCGCGCCACGCCTCCAGATTTCACAGCGCACCTTTCTCCGGAGGATAGGCGCCGCCACTATGGCTTTTCTACCAGCGCTCAATTTTTTTTCCTGGGAGGCCGCCGCCACCACAGTTTCTAAAAGCGCAGCAGACCAAAAACCTATCTCCTTTCCTTTTATACAGGTAGCTCTTAACCCTAAAATCCTTTTAGAATTGGAGCTTAACCTAATGGGCTTCCGTTAAGGCCCAACATCAACGGAACACACACGCACGCATCTCAAAGCGCCGTCTTCATCGTCGATTGATCTAAACTGCTTCACCATGCGCCGACCCGCGCCGCGGCTTAGTCAAAAGGTCACCAAGATGGTATTTGGTAAAATTACCAAAATACCCCTTCTCAATCCTTCTCCAAAAGACCGAGTCCATCTGCGCGAAGCACTCACCTGCTTCGCCACGTGTAGGTTGATCGACGGCTCCATGTCGTCAAGTCTCTCCCGTCCGGATCCCACCGGCACCACTGAGCACTTGCAACGACTCCCGCGCCGCTTGATCCAACCAGTCGCACCGAACCGCCCGTTCGGTCGTCCTTGTCCACTCTGCGCCATGCTTGAATTCATTGACCTCACCCGGCATCCATGATCGTTCTGGACCTCAGCTCTCCAAGCTTAGTCCTGATCCTCCTCGCCGTTGACCGTCGTTGACCTTCAAGCCACCGCCAACAATAGACAAGCAAGATTTAATCCGGAACAAGTTCTTCACAACTTGACCCACGTTAGCGAAAACATGCAATATGCAACACATATGCATTAACAACAAGGATATGACCTATCCCTAAATCAATTCACCACTTATATCAAAATTTAGCACAAAAGCCGGTCAGACCGCCGCTGACCTGACAGAACTGAAACTTTGTCGAAAACACTTGAAACTTCAAACCAAAAGCACTATTGCCAATTGTTTCATCATCCTAAGATCATGGGCATATCCCCATGATATCCACAATAAGCATAGCCATGCAACATTTATCTCTTAGGACATATTACTAACAGTCATCGAGGCGTGGGCGCTTTGTCGTCTTTGGCGGCCGGATCTTCTTGTTAGGGCTTACATGGAGAGGGACGGCGGCGCGAAGCGAAACAGCAATGAACGCACGCGTCATACTGTCGCGCCGTCCTCGCCGCCTGGCTTCGACGACGCGGTCGTAGCGGTGAGGGCGAGCCGCTGGCTCGGGAAGGCGCTTCGCCGGCGGGCAGTCTTGAACTCTTCCACAACGTCGCGTGGCACGAACGGCGTGCGGTGGAGCCCGGCCTCGCATCGCTCCCCGGCGACCTCAAGGCGGTGATCCTAGAGAGGCTCGGCGATCTTTGAGAACTCGCGAGGTGGAGTGCACCGGCAAGGAGGTGAGGCACCTCGTCGCCGAGCACGACGGCGAGCTCTGGAAGGACAAATACTTGCTCCTTAGCTACGGCTACCACCAGTCGTCTGTCTCCAGAGCTCCGATGAGGTGGTCACCGGAAAGAGAGATGTACGTGAGGGTCGGGCGAGGTGAAAGCCTTCGCCAGACGCCGCTTTGGTGGCTCGGTGGCGAACTCCGCATGGAGATCGACCATAGTCCGTCTGAGAACACCGTATGGATATCATGGACCCAATCTTTGGAGCGATTGGTCGCTAAGACACCGTGAGATCGCTTCCCATATTTCATGTCTATTTACGGCGATATCTGCGATCGACCTCGTTCAAAAATAATCGCACGCAACGGGGACCGCCATTCGTTAAATGGCGGCGTATCTAATCAAAACCGATGAAAAGGAAAGCGGCGATGGTGCGAAGCGAGGGCAGCAGTTCTAATAGTGACATTGTTTGTTGTTATGTTGTAGGGTTGTAATTTCAGTGTATTGTGATTTTCAATGCCAAGTGATGTAGGGTTGCCGCCTGTTCTAACTTCTAGGATGATCGGCATTTCTCTACTACAAACATGGAAACTTTTGCGAGAGCCTGATCAGAAAACCCAGATACAGATACATGAGTTTTCATGTTTGCATTGTTTAGCTAACAAGATATATTGCGACGACATGGCGCGTCGTGAAAAGAGAAAAAGAGCAACAACTATAGTTGCTATTTGTTATGTTTCTAAATTTTTGTGCTAACACTAAGCTCAATTTTGGGAACAATAACTATATATTTCCGCTTTGCTATTCGTATATTGTATAGTTTTTAAAAAACTTTAACTCGATTTTCTTGGCATTTGGATTATCTTTGATATATGTATACGCCTTATTCTATATTGATTCAAGTACTGTTCAAAAATAAAACTGATAGTTAAGAAACCGTATGTCACCTTCGAAATATACATCAAGGAGAGGCAAGAATAAATCCTAAACAATAAAAAAGACTTTCGTTACGAGTCAATGTATGTATCTTACCTATTACTAAGGCCGGAGGAAATGGCGCCTCCACAACCATCGTGTACGTTAAGTCCTCCTGTCGTAGCCTGCCACGCTCTCTGAATTCGCTTCGGCGATGCTGGTACCGGCTGCTTCATCGCGGTGCCTATTTCCCAGTCGCGGCATCTACAATCCAGGTTGTGCTGTAACATCCCGTTTTCAAAATAGTGAATAGTAACTACTGTTGCCTTTGGTTTTCAAACCGTAATTCAAACTATCGTATACTCTCAAAATCCTCTAGCTTCCACCTAGGTTCAAATTAGAGTTTCGAACCTCATTGCAAATCCCAAATTCAAAATTCAAATTTGAATTCTCTTTTTCAAATTTGGGCCCTTCCCATTTTTGGCCTTTCCTCTTTTCTTGGGCTCAGCCCGCACCTTTCATTGGGCCTCGTCCCACTCCCCTCCTCCCTTCTAGCCCATCCAGCCCAGCTTCTCCCTTAGCCTCCCCCATGCCCTAGCCCTTCTTCCTCCACTGGCTGAGGTAGTCAAGCCGCCTCGCCATGCCCACGCCGCCCTTGCTCCCTGCTGCTCCATCCCTTCCGCCACCTGCTCCTCTGGGTTGCCTTGACTCCAGCGCCTCCCACTCACCTTGTCCCATCGCTGAGCCACCCTCTGCCACCACCATGCCACCCGTGCGCTCGTCGAAGTCGCCGCCGCACCTACCCTCGCCTAGCTCACCCGCCCCCATCAAGCTTCCACCGGCTCCACCTCCTTCCAAGTCGTCGTCGTGCGCTCGCCATGACGCCAGCACCCACCCCTCGCGCCTGCCCCCGTCCCTCCAGGACACACGCCCATGCCGCGTCCCTGGCGAGCCCATCACGTCGCACCATACCGCCCCTCGGGGCCTCAACAGCTACTCCCCCAACCTTCATCATTGGCTACAAATAGCCCTGGCCACCTCCCCTCCCCACTGGCGCCCTTGCCCCTTCCTCCCCCTCTTTTCCGTGCGCAAAGCTGAGCTAGAGCCAAGCTCCCTTTTTCCGCTCCCCGCGCCGCCTCGCCGCCGTTCGGCCACTCCGGTCAGCTCCACCCCTGGCCGACCCCATCACGAGGTGCCCCAAGGGCATGAAGCCATCCCCACCTCCCTCCCTTCCCGTGGCCGAGGCGCACCCGCCATGGTCCCTTCTTCTTCATTGCGGTCGCTTGTTGCCTGCGACGGCCACCCACCCACAAGCCACCTCGACCACCCTACCAGCTTCCCCACCTCCAGGCGCCGCCCATGCGCGTGCCCCCTTCACCTCCGTGCCACCCCACCGCTGGTGCCGCCGCGTAGCCCGCGTGTCCATGGTGCCCGCCACGCTTTGGTCAAGCCCGCACATGGCCGGCCTTCTCCGGTGCCACCACCACCGCTCGTGGGTCCACCACCCTCAAGGGATCCCAGCCCGCCCGCTTGCCGGTCGTCACTCGCCTCCGCTTGCCAGCGCTGACGACACTCCTGCGCACCTATGGCCCTTCCTCTCTATGTCTGAAAACCAGATAGCTCTATTGATTTGTCATTATTAGCAAGATCTTGGCCTTTAAGAGCATCTACAATAGGTTGTTTCTTAGCTTGTTACTAAGAGGAGAGAGAGTACTCAATCTAATAAAAAGAAACAACCATTCCAATGGATTGTTTCTTAAGCTTGTATCTAAGACTTTAATTGCTACAAGTGTGCATGATTCTTGATGATCAATAATGAGGTACAACTTTGTGGCCTATATGTTTTGGCTCATTTATCGTATCATCTAGGGCAAGTATATTGAACACAAACACAAATTATTGAAAGCAAAACTATTTATTTCCCATGGAGAACCATGACATTTTTCGAACGAGTACTTAGCAAACGGACTAGTTTGAGGGGGAAAAATGCATAACTATTTAGGCCTAATTATTTTAGTTGTGACTAAACATTTGCCAAATATTCTCAACTAAGTCTCTTTTGAGTTGGACAAGCGTTGATCGAGCTTGAATGGTGTTATTTCTCCGTATTACGTCGGCAAAGGCGGGCGGGGTGCCATTGATGATTTCTGGTGGTAGAACGGTCACTGTGCACGGAGTCTCGTTCAAGTCTAGAGGAATGGTAACCATTTCTTGCTCATCTTCTACTATCATGTTGTGAAGAATGATGCAAGCTCGCATGATTTTTCCAAGAGTTGCCCATTCCCACATACGTGCTGGACGGCGCACAATAGAAAAACGAGCTTGCAAGACTCCAAATGCCCGCTCAACGTCTTTTATTGCCGCTTCTTGATATTATGCAAACAATTTATCCTTATCTGTCTGCAGGAGGGGTATTGTCTTCACAAATGCAGCCCATTCCGAGTATATTCCATCGGCAAGGTAGTATCCAGTATTGTATTGCCTCCCGTTGACATGGAACTGCACCCCAGGAGCTTGCCCCTTCAACTCATCAACGAACAACGGCGATTGATTAAGTACGTTAATATCATTGTTGGATCCAGCAACACGAAAGAAGGCATGCCATATCCAAAGGTCTTGTGAAGCAACCGCCTCTAGAATGATCGTAGGGGCGCCATGATCACCACGAGTGAACTGACCCTTCCATGCAACGGGACATTTTTCCCACCGCCAGTGCATACAGTCGATGCTTCCTAACATGCCAGGGAAGCCGCGACTCTCACCAATTTGTAGTAGACGCTCCAAATCCTCGTTAGTGGGGTGTCGCAAATACTCCCCACCAAACTTATCGATCATGCCTTGCACGAACAACTTCAAGCACTCCGTAGCAGTAGTTTCACCGATCTTCAGATATTCATCAAGTTCGTCTGCAGCACTGTCGTACGCCAACATGCGCATAGCAGCTGTACACTTCTGCAAAGGTGAGAGCCCTTGGCGTTGAGTGCAGTCTCTCCTCTCGGTGAAATATGGAGACCACTCGCCTAAAGCACTCACGATGCGCAGAAAGAGAGGTCTTGTCATCCGAAATCTTCTTCGAAAGAGTGTGTCGGTGTAGAGTGGATTGTCCGAGAAGTAATCGGCAACAAGCTGTTGATGGAAATATTCACGAGGCCTATTGAGGTACCTCCTTGGACCACTTCGACGACGAGATGACCCAGCTTCAAGAGCATCAAGGTTGGCCTTAAACTTCGCGGTGATCTGCTCGGCAAAATTGTTAAAGACATTCTGCTCGGCGATGAAACTTTCCATGGTATAAATCTCGGTTGGGTCTATGGTATTGGTTTGATCAGCATCATCAGAGGAAGTAGATGAGCTTGTTTGGTTGGACATTTTTTGGTTTGTAAATGTACAGAAGTGTAGCTTCGTATGTCTCAATATATACAAGTGTATAGTTATGTTGGGAATGAGAAGATTCAATTTTCTACGGTCAGCATTGATGCATGGGTTGGGAAAGGCTGGTCAACAAGTTTGAATGCATTGCAAAAGCTTGCTCACCATGCATGCATGTTTTGGGAATGTGTAGAAGACTGCAGTGAAAATGACAAATATAGAGTACTCCTACTGGATGAGAGCCTTGACTGAACTTGTTGTGTAATATATCAGTTTTTCCCCCACATTCTGTGTATTGCATCTGATGTTTGAATATTTTTAGCTGTCACAATAGTCTAGATATTCAACGAGAAAGAGTAAATAATCTTTGAAGTTTCGATACCATCATACACATGTCCTTTGTCAACACAACTGGATTACATGTCAATAGAATGGTCGCATATACCTGGCTCTCTAGGTGTATGCATGTGGTATTCTACCAAAATAGCACGAACATAAAATTTCTGTCCAGGATGATCTTAACCTGGAGAAGATGCATCACAACACATAATTATGACTGAGTGACAGTCACCACAAAGAGAAGTCTAGATTCCGGAAGGCAAACGGCTTCTTCTGGAGTTTGTGACAGCATGCATGTATAAGAAGACAAATCTGATCAAAAGCTCAAGGAGCATTGATCAACGTGCTCTCTTTGACCAAAGATTGAGAACATTTAGTTCATACAAAACGACAGATTACAAACACAGGATCAGAGTACAGTAATGTTAAAGATCTTTAAGGAACACAATCATAAAATGTGGCATGACTCACTATCAGTGAAAATGACAAAATATTGAGGACATCATGTATATGTGCATTCTAAATTGTATATGAATCTGACACAAGAAGAGATGAGGTTCCAGTTTCACCATCCAAAATATTGAGGACATCATGTATATGCTTCGTACCAATCCAAAGTTCACATGCACAATAATGTATAACCGCTTCAATGATTCATGGCCCCTCACTCAAGCTTTCAGTGCAATATACTTTCAGGGTTGGTCAACAAGTTTGGATGCATTGGGAAAGCTTGCTCACCATGCATGCATGTTTTGGGAATGTGCAGAAGACTGCAGTGAAAATGACAAATATAGAGTATTCCTATATGGCAAATGACTCACTATCAGTGAATGCTAGATGTAAATGCTGATCCTAGAATTCTTGCAACATGTAAATGCATCCAATGCAAATACTTGCCCAGTGTTGATCAATAATAAGCTTGCAATTGTATGCATGCAAATCAATAAGAACTCAGCATAAACATTACGAGAATATGATCCAACATAAGATAGTCTAATCTTCCAAAAACATGAAGCACCAATGAAGCAATTTTGGTCAGATTTAATGATGTTCAGTATGAGACAATGACATCAAATTCTGACAAGGATTTTGTTCCGAGACAAAAAAAAAAGGCGTGCCTACACAGAAGGCATAAGATCATGGACATCCCGTGTTACTCATCAAGCTGTCCCAAAATGTCGTGCTCTCTCAAAAGAAGGTACCTAAAGTTTCAAGTAGCCATGTTAGACCACCCGCATAGCACTACACTAGCTCTGGTTGCCTACCTACATGGCTACATGCACGCATGCTATTGATTCACAAGCAACATGGCTACCAGAAGATACTAGTCATATATAGTTTTCCACAAGCATGATAACCATGTTAGACCACCAAAGACAAAGCGAGCTTAGATCAATTGTCAGATCCAAAAGAACTATACAACAGCCTACCGCAATATATAGGATCAAATATGCACACTGAAACAGCATCGCAAAACAGCAACAAGTGCAAATATGAATTTGCTTATCTGAGTGATAGATCAAATAAATTATATAACCGATAAATTGAACTTTCTATAGTCCTTCTCTGTGAACAACTTAAACAAATTTATTGAACAATGGTTATGACAACAAACTTATTGGAACAATGGTTATGACACCTCAAACCAAAGATTGAGAACATTTAGTTCATACAAAAAGACAAATTGCAAACACAGGATCAGAGTACAGTAGGTATTAATTTTGGAGTACACATCACAGCAGAAATGTTAAAGATCTTTAAGGAACACATCACAGTAGGTATTAATTTTGGAGTACACATCACAGCAGCAATGCAAGAACAATCTACATACAGTTTCACATATTAGTGTCAGAATATAGAAAAACAATCAGATTTTACAAATAAAATCATACCTCAATTATCTATTCCAAATAGCCTCAATCTCATACACTTTAATGCTATTGCACGCAGGAGCTCAACTTTTGCATCATCATCCAGTCCACTAGTGTCAGCCAGCAGGAGCTCTTTGTATGTATCAATCATTTTGCACTCCTTCTTCTCCTTTGCAGACTCCTTCTTCTCCTTTGCAGTCAGGTGTGCAAGCTTCGCAGCTTCAAGCTTCTCCGATTATATACGTTGCTGAAAATCTATCATCCCATTGCGATCTTCCCTTGTTGCGGACTGAGCTTCAATGAACTTGTCTAATTCTTCTCCCATGACTGCTACAGGTTCCTGCACCTTGCGTTTCCCATTGCGGTCTGCCTTGGCTGCCTTGTTACCTTTTGGACGGGCCAAATCTTCCACATCTACAACATTTTGGGATGAACTTGAATTTTTATCTTTGTTCAACATTTCACAGTATGCGTGCCATTTTGGTTGGTCTCGAAGAGCCCTCCACCAATGCGTGAATGTGAAAGGTTTCTTATATTGAGTTTCATACTTCACAAGTGCATTATCCGTCAATTGATCATCGGACATGCCACTAGCATACTGCGCCTTCAAATGACATCCAAAGACCATTAAAATAGTTTATTTGTGTGCCAATTCGGTGCCAATGGATCTTCAGTTGGTTAACTTCCCTTCTCCGATTACTTGGAGTGGTACCATTGTAGACGGCATGAACCTGTGACCAATAATTATCATTCTTCTTGCAATTTCCGTTGATGGAATCATTCGAGCTGCTCAACCAAGCACTAACCAACCGTATGTCCTCTTCACGTGTCCATGCTAAACGCCTATCAGTCCTTGCAGGTTCAGCATCACCCTCATTATCAAGGTCGATGCAATCTTGGGCTGATTGTTGCGGATCTTGAAAGTGGCGTGCTGAATCCGGCATTGGCATCGATGGACTCCTTGAGCGGTGGTGGTGAGAATGGAGCATAGTCTTGGAACACCAACAAAATGGAAATTTTCGGAGGAGGTTGTTGCAGGAATGGTGGAAATTGTTGACTTTGAATAAAATTCATGAAACCACCGGGCGGACGATGATTCATTCCCCTGGGACAAAAATGAAAACATGAACTAATTGGAACCACTGGCAGCAAGACTCTTTGTTTTCGAAATCACGATAACTATCAGATTACATCCACTAAATCAACATAAATAATTTCGAAATTACAATCAGCTACTTGTATCATAGCACACTCCATTGCATCCACTAACCAAAGAACTAATTGGATCACAGTCAACACAGGATGAAGATTCTACTGCACTGAACAAATCAAAAATTCAGAAATCCTTACCCCAACTGTGGAGACAAATCGGTGTGAGAGGAAGCCCACCAAGCGACGGAGGAGGCGGCAGCGCTTTCTCCTGCGCCGGTGACCAGCGACGGAGGAGGTGGCAGCACTTTTTCATGCGGCGTTTTCGCGCGCCTTTTCTTCTCTGCGCCATCGTCCTTCCCGAAAGCGGCGTGGCATCCTTCTCCGAGAATGGATCGACGTTTAGGAGTGGGAGAGAAGCGGCGGGGGTGGGGCGATGATGGGCGGCGGGATTTGGGGGAAGAAAGGCGCGGGATTTGGGGGCAAGAAAGGCGGAGCTCGGGTGAACCCAGGCATCGGTCTGCGAAAAAGGCGCGCGGGATTGGGAGAAGAAAGGCGAGCGGGAACCAATGGGCGGATTAGAGGCGAGGCCTTGAGCCAATGGCGGGATTAGGGCGGAGGCCAGGCCGAGATTAGGGCGGAGCCTTGAGAGCCAGCCAGCGGAGCCTTGAGCCAACAGCAGATTGGGAGGAAGGCGGGAGCGTGGGTGCATCGGCGTAGGTTCTGCTGGCTTCGCCAAGAAGACGGGCTGCGCGCCTACACACCAGATCCGGCTGATATTTTGTTGGTAGCAGTGGGACCCACAAAATAAGTGTTTAGGTAACAACTAAGGCTTCAATAGAGTATTTTGTTGTTACTTATGCCTTGGTTTTAACAATTTGATAGTTTCTTCATATAGAAACAGCTTCACTCTCTCTCCTCCCCTTCTCTCTTCCACATCATCAAAATGCTGATGTGGCAAGCTCTTAGTAACAGCTGAGGTGGATTGTTGTAGATGCTCTAAGGTTAAACGATTTTTAATCAGTGTTTAACTACTCATTTAATTGTTGTCTGATCTCCTTGGCTTGTGGACTCGAGGCAGTTAATGGAGTCCTTAATTCCTGTCTTATCCTGAGCAATCAATGACAAGCGGCCGAGCCCTAAGCACCCAATTGCCCAATCAAAACCCGGTGCACCCGGAACACTATGTACATGGACTTGGTCCGTGCATGGCTTTTCGTGTGCCAGTCAATATGCGTGTGGCCCCCGCTAGTCAGAGGGACAAACTCCCTCTTCTTTGTTCTTGTTTTTAATTGAAAAGCTCAACTTCAAAAGTCCCGTTTTCCCTCGTCGTAGCTCCAAAAATTTTGAAACTTGTTTCTAAAATTTTGTAAATTCAAGATCTTGCTAATGACACTGATCTTGTTTTATTTGGAGTCCATTTATTATTTCTTGTATATTTATTTGTTGTGCTTGCTTGTCTTTTCTTTTTCCGGTACGTTCGTTCGATTAGGGTTCAAAGACGCAGGAGATCTCCAACTTTATCAAGCACAAGACTATCAAGACTCTCTTACCTATAACCAAGGTGAGTCGATACTTTGATCATTTTGAGTCTACATTTTATGTAAATTATATTCATTTAAATTACCAAAATTGCATGCTTTAATTCTTTAATCAAATATATGTTAAAGCTTAAGGTAGTTAAATACCCTCTTGATGATTAATTAATTATAATACCATCCTTTGACAATTGAATCCATTATTCCATGTCACTCTAGTAACTATGTGGTAACTACTAGTTATAAGTTGTACTTAAGCGACATGCTAGTCTTGCTTAAGTACTAGGACATTAAATATCCTAATCATCATCTTTTAAACATGAAAGCAGTCATTGTGGGTAAATGACTGAGATGGTTGAGTTAATGTATTTTGTTCCTCAAAAAACCCTAATAACTTCCTGTTACTATCTGGGCGGATGGTATGATGGCGGGTGCTAATGTAGCCCAAGGAATGTTGGGTTGTGGATGGCATATGGAATGAACCGTCTAGATAACCCTAAGGACTTAATCTTGTTATGACCTCCCATGTAAAACAAGTACAACAACAAGTCTGCAAAGTGCAACTTGGCTTAGTAAATTTATTGGACCCTGGAAATCATCTCACTGGTGGCCGAGCAAGGTGGTGCAAGTAGTGGATATGATCTAGCTTGAATGGGACACCAAGAAAGGGTGAAGTTGCCAGCTACGCTAAGTCGTAATGGTGAATGTCCCGCACAACTTATGGGACCCACCGCAAGTGGGGGTATCCCATCTGGGTGAGATGACGGAAGAGGCGAGATACTTTGAAAGGTTACTGTGACGATCGCTCAACTACATTACTACGGAATCATGTGGGGTAATGATTATGATTATCTCTTGTTGGTACAGTGTACAACCTCTGCAGAGTCTAAACTGTTTAAACAACCGTGCCTACGGTCAAAGGCGGACATGGGAACTTACTAGAGTTAGTTCTATTTATAAAACTTTGTGGTGGGATGAAAAATATGGTGGGCTCACCTAGCCCTGAGATTGGATTTTCCTGGGTTTTTTTAACTCAGTGGTGTTAATAAATGGAGGTAGCTCCAATCAAAATAAGCATAAGGTGGAGGTACCCTCTGCTATTATAAATATTGCACAATTACTCTCTTTAATAAAATGCAATTTGGTTAAAATGCTATAAGTGATAGGAATTTGTAATTATGATAATTAAAAACATTGCTTTAGCAAGTAAAAGAACCTGAACCATCCTTCTTTAGCCTTGCATATATATTATTGCATCTTGTGTGTTGGCTCGTGAGCACGGAAGTTGTACTCACTCTCGCTCTTTCCCTCAAATCCCTCAGAAGCAGGAAATCCTAGAGATTCCAACTACTACGAGGATCCAGAAGTTGGAGGCCCAGGAGATGATGAGGAGTAATTTAGTTCTTTTAGTCTAGGTCTCGCCTCAGTCCAGTTGACTCTGTCAGTGCTTGCGTGCATCCTATGTTATCTGAGTTTTCGGGTAATATCGGACGCACACAGGTTTCCCTAGTCGCATGCCTGTGAAGAGATGAGCTCTACCCTTTTGCTTCCATTGTCACTTCCGCTACTTTTGCAATGTAATCAGTTTGGTCTGTTCGGCCCTTATTGTAAAACTTGACCCGATGCGGTCTATGTAAACTCTAATGTGTTAAATTAATGAATAGTATGGTTTCACGCCATGTATGAAATAATTCAGCAATGTGTCTGTGGGTGCTATCTACTGATCTAGGGAATAGCACAGTATTTGCACAGAGGATTTGGATTTGCGAAATCCGGGTCCGACATGTGGATCACCCTGCTGAAGTCTTCTTCATTCTTCTGGGCTTGTAACTCAATCACATATCTAGTAATTCCTTTTCCTGACCACTTGTCTAGCTCCTTCGACTCAAGCATCTTGAGAGGTCCAGATAATGAGTTATCCTCCAAAGTTATTTCAGTATTACCATCCTTCAAAATGGCCACTTTCCTTGTTTTAAGATCTAGGCTAATTGGACTGTGCTGATATACCTAGTCACATCCTAATATGATATCATAGCCTGTCAAGTGGATTATCTTAAATGTATTACAAAATTCTCTCTCCATTGATGCAATACTCAACTTGTGGGTATATGAGATCCTGTCATAATTGTTTCTCCTCCTACCACTGTAATATTCTGAAGTGCATTACTTATGATTTTACAGCCAGCCTTAATAGCAAACTTCAGATCTATAAAAGTATGGGAGCTTCCACTATCCAACAATGCTACCCCTCTTTTTCCTCCCATACTAACCAATAGAGTATATGTAGTCACTTTTGTCACCCCATGTATAGCCTGAATTGAAATTTGCATTAAGTGCTCTTCTGGTTCAGTATTAATTGGATCTTCTTTAGCAGTATCTGGAGGAGTCTCCTCAGTCTTAGTGACTTGCTGGGGTTCTTCTTCAGTTTTTGCAACCATCAGATTGATGTTCTGGTATTGCTTACACCTATGCCCCCACAAACCATTTGCCTCCACAATATCTACAAATGCCTGGGGTGAAAGCTGCAGGTGACTTACCATTAGTTTCCTACTTCTGAAAAGTCTGGTTGGTTTGAAGTTTCCCTTTTGCAAGTGTGGCATTATAGCCTCCCTTTTGTTGCCTAGCAGGAGCACTAGTGAAACTTCTCTTAGCCATAGCTCCAGCACCCTTTTCCATATCCTTGGCCATCCAATAGGCTTCACACAAGGCTTGGGGTTTCAGAGGCTTAAGATAATGCTTGATCTCTTGTCTTAACCCATTCACAAAGCATTTAACAAAGAATTGCTCAGTTTGCAATGGGTTTTCACTTTTATACACTGCCATCAGCTCTTCAAACTTATCAATATTTTCACCAAATGAAAATTTGCCAGTACTTCATAGCCACTGTATTGAGCAAATCGGTCACAAATCATACTACAAAAGGTCTACCAAGGTGATGGATTCCACAATAAGCCCCTGCTTCGAATCCAATTGTCGGCTCTACCAACCATATACATTTGAGCAAGATCCAATCTAGCTTCATCAGGAACATTGGCCATAGCAAAGTAGGTTTCACTTTGTCTGATCCATTCTAGAGGATTACTGCCATCAAATCTAGGAAAGTCTGTTTTCAGTCCCTTAGCAATAGATTTATAGAAGTTGTTGATTCTCTCATTACTTGGATTTGGATTCCACAATCTCACATGATGAGCCTCTCGGCTTGGATCGAAGTTGTTCAGAGTTGGAGAAACAAGGGTTGAGGGAGGAGAAATGTTCTGCCCCCAAAATACTGGCGCTGCGGAATGGCCAGTAGAAGAATGATGTGGATTTATCTCTGAGTTGAAGTGGATTCCATGGGTACTGTTTACTTGGTTGAATATTCTGTTTCTTCTCATCATCTCCAATTCCACTTCATTGGGTGGTACTGGATCTAGCGGCATTCTTAGCACATCTTCGTTTCTGATCTGATGTACATTAACTCCTCTAGTTGATTCATTGTTGCGGACATTAACTCCTCTAGTTGATTCATTGTTGCGGACTTGCATCCCTGTGAATCCTTGCAACAAAGATTCCATTCTATTCATCTAGTCTTGCATACCCATAACTTGTGTCTGTAAATCTTAAATCTGCTGTTGAACCGCCTCAGGCTTGTTCTTGTCTTCAAACGCTTCTTGCCTCACCGAGGTTAACTCCGAACCATCTACTTCAGGTCTTGTCGCCGCTTTAGTCATATATTTTCTCTTCTAGATCTGGAATCGATTAAGGGATTTTACCAGGACTTGTCCCAACCTTACCGATTGCCAACTACTCAATTTGATTCAACCAGGGATTTTACAGCATATTCAGAATGCCAACCCAGCTAATCCAGATCTTTTCCTCTCTAAGGATTGAAGTGCTCTGATACTAGTTGCCAAATCCCGAGTCTGTATCAGTTTGAATCGAGATGAATCAGAAAGAAAATAGAGAGATAACATAGAGAAACAACTAAGAACCCTAGAACTAAGAGAAACTAAATATTGGCATAATACTTTTAGGGATTATTGAAGTTTTGCCATTAAGTTTATGTGCAATTGCTAGGATGCCACTCCATGTCTAAATGACATGTTGGTCCTAGAGCCACAAGTCATTGAGATATTAAGTGGCATTCTGACAATTAGACATAAAGTGGTATGGCAAATATGCCAATCCCCCATACTTTTATGCCTTTTACATTCCATGTTTCTCCAGTTATAGCCGATTACAACATTTGAGGTAAAGCAAGCTACAAGACAAAAGCAGAGAGATTCTTCTCCTGCGCAACTACTATTCACCATAAGATTAAATGTAAAAACGACAACTGAAGCTACTAGAGTCTAACAGATCCGTTGATCTGAGAGTGAAACGGTATTAAGTCATCTCGGCCGCCCCATCTTCATAACGCCCCATCTTCATGTCCTTCAGACTGAACTTCAGTTTCATTTCAGAGCATCTCAGTTTAAGCTTCAGTCTTGACAGTCGTCGCGTCTGCTGTTACCCCGTACGTCTATGCCAGAGCGCAGTCGTCGTCGCTGCATCTCGGTCAGCTATTTGCCTCGTTGTTCCCGTTAACGTACTATTTATTTGGGGGAAGTTGCAGGTTCTTCGTGTCCCACTGTCGATACAGGTTATGCCCTTTTGTCCTCGGTGCTCCTTGCTTTCCCGTTCGTGCTCCTTGTTCTTCCTGTGCAGCCTTGGATTTGGTCTCATCTTCTTGACGGGGTTTCCCCTGTTTACTGTGCATGACGCCGTGCGTGTGGCCGTCCTCTTGGTCCACCGTGGTTCAGTCGATTCGTGCTGTGTTCCTGTCCATTACTAGGTCTAATAAATTGATTCTGATGATGTATGATTGAAGTTGGAGATTTAAAGTGTTGCGTCATAACTGAAGTTAGCTTGTCGAAGATAAGAGTTGTTTACTTGTTACACTATTTTGAAGGAATTGGCATGTTTATTTCTCTTTAAAAGCTAATCCAGCATGTATTTACGTTGCAGCATGCTACTTTGCCACACCTTGATGAATGCACCTCTCTTTTTTGGCGCTTACGATGGGCATGGAGGTATTTTTTATTGTTTTCTATTCAGGTGTAACTTAATATTACATTGTCTCTTCAGTTGTACCGAGTGTGGTTTAAGCCTATCAAAGGTGCTTTGATTGGATTAGTATCATCTGAACTCTTTACAACCTAATCCAATAAATAATTACGGACAATCAATCCTTAGTTTCAATGGTACAGCCTTAACCAGTTCTAAATTCGGTATTGTTACCTTACACCAATTAGATGGGCGGTAAGATTCTACTGCATAAGCACGCGAGTTTGTTGATATTCTATTGAACATACACCATAGCCTTGTGCTAGTGCTTTCATCCAGTACCTGACGTATATAAGCATCTACTGTCAAAAAATTATCCTGGTCACTTGTTATTAGATCATCCTTTTTGCTTGTCCTATTTACCCTCTCCTAGAGGTTCATGACCTTTCGATTCATTCCAATGGATTTTATTGAAAGTTGAAACCAAAGGGATTGCTTGAATGGTGAAAAATGTTCACTGGCATTATAAACTATGGGAATTGTCTCAGTTAAACATGCTTAGCATTGATTAGATGATGTTCTCACTCCGTGGAGGTGATCTGTGTGGTGTTTGGCTTTCTAGTATTCTAACATGGCAACAGCAAATAAAATAATTCAGCAGTTTCACATTTCCCTTTTAATGATTGGGTGTAACAGGTACAAGTGCATAGTATAAGCATCAGTTGTAAATTGACATTCTTTCATTTTTTTTGGGGTTAAAAGTAGCTGCATTCTATGTCATCTGTTTATGTGTGACGAACAAATGTTTTATCTAGCGACATGACAAACTATCCTTTGTTATTTCAGCAAAAGGGGTCTCTAAATTCTGTGCCAATCATGTACATGTGCAAGTATTACGAAATGAAGCATATTCCTATGGTGATTTAGCTACTCCTGTTCAAAAAGCGTTTTTCAGGTACATATCACGGTTTCTATTTTGAGCATGATGTGATTTTGGGTGAAACTGGCATATGTTTGGTGGTTCAATGAATCTGCACAATGCTTTGCTCTTTCAGAATGGATGAGATGATGAAAGGGCAAAAAGGGTGGAGAGAACTCGCTGAGCTGGGAGACAAGGGCCAAAAGTTTGCTGGCATGTTAGAGGGCATAATATGGTCCCCCAGAGGTGGAGATTCAGATAAACTTGGGGACGGTTGGGATATTGAGGAGATACAAGTGCTCATCTCTTTTTTTTCCTCAGCAAACCTTTTTGCTGGAGTACGAAATTTAAGGCTTACCTTTTATGGCATGAAGCTTTTGGAGTATTTCTTATTACAACACATTTGATGGGATAAAAACTACTTGGGTGTTGGCAATTCTGAATCCATATTTAAGGAGTGGTTTACTTAGAAGTGGTGCTGTCTTTAAGCAAGTGAATTGGATAGGTGTCTAGGGTCCTTGTTGGGGAAGGATTAGGGAGCGAGTGGGGTTTCTGCAGGGGAGGGGTTTGGACTGGTGGGCTAATTGTGGGTGGTAGATGGGTAGTGATCTAACATTCTCCGTCGCTGTTCTCGCTTTGATTTTACAGTGACCTATTCGTGTGCGTCAAGGTTTGGCCCCGCGTGCTTGTACTATGTTTGCATCCGGTGTTCATAACTCTGCTCGTTTCCATTCATGATCCCGAACACACACCCTTTCCTCTTAGTGCTGAAGATGACACGAGGTATCTGTTCTTACTGTTGACATTCCCATCAAACCATTGCACCTTATTCTATTTTGTGCATCACATACTACTTACCCTTGCTCACAGTAACTTTCAACAAAACAAGAAATCCTCGTCTATCAGGAAGCTAGACATGGATGGGCTAGCCAACTGCTAGAACATAAGGTATTTTGTATGCACGCAGTCAAAGTTTAGTATTATTTTAGCCATTTCGTTCGCCAAGATTTACCTCTCTGTGCTAATTACATCTGTGCAGGAAAGTTATGTACATACCGATAGGTGTTGGATTTCGTCGAGGCTTGCGATGCGTCGACAATGGTGGAAGAAGAAGATCTTGTGCAGACGGATGAGAACGAAGAAGGTAACGAGAAGAACCGGGTTCGCCTTCTAGCGCTGGACGAAGCTGATCGTCAGCCAGCGGAGAAGCTCTGAACACGTCTAATTCAAGAGAGGAGGATAAAACTAGTTTTACATTATATCCCCTCGCGATACAAAGCTGTATGTATTTATACTAGGTTACAACCGTATAAAGCTAGACTTTGAATCCTAGCCGACTCAATCCTAATAACTGACTCTTTCTGAAAAACCGAACTGAACTCTTGTTACGGAACCAGAGTTGTATTTTCGGACGGCACTGCTGAGTCCGAAACAACATCTGAACTGGGCACTTGTTTCCTGCGCCGCCGTTCGTACTTCTTGCCGTAAAAGGAATCCACAACACATACTAAACAACCCTACACCAACATGATATGCCTTTTGTGACGTTTATCCGTGTCTCGCCTACGATACACACGGAGTGTACAGATCATTGACATAATAATAACATACCTATTCCATCTCCATAAATCTTCTTCCTGCACTACTATATTACAGATAACATTCTCATACCGTCTGTTATTGCCTTAAGTACCTTTTTTCCCCCTGTTATACGTGCCTGCAAGACCATGCCTTTGGTTCATTAATGGTCCTGTCGTTAAATCAATTAGTAGTTTCAGCGTGTCTGCTACACACCATATACATGTTTCCTACCGTACTTAGTATTTTAACTTCTTCAGGAAAAACTGCACATATACAGACCTACTACCGAATGTTTTTATTAGTTTCTACTACTTTTATTTCTCATGCCTATCGGAGCACTATATCTGCAAAAAAGAAATCAGCTTTGCATGCCATTTTCCTGAACCTAATGATCAGAATAAAAAACGTACCCTTCTTAGACTGTTTCTATTTTACGCAACCATGTACAGCCCCAAACCTGTCTCTGGTACAATACCATCTGATATAAGCAGGGATTTTAATATCGGTTCAAAAAAAATACCACGGGTGGCCGGTAAGGCCGATACGGCCGATAATTGGACAATTTGGGCCGAAATTTTCCAAAAAAAAATTGAATTTTTCGGATTTATTTTTAAAAAAAATCAAATTTGAGCAAAATTCAATCAAATTTGGCCAAAATTCAGCCAAACCTGAAATTTCGACGCCGGTTTGTGGTTCTTGGGGGGGGGGGGGGTGTCCGGTAGAACCGGTTTTCAGCCAAAAACCGGCCGATATTAAAGTCACAGACTGATTGCTTTGTTACCATACAAATGCGTTTCACTTTCGGTTTTGCTTAATGCTTTCACACCGCACTCCCCTGCACAATTCAGTGACCCATAAATCTTAGTTACGTTCTTTTCGACGCTCATTGGTGCCTACCACTGAATCCCCACCCCCCAACAATTCCCTAGCAAAATGTAATAGTTCAATCGTGTACATAACACGGTTTACAGCCTAGCAAAACACCCTGTTCGATACAATCAGTACATGCACTAATTCCCATCGGCATATTTCATTTTCGATTCTTACCGTACGGAAAATTATGTGCTCGGCCAACTAACAGCATGTCTTCTTCATATTTTTTGAATAGAAAATGCCAACGTCGAGCACAAAGCACAGCTCTACCTTCACAGGTTTTTTTAACTCACCACGCCAGCACATTGTGGAAACAACTGCAATCTGTACTTATTTTGTTCACTCTATGATGCGTGCCGTGTTACCGTCATTGTAACTCCCGCTGTCGTGAACATAATATCCAGACCAAGCTACCTACCGATAAGATTATATCATACTTCAAAGCGTTCGCTGGACTCATGCTCTTCATAATCTACGAGGTCGTGCTTCACTTCTATCGTTCCTGAACTTGACTCATGAATATGACACATTCTGAGATCTTGAAGCAGTAGTCTGATTTTGATCCTTTATCTACGCTTATCATAGTATGCTACATATCCTACGTTTCAACAGTTTCTCGCTCAGTGACTCTTATTGCATATACATCCGCACATGCTTAAAGATTACAAACTCTCAGAGACTACACATCATCGCACCGTGTCCTGAAATAATTTAGCTATTTGTTCATACTATGAACATCCACTATACGAACGCAGCGAAGTGCGTTTTGCTACCACATGATGGAATCACGCAATTGTGCATGAGATGTCTTATATTTGACCACCATATATATCTATGTACTTCTCGTGTATTCATCGTCGAATAGAATTGACCATACCAAAGTTCTCACCGCTCCACAATGTCACCGATGGCGATCGGTGGGACGCGGAGGACCTCCTCAGCCGCCTGAGCATCGTCGCCCATGCACCTTCCTCTATGCCGGCTTCATGCCCAATGGCGCCAAACCAAGCTCCAACTGGCCACAAGCACTTCACACGGCTCCGTCGTCTTTCTCCTGCCGCTACACCTTGCTGGAGCGGGTGCGCGGCAAGGGTCCAGACGCCGCCATGCTGAGGCTGTCGACGTAGGGAGGCGGCTGCATCATGATCCAGGCCTACATCACGAGGAACGGCAGCTGGCGGAGCCAGGGTTTCGGTAACCGGTTTTGTTTTTTTTAGCGGGGTACCGATAGATCCGGTTCGGCTGATTTTCGGTTTTTTTGGGCTAATTTTGGCCAAAATTTTCAAACAGAAATTTGAATAAAAAAATCGGCTGAAAATCGGACGAAATTTTCGGCCAAAAATTGGTGAGACAAAATGCAAAGTAGAAATCAAATATAACAGATCGCAGAAACCAATGTAAAATAACTGCATATCAGATTACATCTTTCATGGATCAGAAACAACAAATGATCTAGGGTTTCATTTTAGTGTGCAAAATGGTCAAGTAGTGAATTAGCACTGATGCAGATCAAATTGAGGCAAAATAAAGGGTGCGTTACCATGAGATGCAGTGTTTCAGTGCTAGGGAAACATCTAAGGAAGCACGGAATCATCCTTGCTTCCTCAACCTGTCAACCAGTCCAAATCAAACTGACAAAGCCAATATGTTGACGCTCAGATGTTGGACGTGCCCCAAATCAAAAGAACATAAATAAACAGTCATATGATTGACATGGAAATAGAATACGATGGATACCTTCATCACGGTGTCTCCAATCTGCAGATGATGAAAACTGGGATTCAAGTATCCCACCACCTGAAGCACTGAGGCCCGGCTGATCTTGATCCTCATGCGATGATCATCACTTCTATAGGAACATGACGACGACCAGAGGATGACCTGCTGCAGTAGCGGGGTGGCCACCACGGCGAGCTTGTCTGCCATGGACTGCCAGAACACGATGCAGCGGGGCGGCTACCACGGCGAGCTCGTCGCCCTAGCTAACCTCCATGCGGGCCGCCGAAGAAGCAGAGAAGGGGATCGAGGAGAGGAGCAGAGAGCGGATCAACCCATCGAGATGCTGGAGCCTAGAGTCGCCGTCGATGAGAAGGGGAATAGGGGAATGGGGATCGAACAAATCGAGTCGTTCGGCTGTGACCAGGGGTGACAAAGAAATGAGCAGGCCAAATGGGCTCAATTGGACTGGGATTAATTCCAAATGGGCCAAAATATTTGAGATCGGTTTGTATTTCTACCCGGGTGGGACGGTAAAAAAATCCCTGGGCGGAGCGTGTACCGAGAGCGGCTAGACACGGTGCGGCCTGGAAGAGGCGGCCCGCGCGCTGAGAGCGGATGCTCCAGGAGCATCTCTTTAGAGGGCCATCGCCAACTGGCTGTGTCGAGACCTCTTCCTCGACGTGTGCCGCAACAACGACATTTAGGTGGATCCCGGCTTCACGTCCATCCCGACGACATCAAGGCGGTGATCTTGCAGAGGCTCGACGACGCCAAGGATCTTGCGACGGTGGAGTGCAGCAGCAAGGAGCTAAGGTGCATCGCCAGCGAGCATGACAGCAAGCTCTGGAAGGCCAAGTACGAGGCAATGGCCTCGCGCATGCCTTCGTGTCTGCGCTTGCTTCGGACCTTCGGCGTGACGCCGTCCAGTCAGCCAACACCGAGTCCGGGAGCTCCAAGGAGGAGATGGTCAGCTGGAAACTGGAAAGAGAGGCACGTGAGGGCCAGGCAGCCGAAGCCGTCACCGTCGTGGGGGACGGGGCGGGCGATTCACAGGATTTCCTCTACTCCTCTCAATTTCATACGGAGGTCGAGACCATGGACGCAAAATTGCAACAACCGGAAGCTAAGAAACCGATACGGGATCGCCTACCAACGTGGCAACGTGTCGTGTTTTCTCATGATCATTGCGATCGACCCGAGCGGCCGGCGCCAGTTGTCCCTGCAGACCGGAGGAAGGCAGTTGTCGTAGCGTGGGGTTGCTGGGACAAGAGCGCCGACGGTCATGGCGATGGCGACCAGATGACGGTGGTGTAACAGAACAACTGGTATATGAAGGGGCGTGGTGCCGGTGCGACTCAATCGCCGTCTTCCCGGTATCGATGAAACCATTTGTGATGCCGGCCGGCAGGAAATCCGGCATAGGTCTTGATTTCATGGATTTCTATCTTTTCTGTATTGGCAAGCGAAAAACCAGCTATATTTCTCTGTCATGTTTCCAGATTTACGCAATTTCCAGTTTGGATGTTATAGTAAATGGAAAACAACAGTTTTTGAAGTACCGGGCAGGGTTTTGATTATTGGAATTTATTCTACCAGAGGTCACAGGTTGGACCGAAATGACCGAAAATCGGAAAATTTTGGCCGAAATTTTCAAATCAAAATTTAAAATTTTCGAAGTTGAAATGAAAAAAAAGATAAAATTCAAGCAAATTTCAATAGACAAAGTAATTTTGGCTGGTTTTGGCCTATTTTGAATTTTACCGAGGGTACCCGATAGAACCGAAAATCCCAATTTTTGGCTGATTATCGGCCGATAATCAAAACCCTGGTAGCGGGCACAAAAATATGGAGATTATTTGTATAGTATGGATAAAAAAAACCCTTCAGTCACGTAAGAAAGTCATCCAAGAATACATACAGTCAAACTTTATTAATTTTGACTAAATATATTGTTTAAAATATGTAGTTTAGATGGACGAAATTGGTACGAGTAATTTTTTTATGAAAAATGCTTCCATAACATTGCACTATTATAACTTTTTAAATATGATAATAAAATTTAGTGATCAAAATGACTTCTTGTTGACACTGAAAAGTTAAAAACGACTTGTTTTTTAACAAGAGGGACTGCGATACTTTTCGTAGATGTTACATGAAATGATAGTATGACAATAACCTCACGTGCAGATTCGTGGCTACGAGATGAACGCCTTGAGTTGAAAAAAGTCATGGATTTTTAAAAACTCACAAAAATACCATGATATTAGGCATACTACAGTATAAAAGTAAAAAAATGGTTATTAGTGGTTTTTTAGGAAAAAATCTAAAAATATTGAGCATACTATGCTTTTATAAAACTTCTGATTTCTTTGAAGGAAACAAAACTAAATTGGTTCAAAAATGGTTACTACTACTTGGCAGGCGTCCACCAAATACATAACCAATTAATGGACACCTTCAATTGTGATATGACGCCAAGTACTACTACAACTTCAGTGTGTGATTCTAAAATGAATTCTCAATTTGAAGCGTTATTGAGTGCTGTTTTGACCAAAAGAAATAAGGTGACCGAGTGGGTGGATGGGAGGCTGGCCGAGGAGAAGGAAATTGCACTAGGGTAGCAACCCTAGCACCTAGCCGAAGAGGTAGCTGGCATGTTGTGGCCACAAGGAAGGTGGGCCAAGCTGGAAGACGTGTGGCGCATGGGCAAGGAAGGACTTGGAATAATATGCCTACGTGACTCTAATTAGGGGTTGGTTCCTTCCTTCGTGTCTCGACAACTCCTTTCCACCTCGTCTCTGGAAGAGAAAGAGGATGAGAGTGGGTGTTGTTGAGAAACCCTGGATTAGGGGTTGATGGGCGTAATACCGAAACTACTCCCGGAGGATTTTAGTTTTTAAATAGGACCTCATTGTACTAAAAAATAGATTAATCTATTAATAAAGAGGTTCCTCATATTGTCTCCATCTACTTCGTCTCTCTGTTGATTGTCTATTGTATAGTGATTAGTTAATTGTTTCCTACAACTACTACGTTGTTCAACCGGTGCAATCGGAAGAACGAGAAGAGGGAAGAAGCCGCATCTGTCCCCTGCTGACATCTCTTAGATCCTCCATCCAATGGTCGAGGTGAGGCCTTAGCCAAGCAAGTTTGCTGGCTAAAAATAACAGCAAAATCCCAAACTTGTGCTCCTCATTTTGCTCCACGTTTCCCAGTTCACACAAAATAAAACACGCCTTCCTTTTACCCCTCGTTTCCTAATTCACACAAGATAAAAAGAAAAACAATTATTACTAAACACGCCTTTCCTTAATAAACTCCACATTGCTAAATTACCAACCAACCATTACTCGGTCGGGCCCACATGCCAATAGCAATTTCACTCGCCACTCTCGCTTCCCTCATGCTTTCACACGGCATGCACACCACATGCCAATCTCTCGGTATAAATACCTCCCCGAGCAGGCACAAGTGGCATCGCAAATTCACAAATCCTCACAACCCTAAGCAACACCACACCACACCACAGCAAAGAGGCAAAGGAGGAAGAGGCAATGGCCGCGGTGACCATCGGCAGCGGTGGATGGACGCGCCTCCACGCCATCGGCCGCGGCGCGTCGAGCGCCGTGGTGTCCCTCGCCGCGGATGACGCCTCCGGGGAGCTCTTCGTCGCTCAAGTCGGTAGGTGCCGCCGCACCGCGCACGAGTGGAGCGTCATGTCCGGCTTTCCTCGCCGCGTGCTCAAGTGCCTCGGGTTCAAGACCGCGATCGGCGGAGGAGCGTCTGGCGAGCACCAGCTGTTCCTCGAGTTCGCGCCCGGCGGGTCGCTCGCCGACGTGGCGGCCAGGAACGGGGGCCGCCTCGAGGAGGGTGCCGTCGGGGCGTATGCGGTGGACGTGCTGAGGGGGCTTGAGTACATCCACGGGAGGCTTGTCGTGCACGGCGACGTCAAGGGGACCAACGTGGTGGTTGGCGCTGACGGTCGGGCCAAGCTCGCGGACTTCGGGTGCGCGAGAGTGGTGGGCGACTCGAAGCAGGTGTTCGGCGGCACGCCAGCGTTCATGGCACCTGAGGTCGCGCGGGGGGAGGAGCAGGGCCCCGCCGCCGACGTGTGGGCGCTCGGGTGCACCGTCATCGAGATGACCACGGGTCGCGCCCCGTGGAGCGACGCGGACAACGTCCTCGCCGCGGTGCGCCGGATCGGGTACACGGACGCCGTGCCGGAGGTGCCTCCCTGGCTGTCGCCGGAGGCGAGGGACTTCTTGGACCGGTGCCTACAAAGATGTGCTCGCGACCGTTCCACGGTGGCGCAGCTCTTAGAGCACCCATTCGTGGCAATGTCATGCGTATTTAACAAAGAAGAGGTGAAGGCCACACGGGTGTCTCCGACGAGCGCACTGGATGTGGCATTGTGGGAGTCGGAGACCGACGACGAGGCCGATGACATGTGGAACAGCCCGGTTGGAAGGATCAGGGCAATGGCTTGCTCCCGCTTGGCGTTGCCGGACTGGGACTTCGACGAAGGCTGGATCGAAGTTATTAGTGGCATCTCTATCAAGGTTGCTGACATAGCAGCAGCAACAGCTGAGCTTACAGAGTGTCCAGCCAAGATAGTTAGGGCATTGGCGTCCCCACCATCGAACCTGCCGGACTGGGACTCCGACGAAGGCTGGATCGAAGTTCTTAGCGGCATCTCTAGCAAGGTTGCCGATATAGCAGCAGCAGATGATGAGGCTTCAGAGTGTCCAGCCAAGAGGGTCAAGGCATTGGTGTGCCCGATATCGTCCGTGCCGGATTGGGACTCCAACCAAGGCTGGATTGAAGTCCGCTGCAAATCGTCAGCCGGTGAGAAGGGTGATGTCATTAGGCCTGAAGAATTTGAAGTAGCAGCAGTCGATGAGGCCTTCAATGATGCTTTGCAGGTAGTGCATAGCGTAGGAGTAGGAGTATGTAGTGACGAGGCTTTAGTTGAGCGCCAGGAGAATTTCTTCTCCTTGAGTTCTTTCAGTGAGCAAATTGTGCTTGCTTTGTACATGTTCTTGATCTTGACTCTTGGGAAGGCCGGAATAAAACAATTTTCCATTTCGTCGTACTACATAGCTTTGCTTTTCTGTGGTTTTCGATTGGATGATTTTTTATTACATATGAACTTGACAAGAACACGAAACATGAGCAAAATTTGGGATCTAGCGGCATAATAAAACACCGGATGCTAGTCTTATTTCTGCAGAAATAAAACGAACCAAGCAATTCATGGTGAAAGCATGCCTAGGTACTGTAGCAAATCCGACAACTGGCTTGGTTGCTGTAGCACGTTCGACAAGAGGTTTGGTTGTACTCCTTTGTTTGCTCATGAAATTACCAACTCATAAACATACGAATCTCAGGAGGAACAATGTTTCTACATACATTAAGTTCAGAATAAGAGATGAGGAATCACCCAATGAAGCAAATTAACAAGGAAAGCAAAAGTGATTAGCCTACTGTTATTTTTCGTTGTTGTCTAGCCATCTAGGGATAAGCTAGTCACATATGATTTTGGAATAAAAATCAATCAGACTTCTACTTGATTTTTTCTTTCATCGAGATCGTGAGACCAAGCTTTTACACGGGTATAGGACGCAAACAATGATTGGATACAGTTAAACAATAACTACATCAAGCAATCATAGCTCAAAAGTTTACAACTTACTGATAAAAATTCTAACGATGACTAACTAGCTAATGAGTAGTGATAAAAAAATTAAAACGAGCTGAGCTTAAATTGCTAATAGACAATGAACGCGATTGATACACGATCGGTTCTACTAGTTCCTCTTCACGGGCAATCGTGCACGCGCAAATTAAGATCGGTGCTCGGCGACTCCATCAGTGCAGGCCGTCAATGACAAGCGCGAGCTTCAAGCCGTCCCGCGGGAAGAGCCACCGCCTGAGCGCCATGAACGCGTGACAGGTGATGACGTTGTTGGGCCCGGCCAGGTGCACGTTCGGGAACAACGGGGGCACGCCGAACGTCAGCGCTGTGGCCTTGAGTCTTGTCTGTATGTTGAGCTGCGACTCCACGTACTTGACGTCGAACAATTTGGCGCCAAGGTACATGCCAATCGCCACAAGGAAGTCGACCTTCTCGACCAGCAGAGGCTGGCCACCGGTGACCAGCTTGAGCAAGTACGCGGTGTCGTATAGCCCGCCGTATGTGATCCACGTGATGCTGTACATGAAGATGCCGGTGCGGTCGAGCTCGGCAGCGAACGCCTCGGCTGCCACGCCGTGCAGGCACACGGACTCGAAGTCGAACCCCTGGGAGCGAAGGAACTCGACGGACTCTGACGCATGGCGGTCACGGCCGACGTCGAAGTCCACGAAGCTCACCTACCACGCGCACTCCACCGGGATGCCTTTCTCGTCGGTCCCGATGGGAAGCTAGCCGCGCGCGTCACAGAGGGTGATACCGAGCTGCAGGAGGTGGAGCTCGTCGACGTTAGTTTTAGCGAGAGCGTAGCGCTGCTCCACGGTGAGCTGGTCGAGGCGGGTGCCCCTGGGCGGGCGGTGGACGGCGCCAGGGTACTCGATGTCCACCGCGACGAAGGGGTACTCGCGAAGGAAGGACCGGATCATGGCCACCTCGTCGCAGAGCGTTCGCGCCGTGACTGGCGCCGCGCGCCGCGGGCGCGCGGCCGCATGGCGAAGAACGGACGGTGCCATGGGCGCCAGTCTTCGCGCAGCAAGACCGGCTGCCGACGCACCGCTGCATGCACGCAGCACGCAGCGCAGCGGAAGAGGAGGCCATGGCAACCGACTTGACACGTACGCTCTAGTGCTAGATCGATCGATCACTGCAACTCGAGTTGGGCGGTGGTTGGACTCGGCTGGCCGGCTACTAATGAGGTGGACGAGTTCGAGTCCGAGTCCGATGCATGTATGCTACTGCTAGTAGTTCGACTCGGTTGCTCGCTCCGAAACCGAACTGGTTTCGGTGCGCACGGACGGTCTGTACGTGTTGCGTGATGTATTGAACGTACGTGCAGGATTCATCTGATCGAACGGTCACGCGCGAGGCTATCATCTCTCTGAGCTTGTGGTGTCTAGTAGGCAGAGTACCTTTACTTGAGAACATGACGTCATTAGTGATGGCATCGGTTTTGCTTAACGACGAAATCGTCGATTTTTATGCTATTGGTATTCGTCAGGTTCCCAGGAGCCTTTCTAGTGTCAGAAATTTGGACTTGGGTTATCTAGGGGGGGGGAAGAAATGCTTTCTGATTTGACATGACTATGCATTCTCCCTGTCAATCTGTCATAGTATGTCGATGCGTCTTCATATGTTGATCAGTATGGAAAATTTGGGAGCGACTAGGAATCCGACTTACCGTCGAATCTCACCTAGAGCCCATCTCTCTAACCATCAGATCCTGCTCCTCCATCCCGTCGTTTGATGAGGGTGACGCCGCTAGGAGGAGATGGTGAAAGTGACCACACCGCCTTGATCCTCTGGCCGTCGGCCGCCCCGACACCCTATCCTCGCCTCTCAAGAGAGACAGAGAGAGCCGGGAGGAGCATGGCTACGATTGCAGCTGACTCCAGCCGCCCAAGACTGGTGAGTCGTTGGGATGTGAGAAGGAGATTGGGAGGTGTAGGTTTGGTGGGCAAATGGATGAGTATGAGATAACTAATTCGATCTGGTGCAACAAAAAAATCCCAAAAATGCAACAATTAGCCCTAAGCTTGCAACAATTATTTGCTCTGGATGCAACAAACACGAAATCAACATTAAAAAAATGTGCAACGAATTTGAACTATTGAACAACAAATACAATAAGATGTTTCAATTAAAATTAAACCTTGTTGCAACAGAATTTTTTTTTATTAATTAACCTTTTTTGAATTTTATTTTAAAGTTAACCCCCGGCGCACTTTATTTCCAATTCTGACATCTTTGGTCACGCCACCACCCGTGGCGTAACAAAACAACACTTATCGCCAACCCATTTCGGTCAAACTCTTGTCACGCCCTTCGAAGTGGCGTGATAAGAAGATATTGGTCACGCCACAACCAGTGGCGTGACAAAAAGTGCTATTTTGGAGACTTATCCTGGCGCGTGATAGTGTTGTTTTGTTATGCCACCACCCGTGGCGTGACCAAAGGGGTCAGAATTGGAAATAAAGTGCGCCGGGGTTAATTTTAAAATAACATTCAAAAAAAGTTCGTTGCAACAACAACAAAAACATTGGAGCACAACAACACATCCAATAGAGTGCAACAAAAATCTATCGATTTGCAAACAAAACATTGGACGCTCATGCGGAACAACATTTGAGAATAATTGATGAAACATTCTGATTTTGAATGTGCAACAATGAATGGCAACGGTCGTAACATCAATTTGAAAGAAAAAAACATGTTTGCAGATAAAAGTTACTGCAACATCAAAAGATAACAACAACAACAATTAGAAAGAGAAGACACAACATTTGAGATATCATATTGAAATCATTTGATGAATTCGTTATGCAACATTAAAAAAACACAGTCCCGACATCACAAATCACGTATTGCAACCAAAAATCCCTACTATTGCAACAAACACCCAACTCACCCAGCGGCGGTGGCGCGCTCGATCCCTATCATCGGGATGGCGCCGTAACACTAGGAGAGAAGGCTTGAAGCCAATGAATACGCGTCGCCAACAAGCTTGGATCTGGTGGTAGTGAGGCAGGCCTATGCCTTAACGGAGCTCATCTGACAACGAAGGCGCTAGGAGCTCACCTGACAATGACCTCATGTAACTCATGAGCAAGAACCATGGTGCCCTCTTGTGGCCTCGAAACGAGAGACTAGAAGCAGCCCTCGCCCAAGTAGTAGCAGCCACACCTCGAGAGGAGAGAAAGAGGGGTTGAGCAGAAGAGAAGCAGTGTCGGACCCCGGGCTTTGAATACCCGAAATCCTCATGTGTGTACCGTATTAGTCCCATGATCAGTGGCTAGTACACACATCCACAACATTGATATATACATCCATATATAAATACATACAACATGAAACAAATATTGTACATAACTTAAGCAATTACAAAGTTTACATCACAAGGGCCGACCGGCCAAATAAAAGCTCAAGTATCATGAGTAGCAGTGGAAATATAATAATTTAGATGCAAAAGTCCAGCGGCATGCCCATCCAAACCCTTAGGCAACCGACAAGGAATAAGACCTAGAAAGATCCATCCCCGTACCCCTTAGTACCGGGAGCGAAGTAGGCGTTGTCTAGCAACCGGTCATCCTCATCCTCTGAACAACAAATTAAGCGAGATTGAGTACACTATGTACTCAGCAAGACTTGTAGTGTATCTTTTATATATATATATATATATATATATATATATATATATATATATATATATATATATATATATATATATAAGGCTAACAAGAGATGAGGCTCTAACTATAAGTTATTTTCAGCATCAAGCAAGTTTTCTTTGCAATATAGGTACGTAGTATTTTGCAACGGAAATTTCAAAGAGCAGTTGAATACTAAAGGAACAACAAGTAAGTAGCTTAACAAATAACAAATAGCAACCCTCCTTGGCTGCAAACAACCTTTTATTCTCAGCCATACACATCGCACTCAATTCAAATAACACAAACCATCCTGTTCTTTTCCCGATGAAACTGTTTTTGCAAAAGAAGAGACTATACCCGATGCGACCGCACTAAGCACGCTCATGACCACAAGCATAGCTATTTAAACAGATTTATACTCTGCGGAGTTGTACAACTTTACCCACAACATAAGGATTATCTAGTTTATTTGGCATCCGTCGACACCACTACTCAGTATCCTTTGGTAAGCAGTCTAGAGCATGCATCGAAGCCTTTTGTAACATCCCCAAGTTAATTAATGATAATTAGTATGCATCTTATTAACATGCATAGTGTTTTTGAATCTTTTGCATCTTTTGTGGCACTTGGAAAATCTTAATCAAAATTTAAAACATACACTTCAAGTTTAAGCTCCAAAAGAAAACAAGAACAAAAACTTATGAACATCATCTAGAAATAATTTATTCAAATACTATATTAATTATCATGAATAAATATAATTTTTCCAAAATTGTTGGAACCCTTTTCAACTATCAGAAAATTCAAACTCTTTTCATTAACCTTTTCTAAGTTTGAATTTAAACTAAGCAAATAAATCTCGAACAGTGTTGTTTAAGATTTTATTTGAGTACTAGGATGTCCCAGGAACACCCCTGATTTATTTCAGAATTTTAGGATTTTTATTTCTATTTTTAAAGCCCTGGTCAAAGTGGAAGGTTGATTTAAATCCTCGAGTCAAACTTTTGACTCGAACCCGACCTTGTTGACCTAGTTCAACCAAACCTCTTAGATGCACCGACTGCACCCGAGTTAGACTCCGACCGGACCACCCGATGTGACCTGGTCCGACCCAACCCTATTCGCCGCACCCCTTCGCTGTGTCTCTAACCGCACGGGCTCGCCTATAAGGTTCATCTCTTACCTCCCGCTGCTCATGCGTAGAAGCTTCACTCCACGCGGCTGGCATGCTCTGAGCCACCTCCATCAATGTTGTCACCCACCGCCCTTCACAGCCACTGATGGAGCTTCGCCATTTCACGCCGCTAGCATCTCCGTCTTCAGGTTCGCTCAAAACTCCCTCAGGTGCCCCCTCCTCCCCTACTTCTCTTCCCGGCCGTGGAAGAGAGGGACACTCTAGCTGCCATTTTACTCGAGTAAACTCCGCTCCACCTTGTCCCTTGTCTCCCCCTTTCCATGCCGTTTCCATCTGAGCTAATCCGGTCGATTGACTTTGCCTGTAGTGCCCAGAACGCGAGGGTGTTCCCACTGTCTCCAGAGCGCGCCCACGACGACTCCACCTTGCCAATTTTCGCTCTGGTGGGTTAGTACCTTTATTTTGCGCATCAAAGTATATGCTTGGATGTAATATCCATTTCCCCTCAACTTATTTCCTCAATGCATGACAGGATTTTTGCAATTTGTATTTCCCCACTTTTCGGCCAAAGTTACTGTTCACCGTCCTTTGTCGCAACCGGTAAGCCATTCTCCAATTGCTTGTGATGACACCATCTTTGTGGTACTTCTTAGCTATCCCGACTATCCTTTACCTTTCTTTTTGCTTAGGGTGCCTTCCCCACATTGAGCTCTTTGCCGCCGATGCCATTGACGACGACGAGGATACTCTGGTGCTCCTCTGCCCCCAACTTCACCACGGTGAGTTTCCTTAGGGTCCATAGAGTCGTTTCTGTCGCTTCATGTGAGCAATGTCCCCTAGCACTGACCCATCTCCGTGCATGTGTCGTAGCCACCGCACCGGGGTGCCGCCGGAGCTAAAGACGAAGGCCCTTGGTCACCATACCCCTCCTTCAGCATCGCATGAACCCTAGGAGGCTAGATCTGGTGTCATTGTACCCTGGGGAGGCCTCTACATCGAGCGTCTGTGGCACCCGTACACCCCACCTCCGCTCAACTCCGATCTTGGCGTGCCACCGTGCCGCCATCACGACGACACCTCCTAAAGGTAGCCACAAACCCCGCAATCCATTTTAGCTTACTCGAGCCCAGTGGTGCCGCTTCTCACCATCGGCGAGCACGACAACGCCACGCCCGCCCTCCTCTGCGTTATCGAATTTCGACCAAATCGTAGCTCATTAATTAACCAAATCTCATATTAGTTAGCGCTAATGATTGCTTAGAGTAATAAGTGGTTGTCTTAAAGCGGTAATGTCTCTATTACATGTGGGACCGTGACCGGATTTTGTGGCAACTAATGAAACTAGATTTTGCTGCGAGTGGATGACATGTGGGCCTAGTCCCCTTAGTGAGCTGTGCACATGGACCATGAACTGGGTTCATAAGACCGGGTCATTGACAAGTAGGGCCCACGTGTCAGTTCGGTTTATTTCCAGGTTTAAATAAGAAATGGTACTGTGCAATGGACCCCGCGTGTAAGCGTTAGAGACTAGGTTAGAACTCGGTACAAAAAGTACTAAATGCTTATAGAATTTCTGAAATGATTTAATTGTACTCAGTTGCATTGTCCATGTTGCAGGTGAGAAGTCGTTAAATTGGGTTAAGTACTTCAGACGCTATGACTTTAACCCCAGTTGGTTGCCTGTGGGTTTGGGCATGCCAACTCGGCTTTTTCTCTTTATTTTCTAAGTTTATCTTCCGCTGCGATTTATTTGTGTTGATTAGATTTGGCCGATCGGCCCTCTTATGCAAACCTATACCTTAAGGTTCTATATAATGATGCTGTAAAAATATTTCTATTCTCTTGTATGATTGTGTATGGATGTGATTGCAATATTGTGTTTGAATATGTGCATGTTAGCCACTGATCCTTGGGAGCTAACATGAGACACATATCCGGGCACTCGGAATCATTTTCGTTTCATGTTAAGTATTGTGTTTTTGGCATAATCACTTAGCTTGGAACGGGTCCGATCCCGGGTCGCCACACCTTTACATCACCTAGTCCTAACCTTGCACTAGCCCGGCGAATGACAACCCTCACTTCGATCCCAGGTACCTCTCGTCAAAGTGAGGCATTCCCCGTTGTATCGAAAGGCTTTGTGCCCAACGCCTTAGTGAAGGGAACCCCTTCGAGCAAGCCTACACAATATGCAAGGCTAATTTTCGATGAATTAATTAGCTAAAGCCGTCTCATACCGGCACATGTCGTTGTATATTTAGGCTTAGATTGGTGGCACCGGCGTTCGGTCCTTAATTGACCTAGGCGAGGATCTCCCCCTAACTACTTGTGAGATACACCTCTCACACTTGTCATAATATAATATAACTCACCTGCGTCACAAACTAAGTTTTTTATTTTTATTTTTATACAAATAATAGAGGTAAATCCCTCTAGACCATCATTTCAAAATCTCCCAAATCATCATAAATATTTCATTCTTTATTGCAATTTTTGTAAAGACTAGAGCTTCACCAAGCATTTGTGCCATATTCGTACTCGAATTACCCAAATCGACATCAAATATTGTCTAAACCATAACCTAATGGCTACAATAGTAAGGATATCAATGTCCTAAGGAGATTCATGCATTAATTAGGAATTTAGCTACCAATACCCATAACATAGCAAATCTGTAATCAAACATACACGCATGCATAATAGGATTTGCAAAAAAAAGTAAAATAATTAAAAGGAAAAAGTCCGGTTTACTCCCTCGAACTATCAGAAAAGTCTGGTTTACCCCCTGAACTACAAAAATCGGTTATTTAACCCCCCAAACTTGTCAAATCCGGTCAATTAACACCCCACAAATGGTTTGGAGCTACCGGTTTTGCTGATGTGGCGGTTTTGTCCAAGTCAACACATATGTTGTATCCAAATGAGCATGTGTGGTATCCAAATCAGCATGTGTGAGGTGGCTATCTTCTTCTCCATCTCTTTCTCTTCCCCTCACCCCCTCTCTCTCTCTTCCCCTCACCCTCTCTCTATCTCTGCATGGATGCCTCCGCCGGCTCATCGCTGCCGCATTCGCAAGAGAACCAGCCGAAGCATGGTGGACCTCCACTGCCTCGTCTCCTCCCTCACCACTGGCCTCCCTCTCCCACGTCGACCTCTGCCGCCGCGCTGCTGGAGCCGACCAAGGCCTACAAGGACGACGGCGGCGACAACTACGACAGGAAACCGGCTTCCTCCTCCTTCGTCCGCCTTGGTGAGATCCGGCGACACATCAATTTCTATCGGCTGGCATTGTTGTCCACCTTGGCGCCCATTTCGTTGTTCTTATCGTGGCGAGCCCAAGAATCAAGATTTGGCAAGGAGTCCACCTCGGCATCCGCTTGTTTGCGCTTGCCACGGCGAGAATCGAGGAATCCATCGCTTTGGCATTGCCACCAACCATGGCATCTGCTTGGTTGCTTTCGTGGAAAGAACTCGACGAATCCGCCTCTTTACATTTCGCCTTTGTGCAACTTGTTGGCAATCGGCTTCTTCAAGACCTCTTCTTCGTCTTCGCTTTTGGGTTGCTTGAATCGTCCGCCTCGCTTCGCCTCTCTTCAATGTCAAGGATGGAGACCTCGCTTCGTCGAAATCGAGTAGCTCGGCTCAGAGCTCGCCTCCGCTTCCACCTCGTGGATCGGCGAGACGAGCCGCGACATCCAAATCCAGCTTTTGGTCGCCACGGCCGTGGCCACGCCCGCCGGGAAGCGAGGAGGACTGACAGATTCGAGCAAGAAGAGCGAGAAGGAGGCGATGATGACGGCCGCAACCACCTTCTTGCTCCAGATCACTAGGAGGCGAGGGACACCACACCGCCGAGCGCGAGGAACCCCAAGCCAAGGCCGAAGACGCCACCTTTCGTGTGGCGGACGACCTCCATTGGGGACCAAAGGGAGAATGGGGAGAAAAAAAGCAATGAAGAAGAAGCAGGAGAGTGTTTGGTTGGGAGAAGGGAAGGAAGAGAGAGAAGGTGATTTGGATGCCACGTACTGAATTTGGATGCCACGTACATGCTGATTTGGACAAAAACTGGCCACGTCAGCAAAACCACTCACGTAAACCGGCACGAGGTGTTTTGTGACCGGATTTCGCAAGTTTGGGGGGTTAAATAACCGGTTCTGTAGTTCAGGGGGTAAACCAGACTTTTCTGATAGTTCGAGGGAGTAAACTGGACTTTTTCCTAATTAAAATAATAGGATCAACATGGTCAAAAGGGGTTCTTGCCCTGCTCTGGTTGCTCTGAATAAGAGGATGGAGGATCATCGCAAATTTCATTCGAAGTATCGATGTCTAATAAAAAAACAACTGGAAGCAAATTAATTATAGAAAATAATTTAAATGGCAACAAAATAAAATATTTTTATATATTCAGATAGAGAATGATTTTAGATGAATTTATAAAAACAATTCACTTGATTTGGAGTTCATATACAAAAGTTATTAACATTTCATTTTGCTTCGGTTTTGAAATTCCAGAAATAAAAAGGGTGATGTCGAAAGCGTATTCTCTAAGGTTTACGCTTTTCAACAAAGAAAGCGTACCTTCCTCTGAGTTCTACCGAGCGGCAGAGCAGGTGAGGCGTGCTGGCGCTGGGGGGGGGGGCGAACGCGAGGTGGGGGAAGGGTCCTAACAGGTGGGGCCAGCGTGTCAGCAAGAGGGTGAGAACGAGGCTAGCATGGGCTACTGTGCTGCGCGAGCGAATTGGGCTGGGTAGATTCGGCCCATCGGCGCACGGGAAATTCAAATGGAATTTGGAATTTCCAGAAAAGGCTGAGACTTTGCCAATTTTAAACCTGTCAAACATACTCCAATTTTTTTGAAAATGTTTGTGAGGACTTCTGAAATCGTATAGTTTCTTGTATAAATTGTTTTGGATTTTATCTATTATGTGATTTTCTTGAAAATTCCTCCAAGTTGTCGTTTTCTTATAGGTTCAATAATTGTTTTGTTGCAAATTTTCAAAACATGCTCAAATGAATTTTTCCACAAAGAAATATGCTTAAATTTTATTTCCTCACTTTTTTGTATTATACTTGCCGAAAAGGTGGTGTTTTGGACGTTACAGGTTTTTTTTAGATAATAGAAGAGAAACCTCTCCCAGCCTCTGTATCCGAGGATACATACAGCCCAAGGTTTGTTACAAGTACCAAAAAGTTATTAACTAGGCGAAACCATAGCCCCATAAACCATAATGAAGCGGCAAAACAAACGCCGCAAAAGCATAAACCAATGGCAAAACAAAAGCCGTAAAAACAAGAAATGTCCTCTTGAAAGTAAATAATGACATAATAGTGTGTCAAACATCTCGAAGCCTGTTACATAGCTTCCACCCATTTTTGTTGAAGATCTCCCTTGTAATGACCTCCAAAGCTTTTCTCCTAGCTACCAAGGCCTCCCTCCTTGCTTGGCATTGCAAAGACGACCAAGAATTGATCCAATGGATACATATGAATATTACCTGCAAAGGATGATCAATGACTTTCTTGTCAAAAATGACATCATTACGACATAACCAGATTGACCAACAAAGTGCAGCCACCCCTACCAAAATAATTGCTTTTAAGTCCGAATTAAGACCTAACAACTAGTTCCAAAAGATATGCCGAATAGTATTAGGCATGTTAAGATTAAAAGCAATTTGGACTATGCGCCAAGCAAAATGGGCAAAGCGACAATCAACAAATAAATGTTGTATAGTCTCCTTTTGATCGCAAAAACAACAATTTGTGTCACCTCTCCAGTTTCATTTTAATAAATTATCCTTAGTCAAAGTAACTCCTCTACAAAGGTTGTTGGTGATATGCCCTAGAGGCGATCATAAAGATGATTGTATCACGTCTATGTGTGTGAGTTATTGAATAAATGTTATTATGTTCCTTGAATGAATCATCATTTATAAAGATTAACAAGTATGTGACTTGTTGGTAAAGCTCTTTAACTTATATGATGTTGCTCTAAATGTATCCCTGGTCATATGTCACTGGTCAGAACACTAGTGACTTATCGACTAGCACATGTATTGATCGATGACCATGTTTCACCAGCCATGGATATAGGAATATCGAATCAATAATGTGAACATATGTTAGAGAACATGGTGTTGGATTGACCAACTTTGAGACACTATTGAGATTGTTATGATTTCACGTGTTATTAGTTGGCCTCAAGCAATGATAATGTATAATCCTTAGACCTGAGATCAACATAGTTTTCTACATGTGTAATAGTACACTTGAGGTTACCAAACGCTACTCCTATCAGACCCCTGGGCGTGGAATACCCGAACACCTTATGTGTGTACTGTACTAGTCCCATGATCAATGGCTAGTACACACATTCACAACATTTTGCATTCACATCCATACATACATATGTAAAAGTAAAGCAAAAGGGGTACTTAACTTAAGAGGTACAGATTATTACTCCAATGGCCGGTACCCAAATATAAACAAGTAATAACGTAGTAAAGTAGCAGCGGAAGAAAATAACAAAAGTAGCAAAAGTCCAGTGGCATGCCCATTCAACCCTCAGGCAACCGACAAGAAACAAGGACCTAGATAGACCCATCGCTGAACCCTCCGGTTTCGGGTGCGAAGAAAGTGTCGTCTGGTATCGGCTCTTCTTCATACTCTAAACAACAACATATGCAATATTGAGTACTTATGTACTCAGCAAGACTTGTAGTGTATCACAACATTTATATAGATGCAAAGCAAATCAAGAGAAGGCTCTATGCTACAAGTTATTTTGCGTTAAGAAGATTTTATTTGCAATATTCATAAGTAATACTTTGCAACGGAATTTGAAAGAGCATTTAAATAGATAACAGGACAGTAAGTAGTAATTGGATGAATCACCAACAATAATAACTACAACTCGCCACCCTCCTCAGCTGTGAGGGTTACTGTTTTTTCGATAATCATATAGTCTAATTCTTGACTTCTAATTAGTTTTACTATTTTAGATTAAAGGCCAATGGCACACCAATTAATATTTTGATTACTTCAGTCAAATGCCTTCATCCTAATCTTTCCTCACTTTGACTAGATGGCATTTACTAATTACACTATTCACTTGATGATGTAGCTTGTCTAACCAAACTTCTTGCTAATTGAATTTTCAATTTGGCTAATTTTGTGTGTGTCCCTACTGTCAGTCACTAGATCTAACTTTATAGGTGGGTTCCACTGTCAGTGACAGAGAGACACTAAGACACAGAAAGCGCAAGGGAGTAGAATAGAGGAGGTTGTGGGTTGCTCGGGGCGGCGCTCGTCGCCGGCGAGGGAGTGGCGGTGAGGCAGAGCTAACCCCAAAAATAGGTTGCTGGAGGGACAAGTAAGCTAGGTGGGTTGGCGTCGTGGCTCCTGCGGCCTTGTGGCGGCGCGGCGAGGGCACGCGGTGGCCGGCCGTGAGTACGAAATGGTGACGGCGGCGTAGGTTGGAATAGGGAACAAAATAGAGGGAGCATAAGCATGCGGGGAGCATGGGGTCTCATCGGTGTGGTCGAAGAAGGCGGGGAAACGGCTGAGGCAGTCCGGCGATGTGAACTCAAGGCGGTGCGATGGGGTCACCGTGGCGGGGGCGCTGTGGAGCAAAGGAGTGAAAGTGAATGGTGGGGATATTTAGAGGAGGGCATGGAGATGCTCTGGGCGAGAGTAATTGGAGCGAAGCTCAACCGACAAGAAATGGCGGTGGTGGAGGTGATTTCGGCCGGTTTTAGGGAAGACAGAGATGGTGTAGTGTTCCTGTGTATGAAGAATCAAATTGAGTGATGGGAAATGTTCCTCAGGGCTAAAACATGAGGTGACGTGGTCCATTAGTGAAGGAGCTGACCGATTTGGCTGGAACGGTGAGTGGAAGTGGTGGCCGCGTACTAGGTGTCGCCAGACGCGAGGAAGATGCAAGCGTTCTAGGAGCTTCGGCTGCACAGAGAGATAAAGAGGGTGAGGAGGGGAAAGAGGAGGTAGAGGAGATGATTAGGGACATGAAGAAAAGGGTTAAAGTTTGTTGGTGTGACCAGGAGGCTTCACGGCAAGGTCTGACCATGGCCGTGGATCGACCTTTCAGCCTGAGCTCACATTGAGCTTGAAGGATGAGGGGAATGGAGGGGGAAATGAGGGGAAATGGATAAGAAGAGGTGGTGCACTCGGTGCTTGGATTTTATGGGGAAGAAAGCCGGAGTAGTCACGAGGGAGAACACAAGAACCGATGGCAACGCGCTCTAGGTGGTGACGGCGAAGCGGGCAGGCATGGGTGTGTTACCGGGGCTGTGCATGGGCGCGGTGAAACTGGGGCAGCTTGGTCAAAATTAACAAGTGGCGAGGTGGTTGGTGCGGCATGGGCGTGGCGGAGCTAGCGAGCCATGGCGCTGGTGCTGGTGCTATGGCGTGGAGGAAGAACCCTAATGGGTGGGCCCTCCATGTCAGCGGTAGGGAGAAAAGGGAATTATGTTCCCATAATTTCTTAAAAGGGTGAGGGTGTTTTGAGAATTTTTAGATATGGAAATATAGATCTGAAAATTCTGAAAATTTTAGGGGCGGCTCCTAACACGGTGTAGATCATTGTGTAATTTTTCTAGAATTTTGTGTGTTATATATATATTTTCTCTAAAAATCTTTTAAGTTTATGTTTTATGCATTTTTTATTATTTGATTTGAGGAAAGTTTTAAAACATGATTTAATTAATTCCCTATTTTATTAACAGTATAATTATGCCAAGTTTGTATTTTTAATTATCATCTTTCATTTCAATTTGTTTTGATTATCAATTAGGTTTTGTATTTCAAAATTTGATGCTTAAGTTTCATAATCAGACAAAAACCTTGAATGAAAATCAAGGAAAATGAATGACAATAGAATGCATCAAAAACTTTTAAAAAGTTCACATTTTCTCACTTTTTGAAAATAAGCCCAGATTTTGGGATGTTACACAAAACACATTTGCCGACTTTTAGAATCATGCCATAATGAATTTGGTATATGGACTTAAATCGTTTACAAAACACATTCGCAAACTAAAGTCACATGCTACAAGGATTATGCATGAGCTTCAACAATTTGCAAAATGTATTCGCACATATCGGCAACTTGCTAAAAAGAGCTAGAGTAAGCACTAAGAGCTATCAACACATGACACACTCGGGGCACTAGTCAAGCTCCTTCTTAATAGTATGGCATCCTATACTAGTAATCCGGTCTACACACCAAACACCGAGACCGGTAAAAGACTAGGAGCACATCTTTATCCTATGCTAGTCATACCTTTGTCTTGAGCATCCATCTTAGAGTGGTCACTTGATGACGAACATCTCCACTACAAGTATGAGATCTTGACTTTAATATCATCAACACATGATGATCTTCTTCACTTCATGATTTTGTCTTGATGCTCATCAACACATGATGGCATCCTAAGTCTTTATCATCATGGAACTTAACCTATTTCATCAACTAATGAAAAATATTAGTCCACATGATGATTGTCATTAATTACCAAAATAATCTATTAACTCATAATGGCGGGTCTAGATTTTTCAGAGGGGACAATAGCAAAATCAACCAACGGCGATGGCGACTAGCCGGCGGCTAATTTGGCAAGGCAGCGCGCACACAAGCATCTACACCCTGAGATGGTTCTAATTGTGCCACCAACACAGTGTGGAGATCTCCCTACAAGGCTATCCACGGCGACCAACGCCATGGACTAGGGTACTACGGCGCGAAGACTCAATAAGGCTCTACGGTTCCATTCAACTAGTCCCTTAGCTTAGCCTACCCCTAGAACACGAAGTGACAAGGGCACTTACTAGTTTTCGGCCGAGATGGCGAGCCTGGGTGGTGAAGGAGGTAGGCAACGCGACTTTGAGGTCACCAGTGCAGAGGAAGAAGAAGGCAGTGCTCTGAGTGGTTCTACGGGAGATTAGGATGGTGATGGTGAGCACGTGACAGAGTCAGTGCTATTGGGCGTGAACGCCAAGGTCGAAGCTCATCGGTGGGGTTGGCACGACTTGTTGAGAATGGCAACGCGGGCGGCTCGGTCATCGGAGGGGAAGAAGACGGGGCGGTCGACGCCAATTCTACGTTGGAGGATCAAAACCGAGGTGAGCATAAGGTAGAGGGGGTAACGACGAGCCTGAAATGCAGAGATGGAGCAGCGGAGGCTCACCCGATCGCCTGGAGTGGCTCGGCCGGCAACAACGGCCAGAATAGAGGTTGAGCTCTCTTCTCCGTGTGGTGCATGAGGAAGAAGGGGAGTAAGGGGGAAATGACGCAGGCAGAGAAGTGAACTCAACGCGCGACTCGCGGTGTCTTAAGTAGGGTGAAGCACGACGCGAGATGGCAGCGAGTTCTTGCGGGCGGCTACTGTGCACGGAGACACAATGTCAAGACGCGGCGTGGGCACCAACGGGCGAAGCGACGAGGAGGCAGCGGGTTGTGCGTTGCTTGGTTGAAGCGTGGATGACATCTCCTCAGTGACAGTGTGATGAGGACGGCATGGCTACAGGCGGCGAGCTCGGTGCGGCAGCGTGGACGGATTGGCGGGTGGGGAGTGAGGATGAAGAAGGTGGGATGGGACCAGGAGGAGACAAGGAAACGGGCCAGCCTAGGAAAACAAAAGAGGAGATGTGCTGGGCCAGATTATGTTTTGGCCCAAACAGGATTTCGAGGTTTTCATTTCCTTTTTCTTTTTAATTTCAAACTTTAATTCACATATTGGTTTGGGGGTTAAATTCAAATCCTATTTTTATTTGTTTTCGAATTTCCCAATTTGGACTTAAGTTTGCATTGTATTAATTGATTTTTTTGCAAAATTCAAAGTCCAAGAAAATTTCAATTGACTTACAAAAATTCAAATAACAATCACATACATTAAAAATTTTAAAATCCCACATTTTTTTCTAGCATTTGGTCACAATTTGTTTGATGTTATTCGTGATCATTGACACTCTTGTTGACATTGTAAGATCCGCAGTCTACCGTGAGAAAGATAAAGAAGTTCAACATGTTCATCGACTCAACGGCTTGGTGATAATATATTGTTCATCTAGACTCTTCAATGTACAAATGAGGTACTTATGCACTTTTAATAATATTTTGTTATCATTAATATAAACCAGAGGATTTCTTTTAAAAAAAAGTTGGAGACGAGGTTGTTCTATTTAGCATCACAAAAATGCATGGAGAAGAATTACAAATAGTTAGCAGGAACCAGTGGTACTGAACAAAATGTACAATCTGAAAAACACACACATACTATTTGCTAGGTAGTGTCCTTTGTTGTTGCGTAAACTGTGATCGACGATGGATGCTCCTCCCGGGAGTTTTTTTTTAAAAGGAATGTCCGTTATATTAATAAAGGAAGGTTCCTCCTAGGAGTTCTCAAGCACAAATTTGACGCATCTTCAATTCCAACTAGATTTGTTCGTAAATGGTACTCCTTCTGTTCTTTTTTACTTGATGTTTTTAATTTTTTGCGATCTTCGAGATGCGGCTTTGACCGTTATTTTTTATAACTTTACATTAAGATGTAGTAATAAAATTATAATATTATGATAGTATTTTTAACGACAAATCTAATAATATAATTTTTATGTAGTCAATCTAGATAGTTTTAAATCTATTGGTAGTCAAACTTTAGAAAATTTGACTGCATGAATTCTAAGAAGTCAAGTAAAAAAAAACAAAGGGAGTATTACAGAGTGATGAAATATTTAGACTAGTCAGGAATCTCGGTGAGGGGGTGAATACTGCATGAAATGCACTTAGCGCTTTATTTTTCGCTCATGCAACGTACGTACGATCGATTAATTAACTGGAAGGATGATGCAATTCAGTACAGTAACAAAACGAATTAAAGAATACATAATAATATCAATGTTTGCATGCTACGTACAAGTATCAAGTAACTCCAAGATTCCAAAGTCGACGAACTAAAAACTATTCATCATGCATCCATGCTGCATATATGCATGTTGCACCGACGATGATCAATGCAGCCCGTCGATGCGGCCGGTGTGCAATTTTTTCAGCTGCCCTGCTTATCCACATCAAACGAACAATTTTTTATCTGGTTCGATCACTTTGGCGAAATATGCTTCACAATAAAATGGCTAATGCCTTTTTTTTCCGATGCGCTTCGGCGAATGTACAACCAAACTATGCAGAAAATTTTTATTCTGCGGGAACAGTAGGGCATGACATGCTGAAATACAAATAAATAGAGGGATTGTCTATTCGTAAGGTGACTAAAATTTTCTTACCAAAAGTCATATTTTTTATCCATTAGATCAACATCCAATTATATAGTACATCAATCTCTGCACTAATTCAACGGCCACAACAATTGACATAAATCTAAGAAAATTTTAGTCGACTTAGAAATAGCAAATCCGATAAATATATGTGGTTGTCTATTCATAAGGGGACTGAATTTTTCTGCATAAGTCACTTTTTTTATCCATTGGATCAACATCCAATTATATGGTGCATTAATCTGGGAGCATATCTAGTGCACAAGCACCATTTGGTGCACATATGGAAAAACTTTTAGTTTAGGTATCAAATTAGCATAAAAAATTCTGAAAAAAATTCTAGATGTAATTTATGGTGTTTTGTTTCATCCTTTAAAATTTGAAGTTCAAACTCAAAGTATGTTAGAAGAAACAAAAAAGAGAAATTCACTGTGGATAGTATGGAAAGAGGAAAGAGGAAAGAGAAAAGAGGAAATGTTACTATTCACAGTGAATTTCTCTTTTTTGTTTCTTCTAACATACTTTGAGTTTGAACTTCAAATTTTAAAGGGTGGAACAAAACACCATAAATTACATCTAGAATTTTTTTCAGAATTTTTTATGCTAATTTGATACCTAAACTAAAGGTTTTTCCATATGTGCACCAAATGGTGCTTGTGCACTAGATATGCAGCCCATTAATCTCTACACAAATATAATGATTACAAAAATTGACTTGGACTTTAGAAAATATTTTCCATAGACCATAGATGAGTATATTAATGGATCGCAGTAATCAACTTTGTCGTTTTGCTACAAATCATGGAAAAGCAGGAATATTATACTTAACCTTTACTGTATATACCAGCCAAAAGCACAGTAAAAATCGAGAGTTGCTCCTCGCACCATAAGGCAGCTTCTATCATGAGAGAAATGAATGCTCCTCTCTTTTTTTTTGTAAGACAAATGACTAATTCTACATAAATACGATGAACAGTTATCATTAAGCAATCTGAAACGATGGAAGATAACCATCCATAAATCATACATGAATACATGACGAAAGAAATTTCATATAGCCAAGTAGTTTAATGGGAAGGCCAAAGCTCACAATAAAAATCGAAGAGTACTGTGACAAACCCAAAACAAATAGCTCCGAGTTACACAGACATATACACATCCTCTACAGGTTCTCGAGTGTTTAGCTCTGCTTCACCAGGGCTACAAAAGCTTACATTGCTTCGTAAAAGCAGTAGATTTCCTGCATATTATCCACAAAGAAATCATTATAACAGAGGAAAATAAACGAATGAAAGAAGTGTTGGATTGATCTCTCTCCCAATTAGCCCAACGGCTAATCGGGCCTTGATCCGCGCCCTGATCGGGGGTGCCCAGCCCATCTATTGGCTGGTGGGCCCCGTCATGCAAGAATATCTAAAGGGGTGGGGCCGCGGCTCCAAGCACGAGGTTCGCTGAGCCGCAAAACCCCACCGACACAAACCCTAGACCGATCTAGAGGCGCGCGTGACGGAAGCTTCACCGAGCCGCGCCGCCACCACCTCCGCCGCCAGAGACGTCGCCGCCAGGAGACGCCGCTCCTTCTTCCCCGACCGTCGCTGCCGTCGCGAGACTCACCAACGAACCAGCGATGGCGGCTCCTCCTCCAATGCATCGGATGGTTAGTAATGATGTCTACTCCTCTCTCTCCTCTCCCTTCTCTCGAATCCGATCAAGAGCACCCCGCAAGAAATTATAACAATTCAAGAGATATTAACAATGGTATCGAGGGAAGATCGGGCGGGCTTACGCTTTTAGTCGGCGACAGTCGCCCTTGCTACACTGCCCTCCGGTGGTCAGCACGCCCTCCGCCTCGCTGGCCATTGCTCTGGCTCCGCCGGGTCTGGCTGACGCCTGCATTGCCGTTTTTTCATTTGCCGCTGCCAGCCATGCCGCTCTTTTTATTGCCGCCGCCGCCCAATCCGTGTTTTTGGGGAGGAGCCATGAATGAGGTAGGGTTTGGGGCGGTTTTTGTTTGGGCAAAAACCCTCCGCCCGTCCGATCGATGGACGGCCGTGATCAAAGGCGGGCTTAAAGGGGAGGGTCATGGGTGTTGGCCCAAGAAGATACCATAATGCTTTCATGCTTGTTTTAGGTCTGAGTGGGCAGCGTGGAACAGCCGTGATTTCACTAAATGCTGCTTGCACAATGAAATCCAGAATTGAATTTTTTGGGGCGCCGACACGGATCCATACATGGGCTTCCCAAGACTTCAAAGCCCCCTACCTAAGCCTCGGCGACAGACCTCACTTCACGCTCCGTCAAAAGTGGCCTAATTGATGAATAGAATTTGATTCAAATCTCAGAAATTTTGCACCAACGTGTTAATTTTTTCAGAGATTAAATGTGTCTGATATAATGCTTCAATAATGAATTATTTTTAGAATAATTACGCTTTCACGCAAAAGTTAATGTTTGATTACTCTTTCAATTAAATTCAACCAACGGAGAATTTAATTTTTGAGAATTGTTGTGAATTATGATATTGTTATTTTCGACCAACGTTGATAATAACAAGATTATAATTTCTAATTGATGTTTTTATGCATTATTTCTATTTACTTAACGGTGATGTAGTTTTAATGTATAGATAAAATTGATTTAATTGTATGTCGATTTTTGACCAACGTTGGAAATAAGGCATATAATTTTCTGATACGTTCTCACTTTATTTGAACTAAATTTTTCAAAGGATACAACTTGATGAGTTGTATCAAAGAGATCCCCACTCTCAAAGGAGATAACTATGGGGAGTGGAAGAAAAAGATAGACTTAGCGTTTATCTTGGCCGAGGTGGACTGGTCCTCACTACAAAGACGTCCCACCGATCCCGAGGCGCCAAAGTGAGAAAAGAAAATGAGGACGACATCGCTAAGGTAGAAAAGACAGAGGGACCATGCTCCCTTACGGATGTCTTATGACCTTGAGCATAAGAATGGACCACACCAACAAGAAATGTATGGTCAGGATAAAGAACACGATTGAGCCTGCACTGGGCTCAATCGCAGAGTGTGACACTGTCACAGTAGTACCTTGAGAAAATAAAGAGTCGGGCCATCGCTCTTCAAAGACTTATGCTACATGACTAATTAAGCGACTTGTGATGTAAAGGTACTCGGTGGTGGCAAGGGCATAAGAGAGCACATACTAAGGATGAGCAATTTGGCATCCAAGCTTAAACCAATGGATTTGGCTCTCAAGGATGAGTTCCTTATTCATTTGATTTTTGCTTCCTTGTTTTAAAAGTTTGACACCTTTGTTGTCAACTATAACATGCAGCCCGAGAAATGGGACTTAGAAAAGTGCATAGCTATGTGTGTGTAAGAGGAGGAAAGAATTAAATCCTCACATGGTGGTTCCATCAACTATGTGAAGGACAACAAGAAAAAGAACTTCAACAGTAACTCCTTCTCAAAGAACAAGGGAAAAGCCACTATCCATCAGCCTCAACAGAATAAGTTTGCGAGAGACAAAGATCGTTGTCTTCATCAGAAGAAGACGGGACACTACAAGAAGAACTGTCCGATTACTTAAAGATGATAATGGCAAAGAAAGGTGAGAACATTATTACCTTTATAAATGAATCCTCAGTATGTACAATATTCAAATCTACTTGGTGGATTGACTCAGAGCAACTGTTCATGTTGCTAATTCTTCAGGATTCCGTTCGACGAGGAATATGCAAAGAAAAGAAAGATGCGTTAAAGTCGCAAATGGAGTCCAAGCTAAAGTTGAAGCCGTTGGCGATCTTTCATTAGAGCTAGCTGATGGCTTCACTCTTTTACTTAGAGATGTTCTTTATGTTCCCTCTTTACAGAGGAATTTGATTAGTGTTTCATGTTTGGACAATAATGGTTATAATTGTCATTTTGGAAACGGCAAGTGTGAAATAATGTTTAATAAAGAATGTGTTGGTCTTGCCATCTTACAAAATGAGCTTTATTTGTTATCATTACGTGATGATGTGAATGTCGTAATGCGATAATGGGAACGTCGCGTGCGAAAGTGAATGAATCTCGTCTACAAATGTAAACACAAAACGAAAGAGAACTCTAGATCGTCGTCGAAATTATGGCACTTGCGTTTAGGCCATATTTCGAGGGGAGAATAGAAAGACTAGTTAAGAATGACATTCTTCCTCCATTAGAGTTCTCGGACTTAGAACAATGCAGAGAATGCATCAAAGGAAAATATGTAAAGAAAATTAAGAAAGATGCCAAAAGAAGCAGGTGAGTTCTACAAATTATTCACACGTATATTTGTGGTCCTTTTCCGTGAAAAGTGTGGATGGTTATGACTCGCTCATAACATTCACGGATGATTACTCCGCTATGGATATATTTATCCAATCAAAGAAAGAAATGAAGCCTTGGATAAATTCAAGATATTTAAGGTCAAGTTGAAAACCAACACGATTTAAAGATTAAGATAGTCCGATCGACCGGGGGAGTACTACGGTCGACATACCCGTATGGACAAGTTCTGGACCTTTTGCAAGGTTTTTACAGAAAATGGCATAGTGGCCCAAGATTCCACACTGGCGAACCTCAAAGAAATGGAGTAGAATGAAAGACGCAACTGCACTCGATGGATATGGTGCGAAGCATGATGAGCTATTCCACACCGCCATTGAGTTTATGGATGGAGGCGTTGAAAACCGCCATTCATATTCTCAACAGAGTGCCTAGTAAGTCGATTGCCCAAAACACCGTGCGAGTTGTGGATGGAAGAGTTCCTCACTAAACCACTTACGTGTGGGGGAGTCTCGCCGAGGCTAAAGTATTTAACCCAAACCTTGGGAAGCTTGATCCCAAAATGAAAGTTGCCATTTCATTGGCTACCCCGAAAAGTCAAAAGGTTTTCGTTTCTCCGTCGCATGAGATATACAAAGTTTGTAGAAACGAGACACGCTGTCTTCTTAGAGGATGAAATAATGAGGGGAAGCATGGTAGTTCGAGAGATTGACCTTGAAGAGAAGCGGACGTATGCGCCCACTCCGATGATTCAAGAGCCATTCTTCACACTACCTGCTGTCGCTGCACCGACGGTGCAAGACACTGTGGTGCCAGCACCTGTTATTGTTCCTCCTGTGGCAACAATGAATGAAACATCAGATGAATGAGATCTTCTTTCAACGAGGTAAAACAGCTTACTTAACAACGAGCAAGGCTGTTTTGGCTCGCAATAAAGCTAGGGTCCTGATCGAGCAAGACTACGTCCTATCTATCTACCTCTCCAAACACAATATCTTGAGTACCTATGATGGTGACTACATCTGCTGGCATGTGATGTTTGGACATAGAATCGAGTCCTTGTGAATGGGCAAAGCCAGTGCTCTTATTTTACAACGGTAGGGACGACATTACTCCCATTATTGACAAGAAAGACACCAAATTCACCTTTAGGTGCTTCAAGCTATGATATAGGTAGAAGGAGCTGTACGGAAAAACCTTCAGATAAAGTTCAAATGGTGAATTGAGGTAGAGTAGACCGATGATCCGGTAGTCATTTGGCGGCTATGGAAAGAAAAAGCTTGCATCTGCTCCCCTAAACTATAACAGTCCCATCTCTCTCAAACCTAATGTGGTAGTTTCCCATCATAAGGCTTTCCATCTATAGATTGATTGAGCCATTACCCACCAAGGATCCCATTCGTTCAAAACTCGCTTGATCGCTTCTATAGATAAGGCGAACGCCCTTAGTTCAAGATTATAACACATAGTCTCCGACGCTCTACAACCGCTAACTCAAGCGCCTCGCTATGAGAATGACGCGTCGCTAACGCTCGGCTAAGTCGTCGAACCTCGCTGACCATTCGCTTTCTCAAGAGGAAAGCGCTTCTCTTGCCCCTTAACTTAATAAAGTATTTGGAAAAGAAAGAGATTCTTGGTTTTATTGCTCCCGCTTCCTCATCTACGCCGTCAAGCCAACTTAGCTTTTGGGAGGTGAAAGAGGGTTAAAGCGGACATTTCAAATGACAAAGATCGAAGATATCTATATACACAGAACGCTTATTCCGGATGCGTTAGGAAAAAGTAGCCTACTTGGATGAAAGCGGGCACTCTCGGCTCGGAGGTAGGCACTCTCGTCTTTCAACCCCACCGCCACTTTGAATTTAGTGGGCACTTTTACTTACAATGACCTCTCGATTTGCAAGTGAATGGGGCGGTCGCGTGGTGAACGGAAGGGTTCATCAAGCCATTTCTGCTTTAACCCCTAAACAAAATAGGAAGAGGGTACTTGACTAATAGGGGCAATTGCATCGCTTTCATCGTGAGGGACCTCTTGATACCTTATGTTCACTTCCTAACTAGTAGCCGGTTTCTGTCACGGAAGCCTTTTCCCGATCGCGGAGCCCCAACGAGGAAGGTGTTAGTGCTTTCTCATGGGGTCAATAATGCTAATCCTCTTTTGTGCCGGGAAGAAGATAAGAAAAGCGAAGCCTTCTCTTGGTTTCCCAACTTTGTTGCTTCTAAAGGCTGCCCTCTCTACCGGATTTTGGTCCACCCTCTGCGAGGATCCCGTATCCGTACATCGCCTTCTCCGGGTTCCCGTGGTTCCTATGCGCCGCGTTTCCGGTCCTTTTCTTTTAGTGCTTTGACCCGGCGATAGCTTGACGCGCTTTCCGTGGATAAGATGGCGGCGCTCAAATCACTAAAGAATGGGGCGGCGGTGGTCCGCCGCAAGCTCGTTCGATCTTGGACGCGTTACATTGGAATCTGAAGCACCACCACGAACGCTACACAGGCGTCATGCGGTCTTGCGGTAAGGCACCACCTGTTGTGCGGCCACCAACTCCGGCGTGTCGCCTAGTTATCCTCATCAAGCCACAACCTTGATGTCTAGCTTCCTAACCGGTAGACGGTTCCCTTTCCCGGATCAATGAAGAAGGGAGAAGTCGGTTGATTCTTCCAAGAACCGAAGCGCTATGCCGGGCGAGGGACGGAAAAAAATCGCTCGAAGAAAGATATTGGGGTTCCCAATGCTTCTCCACGCCCAACGAGATGCGCCAACCTCGGGATGCTTTACTCCTAACCCCACGACGTTCCGAGATCGAGCTTAACACGAGTCTCGGTTAAGAACGGCGATGATCTCGTTCACACGGTGCACGATTCCATGGATAGTTTCATTCGAGATCGTGATGGAGGACATAGCTACGATCATCGGCTTTGATCATGCCACTAGGCATTTGATTAGACATTGCACAATGATCCGAACACTTTGTCGCATCTCTTCGATCACGGATCTGATGAACGATCATAGCGATCTCCTCCGTACCCTCTTGATACGCCAAGATCCGATTGGTCATGAACATCGTGAGGTGCCGCTCTTCGCGAATCCCAAAGATACCCCAAAGTTGGGATGGGTAGGCCCACCACTTCACTTTTTCACTTTCACTTAGGCCCGGCCAAGTCGGTGGGGACCTGTCGGCCCTTCCCCCAAAACAAAGCAGACGTGGGAGTTTCCTTCATACGGCTCGAATCATTCTCGATGCCCCGAGAGGCATCTTTCCTTATGATCTGGTGGTTCACACGCATAAAACGCGAGCACCGGCCGCAACAAAGAAGGAACTATGACCAATAGAGTCGGACACGAGCGTCATACTTCTTTATCTTGTGATGGTTGAGGAGTTTCTTTCTCGGAGGGTGCGGGGCGCTTATGAGTCCGTGCCTTCCGTACCACCACAGTCGTTCTTGGGCAGATCCCGCTCCTAAACATAAGGGAGGATAGGGGAAAGGGCCGGCCTATCATATAAATAGGGTTGTAGAAAGACCACGTATTTTCATTCGACGTTCGGCGCCCGATTCGATCGGCGAATTTGGCGAGTGATCTGCTTTGATCCAGAGAAAGCCCGGTCGGCCACCTTTTGGTCGCAGTCACGTGACCTACTCGGCCTTCGCTTTTGAGACTTCCTCTACCCACATCTCTATGTGCCCGCAAAGACTTTCATATGGAGAAAGATGGGCTTACCATGTTCCATCAATAGCACCTAACCTATGCCGATTTTGGCGGACCGTGCTCCACCGGTGAACTCATGCGGTTCCGACGTGCCCGAGGCCGAGGCGAATCCGTTCACGGTCCGTGGGATAACACCATTCGAAGGTTGATGGCCCGCCCGCCTAGAATAGGAATCTTTGGTGGGCTTACACATTCGCTCACTTACGTTGTCCCCTCGGCTCACCTAGCCCCGCGTCGTCCCCAAGGCTTCACACAAAATCTTCAATGACAACATATGCATGCTTTTTGTAGGGTCAGCGTAACCGTTGTTGCTGATGGGAACTTCCCCATATTGCTATCAATGTCTTCATGTCGCACGACCTCTTAACATTACACCACCAATCCCCAATCCTTTGCTTGCGTGCAAAGGATAAAGATACCAATATCCACTAATCGTTGTTTCGGAGACACGGTTGCGGTTGACATCTCTTCTAATTCGCCGACACGAGAAGCAAATTGTTGTGTGGAGGAATCAATATCTCGACATAAGCCAAGAGGCGGATCTTGTGCCACTCCACCGTCGTATGAAACTGCATGCATCCTGCTCTGGGACTCTTTCATAGAATTCCAACAATTTCTCCCGCTCCTCAAAAGCCCAAAGGAACGGAGTTGATGCTCCCACATCCATAGCATGAGTAGTTGAAGCAAGTGAATGATTTGAAATTCGAGTTATTTCACGAGAATAACACTCGTATATATTGAGCTCGTAATGGTACCTCACAATTCAAAAGTCTCTCTCTACCGAAGAATGAGCGTGTTCTTGGGCCATCGTAGAAACATAGATAGGGTCAACGACGGAACGAACAACGAAACTTTATGATGACTTTTTTAGTACCGTTCACTTGCATCACATACACAAGTGCTCTCTGAACCGTGCAATAAGGTCACCCATAACACGGCTCTCCCACTAGAGTTACCTTAGCCCCGGCCATGCTATTCCATGATATTGGAAAAATGGCAGCCTAACTACTTATTATCATCGTCTTGAAAGTTTGGGTGCCTTTTGAATATGAGTGGGGCTCCTAGTCTAGGCGGCGCCGTGAAGCCAAACCGAAGGAAGAGCAAAGGGCGAGGCCACACCCGCCGAATAGGAGGGGGCTTAGCTCGGATCCCGCCGCTGCGAAAATGAATGGATCGAAAGGGGCTGGGTTCTATTTCCGGCGGGCAGAGGTGAAGGCCAAGAAGAAGAGAAGTCGCCTTCCGGTAAAGGAAGAGGATAAAAGGTGCTGTCATCTATCTCGACTGTTTCGAGGCGTTGGAAATGAAGACCGGCTCGAGAATCACCGGCGTGCTTTCTCTCCCCCATCGTTTAGCCAACAAAGAAGTCATCCTTGACTTGACGATTGACTATTCCATCCCTACCGAGCCGCCTCTTGAAGTATTTACCTCTGCCTTTCTTTTTTAGAACATACCCTTCAAATCAAAAAGCAAAAATCAAGAAAAGTTCCTCGTCTGTGATTTAATCGGCCCTAAGGGAGTTTACTCGACCCATTCTCCGATCTCACTTGCGCTCAAGTGTGCGACTCAGTATGAGGACCTCCTTCCCTTTGCTCTGCCCACTCTCCGTTCACACGGTTATCAAAGCGGAGGAAGGGCGGGCAGCAGTACCACGAGCCCTCTGTCCCCACACATCTATCAAGAAGCAAGTGTAGTTCACCGGTTCCACCAATGCTCCTATCTCTCGGCAAAGATCGTGTGAGTGTGCGATTATGCTTGGATGCTTCGCCATGGAATAGATCGACTCAGTTCCCCTTCTTTTCGGTGCACTCGCTTTGTATCTCCGACAAACAAGGAAGGACGGTGGGAAGAAAGCTGCCCTAGCCTCTGTCGGTCGATCATTCCGCCGCATCTTGCATTCACGCCTCCGTTTGATGCCGCCGGGAATGTAGTTGTAGATACGTGAGTCTTAGTGGGTCGTTGGCTCCACCTCTTATCTCCTTCTCGACATCTTTGTAGTCGCCGCCATATTCAATATGTCACTTAGTCATATCTCGCCTCGCGGGTCAAACCTCCGAAAGAAAGGGAGGAGGACTTCATTCGATGACTCGCGATCGCCCTCGAGCGATCAAAATAAGGTAAAGCTTGAAGATAAGTTTTGTACTCGATTAATTTCTCGGTCCCTCTAGTCGGGTGGGCGCGCCGCCGGATCCCCCGAAACTGTGACGTGCGGGTCTCCCGCATGCGGCTCACGCCATTTGAGGTGGCCCACCCGGCATTCATTCGCAAATCAGAGTGAAATTGAGATCGCTCGACCTCGGAAGCTAATTGGCGTGTAGGCGTACTGTTCGTCTACCGTTGATCAGATCTATTCATTGATACATTGGCTCGCTCCCCCTCTTTTCCAGAATGAATGAGCCGCTTTCGGACCTTCCATTTCCGTCAAATGACCCGGCTTCCCTGGCTCTTCCACCGTCTGGGCTCCCTTTCCTCCCTATGCTCCCCGGTGCAGCCCACCACGCTTCGCGCTGCGGCGTTTTCGCGACGGTCTTTGCGATAGTGCCATCCTCCCCGCAGTCAGTCAGTATGGGTGGGTTGTCCCTTGTTGCTACGTTACATTAGGCGCTATGAATTCTGAGAAATTAAGTGGTTGACTTGGACAAGAAGGGGTTACACGTTCCTTGTCCGAGATGTGAGGTGCAGGTGGTGATGATCACCCCGGGTATCGCTTAGCGCCCTTGACGGCACTCCAGACCCGCCACGCTCGTGAAAACCAGTGTCGGTCCTCCGAGGCAGATGTGTGGATAACGAGGCCACCTTCACAACTTTCTCCTTCTATCTTTATCCAAAGTCGGGTAGGGCGGTTAAGCTGAGTTGCTCAACCGTCCCTTTGCCCGGTGCTCATGACGCGCTCTGGAACCTCCACCGTGCTAGCGGCATAGGAGCCTACTCGGCGTCGGCCAGGTCCTGACCGGAGTGATCAATATGTGGTTCATACGTTCCACCACTTCTCCGTTCATTTCCAATCGATCGTGAAACACCATGAGCAGCAGGATGTTGAGGTCCGAATTGAAGTGAAATTCTTGATTTGCCCATTCCTAGTCGTCATGGGAAAGAAATAAGAAAGAAATAAGAAAGAGATTATTCCCCTAGAGCTTGTCCAAGACCACCAAGACTCAAAATGCATCTCCGCGCGTCTACAGGCGCTTTTATTAGCCGCCTTGCATGCAAGCGAAGCGCTATTGGCGGCAATTAATAGCTCATCGGCGATGATTGATCTGATCGATCGATGCCCTCGATTATTCCTCGATAGAAGGATCATGGCGCCCGGAAGCATTCCATCCAGCAGCATCTCCTTCAACCACGCGAGGACAAAAGCGATGTTAGCTACATTCGGCGTTCACCGCACAGAGGCGATCTCGAACACTACCTATGATAATAAATCCAAAGGAAAGGTCGAAAAAATGATTCAATCGACTTTAACAAAAATAGCAATCCCTACCACGTAATAGTACCAATAGAAAGAATCTTGAGGCGGTATATATATCTATAAAGATTACTCGGAAAGGGTAATACAGATCAAAGAGCTTGGAACAAATACCAAAAAGCTCGATGATGACCCGCCAGAGAATGAGATGGAGGAGTTCAGAATTCATGGGATTGGGGGATTTTGAAATTCATCGACAATGCATTCACATTCCTCTGGGTTCTCCAAAGGAGGTTTGGAGAATTTTTAGTTCTTTCTGTGAGTATTCTTTGTCTTGGCTATCAAGTAAGCTTTTGAGCATTCTTTTCCATCGATCCCCTTCTTCATCATCATGGCCAGCGTGTTCCTTGAAGCGCACGAAAGTGGTAGCGGAAGTTATTATTTTCTTGTATCTCACTTCCCATTTTGGAATTCTCATGGTTTGACTTGGATCGATGCTTTTCATATATTCTTTTCTTTTTTCTTTCAAAATGTGCCCCAGAGATTCAATTGCTCTCGCCTATCAACTAGCGATGTAGGGGCGGGGAAGGGTTTCTAGTAGAAGGTTCCCTCCACCTTGAACTATCACAATTAGGACCACCCTTTGTGTCTATGAAAAAGTCCTCCGGGTTCGTGGGTCATGGAGGGAAATCTGGCGCCTCGATGATCCACAATGTTGGAAAACTAGTGGTGTCCATAGAGGGCTCCACATGTGGCGTAAAATAAGTAAAAACTAACCACCTTTTCCAAAAGAATGACCAGAGCTTTACAAGAAAAAAAAAAGTCTCGCTTCATCGAACCCAATGAAGCAAAGAGCGAGCCCGGCATCCAAAGAAACGGAAAATACCATAAAGTTCAAAATGACAATTAATAACATTGATTCAATTGGCATTGACATAATAAGAATATTTCGCCTATTAAGGAGAGGGCCCGGAGATCTTGAATCGAGAAAGTGGCATTTTCTATCGTAAAATGAATCCGCTTCGATGGCCATGGCCCTCTTTTGCATCACTACAATTTTTTTTCCAATCCCCTCGACGGGGAGGAAGAGAGGAGACATCAATGATGGTCCTATCTTCCGCTCGATAGAAAGCATTACTTTTTCACTAACAAAATCGGAAAATCGGACCATCTATTTGTATGGGTTCACTCTCATCGACGACCTTTTGGCTCGAGCCCTTAGGCTTTTACTAAGCATTGCCCCATTCGTTCTTCACTCTACGCAATTACACGTGAGAGCTATAGCCGACAAGTCAATCTGCTAGACCAATATCCCTATTCGTTACCTTCCATTTGGTCGACCGCCATTCTCAACCATATTGCCTTTTATCCCGTCCGTGTCGGCCTCCGCATCACCAGTTTGACTTAAGTTAGGGTCACTTGCTTTTCTTTTTCGGATAATTGCTCTATTTCTTGGATCAACTCCTTTGTTAGTCAAGGCTGTATTTTTCTATTCTTCTAACGGATTTTTAGCTATCTTCTACATTTTATGTCTTTTGCTCTTCACTTGCAGTTTGTTTCTTAAACAGGGCCCTTTTGTAATCTTTGTTGCCTACGCTCATACCAAACAAGCAACGGATTGAGCAACTAGCGAAAGAACAAGCAACGGATTGAGCGCACTAAGCGCCGAAAAGTTGCTAGCGTGCTACGCAGCATCCGTTTTCTTGCTTTCGTTCTTGCGTTAGCTAGCACGCGCATCCGTTTTCTTGCTTGGTCACTAATCCACTTATTTTCCTCTATCTATGTCATTATTGCCTTACGGGTTTGTGTGTCTAGTCCTTCTTTGCACCTTATCATTATTGCTGACTTTCACTTTAGTACTTTACACTATGGACCTTAGTTCGAAATATGAATATGCAAAAACTTTCTTGTTAAAGTACAATCGAGGAGTGATGTCGTATTCAAAACATTCAAAACCAATATACTATTAGGATCCGCGTGTACAGGCTATGGAGTAATCAGACTCATTTTTTCCAAATATCCTTTTATTTGTATTTTTACTTAGATCAATGTTCTATTGTTAGTAGAACACTATATGTTTATTTCTGCGCTAATTTACGCCCAACAACCAATTTGACACTAAGGATATTGTGCTTTCTGCTTTTCGGCAGATTATCCAACAATCTAGATTTAGATTCAATATGTACTTTTTTACATAAGTAAATCCAAAATGTTAATTGAAATGTTATGATTGAATATGAATACTTGTTCTATTTTTGGTATCTCTGTGGCGGGTGTCTTATCGATTCTGATTGTGAAGATCAACTTTCTCGATCTTGAAAGCTTCCTAGATGCCAAAGTCTTATTTTTCTTCTGATCTTCGTTGTACCTTTGGAGTCTTACCGTTCTCTCATTAAAGTATGATCTTATTTTAATGAGCTTGAACATGCTTTACATTTTGCGTTTTCCTTCCGTCCTTGATGCTTTTCTGTCTCACCTTAGCTCTGAGATAGGAGAGTCCCGCTAAACCAAGAAAAAGATACATACTTGTTTTCATAGGTAGGCCTCTCTCTCCTGAGAATGGGATCTAAAAGACAATGATCAAAACCCATCCAGCAGTCTTCTCTCTTCAAAGAGAGCATCAAAAGCGGATCGAAAATCAGTCAAAATCCCGTGGAAAGTGACTCTGCCTTTCTATTGGTTGTGTGCTATTCCCTCATCATTTGGCTTTGCCCTTCCTCCTCGTTTTTCTTTGAGATTGGCAATCTTATCCACTTTTTTACTTTGCTCCACACAGATGAAGGCCACTTGTCTTGTCTCCGCTCTATCTTACCCGAAAGTGGGAAATACACTCCCCTATTGGTTAAAGCAGACTCGTATGCCTATTACGATCTTGGAGGGATCACCACCTCTTCTGCTGAAAGATTCCGCACTGCACTTAAAGCCCTCTTTCACAAGACATTTGGTTGAGAAGGATTTGGTAAACCTAGAGATCTGATTACGGTATAGGGTAAATCAGTTCTTTACGCTTCACAGATGCTTGTCTTTTGCATTCGCCTATGCCCGTGAAAGGATTGAGATACATATTTCTATCTAGTCGAAAAGAGCACAAAAGGGAGTGGTTTCTATATAAGTTGCAATAAAAACTACTATAACTACATTGAACTATGTCCGCTGGTTATCTTATCAAAGCATTGAAAACTTTCTCGATTGGGTGATCTTTAAGCGTGAAATCGCTTTTCATCCGTGCATCACCCGTCGTGGAAGGTCATATTCTCATTTTCTAGTTGCGAAAGCCTTTATCGAGGAAGTCCACCTTTTTAGGTTGGTAAGTCCCATCGACTCATCAAGGTTAAGTAAGTTGTCTATCCGTCGACACCGCCGACTTCATCGCCTTTGCTCGCGTCGAGATCAACATCGATGAATGAGATCTTCTTTCAACGAGGTAGGGTGGGGCTGGTTAGAGCTTTGTGGTACCCCATAGTCCTGCCTAGTGTAGATGGAAATGTGACTTGAGATATGATCTTTCGGTAGAAAAAGAGTTGTTGGGTTTGCGAGCAGGATATCCTTTTATTAGGAAAACGTCGTGAAGAGTGAACTAGATTATCCCCTTTCTATGGTAGGTCCAAAATACTGTTTCTTTGGTAGAATGATAGCTAAATTGGGAAAGTTTTCGTTTTCTTAGGTTGTATCTACTTGTTGAGACCTATCGAAATGCTCTTGAATGTGATTGAATTTATCAAAATTATCACGCATAGCTAATACGCCGTTGGGCGAGAAGGGAAGACCGGGACCCATGATCCAGCTTAATCAAGAGTGGGTGGAAGAATTCCATGACATTAGTCATTCAAGAGTAGACCAACCTTTTAGTAGCACACTACAAAAGCCGAGTAGTCAACATGCCTTGTCTCCGCCCACCTCTTTTGAATGACCCCATCATATCCATTTTGGTTTTCCAGTAAAACCGAGGCTCTTCTTTTTATTCCTAGCAGCTAGCATCTCCGGACTACCCGATCCATCAAGAGAACGAGAGGTCGAAAGTAGAAGTTTCCCGAACAAGCAGCGGATTGAGCAACTAGCGAAAAGAACAAGCAACGGATTGAGCGCACTAGCGCGAAGCTGCTCTTGCTAGCACGCATCCGTTTTCTTGCTTTCGTTCTTGGCGTTAGCACGCCATCCGTTTTCTTGCTCCATTGAGATCTTCCTTTTTTAGGCTAATCTCTAACCATAGAAATAGGACTTGATGCCCTCGCAGGTGCAGAAGGAGTCAAAAACGTCATTTATTTCGTAGTGGAAAAACAGCCATCTCAGTATAACCAGCTTCAATTGCTTTAGCTTTGTGCTCTTCTTGAGCAAAGTCCGAGAATAAACTTGAAGTGCTTTTCACCTTTCCGCCAAACCAGAACGAGAGCCAAGCGGGTCGATCAGAATGTCCTTCTTTCGCTGCGCTATAACATTCTCGACGTTATAGTCTGACTATCTCGATCTATTCTAAGTAGCACCCGAAAAAGCACACGCTAAGCAGATCTTTACCAAAGCCATATCTCCATAAGCATCCAAAGCTGCCTACTCATTGGTAGTGAAAAAGCAACAACATAGAAATGTTTACGAAGCAAATACCCAAGAGCTGCTCGCCACAAGACATTCTCACCTTTCAGCATATTGAGAGAAAGAAAGATAGGAGTGGTTTCTGCCCTAAAGTAGGAAGAGCAAGCTCAACATGATAGCTCAATGTGTTCAACTCTTGCTAGACAGACGTGGCTTAGATCACGAGTTTGAGACCCGCCCGGGGATGGGGTCCGAGAAGGCATAACCAGAAGAATTGTGAGAAATAAGTCAATTTATCAAGTTGAGGCATTTCGATTTGGATTTCAAATAAAACCAAAAAGACAGAAAAAGACTCCTGCGCCCTCGAGAGCATTCTCTTTCACTTGCATTTCTTCCTGAAGTTGGCTCGAAGACCTGTCCAAGACTGCCTTGATTTTCCCAGTTATTACTCGAGCGCGCTGAGGCAACTCTGAACTAAGCTCAGGGGAGGGGTAGTAGGTATGCTTCAAACCCTCCAGCACCTTGAAGAACGATGGCACTAGATCGGGAAAGATGAATGACCAATGAGGACAGGACAATGGGGGAAGTTGGTAATAGAGAATCCTCCCTTCTTCTTTGCTTTCTTGCCTTCACCTGAAAAAATCCAAAACTAACCATTGGAACCTCATAGGCTACCGAGTTAGGAGATTCATTTTATTTATTACTTTGACAAAGGCTAGTTCCCGTGGACTGAGTCAGTTAACCGTAAGGAAACCTATAGATAATGACTGGTCCAACTCAAATATGTGCTTGAGCCATCTAAATTTATGTCCCAACCTCTTTGTTTGACGCCTACTTGATTGAAAAGAGATCTAGCCAGGCCCTACCTAATCATAAAGGACCAAGCAAGTAAAAAGCTGGATCACCTATGTGGTGCAGTATGCCTTCCCTCATCCACTCCGCTTTTTATGGAATCAGGATAGCACTACCAGCTTCCCTGGCCATTTGTTGATTGACCCTGAAGAGTCCGCCATTCGACATACTTCATTATTCATTCCTCCACGGATTCAATCCTGCACCAAGCATGCTGCACTGAGACATCCCCAACACCTTCACAAGTGGGAGAAGCTACTCGACTTTACTTGAACACACCCGAAAACACACTTCAGTCCTTGGACATAAACAAAAAATGACAACCTTTGTCATATGCGATTTTTCCTCATCACCAATGCCTTATTTCTTATGCATGTCGCTATAGCTAGCTATACATACCTCTTTCTTCTATCTTCCTCTCCTTTGACTCGATATGATTTAGTTTGAAGCACCCAAAAGTTCTCCTTAAACCGGAGATGGATTTTCACGTGTGAGCCAACAAAGGAAGCTTGTTCACGAGGAGCTATAGTTCGAGCTTTGAATAGTCCCATTCCTCCCGCCTTCCGTCAAGATCACCTTATCATAGTAGCCCTTCTTGAAGTAGGTCTTATCTTTTTCCTAGCCGCCTTTCCATTTTTTAAGCCGTTTTCTTTTCTAGTTGAAGTGCTTGACTACCCAGTCCCGATCGTAACACTCTCTATAGTTCTATAGCCTTCTATCCAATGGGTTTGAGTAGCGATTCGCTCTGGCATTTCTAGTACTCTTACTAGCCCTTTATATCTACTTATAGAAAAATGAGTCAAATAAGAAGTAAAATCTACTATAGTATAGTACTAGCCGTAATAGGAAGATGGTGTCTCCCACCCGGATTCTCCACGGTCTCACTTTAGATAAGCTCTAGTCTTTTGATTTGTCTTCCGTGACAGGACCTATCTTTTCTCCCCTTACGCAGTTCCTTTTCAAGCAAAGGCGATCTGGCGCCCTCGTTTAAAGAGAAAGCCCGCCAATCCATAAAGGTAGGCACCAATTGAAGCAAGCTGAATAAGCACTCGCTATCGTCGATTTAAAATAAAGTAGGTTCAATTAAAAGGAATGGCTTTCCCACACTCAATTGCCCTTCCCTTATTTATTGTTGAAAATAACCTTCATCCTCGCCTAAGAAAGAACAATGCACCTAAAGACCAATACGCCTAGTAGGTAAAGTAGTGGTTGGTGGTAGGTAAAGTAGTGGTTGATGGCTATAACAATCTTCACGATCACAAGTTAGTAAGGGAAGGGGCCAAAGGCAAAAGCAATCCAAGGTATGCATGTGTTGCCAATATAAACTCTTCGAGCTCGAGTTTGATTATCGATCTCTTCAAGTATCCCGCATGCAAGCGAACGGAGCGATCCACTATTTCTCGACTTGGAGCACTCTGGGGACCATGGACGAGGTAGTGTAACTGTTCTCATAGAGGCTAGTGTTCAAAGTTGACCATTTCACAGACGATAGAGCCTAGACAAACCGAAGATCCTTCACGTTCTAAAAAATCAAACTCTTTCTTCAAAAAAGTAAGAAACCACTCATTCATCAACAATAGATTCAGAAAAATAGAGCTCAAAGAGGCGGGGTCTAACTCTGTCTTTTATGCATTTTGGTAGCTTGTTCTTAGCTTTGGTCCGTACATCGATGGGACGGGAAAGATAGGCTAACTTTCGGCGAAGAGTGCGAATCCACTGAACTAGTTGCTTCCGTTGACCAATGACCAGCTAAAAGAGAGGACTGAAAAATGACCAACACGAGCTACCAATTTCCACTCTATACGTAAAGGGTTAGGTGTTTGATTTCCGAGTCTTTGGGGACGGACATAGAGACGCTTCTTGTGGCGGGTTCAAGTTCTTCCTTTTTGACTGTGATTACGAGTTCGGGAAGAAGGCTTTCAACCTATTCGATTTAAGTATCTCTCTATCGATTTCAAAGGATCTTAAAAAACAAGGGAATGAGTTTCATTCAATTCATCGAGTTTCATGACACATTGACACTTTTAGGCTTCCACCGATCTGCTTCGTGCGTCTCTATCACTGTATCCCTTAGCTCGGGCTAGGGAGGATGAGCGAGTCGAACCACCGAAATCGAATTCAAACCTTGGTCTATAGGATCTGTCTTGCTTGCCGATTAGGCGAGTTGTTTAGTGTCTTGTGGTGAGGGCTTTTTGAGGAAGTAAGCTTAAGCTAGTCCTCTCGCAAGGTTGATCTGTTTACTTAGTAGTAGTAATGTGGTACGGTTTTTCGTAGAGGCGGGGGCTCATAAGTGAAGATATGGTTTTGAGCTAACTTCCATGATAGGGAGCGAGTGAACTCGTTTTGGTCTCATCTTGGCGAAGATAACCATTTAGTAACCTATAGGAAAAAACCGATGTTTTAAGGTGAGGTTCAAGAATTGAGTAGTGGAGGAAAAAGAGGCAAAGAAAGGCGATATCCTATCCGTCTGACGGTTCGAGAGGAGAGCAAGACCTTAATTCAAAAGAGCAGGCCTTGAAGCAGCGAGTAGAATACTTGGAATCAATCCCTTGAAATCGAACGAACCGCAAACAATTGCCGTAAAGCGTCTCTTCCTAAAACCTATCGAGAATGCTCCGCCTCTCTTTATCCTATGATTATGGAACTAAAGTCCAAAATAGTTTAGCTCCATGTTTTTCATCTTGGCTACTAGCAGGCTTGGCTTGCCCATCTCCTCATAATTGAACTCGCATTCACCGGTCTTGTTCTTGCAGTTGGCCTTTTGAACATGAATGGTAGGAGCTCCAACATTCGATGGTGGCTGAGTTGAACTGTCTTGATATGCTAGTGGATTCAGATGATCCTATTCAAGCTTCTCTTTCCTTGTTGGCTTGGCTAGGTAAACAGGCTATTGCAAAGACTAGAGATGGATGCTATGAGTGGCTATGCTTCGCTCTTTTTCTTGTTCCGCTCTCTTCTCTTCCTTCTCATTGGCGTGTGTCGTGTCCGTCCCTCCCACAGTTAGTCTTGAATAGGACAAGGCTCTTGAAGGATCAATGTTTAGCAATTTGGAATCCAATTTATAAAGTCGGATAATTTTATATACTCGTATTTGACCGCAAGGTAGTTAAGTGGTGGATTGTGCATGCGGTGTTGTATGGCCTTTAATTATTAACATGCGGATGGCGTCTGAAGGTGCATTGTGGTAACTGCTCAATTGTCAAAAATGGAGTTTGTAGATTGTGCAAATGTGAGTGGAGTATGGATAGTAATTAGATTGAAATATATTATGCATGCACTTATACTATGTTTTATCGAGGGTTTTCTAAATAGAACGTATTCCTTATGGTGGTTGGTTCGTGCAATTGTTTAGTTTACTATAGCTTCTCATTACTAGTAGGAAAGTTGCTTCTTTCTGAATGATTTGGTAGATGGTGTGATCCTCGAGAGTGGTAATAACTTTGACATTGAAGGTTCCATTGAATAAATTAATGTAGTTTCAATATTGCCTCAACAACTTCAACGTGGCTCCGATGTCTTGGATGAAAAGAGCTTTAAGCTTGCTCGTCCAAAGCTATAAGCTAGCTCTTACTGAGTTGTACTCGGCGGACAACGAACAATTAGAAGTTAATAAAGTCAACTACAAAAGCATTATATCCATAATCATAGAAAGAATAATCTACAACTTCCTAATCAACTTCATATGGGACACGAGAATCAATTTCATAGTTATAGTGTTCGAAACCTCATCCGCAATAGGAATAGGGCGAACAAAATGATACAATTTGTTTCACTTTTGGTTGTGAAAAGCATAAAGAAAACACATTCATCGGAACACCACACCTGCGAGTGCCAAACGGCTTCTGACTGAATAACGGCGGAACAACCAAGCGGGCGGGCGAACCCTTGAAAGCAAGTACAAAATTCATCATTTACGAGTAACTTAAAATGTGATCCCGCCATGATTTCGATATCTTACCGCTCAAATCCTTATCAGTTCTCATTGCCAAAACATTTGGCATCGTCCTAAACCACCTTTCTTTTCTAATGATCGTAGTGTACGGAACAAGGGTTTTCATCAGCAAATCCGAACCGATTCATATCTCAAGTCCGCTTCAACACGAAAAGGATATAGGATTGGGACCGGAAGGACATTACCGAAATTCCATCCATGATCCTCCTCGGTGGCGAGACTTGGACTACTAGTAAATCAAACCATAATATAGCACCAATGAGATTGACCTCCTACACCAACCCAACAAAACAACTTATGAGAAGGAGAAAATCCGATGTCGGTGAGCCATCACCACCGTAGGAGCGATAAAAGGGCTGTCCTCACGCAAAGGCGAGACCTTAAAGTCTTCTTCCCTTGTTGGACCGCTAATGCCCTCAAACTCGTGAAGTGGCCCCATACGTACTAGTTACCACCAAGAAAAAGCATCCTCGCCAAGCCGATCATTCCATTAAACCAGGGCAGCGGTTGGTGGATCGAATCAAGACTTTGTGTTTTGAGGAGAAGCCGATGCAACAGAGCTTTTACTTCCTTCCTTCCCTTGCGTCGAGATGATCGAGCAGGTAGGGCTAACAACCTGGAATGAAAGATGAAGAAATGATATTGGAAATCCGTTTTCAAGTCTAAGTCTATGAAAGATAAGTAGATAATAACAAAAAGAAATCAAAACCGCCACCCACAAAAAGTATTTCCTTACACACGGAGTCACGAGGCTCGATAATGACCAATGGGTTAGGATCGAGGAAGCTTAGTTTGGATGATGGAATATTCGCAGATTCGATTGTTGAGATACTACAAATCCACTTATCCAACAATTTAAGTCCATTTTCCTACTTTTTACGCAAGGGTTCAAGGGAAAGCATTAGCCCTATCCTTAATATGACTCTCTCACACGGATCTTTCTTTGGGTCGCTACAAAACCCCTATAGTAGAAAATAAGATCGAAACAGGATAAAACGTAGGATAACCCAGATCACTCGGACTAGCTGAACTCTCGAGAACAAACACAACCTAGGTGGTTTGACTAACGTTTTGGCACATTAGACTAACCTAAGACAACTCTGGCTACATTCAGTCCTATCGAGATACAAGTGTTACCAACTTTGATACAACGCAAGTCACAAGCTTGACACAATGAGAATGGTCAGAATCGACAACTCCTGCATCCGAGATTGACAACTCTAGTAACAGAGAATGACAACTCCTCGCAATGATATTGACAGAGCATGACACTCTCAATCGAGCTATCTCAACCGAGCTCAATCCACCGTGAACAATAAACAACACCGAAAGTAAACAACACGGTTATCACAAAACTTGGATTCCGGATTACAACACTATAGGCAATGAACCACCACTAACGGCCCATAACGTTAGGCGATAGTCACGACCGTGGAGTACTTGCCGATCCATCGAGGATCAGATCATTTAGCGAGCTAGCCTCCTTAAGGAACATGTATGTGAGAGTTCAACTTTAGCTCCTCAACACCAAAGTGACGAAAGCCCTATACCACGTGTAGCCACACTCGTCATCCTTTTCTACTTAGTTGGACTTAATCTCTCTTGGTTTATCGGCAGGTTTGTCATCTTTTTCTTCTTGTCTTGTTGTTCTCCGCTTATCGGCCTCGGTGAAGAAGGTGACTTAGGATCTTTCTTCTGTTTCGCAGCTTAGGTGCATCGACCAACGAAGGTTATCAAATCGATTTTCCAAATTTCATGGGCTTCCGTGGTCGAATTTCTCGCTCGGGTTTATTGCATTTTCATGCGGTGATTTAGCTCGAAGTCGGCGATCGATCTCCTACAAGAATGACAGAGGAAAAGAGAGATTGAGAAGAGAGATTCTAGCTGAACCATGAACTAATAAATAAAGCAAGACCGATAGTTCGAAAGCCCCGAGAGTAGAAACAAAGCACCAATTACAGCGGATTGGATTCACAAGGGTCCCAGTTTATGCAAAATAAGGAACATAGTCTATCTCCGATAGATAGGCCAATAGATCGATCTTGTACCGAAAGATGGGGCCTCGCTAACTAGCTAATCACATGCGAGCCCATTTCTTCTCATTAGCTTTGACTCTTCCTAGTGCCCGGCTTTGGATTGTCAAGTAGTTGCAATCGTCTCAAGTCCTATTAACTCAAAGTAAAAGTACTTCTCTTTGTTTGTCGAACCACTGTGGGCTCGGCCCTATATTAGATGACTTGTTGGAATGGAATCCTTATCTTTCTTGTCTATTACTTGTCACTGCGATGGAAGCTTGTTGACACGAATCCTAACACATTTGGGGTGGAATCCTCATATTGTAAAATGCGCTTTAGACAGGCTTTTGGATTAGGGAAAGGGATGCTTACTTGGATCCTAAGCTCAAGGTACCTCTCTCGTGAACTTCTTGTGTGCTTCCCGACTCCTCAAGGCACTTTCGAATGAGAGGCGGAAGAAGCGCATTCTAGTGAATCGAGAAGTCTTTCACAAGATTATTGAAGTGCACTTTCCGCAATAGCCGAAGTTCACCAAGGAGCGAGAAGAGGGAGAGGAGGAATCGATCGCTCAGAAGTTGCTCATTTTTCTCTATCTGTAGGTCCAAAAGCAGCGTGTCGGTCCATTCCGTATTCTCGTTCTCTTATAAAGAATGGGTCCCTCCCCGCATTTCGGATAGCGAGATGCAAGAGAAAGACTATGTACTAGAGCCCTAACCATCGGGACGGATACAAGACTAATGTTGACCCGACCTTTCTTGATTAAAACAGCTTTGCAAACTCTAGGCATCCACAATCGAGATCATAGACTTTCTTATGATATGATATGGTCACCCCACACTCTCCATAACCTAAAGATATGACTTCGCGACAACAGATCCGCGATGGCATTGTCATTGCCTGAGAGCATAATCCAAGAACTTAACCCCGGGCCTATCCTTCATGCAAAGATACCACACCGCATATGATGCGTGAGTGTGAAAACACAGCCATGAACCGTCAAACCCTAGAAGTAGCACCTTTGTAAACCGTAAAGATAATAGGGCGAAGGTCCTTTTACGTAACAGGCAAAAAAAAAGCACATAAAATGGAAATTCATGACTTGGCTAATCGACGGTCAAGGCCAAACAAACTAAACAAGACACCTCCACTTAAATCTATCGGCAAAGAGTCGAGCTTTGAGATCGATGGAAAACAAATTACTTTGACCGAGCAAGGGGTCCGTCGATCGGAAGACGACGAAGCATCCATCACCTAAAGGCCGGACTCGGGCGAAGCAGAGGATTTGCTATGGCAAAGACCCTCACCTTCCCACTATCCTCTAGCTTGACTCGTAACATACCTAATTAAGACATTTACTGAGAGGGCTCGTTGCTAAGTGCTACAAGATCTAGTGCATCGGAACTCATGGTTATGGACCCGAATCCTTTAGTATGGATAGGAGGTAGGGTTTTTGGTTCTTTCAAAATGTCACTTTATTTGCGAGTAGGTTTCAGAGAGGGGCATTATGACTTCCCTTCCTTCCATCTAAGCTTTGAGTGCGATTCCAAACATACAACATTCTCCTGCTCTATCTTCTATGACCTCCAAGGCGGAGCGAGATTTGATAGGCGAGCAAGAGCTCTTAAAGTCTACCCTGCTAGCTTCTTCATTCTTCGATCGGTGGGCTTCTTCCCTTATATACGATGACATAGATAGAGCCTCCTTCTTTGATCCATTCATTGATAAAGTCTTGAAACATTTTACCTTTTGAATCGACAAGAGAGTAGGTTTGATCTTGCTTTCTCAATCTTTCTCTGATCCTAGCCGTGTAGTAGATCCGGCTTTATTCGCTAAAAAGAAGTGTGTGGTCGTCGTGTCTGCCGCCTTCTTCATTCATCCATTTAGGTTAGAATGGATCCAGGAACCTGCTCGAGACGACCACGAAAAAACACAAGAAGAGAGTCCAATCTCGAAATATAGCATTTTCTCTCTAAGTAGTAGTAGTAGTAGAAGGCTTAGTATCGACTTGATCCAATAGAGTCGAAACACACGAGATCCGATTCCACACCTTGTCAGGATCGGGGAGAGAGCAGCTCTGCTGTCGGGCGTTCGTGTGATTATGGAGGAACTGTAGTACTCGCCCCAAAATGCAAGCCGAGATAGATACTTAAAGAAAGGGGAGGTGGGCCTTCAAAAGGAGCGAGGGAGTGATGGGCAACCTTAGTCTATATGTTGCTCGTGAGCCGCCAAGTACCGATCTCGCAACAAGACTAGCGTTAAAGGATCGGTCCTTCACTTGCGGATCGTTCGCGAGTCGAACTCGCTCTCTTGCCACGCCTTTGACTCACGAACTCGAGTCGGACTCATTCACTTCTGACTTTTTGAGGATCGTTCGTTCTTCACTCTCTTGCTATTACCCGAGGAGCGCAAAGAACCGACGGTGCATATTATCATATAGAAAGAAGCGAAGCGTGTGATTAAATACTACCGGAAAAGTGTCGCTAACCGCTAGGCAATAGAGTCACCTTACGGGTGGGGCGCAAGCAAGCGTGGCGAATCACATAGAGTTGCCCCTACCGCCAAATACAGATAGATAGAGGCGATGCGGCGAGGATGGATGTCTCGGCGGTTGAAAGAGTCGGTCTTGAAAACCAAGTATTGATAGGAATACCGGGGTTCGAATCCTCTCCATCCGCGAGGTCATAAGTTCTCTCTTGCCTTATCTATAGATAAGAACGAATCTCCTCGACTCGTGATATGATGGATGGAATGGGTAGAAGGTTGAGGTTATTGTGTGTTGATTTAGTTAGGACTTTGTCTCCTTTCGTTATCTTCCGCCCGGTGGATGACCTGTGGGAGCTAAGTCGAAGATCTCGTGTCGCTCGTGAGTGGTTGATAAACAATGATTGCGGTTTGATTTAGGAGTCCCAACCTGTGAAGCTTAATGAGAAAGAAAGCGATAGAGACTTCCGGTATAGGGTGACGACCTTAATGAATCAAGTATTTAGGTGGCGAGTTATTAGCTACATAAGCGCTCAAATTCACGAATACTTATTGCCTCGCTTCTATGATCAACCCCGGCACAATTAGGTTTTGATCTCGAGGCTATCTGGTCTGCAGGACCCAACACAAGTATTCATCCTTTCCAATCGAAAAAGGTGTTGCCGAAAGCTTACCCTCTTCCACACGGATGCTCTGGCCGCTATAACTTTTGGTTGGAGGAATTACAGAGTTCGCCTCTTGACATCTTGTTTGGTAAACGGAATTTTGACCCAGCGCCCTAGTGTTGCCTAACCGTTCGGCGGAGATGTCGGATCACGAGATCTTTAGCTACTTGTATCAATTTGCCGCATGTGCTTAGATACAATCTTGGGCAAATGAGGCTTGGCGTGATGGGAGTTAATTAAGGTCGAGGGAGCAGAAAGAGTTTGTTATTCGCTATTGGCTTAGTACGGCCTATACATAATAGGGCCATGACGGTTTTGGCAAGGCCTTGAACTTCATATATCCCTTTTTACTCAATCCGAATACCGATAAAGTCGATTGAATCATTTTTTCGACCTTTCCTTTGGATTTATTATCATAGGTAGTGTTAGAGATCCAAGTGGTAGTATCAGGGCCCTTAGCTATTGTTACGAGAAATGGCGGCCCCCCCCATCCGGAGGTGCACACCCATTTAGGAACATATGCAAAGGGATAAAGAGAGAAGTCAATGGAGAACTACCAAATCCAACGACTTTGATTTGTTCGTACCATTCATCATCGATCCTTCTTTGGGTCGGTTGGTGAGTCACCCAAAAAGCATCGATAAAGGTCAAGCAAAATGATCAGCGGTCTCATTTATGCTATGCCCCGCATCGTGTTCGTGTGTGTTTATTGAGCTTTCTTCACTTTCGATGCCATGCGCTTTGCTTCGCTTTATAGCATAGAGAGACCGACCGTTGTCTTGAGAGTGAAAAGCAAGCGATAGAAAAGATAGTCCCTCGCGAACTACTATGGTGAGATCATTAGTGAAAAAGGACCAACGACAATCAAATCCTAAAAGAGAAGGAGGAGCCGTTTTCTTTAAAGATCGAGGTGTCAATAGGACAGACAATTATGCCATTCGGAAGAAGTCTTATACTGAGGGAAAGCTCACATTACGAGTAAGTGGAGAGGAAAGATCTCCGAGATTCTTATCTCATTCCATTCCATGGCTCGACCCGAAGAACCAAGGTCGAAAACTCGACCATGGTTTCCCAGTAGAACCCCATTTCGCCCAAGTTGTTGCGGGCACCGAAAAAAAAGCGGTTTTTCGCATGACTTGCTCATTGTCTTTGGTCCCACTTTTCTATTTATTTGGCGAAAAAGCATCGGACGGGTTGGAGTTCCAACCTTCTTGGGACTCCATGGACCAAGATCTTCTTTCATTATATGGGCAATACCAATCTACTAAAGTAGATCATATGGATGTAGAAAAAGCTTTTGATTTTGTGATGAATTGGAAACATCTCTTTTCCATTTCTATTTACCTAGTTCATATCTTTGTTTCGTGTGTTCTCGGGAGAATTCTATCTCTAAAGAAAAAGTTTTGGAAGATTTTTGAACCTCGGCCTAGCGGATTCTCCCCATTACCTGGACTGCCTCTCCATGATCAAAACTCTCCTCTCCGGCCCTCTGGGCAGCAGCTCTCGTCTCCTTTAAGCTCGATTCAAGTGATTCACCAAAATGAAAGTAATCTCACGAAAAATTGGATTATCTAAAACCTCGTAAAAATGACAACGCTAAATCGAAAGTCCTTTATTTATATACAACACACACTCCTTACGAACATGAAAATCCAAAGGATGGTTTGGAAGGTGGAAGAGTGAAGAAAGGTTCTTTACCCCGAGACCGGCTTTAGTGAAAGCACCTTTGGGCGATGGTTTCTCGATCCTCTCTCTCACTTGAAGGAAGATAGCCACTATATAAATAGATAGATATATCTATCTATTTATTTATTCATCATTTTCAGTGATTTTTTAGGTGGCGACTCTAAACCCCTTTTTCTTCTACTTGGTTGCTTAGGTGGCCAAAGTAATGATGATGTGGCAAGCGATTGCCAAAATGCGGCGCGTCTGACGACTCCTTGGGGAATAAAAGCCTTAAATCAAAGGTTTTTGGCTTATAAATGGCTTGACTTGAAAATTCACCAACATTCCCATTTCTTTCCTTTGTGAAAAATGTAGTTTGTATAAACTAAGGGTTAACCTATTTTCAATAAGCACACACCACCTCACTACACCTAAGCATTGCATGCATATGCATCTTGCATATCTGGAATTGTCCCCAAATAGGAAAACATGGTGGGAAGTCTTGGTTGGCATGGTCCAAGGGGCCGAGTCATACTATCCCCTAAAAACCCACCACCTGCTGTCAAGTACTCCTCTTAGGAGGGTATACCAAAGTGGGGGTGCATAGTACCGCTTGACCAGTCTGACGTCCTAGAGATGAAGGGCTGGGAGGGAGATTTGAAAGCCCTCATTGCTGTGGGAACCTTAACTTGTCTTACTATAGCCTAAATTCCATCATGTAGTGGCCATAGAACTACTGAAGTTTAGGACTACCCAGTAGGATGCACCTGAGCACTAAGCAACACTAAGAGGTGATTTGGTTTTGGTTTTTCCTTGGCATGGGAAAAGATGGATTAGATGCTCTGTGAATGTGTGGCTAAACCTTTCACATCTAGGACGAGACTGTTCTTACCCCTAGACCGCTAGACTGAATCATATGGTATTTAGTGAACACCAATCCACCTTGGTAAATGATGTTACTTAAATACCATCTTACTCAAGGTTTAGCCGGGATTGAGGAAAGATTTTTTTTTCTAGACTGACATCATCTTTGTTTTTGTCTTAGGAGGTCATTTGTTTTTGAACATCATTCCATCCCACAAGAAAGTTCCTCTTGAACCGTCCTGGGTCCGCCCATCTCGCCGACAGGTTCGTGTAGAAGAAGTTACACCCCGAATTCAGAATCTCCCATTGTAGCTACTATGTCAAATGAACCCGAAATCCCGGTTCCGCCTGAACCAAGCACTCACGACATTCTAAAGGCTCTGTTGGCCAAAAAGGAAAGCTTTAACTAGGCCATCAAGAAGTCAGTTCCTTCTACTGCACCTCAAGCACCTCCGGTTCAGGTCTTTTATGATTGTGACCAATTTCCTGGCCCGTTGGAAGGCCAAAGCTGCCCAAGTGATTGATCTCCCCCCAGAAAAGGAACAAGTTCGGATAATGATGAATAACATGAGTAGGCAATACCATGACTATTTATATTTCCAAGCGATGACCACTTATGACTCTTTGATTGAAGCAGCCACTCGTATTGAAGATGCTATCTACAATGGGACTCATGGATCACAGGTCAAAGAGGCAGATCCAAAAGGAAAGAAGATAGCCCTGGGGGGAACAAGCAAGAACAGTGAAGTCAATATCTTGTCTGATGGAAAACCAAAGACACTCAGGACTTTCACTCCGTTCGGCATAACTCTCAGCCGCGCCTTGGAAAAGAAGCTTAAGAAGCATGGTGTACTGACGCCTTTTCCCCCATCTCCGCCACCAGATCCTCTTCCTCCTAGGTACAAAGCCAATGCCTACTGCAAGTACCATCAGACAAAAGGCCAAAAGTGTTTAAGGTTTAAACATGACATCCAAGACCTTATTGATTCAGGGAAAATTGAGCCACCAAGGGCAAACCGTCCTAATGTCACTACTAATCCCCTACCCACTCATGCTGTACTTCCTCCTGCCAATATAAACATGATCGAGCCAACATTGTCGAGTTGGTAGTCTCTGACTCCCTCCTTATTACGCCAGCCGGAGAAAAGGGAGAAACCGATGGTAGAGACATGACTGGAATCCGGGAGACTGACGAGATTGAGCCCCCACCTCAAGTTCATATGCTCTGGTGGGATGATTTCAACGAAAAATTCCCAACCCTCCTATTACTCCCTGAAAGCCCAGCAAGTGATGAATCCTTTACCCTTGCTCATATTCTGGAAAATCTTCCCATGTCATAAACCTTCCATTCTGTATAGGTAAACCTTTTAGGGAGAATGGGTTTTTCGGTCTTTCTCACTAATACGTCTTTTTTTTTCGCTCGTCAAATGCTTACCTATCTTCCGCGGAGAATAAGAATGGTTTTTTTCGATCGGTTTTCTTCTTTTAAAGAACTTTGTAAATTCATGATTGAAGAACACAGACAGAGAGATATTGACTTTTTTCACATCTGTAACTACATTCTCACATTTCTTTTTTGATCTCATGACTTTTTATGCGATCGGAAAACGAATGAGATCAGAAAGATAGGCGGACGACTTGACCATAAGGTCGGATGTTTCCGTGAGCAGTAAGCTGCGGATCTCCCCTTTTTTGGGGGAAAGCTGGTGGCCCTTTTGGCGTGTTAATTCTTTCGACGGGGCGGCCTTCTTCGTTCGGTAGATCCGGTCGAGGTGGTTTTCGTTTACCAGCGCGTAGGTGGTCTAAGTTCCTATGACCGAGTCTTTCTGGCCCCTGTGAACATATTTTCTTAATGTATTAAAGAGGGCCTCTCTAACCGGTGAAAAGTGGTAGGTGTCCACTAACGGCTATTCCTGGCTCGGCTCCGATAACGCAATTCCGGGAGGAGTCGGTAGTTGGGCACTGGATCCCTTCGGACCTGGAGAACGTGTGACACTGGGTCGGGGTTTGGTGAACCAACAGGTTGCTCCTTTAGTTGAAGTATCGGGCCCCTTTTTCGTTGCCTAGGTTACACCTTCGGAATACCCCAGACGGGGATTTCGCTCTATTCCCCCCAATCTTCACTTTACGCCACGCCGACTCTCCGTCGTGGAATTAGACCAAGGGTCGAAGACCCATACCATAGGACCCTGTCTCCCGTATCTTATCTTTCGCGCGTAGGAGATCGAGACACAGCCTTAGGGCTATGGGAAAGTAGATCGATTGCCCTAGAATTACAACTACATAGAGGGTCTCTACAAGTCTATAAAGAAGTTTCAAAAAATTGATCGGTAGTAGTCCGGTCGCACTCGAACAATAATATTCCAGAGGGAAATGCACCTAAGATCAAATATTTTGAGCTGGCTTCCGTGGAAAATTCAGACTTTCTTTTTGATGCTGCGATCACATAAAAACATAAACTTTGAAGCTCAATAGCTAAATACATGGCAATTAAATCATGAGCCGGGATCATTAAGAGCATACTGCGAGTAGGAAGTGGAATTAATACAATGAATTCAGAAGCATCAAACCTCTCTTTTTCGAAAGAATCGAAACACATCGAAATGGTACCAGCCGTACTTAATAATAGAAGGATTTGGCAGAAATATGTAAAATTGTCCCTCCTAAAAAAATTATTCCAGAATAAATGGGCAATAGTTAGGAGAGGTGCGCCAGCGGCGAGCAGAAGCAAGGTTATTAGATACCGAAGGAAAGCCCGGCCAGAACCACACGTGCAAGTTTCCCTGCATGTGGCTCGTCCGTGATAACTTCTTCGGATTTGCGTGAACTAGCGGACCGATCACTAAGTGGTTAGTACCTCCAGCATGAGCGAATCTTTTCAGAACTGGTTAGGAATGGGCGCCACTATCCCAGCCCGGATCCAGCCAGGTTCTATTGATCATGTCCCCTTCCCAACAGTTGTACCTTGTCTTGGGGCGTCTTTCTTTGGCTTTACTATCAAGCCCGCCGGAAAAATCAAAGTCTTTCTCTTCCCGTCCCGGGTCATAGTGAGGCGAAGGTGCGTCCACAGAAGAGGAAATCGCAATGCATCTTGCTCAGCAGGCGTAGCTTGGAGTGGGAGTGTTGCGGGAGTAAGGTAAGGAAAGTGGCCTAAGAGAGGAAGCCAAACAAACCAACCAGGGCCTTTTGAGCGCTGCTAAGCTAATATGCGCCAGAGAAAGAAAAGGAGGTAACTATTCGGTCCGGAGCATTGATTCCCCATAACGAATAGGCTAACTCTATCTCTCAATTGCCTATCCTGTGCTCGAGAAGGTCCCCCTGTTCCTCGGCTGCACCTTGAAGTGCATTTAGTTGTCTAACTTTAGACTCGGGATATTCCCCACTCCATGGCATCTTTCGCTCATCCATTCAGCCCGCCCGCCCAGACGCGGCGCCCTTTCGCATTATCATCTACCGCCCTTTCTTTCCTCCTGTCCCTTCACGCATGAAGATCGTCGTATGTATGTTCGACTTCGGTTGCCGGTGCAATAGAATTGGCGGGAGTATATTATGGCAGGATCAGTCACCTGGGCAAACCAACCCTCCTCCAAGAAGAATTGTGCTATGCCCCCCCCCCGATATCCCTATAGAGCGAAAGAGCTGCCTGGTGATCCCTAGGTTGCAGCACGTCCGGTCGTTAACTCCTCGCTAGCTGCCGCCGTTTCTAGGACCGACCGACGCCTCACCTGCATGCACAGGTACCTACGTAGTGTAGTGTCGGTCGCACATTCATAATAGCGTTCGGACTCATGTGCCTTCCTGAACCAGGGGAGTTCCCTTGCTCCTGCTGCGTACGATTAGCCAGCCTTGCGGCGGCAAAAGGATTAGGACGTCCCCCCATGCTAAGGTTCCCTGCGGTCCGGCCGCATTAGGTTAGGGAGCTGGGCGATAATAGCTCCTCCGCATCCCAAGCGCGCTGCCCTCCTAGGCGCGCAACACTAAGTAATCCAAGCCAACCCACATTACTAACTAACGGTGGATAATCATCTTTCTTAGAGGTACTAAATACAACTCCATGAATGAGCAAAATGAAGGTTGCGTTAATGATAAAGATCTCTGGAAACCGCTAAAAAAAGATTGAACATGTGGTTCCGAGTTTCGATAACTTCTTCTGCTTTCATTTCCTCCGTCTTAAAAATCGCAGAGTTTATTCAAAAGTCCTGTTAGGTCACATAGCTGCTTGCTTTATTTTTGTCCTATGAGGATCGAAAAAGGGGTTTTGTACAAACCGTCTAAGAGACTGATCACGCCTGATCATCCGTAGATCCAAGCTGCATACCTTTTAATATTCCCCTTTTTCGATCCTCATATTGAAACAATAGCTGCGCATGTTCATACTCAGCCCTTTCGAGCTTTTCTTTGCTTAGGGCTATGCCCTCCCACCTCCACCTTCGCTCCGCTTCTATCCATGTCCTTTTCGCGCTTTGCGCTTCAAGGAAATCATGGTTGTACGAGACTACCGCATTAAAGAAAACGGATCCTCCTTCATTCTCCAGGAGATCTTGATAAGCTGCCTGGAGAATAGATAAATTATCAACAGCGTTGCTATGTATACTATCGAGATAGGAACGAAGCGCCTGTTCCAAAATGTAAGGTTCGACAGGAAGTAAGGCTCCGCTCCTAGCATAGTTGAGAGAAAATTCCTGGATCAGATCGAGTCATAAACTCGATGTCCTTTCTTCTAATAAAAAAAGGTTAAGCCGGCCAGGGATGTCCCCTAGCGGAGTATTGTGATTGAGCTCTTGTTGAATGAACGCAACCCAGTCTGGGTCTTGCTCATAAAGGCTCAGATAGAAGTTGAGAGCTGTTAAATGGGAGAGAGTCTGCGGGTCTTGAATCTCAGGGGGCAGACTTATAAGAAAGGAGGAGCCACTTACTTGTGCTAAAATCCTCCCAATGGGGAGGACTAGCCGAAAAAAGACAATCAAGGCCAAAAAGAGAATTTTTAAGAATTTCCAAAAATATGGAAATTTATTTTGAAACTTAAAAAAATGAAAATAGAGAGAGGATGACGGACGAATGGTGTGAATGAGAGTCATGACCAACAAGATACACTAGTCGTTTTGTTCTTCTTTCATTTTCTTCAAAGGCACATGCACTAGTTACTTACGGAATCTCAAAGAAAGAGTCGTCCAGGAGCACTTCGTTAGATTTGCATGTGTTAAGCATATAGCTGAAGTAGCCTAAGCGCTTCAACCTGCTCTTACAAGACGAATCTCTTTCTATACGCAATTTCAACAAGAGTCTACTCCTTGAAGGTCTGAAATCTCAGTGGAGACGGTAAAGATTAGGTGCCTTTTTTCTTTTTGTTCCAAGATTCGCTCCAACAAACTGACAGAGATAACCATTCTTTTCAAATGAATATCATAGATAGGACTTAGCCAATAGCAGCTGGGCTAGGTACGATGAGCGGGCGACGAAAGTCATGAAAATTGGTAAGTTGGTCAATGGAATCCAGTCGAAAGATCAAGAAAGCAAAGCATAAGAAGGAGAGAAGATATCCTACATATGTGATTTTGTTGAGTCATTTTTTTCGTACTCTTTTCCGCAGGAAGATTCAAAATTGGAATTGCTTTGAATGACCTAGCGTCCGTCGTCTTGTCCCGAAGAAGGCTTTTTCGGTGCGGAGAAAGCCATTTTCTTGGTAAGTAGCTTTTTCTGCTAGCGAGCATACTTTGCTTGTCGCGAGCTGGACTTGCACCAGCCTTTTCCAGATGCAGGATCAGGATTTCAACCTTTAACGCGTATTGGACTTATGTTTCCTCCTCCTCGAAGATGATGGATCTATCTGGTCCGGTTACGACCATTCTTTATGGCTCTGTACCAATAGTACAGATTCGATTTAGGCTCTTTAAAGAATCACCCAACTGGTTTGATTTCTTTTTAGCAGTAATCAGAAAGTTAGCTCTTTTTCCAGACCTGTGGCCTTGGAGTTCATCCCCGTCCTCTGCCAGGTGAGAAGGAAGATGAGAGATACGTTCCTTAGAAGTCGTCTTCAACTTTCTTCCAGGAAAGCCTTTCACCGAGCGAGCAGCTAAGCGAGTTCATCCGCATCTGTTGTCGTTCAAGTAGGTCTTTGGTTGTAGTAGTGTAGGCATAGGAGAAGACTGATTCCTAGCCTTTCTATTTACTAAGGTAAGGAAGGGGGTAAAGGGGGATCGGGGGAAGGTGCAAAGTTCAAGTTCATTCCTCCCTCTAATTCCATCTCAGCCTATCCGCCACAGAACAGGGGCGGGCTCTTTCTTCTTGTTCTTGCGTGACATCTCGGTAAGCTTTAGATATATAGGAACTAGGGAAAAGAACCTCTTGCCGTCCTTGTCGATCGACAAAAAAAAGTAGTAAAATAGAAAAACGGATTCAAATCTGCGTACTACTCCCTAGCTTCTTGAAACCACCAATCCAAAAGATCTGTCGACCATCTATGACTGGGAAGGAAGTCACTAACCTGAGAACCCATCTTTGCCGAGAAAACTATGTAAAAGATCTGCTCTCTTGAAATAGAAATCCTTTACGGAAAAATCTTCTGTAGCTGCCATGCTCTTGAATTCGCTCGCATTCTCTCGAAGATTGGAATGAAACAATCCGCTATTGGAATAGAAGCTCTTCGGGAAGAGTAGCGTGTGCCATCAAACCCTGCTTGTGACATAGACTTGCTTCTTTTCTGGTCAATCAAGATCTCCGCCCGCCCAGGAAATGTTTCTCATACAGAAGTTCCTTGCGGGAACACAGCTTGCTTTCTTTATCTTTCTCAATAAGAATGGCTACCACCTCCTGCTGGATCTTCACCTTCTGGAGTTCTTTCAGGAACAGGATATGTAACTAATGAAGCAAGTCCGGCTCTATCAATCTAGAGCTACTGGTTTCACAACTGCTATTGGTGGTCAACTAGTGGTGGTGCAATAACATCCTCAATTGCGTAGCCTATATCAAAAGCTGGATCGACTTCTGGTGTGTGTGGCTTTACAGGTCTTGGCTTATACCTTTGCTTCTCTTCTCTAGGGATCTATACTTGGATATGCTACTTTAGGTAGTCAGACAGTCACCCTCGTATCGGCTGGATATATATAGATCAGTGGTCGTAACTGGTTATGCTTAAGGAACTGTAACAACAAAAAAAGGTTCTTCGTTTTTCAACTGGAAAAATACTATAATGCAAATTTTTGACATAAAGAAGAGTTCCGTCAGGCGTCGTATTAGCTTTGTTTGTTCAGAGCTATGTACCATGATCTTCCCTTCCCCCGGCCACACATTACACAGGGTCATACCTTGATTACGCTGCTACACAGCGAAAAGGGGCCCAATCTCAGAAAAAACGAAAAAGCTTTCTACTTTTTTCCGGCCCCATTCTACGACAGAATCAGACATCTTTCTTTTTCTTTTTCAATCTCTGTTTCTTATATCATATATAGTTAAGTTTCTTTTACCTCTCGTCGAAGTTGGAGGGCTCTACTCTCCTCTCCGAACCAAACGAGGTATTAGGTATTCACAAATCAAAGCGAGCTAGCTCCATGCTGAAACGAAGTGATTCTGTGCTGCTCTCTTCTTCACTTCCTCCCTCGGAGATGGAGATATTAAAGCAGACATAGAGTTTTCAGTCTATTGGGCCGGGTGATATAGACTCTCCAACGTCTTACCTCTAAGAAGAGGAGGAAAGAATCAGAAAAGCAGTAATCTTCGTGCTCGCATTGCCCGTTGGCATATTAGGGTGCCTAGTCCTCCGGCTTCCTAAAGAGGAGTCCGTCATCCTTGTGTCGTCAGCTGGCCCACCAAGCACCCTTCTTTCATTTCAGAGTCTCATAGAAAGAGAAGAATTGAGACTGAACTCATCTTTTTTGATCCCTGTTGATAGCATTTCCCTTAGGAAGAACCACCCGCTTGATAGCATCGAAAAAGAGGATGAAAATCTACACAATTGATAGCCCAGTTGGAGTTTGAGATGTATTTCTCGTTAGAGGTTCTAGTTTCTATAGAGTTGCAGAAAAAAGAGTTGCATATCGAGCATCTATAGTTGTTCTCTCTTCCCAAAAGTGATTATCCCCTAAGAAAGAAGCACCACTTCTCCCCTGAAAACCCCTCGTGTTTTGACCCAAAACAGCATTCCGAGGAAATTATGAATGGGGATAGCTTTTCATTTGTCAATGCAGATTGTCATATAAAATCTAGATTGTTTTCTTCGCGAAAGAATTGAGAGTTCTCTTTTCTTCGGTACCCAATAGCGCCCTACATCTAGTACCTTGCGGGGTAGTAGCGGACGGTCACTGCCGGATGCAGATAGAGATGCTCGCATGGTTTTCGCTAGAAACAAATAGAAGTCAATTTCGAGTATATCGTGAGAGTTTTTTGCTTGCTCGGGGGAAGGCTGGCTGCAGCTTGCTTTGTTCACTTTCCAATCTGTAACAATTCCCATTGGCCTTTCCTGCTAGGGTGTATCCGGAAGACGGTAGGATCCCCAATCCCATTCATTTTCCTTTGGTAAAACCAAGGTCAAGCATCAGTCAGTCATCCAACAGTGTGATGTAGGCAACCAAATCTGAAATGTTCCAATATGATGACCAATGTTGAGAAGAGAAATCAATTGTTTAAAAGGTGGGTGGATACTATAAAAGAGCTTTACACGGATAGTCAACACGAGGAAAGGTATTCAGAGATCGATATGAATACAATCAAGTTGGTTTCTAAGCTGATTTTTCGCGAAGAGTACCGTAAAAGCCCGTTTCATGTATCTTTTGGATGGTGCTCACGTGGACGAAGCCAAAATGCTTTACAAAGGTGTGAACGTCAGTGTCGTTTCTAACCCTCCTGTTGATCTTGACATTCAATATACGTGTGTATATATGGACCCTATACAGGAATTAGTGCTGACGGCTCTAGGCCGTGTGTTATTGGAGACTTATTTTCCAAGTATGTTTGATAAGTCAAGGGTCGAATCGTTTTTCAGGCATTTTCATACACACTCCAATGTGAGCGAACTCTTAATCATTCGATACGAGAGAAGCCTTACTGGTGTGGCACCTTCATCGCTCTTGGGCTTTCTTCAGGATCCTATAGAACCCATTGCCACAGATGAGGGGGAGCAACAACAGCCTCAAACAGAAGACGTACCAAGTGAGGAGGCCCCGAGGAGGTCTCAAAGAGTAAGAAGATCAGCTATTTCTGATGATTATCAGATTTATCATACAGAGGAATTTCAAATGGAGGATGATCCCACCTCATTTGAAGAAGCCATGAGAAGCGAAAATTCTTCAAAATGGCTTGAGGCCATGGAAGAGGAAATGAGGTCCATGAAGGCTAATAAAGTTTGGGACTTGGAAATTATTCCTAAAGGAGCCAAAAGCAGAGGTCAGAAATGGGTCTACAAGACAAAGCTTGACTCCCAAGGGAATGTAGAAAGATACAAAGCGCGACTTGTGGCAAAAGGCTTTACGCAAAGAGAAGGGATTGATTACAATGAGACCTTTTCTCCAGTCTCATGTAAAGATTCCTTCAGAATCATAATGGCATTAGTAGCACATTATGATTTAGAGTTACATCAGATGGATGTAAAGACGGCATTTCTTAATGGGGATTTGGAGGAAAATGTTTACATGGCACAACCGAAAGGTTTTGTCATGGAAGGAAATGAAGGAATGGGATGCCGCCTAAAGAAATCGATTTATGGGTTAAAGCAAGCTTCAAGACAGTGGTACTTGAAGTTTGATAGTACAATAAGAAAATTTGGGTTTAAAGAGAATGTAGAGGACAACTGTGTTTATGCAAAGTTTAAAGATGGGAAGTTTATCTTCCTAATCCTGTATGTGGATGATATCCTACTGGCTAGTAGTGATGTCGACTGCCATCGAGACAAAGAAGTTTTTGTCCTCAAACTTTGATATGAAAGATCTTGGTGAAGCTTCGTTCGTTCTAGGGATCGAAATTCACCGAGATAGAAACAAAGGGATATTGGGACTATCACAAAAGACATACATAGAGAAAGTCTTAAAGAAATTTGGGATGCATAAATGTAGTCCTTCACCGCACCTATAGTCAAGGGCGGCAGATATGGGGATTTTCAATGCCCGGGAACCGATATGAGATCGATCAAATGAAAGCGGTTCCATATGCTTCAAATTGTCGGAAGCTTACTGTATGCTCAAGTGTGCTGCATACGACTTAGCATTTGTTACCGGGTTACTTGGCGATTCGAGCAATCACGGAATAGAACATTGGAAATTGATAAAGAAAGTCTTGCGTTATTTGCAAGGAACAAAAGGCCTCATGATGACATCTGAAGATCAGTTACTCCATATAGTGGGGTATCTGATTCGATTTTGCGGAGATGATAGAAAGTCTACATCCGGATATGTGTTCACTCTCGCAGAGGAGCTATATCGTGGAAAAGCTCAAAACAAATCGTCACTACATCGTCCACAATGTATGCCGAGTTTGTAGCATGTTATGAGGCTACAGGCGGTGAACTGCTAACGGTTCATACCGGTTTGAAAGTGGTTGACGACATCAATAGACCACTTAAGTTGTCTTGCGATAATGAACCCATGATAGCGTATGCCCACAACAATAAGTCAAGTGGTGCTGCCAAACACATTGACATAAAGTACTATGTTGTGAAAGATAAAGTTCGGGATCAAATTATAAGTCTTGAGCATATAAGTACCGCAAAGATGTTAGCGGATCTGCTTACTAAAGGCTTACCACCCAACGTGTTTAGAGAACATGTAGCGGCATGGGTTTAAGGGAAAGCCTATGATTCTGAACTAAAAGGTGGCCCAAAAGGATTAAAGTAACTATTTCAGAATAGAGATGTGTATTGTAACTGTTAAATCTATCGGCGTTGACCGTGACGATGAGGCGTGTTCTATGCACTAATCTATGATGGAATGAGTAAAGTCAAAAGTAATTAAAGTTAAAGCATAGAGGAGATCAAGGGGAGAATGTTGGATTGATCTCTCTCCCAATTAATATGACTAATCGGGCCTTGATCCGCATACGATCGGGGTGCCCGGCCCATCTATTGGTGGTGGGCCCCGTCATGACTGCAATATATAAAGGGGTGGGGCGGGTGGCTCCAAGTCGAGGTTCGCTGAGCCGCAAAACCCCACCGACACAAACCCTAGACCGATCTAGAGGCGCGATCGTGACGGAAGCTTCACCGAGCCGCGCCGCCACCACCTCCGCCGCCGAGAGAGACATCGCCGCCGAGGAGCCGCTCCTTCTTCCCCGACCGTCGCTGCCCGTGCGTAGACCTCACCAACGAACCAGCGATGGCCGGCTCCTCCTCCAATGCATCAGATGGTTAGTAATGATGTCTACTCCTCTCTCTCCCTCTCCCCTTCTCTCTGGAATCCGATCAAGAGCACCCGCAAGAAATTATAACAATTCAAGAGATATTAACAAGAAGTACAATACCGATTGGGAGGATTTCTCTCCACACTTCAACCGGAGACATAAATAAAAAGGAAGATAGGAAGAACAATACCAAAATCAATTTAGAAATTTAATCGGCATGGCATGAGAGAGAGAAAGAGGACACGATGGCTGGCACGGTGGCTATGGCGGAGGAGCAGCGAAGGTCGGCGTCGCCAAGTAAAAGAAATCTGAACAAAATTTCAGATCAAAGTAATTGAAGGTAGGCGAGGCGGGGTGGTGCGACTAGGGTTTGGTTGCCTCCATGTGACGACCCACACATGTCACTACCTTGGGCAGCATGTCAGTTTACAACCCACACTGAATAAATTATAACTTTGTCAGATATATACACATCAGAGTATCGCAGAGAAACAATAGCAACGATTCCATAGTTATCTTACAACTAGAACATGGTTTTAAACATAAGGTTTTTAGGATATATGACATCGAACGCCAAGTTCATGCCTATACTCAAATCACGCAGGTGGACAAAAGCTACTTCCACTACACAACTCTCAAGCTTCATCTTGACCACCAAGGTTGAACCATCGAAGTCATGATCCTCTTAAGCTTCTTCCATCTACCACTTGTGGATCACCTCTATCTTACTCCTCGTGAACGAGACTCTCAAGGTCAAATTCTCCAAAGTCTAACAAAGGTAATTATAATATAGAAATTTGAGTACGAGAAAGTACTCAACAAGTTCAAGCATAGCGATACCAACAGGTTATGCGCTCTAACTATCCAATTATACCAAACCTATACTAGTAAATGACCGTCATAATTGAGAATATGCTAGATAGTTTTGAAACATTTGTTGTCAAATTGATCAAGTTTTAATTATGAATTCTCTTCTTTTCATGAGACACCACAGACAGAACTCTGGTTCCATGACATACCAGAAGATTATAATCGGCTACCAAACTTGCTGAAATTTAAATTTGTATTCTGTTCTTGCTTCCTGTCAGTTCAAGTGCTCCATTTCTAGGGTGTCCTTCTGCGAGCTAGATAGATGGAAGCTTCAGTTTACTGCTCGAACGCTAGCTAGCTCATGATGAGCTTTTTCCTTTTAAAAGGAGATCGTATTTGATGAACTGCTGGCTAGTTTGGCTGATTTCTTCATTGCGCTGTAATCAGTGTTAGTTAAATTTTGGAGTACTATGTTGCTACGATCCCGGAGGATTGAGCAGCTTTCAATAATCGGATGTATGCCTGGTATGAAGAACTGGCAGAGAAAGATGAATTTGGGAATGGAGATCAGATGAATTGGATTGGGGAATATTCAGAGTTCTTGGTTTCAGTCTTTACAATTTTCATGCCCAACCGAGCTAACAACTAAAGTATAAGTACCCCCACACCTCAGGACGGACAGATGGGCCCTTACTCGCATCAACCCGGTAATGCAGCCCTCACAAAACCTAGGCGCCCACATGATATCGATCCGATGGCCGCCGCTTGCGCCTGTTGACCCTTTTGTCTTGCCGGCAATCACCAACTGTAACGTCCCGTTTTCGGATGAGTAATAGTGTTTACTAATTCGGTTTTACGCCGTATTTCAGATTAGCAAGTATTTTCGAAAATCTTCTTTCTTCTTTAAGCTCGGGTTTGTATTTCAAACCTCCTTGAATCCTGAAATTTAAATTCAAGTTTGAATTCTCTTTTTCGGATTTCAAGCTTTTTCCTCGAATAGGCCCTTTCTCCTTTGGCCTTCTTTTCTCTGTTGGGCTCAGCCCATTTTCTCCTTTTGGGCCTAGCCCATTCTCCCACCCGGCCCCTGGCCTTTCATACGGCCCAACCGGCCTGCCTCCACCGGCCTATTTTCCCGGCCCATTCCTCCTGGCCCACTAGCCCCGGCCTTCTTTTTCTTCCTTGGCCTTTCTTCTTTGGCCCGCTCCTTCGCCTGGTCATCTTCTTCACTCAGTGCCGAGCCGCTTCTTTCTTCTCCACACCCCCCCCCCTCGCGCCCCTGGTTAGCTCGCCGTTAGCACCCTGGCGACACTGTCGGTTTAAGACATGGGCTATTCAATTGCCATTAACTCCCTAATCTTGGTCCTTAAGGGTTGTTTAATGCGTAGCCTTGAGTAAATGACTGCTGATTTAATTACCTCACCGAATAAATGTCAGTCTAAGTAATCAGTGGTTAATTGCTTGCTTAACCGTCACCTTATTACTGTCAGCTTCATTGACGCATGGGACCCGATGCACAGTAATGAGGTGGTTTTATAACCAGGTTTCCTTGAGTAGCTGACAAGTGGGCCCAACGGCCAACTTTCTCTCTCTCTCCCTCTTTTTCTTGTATTTTCTTTTAAGGTTTAATTCAGACCCGAACTTCAAAAGCTCCGTTCTCCCTCGTCGTAATTCCAAAAATTATGAAATTTGTTTCTAAAATTTTATAAATTCAAGATCTTGCTAATGGCATAGGTCTTGTTTAATTTGGAGTTCATTTGTTTATTATTGTGTATTTATTTGTTTTGTTTGCTTGTTGTTCCTTTTTCCAATACAATCGTCCAATTAGGATTCGAAGACGCGGAGGATTTCCACTTCGATCAAGCACAAGATTTTCAAGATTCTCTTACCTATATCCAAGGCGAGTCAATACTCTGATCATATTGATCCTACATTTTATGTAAATTATATTCATTTAAATTAACCAAAATTGCATGCTTTAATTCTTTAATCAAATGTATGTTAAAGCTTAAGGTAGTTAAATACCCAATTGATGGTTAATTATTTATAGCACCATCCTTTGATAATTGAATCCATTATCCCATTGTCACCCTAGTAACTATGTGGTAATACTAGCTATAGGTTGTACTTAAGCGACATGCTAGACTTGCTTAAGTACCAAGGTATTAAATACCCCAATCATCATCTCTTCAAACATAAAATAATTTTGAGCAGTCATTGGTGGTCCATGACTGAAATGAATGAGATAATTTGGTTTTACTCCTCAAAACCCTAATAATTGCTAATACCACATCTGGACGGATGGAGAAGCGATGGGTGCTAGCGGAGCACGAGAGTAATATGGTATGTGGAATGAACCGCCCGGATGGATTAATGACTTATTCTTGTCACGACCTCCCGTGTAAAACAAGTGCAACCACAAGTCTGCAAATTATAACTTGGCTTAGTAAAATTATTAACCCCTGAATGTGTCTCGCTGGGTGGAGAAAGGGAATGCGCAAGCTTGCAGTACATCTAGCTTGAATGGGTGAAGTTGCCAGTTGTATGGGTAGTCCAACTACACTAGACACTGCGGTACAACGATCCCGCGCAACGTATGGGCGCAACCCCATATGGGTGAGATAACAAAAAGGGCAAGGTAGTTTGAAAGGTTACTGTGACGGTCGCTCAACTACATGACTAAAGAATCGTGTAGGGTAATGAGTATGACTATCTCTTGTGGGTACAGTGTACAACCTCTGCAGAGTCTAAACTGTTTAAACAGTCGTGCCTACGGTCAAAGGCGGACATGGGAACTTAACTTGAGTTAGTTCTATTTCAAAAACTTTTGTGGGTGGAATGAAAAATTGTGGAGGGCTCACCTAGCCCTGGGTTTGGATTTTACCTGAGCCTTCGAGCTCAGCGGTGATAATAATTGGAGGTAACTCCAATCAAAAGATGCATAGTGTAGAGTTTTGTCGACGATTGAGTCGCCGATTTTACAAAAATGTAGAGGAAAATGCCATAAAATCTCCTGGTAGAGAATGAGACTGCTCTTTATTGATATGAACTGGGCTTACAGGGGGTGATATTGACCCGTCTAGAGACTAATCCTAATTACCTCGTCGGCTAGCCCCCGAACTTTAAATGAATAGGTCGTGTGAACACCTTCTTCTGATGAAGTCGTATCGGGCAGACCCTCATTTAATATCGTGACATACGAGGTGGTCTATGTTCACTTTAAAGTTGAGAACTTGCTTTGGGAATCAAAGAGTTTTTCTGTCCGTTGGACAAAAAGGTTTTGTCCGTTGGATTTTGGGTAATTCCTAATTACAGTTAAAGATCTGAAGCTATAAAATCCCCATTGCTGAGCTTTATAGCTTTTACACTTTCAGATCTTCTTTTAATCCCCTTCAGTTCCTTGCCAAGAAACCCCTCTGACCTCTCGTTACTCTTCCAACCTCAAAGCCTACTCCGACCACTACTCATCCCTTTGAGAATTTTGACCATGTCGGATCAAATCACAAAGTGGGTGGCTTCGGATCTGAGTGAGAAGAAGCTTGAGGCACTAGAGAAGATTGGAATGCTCCCGAACAGGAATCTGATTAAATTGAGGTCAGCGGCCGGAGAATACTTTCTGAGCTGTGAAGATGGGGAAATCCCAGTTTTCCTCGCCTACATCGAGTGCGGGCTGAGGGTGCCGGTACACAAATTCCTTCCCCGTGTTCTGGAGTACTACGGGGTGGAGTTGGTGAATCTGGCTCCCAACTCCATCGCCAATATTAGTATCTTCGCCTACCTGTGTGAGGCGTACCTGGGAGTGTGACCAAGCTTGAAGCTCTTCAGGTATTTCTACCAGATGGCGATGTCGGGAAGATCCACAGTGGCTCCTGGAGAATGCACGCTGCACCTTCATGACGGGAAGGCCGATAAGTACATCCAAATGTACTCGAAGTCCTCATGGTCGTCATGGAAAAAGAATTGGTTTTACATGACGGTTACGAAGGATGATGGCCTCTACTTCGTCGGGATTAGGGCGAACGAGAATCCCAAGTGGAGGGGGACCGTGGAGAAGACAGGGATGGTCGGGAGATGCGTGGATGCCATTTGAGATCTAAGGATCAAAGGCTTGATTTCCTGGCATGTGGTGAGAGATTTCACCAAACGCCGAATTAGTCCTCTGAAACTCCGAACTCAATCCCTACTCTGGTTCATTGGTCGAGATGAAGCAATCACGGACTCACGAGATGGTAAGTCTTTGAAGAAGCTCCGATTAGTATGGTTTATTAACTGATTATCATAAAACCTTAAAATCTCTTCTGTCTTTTTTTGAAGCCCTTTCTTCTGACGAGGTCAGGGAGCAGATCAAAATAATCTGCAACGAAAAGGCTGTATTTCCCGACATATTGGCGATAGTCTCTGCTGAAGAGAGACTGGCGAGACTTAAGGTAGATAATCAATTGTCCTTTATATATATATATATATATATATATATATATATATATATATATATATATACACACACACTCACCAACTTCTTGATCTTGCTCTAATTTTGTAGGCGATCGGGCTGAAAGTCATACAACCTAGTGAGGATTGTGATCCTACCGTGGTTCCGACCGATTTCTGCCCAGAGGCATTGGAAGAAGGTGATTCTCCCGAGGTAAAAGAGCATTTGAAAGAAGATATATATACTTGGATGAAAATTTTTCATCACCTAACCAAACTTGTTTTTTGATTTAGGTGGAAAAGACCGAAGCCCCGCAGAGTAGGACTGCGGAAGTTACAGACTCTAGAGTAGTCGTTCACGACCTAACGGTTGTTACTGAAACAACTGATCTGGAGGTCGACGAAACCACACCCTCCGACCCGATGGTCAAGGATGTTATTCTCGATCAGCTGGTTGAGAATATCGCTTCCGGCCTCATGTTAGAGGATGTGAGGGATTTAACCGACCATGTTGGCCCAGGTCTGGCGAAATTAGTTGAGAAGAAGAGGAAGGCTTGCGGTACGGAATTTACTCCACCGCGCTTCAAGATCAAAACCAAAAAAATCAACTAGGTATGTACAAACAAAAGAGTCATATGAGTGCATACCTTTAATAGTTTGTGATGATTTGGAGTTCTGAGCTTCCTTTCTTCACTTTGTACAGATCTTCTAGCGTTCCGGTTGTCTCCGACTAAAACATTCCTGAAGATGGCGTGTCCGAGGATGTCTCTGCCCCAACTACTTCTCAGGACAAAGTTTCAGAAGAAAGGGTGATCGAGGAAGCCCCTGAGCGCTCGTCGGTGGCGCAACCTGCTTAGGATCCTTTGGTAACTCTAACTCCGTCAGTGGAGGTAGACGCTCCTAAAGATCTTGCACCAATTCCGACTAGTACCGGTAATTCTTCTCAAACTAACAAGTTCCCTTTTTCCCCTCGATTTATCGAGGATAAGGAACTTGATGAAGTTTGGGGAAAGATATCAGACCATCAAGCCACGATGGGTCCTGATGCAATTTTTGCCGAATATAATGACGTGGCAATTCGGGTAAGTGTCTACGACCAGTTTCATAGCTTTTCTTAAAAAAATTTCGAGGAAACTTAAAGAAGAATGCTATTTGTGTAGCACATGGTCGAGAATTTTGCTGTGGTCGGAGGGCTGACCTAGTGAATAAAGGACCTGGAGAAAAAACATTCCGAATTGAAAAGTATGGACTTTCTTCTTAACTTGTCTCCTTCTTCAATACTTTTTTATTCTTTTGTTTAACTATTCTCCCTTATCATATTCGATAGATTTGGAGAAAATAAAAGAAGAGGTCGTGGCTGATAAAGCCAGAATAACTCAGCTTGAAGAAGAATGTCAAGCTAAGGACCGATTGATCGCTGATGCGATGACCAGATATGAGACTCTTGAAAAGAGGATCGAAGGTAACCGGTCGTAGACTTGACTTATTAACCTCCTCTAATCATGTCTACTTACTACTTTTTTTACTCGTGTAGAGCAAACTCAAGCGGTGAATAGAGTAAAGAAAGCTCTGAAATTTAAGCAGGATAAGGAGGCAGTTCTTGTGCGAAGTCTTGATGAAAAAATCCATGCACTCAACAAGATGATCTTTGATATGGGATCAGGATCAAGTCTGCCTGACTTAAGAGATCCAACAGAGAAAATGAACTATTTAGGCCAACTTCTGGAAGATCTCAATGGTATGCTCAAGACTACTCGAGAGAATTATGCCCAGGTAATGAAAGAAGCCGTGGCGAGCGGAGTTAGTTTTTCTTTGGCAAAACTGAAGGCTTCCAACCCCTCTGCTAATTTTCAAGCTATTGAAGAAGATTTCAACTGCTTGCCTGAAGATGCAACCAAGTTTCTCAAGGAATTAAGGCCTCTTGGAGACAAGGTTGTAGAGGAAATGGAGGTCGAGATCTCGCTTGGCGACAACTAATCTGGGGATATTCCGGAGTAGAAAATTTTGTAACATAAGAATTATGAAATGTTAAAAACTTACCCTTTTATCATTAACAAGTCTTTTGTTTATCTTGTTGACTTATGAAATTCTCGTATATTCCCTAGCCCCCGACTGCTTTTTAGTAGAAGATCTTTACTAAATAAGCAGTAAGCCAAGAAAGGGAACTTAAGTTGAAACCATTGTTTGAAGGCATATACTAATCATAGGAGAAAACTGATCGTAGTAATACTAGGAAATCAATATAGTCGGAACCAGTGTATGATTTCGACTAGTTATAGATCTGTTTCATAATAATCGGAATACCTAACAAAGCAATATATGGTCGGAAGAAAAAGACTTGCTGTGATGACAAAAGAAATTATGCAAGAATGTATGCAATGTATGATAAGTAATCTTATTTATATATATAGTATCCAAAACTGGTCGGAAGAACTGCTAAGAACTGAAGACATGAAAGACACTTCGCGAAACGTGTTCAGGCTCAAGTCCGACTAGCAGTGAGGATCGTAAGAAAAGAACCGTCGCTAGGAAGCTCCGTCTAGTAGGCTGGACCACGTGCGAAAAAGGAGAGACTTCGACTAGGAGACTTTCCGTGTCCCGACTAGTAGCCAAACAAGAGTAGAACAGAATTTTGAAATGAGGAAATATAGTCTTCTTAATCTTAAGCATATGAGCTACTACATGAAGTTATTGCTATTATGCTCTGGTTACTCGTATGTTTCTTTGAGAAAAGAGTGCGGTCGCGCGTGAGAATCATTCATGAAATGATCATGACTAGGACCCATACAGCGTGTGACTTAGAAGTCGTTGCCAAAGAGTAACAGAGATCCTTGTAAAGGATATCAGAGAGAAGATTGTCTTCTTTGACCATTGTAAATAACAACAGTAGATGACCAGAGTATAGGTACATCTATATATAAACAATATCACTTGTAAAAAATAAAGGAAATGACTAATCTTTATTTAAATGAAAAAGAATTGAAAGAATGTACAAAATAATTTAAACATAGAACTTATACAATTGATCAATGTTCCAAGAATTTGCAAAACTTGCCCATCCGACATGGCTAGTCGTACAGAACCTGGTCGGGTGAATTCGACCACAGTGTAAGGACCCTCCAACTTAGGAGAAAGCTTGTTGCAATTTGCTTGGTTCTGAATTTTTTTGAGAACCAAATCACCTACAGCGAGGCTGCGAGGTTGCACCTTACGACTATGGTACCTTCGCATGGCTTGTTGATAGACCGCTGATCGTACCAGGGCTTGGTTTCATCGTTCTTCAAGGAAATTGATGTCATCAAGTCGTCGTTCATTCTGATCATTTTCGTTGAAACAATCAGTTCGAGCAGAGCCAAGCTTTAGTTCTAGAGGAAGCATGGCTTCAGCACCATAAACTAAGAAGAATGGCGTTTAGCGATCGCCGACCGGTCGCGTGGTTCGAGCGCCCCTGTCTGAAGGAAGTTCTTGAACCCAAGCCCCTGACCGTTTTACAAACTGGTCAAATACTCGGCGTTTGATCCCCTGCATTAGGATACCATTGGCTCGCTCGACTGCTCCGTTGCTCTGCGGATGAGCGACAGAAGCAAAATGTATCTTGATACCAAGTTCTTCACAGAATTCTTGGAATTGACTGCTTGAAAACTGGGTACCGTTATCTGTGATTATACAACTGGGTACACCAAATCGTGTGATCACATTTTTTGTGAGAAACCTCTTAGCGGCCTCAGTTGTTGTTTTAACAACAGGCTCGGCTTCAATCCATTTTGTGAACGTGTCAATCATGACGAAAAGGAATTCGAAGCCCCCGGGTGCTCTTGGGAAAGGTCCCAGAATGTCCAGTCCCCAGGTTGCAAAAGGCCAAGAAAGAGGAATGGTCAGCAAAGCTTGTGCCAGCTGATGTACTTGTCGGCTATGAAACTGACATTGTACGCACTTCGTCATGAGATCTTTAGCATCATAAAGGAATGATGTGCTCCACAGAATCCTTCATGGATTTCGGTTAGCAATTTAATGCCATCCGGTTGAGATATGCATCTCATTAACACTCCATGAGATTCTCGTTTATACAAGGTACTTTCGATCAGAGTGTATGATTTGGCTTTTTGTGCTATACGATCAGCCTCTACATCATCTTCTGGAATTATGTCATGCTGAAGATAATTGTAGATCGATGTCATCCAATCTCTACCTTGATCGCGACAGCGCCAACCGTCAACGACCTGTGGAGCATCCATGTTCTCACGATCGGTTTGTACGACCTGTAAGGAATCATGCATGTTCTCGGAAGGCTCGACCATCGAGGGTGCATCGAGTTGCTCGAGAAAAACTCCAGGCGAGACGGTCGACCTCGTGGAGGCCATCCATTCCAACTGGTCTACCGAAAAGTTTTTCTTTCTAGGAATATATTGGATCTGGAAACCGAAGAAGTGTTTTTCGAGTTTTCGTACTTCCGCCAAATAAGATGACATCTTGGTACTCGAGCATTGATACTCTTTCCCTACTTGATTCGCTACTAGTTGAGAATCGCCTTTCATTAGTAATCTGCGAATCCCGAGCGAACGAGCTGCTCGGAGTCCTGCTAGTAAACATTCATATTCTGCCACATTGTTGGTGGCAGAAAAGTTCAACTGGATGGCGTATTTTAAGTGTTCGCCGGTAGGGGATATCAAGACCACTCCAGCCCCCGAGCCCTTGAGCATCAAGGAACCATCAAAATACATTATCCACTCATTGTGGTGTTCGTACTTGGGCCCTTGGGTGGGTCCAGGGTTTGTCCATTTGGTAATGAATTCTGCTATTGCCTGGGACTTAATTGATGTATGTGAGATGAAATGGAGGTCGAACGTCCCTAGTTCAACCACCCATTTTGCTATTCATCCTGATGATTCCCTGTTTCCAAGGACTTGAACTAAGGGATACCCGGTTGGTACGACCACTTTGTGGGCCTAAAAGTAATGCCTTAGTTTCCTTGAAGCTATAAGGAGACCATAGAGCAACTTTTGTACCTGTGGGTATCTTTCCTTTGGTCCATGTAAGACTTCGCTTACGTAATACACTGGTCGTTGGACGTCATCACGTTCTACGACCAGTACGCCGCTAATTGTGTGTGGCGTTGCAACCATGTAAATTAGCAACGTTTCTCCCGATCTCGGAGAGACTAAGACCAGGGGACTCATAAGGTACTCTTTAACTTTTCAAAGGCATCGTTTGCCTCCTTAGTCTACTCGAAACTTCCATGCTTCCGGAGAAGTTTAAAGAAAGGCAATCATTTTTCACCTAATCATGCTATGAAACGACTTAGCACTGCCATACAGCCGGTTAGTTTCTGGACTTCTTTCTTCGTGGTCGGAGGGCGCATCTGGTCAATGGCCGATATTTTTACTGGATTTGCTTCAATACCTCTAGCCAAAACTAGGAAACCGAGCAGTTTTCTAGCGGAAACTCCGAACACACACTTTTCTGGATTTAACTTGAGGTTATGCCTTCTCAAGTTATTGAAAGTCTCTTGTAGGTCGGGAATGTGATCGCCAACGTTGATGCTCTTTACGACCAGATCATCAACGTAGGCTTCTAGATTTCGACCTATCTGTGGATTAAAGGTTTTCTGCATCAACCTTTGAAAAGTTGCACTAGCGTTTTTGAGACCAAATGGTATCTTAACATAGCAGTAAGTGCCATATGGGGTGATGAAGGAAGTTTTCTCTTCATCTTATTTACACATATTAATCTGGTGGTACCCTGAATATGCATCTAAAAAACTTAGTAACTCACACCCGGAGGTAGAGTCTACAAGTTGGTCAATACGTGGAAGGGGAAAATCATCCTTTGGATAAGCTTTATTAAGATCTGTAAAGTTAATACACACACGCCACTTCCCATTATTTTTCCTAACCATTACAGAATTGGCTAGCCATTGAGGGTGGTTGACTTTACGAATAAATCCAGTCTTGAGGAGCTTGTCAATCTCCGACTGGATTGCCTCCTTCCGATCAGGTGCAAAACGCCGTAGTTTTTGCTTGATCGGTTTCTTGTCGGTTGAGAGCTAGCTTGTGCTCGATCACCTCCACAGGGACTCGGGCATGTTGGGCGCTTTGCCAGCGAATCGTCTGATTTGCTCGGAGGAAGGAGACGAGCGACTCTTCCTATTTTTGATCGAGTCTTGCCCCGACCAGTATCCTTCGGGTAGACGAGTTAGTGTTTCCTGACCCAGGTGGTGACTTGGCGCTTTCCGGAGAAGTACCCTTGTCGAGTGGTACCTCCTTTGTCTGGTCGGAAGGCTTTGGTGTCATCTTTGGCCTTGAGTGTTTGACCTGCACGGTAGATGGATTAGCCTCTCTGGTCGAATGTTCATCGACCAGTTCTAAGGATTTCCGATCACATGCGTAAGCCATTTTTTGATCACCTTGAACTGTGATGACTCCCTTTGGTCCTGGCATCTTTAAACTTTGATAACCGTAATGCGTGGCTATCAAGAACTTTGCTAGAACCAAACGACCAAGGATCCCATTGTATGCGGATTCGAAATCCACCACATCAAATGGAACCCTTTCTGTTCAAAAGTTGTTGGGTCTTCTGAACGTAACCGGTAGGGAAATCTGTCCTATCGGTTTGGCAGTAGAACCAGAAACTATGCCATGAAAGGCATATTTCACAGGCTTCACCTTTGATTTGGGAACTTGCATTTCTTCTAAAGCCCCCGCAAATAAAATGTTTAAAGAACTACCTCCATTTATTAAGACTCGATTAACGCTACAGTTATTAATAGTAGGCTCAACGACAATTGGGAACCTACCTGATCGAGTCGAAGGGATGTGGCAGTCTTCTTTGTTGAAGGAGATTACAGTGTCCGACCACCTTGATGGCTTGATGATGGTCGGAGGCTCGACAAGGTTGACCTCCCGCTCTGTGGCCTTCAGATGACGCCTTGACTCGTACGAAGAGGAACCACCAAAGATTATATTGACTGTATGTTGAGACTCCTGGTACTCCATCTCTTCGTCACCATCTTTGTCCTTCTTGGAGCTCATTTCTCTGAGTTCCTGTACCGAGGGGAATGGACCTTTACCTGCATAGTAATCTTCTAGCCTTTTTTTGCCAGACTCGACAGGTGCGCAAGTCATGCCCTGCCTGCTGGTGAAGTGGACACCACTTGTTGTTTTTCGTGTACCTTCGGTCGGAGCTTTTGCTTTGCCTCGACCGGTATAATCTTTCTTACCCTTGGTGTACTTCTCAGGTACCACTAGGACTTCCTTATTGTCGGACCTGCGGTTCTTCTTTTTCTTGAGTGCCTTCTTATTCTTCTTCTCTGGTTTGTCCAAGCCGGGGTGGGGAATTTTATCCTTCCGATCGATGGCCTCACACCATTTAACCGCTTCGCTAGCGGCTGCGTATTTGTCGGCCATGTTGAAAAGTTCGACAGTTGTCTTTGGAGGGTGCATTGCTATGTCCTCTGTAAACCGCCGATTCCTTAGACCTGCTTTGAAAGCTTGGATAACAGATGATTCTGTGACCTCTGGTATTGAATGACGAACCTAACTGAATCTTTTGATGTATTGACGGAGAGTCTCATCAGAGCCTTGCCGGATTTGATGAAGGTCATCCTCCTTTCCAGGGCGGTCGTACGTGCCTTGGAAATTTGCAATCAGAAGGTCGCAGAGTTACTCCCAAGTGTAGATAGATCCGACCGGTAGGTTAAGTAACCATGACCAGGCAGAACCTTCGAGTACTGTGGGCAGATAGTTTGCCATTACATTTTCATCACCACCAGCAGCTCTAATGGCGGTGATACATATCTGGAGAAATTCCAATAGGTTCTGAGTCCCATTGAACTTCTCCAGGTTGGCCGGTCGAAACCTGTTTGGCCAACGTACAGTTTGGAGCCCTGCAGAAAAGGCTCGACAACCTGTAATCAATTCATGACGCTTTCTTTGAAAAGGTGCTGGATTGTAGTCGGTCGGAGACCAGTTCCTAAGATTGGAATAACATTTTTAGCATTATTAGATAAAACCAACATAGAAAGGGAGAACATGAAAACTGAAATGGAATAACCATTTGTACGTTTGTAATGTTATACTTTCAACTTCAATTGTTGTCCTGCTCTTAAGTTATTGACAGATGACAACTTAGGAGCAATCAAATGTTCAGTGATCAATGCTTTCCATCAGAAGCAAATACCGAGCCACTGAGATTATACAGTCGCATGTAGTGCACGTGTCTAATATGGGCATATGAGGGGCACAGGGAGACACATGGCTCCTACTTCCTAAGCCACTTTGGCGATTGCGAGAATGATTAATAAATCATACTCAAATGATAAATGTGTCATGTATATGGGAACGGGTAACTCGTATATGACAGGCAATGCTCAGCTACAGATAGGGTTCAGAAACCGGCGGTAACTGGCCGGTTCCGGTTTTTACCTAAATACAGTTTTATGAACCCTGGCTACAGATATAAGGTAGACTGACAGACGAAGATATGCCCAAGGCATATTCTAGCAACTGCCTGGCACTAGAAAAGATTGTGTTGTCCATAAAACTACAGTAATTGCAAGCACTATAAGGAGTAAGATCACATTGATTATGGAAATGCTCTTCTAGTTTTGTGCCCGTTGTTAGGTATCAAAATGGAACGGAAAAGGAATAATACACTTGGAACATGGAATATTTACTTAATCTCCAGACGAACAGAAATGTGAAATGGCAAAACTACAAGCTTGTTGAAGGAAAAGCATATTATTTTAACCAAATGTTCAAGTACATAGTTAATATTACTTATGAGTTATGAAAACCAGTGGATGATTTGCAAATCAGAGAACAGGCTAAATATTCACAAAGCTTAGTAAATGAAAATTATTTCATTATTGTATTACTTAGGCAAAGCAATGCTGTAATCTATTAGCATGCACAAACAGGGAGAGGCAAATCCAGAAGTGATGTGGTGGGACCTCAGTTGATGCACAAGTGTGGTTGGTGCTAGACCCAAGAGGGAAAGAATGGAGAGCTTCTGAACAACGGATAAGGAAATAGGGCCAGGAGACGGGGAACTTTTTTTATTAATTAATCTATTTTTTAATTTATTTTTATTATTAACATCTCACCAACTTTATTTTAAATTCTGATCTTTTTGGCCACGTCACCACTCGTAACGTGGCAAAATAACATTATCACGTCAGCATCATGGCGTGACTAAATCCTGTCACTCCACTAGCAATGACGTGACAGTGTTGTTTGGTTACGCTACCACCAGTGGTATAACAAAAAGTGCTATTTAGTTAGACTTATCCTATAGCGTAGTAGTGTTGTATTGCCACGCTACAGGTGATGACGTGACAAAAAAGATCAGATTTAAAATAAAGTTGATGAGAAGTTAGTAATAAAAATAAATTATAAATAGGTAAATTAACAACAAAAAAAAGTTCAGACATGGGTGCCAGAAGGCAGCCTGCCTCAAAGCATGATGGCAGCCTGGCAGGAGGCGACCATCGCTGAGGAACAGATATATGGTCTTCTCTCTGGGAATTGTTGGTAGCTGAGGAAGAATACAAAAGGGGCAAGAAATAAATTGAATTAAAACAAAAAAACTTTTACATCCAATAAATACATAATATGCAGCTTGTTTACAACTGAAAGAAATATTGATCTAAATCAACTAAATAAATAGGTGATGAGCTTCTTAAATATATGGAGAATATAAATTTACAACTAAGATGTAGAAAAGCCAATATACATACATACATACATACATTTATATATATATATATATATATATATATATATATATATATATATATATATATATATATATATATATATATATATATATATATATATATATAGATGATACTCTTGAGGTACGTACTCCCACTTCTCATATACCACTTAAATCGTATGATGGCATCTCTTTATCAATTTGAGCGTACTCTAATCATGATTATAAGATATCCCAAAGTGAGTTCTATGAAAAATTTCATTAAAGTCCACATTTTATAGCAAAATCTGTGTATATACTTCTTTTATATATGAAAAAGGGTATATAGCTAAAATAAAGGGCTCCAACGAAAATTTTCCAATCAAATCGTATTGGAGTATCTCTTATATATATATATATCACCTGTTCAACTAACACAACACGTTAGCAGATCTAAAAGGACAATCATGTCATTGTCATGTATTGCTCAACATGTGAGGTCCATCATCTCCACCAGCAATTACCCTGCCTACAAGCAAAAGAAATGCAATAAACCAACGAAAATTCAAATAAAAAAGACATGTCACAACCCGAATTGGATGACAAGAAAGATTGCAAGAAATACGAATGCGAGGGTAGCGGACGAGGAACCGTATGTCTGCACTTCGGCGGTGCTGTGATGTCGGTGCGCTAGGAGCACAGGGTGCGGCAGTTTTGGGTAAAAACCCTTTTGATATATTTATTGCTTGATTCAACTTCAATTTCGGAAGTCTATTAAATAGCTGCCCCTAACAATCCATCTCTAAGTTTATCTCTTATTCAAATAACTAATCCTATCTCTAATTCACCAAGATATCTAATTGATTTAAATAACTAATGTGTAGATAGAGGCCTAGAGATGCTATTCAGTTCCAACCGAATTGGTGAAATTTCTTTGTCATGCACCAGCAGAGGTCTTGGCGGCAGCAATGATAGTAATAGCCCCCCGGACATGTACCTAGTAATGATGGGCATGTCCAAACTATTTAGCCGATCAGACAAAATGAGGTTATCTAGAACTATTCTGAAGTGAACTTGTTCCAAGTTAGGCTCTGTTTGGTACAACTCCAACTCCCAACTTCTCATTCGAATCTTGTGGAGCCGTGTCAAACACCCAACTTCTCAAAACAACAAGATCCTGATTCTCGCGATGAGCTGTCTTAAAAATGAACTAGCAATAAGGAGCAACCTTCCCGTTGATTCTCGTGAGAATCCAATCTTACAAAACAAAAATACCCCTTAAAATTTAAAGATTTTACCCACAAATACCATCCAACTGCTCCTAGGAATTCCCACCACGCGGCACCATCCCCGTACCCCTTCGCCTTTCCCCTCTTCCTCATCTCCTCCTGGTGCGCTCTCACGACAAGGCGAAAAATCGCATCCGGTCCTCGACATCGCCGCCTCCGGTCCTCTACTGCGCTGCCTCCACGCCTGCCTCCTCACCGTCGCGCTCCTCCACGCCCCGTCCCACCCCCACCTCACCCTCCGCCTCCTCTACCTCTCACCCTCTCACCCGACCTCTCCACCCCGGCCCTCCTCTTCCGCACCAATCCCGGCCCCGTCGCCGTGCACACCGCTGCCGACCGCCTCCGCGATGCTGTCTCCTTCTTCGACTCCGTCCCGCCCGCATGCCGCGACACTGTGCTCCATGACGCCATGATCTTCGCATTCGCACGCGCGTCCCTCGCCATTCCCACGGTCTCCGTGTTCCGCTCCCTGCTCAGTTCTGGCTCCCTTCTCCCTAATGACTACTTCACTGCGCTCCCTCCCTTGTGCTACATCCCCTGCCTCCCAAAATCCAAAGATGCAGGCAACGATGTTGTCTCTGCGGCACTGTGCCCGGCCGGTGTCGCCGCCACAACCGAGGATAAGCCGCCTCCGGTTTAGAAGATTGAGGTGGCGGTAGCCGAGAAGGATGATGAGGATAAGAAGGATGAGGATGATGAGGAGATGGTAGTGGTGGCGGCCGGCATTGCCCTGAAGAGAGTAACCTTAAGAAGGCCCATTCGCCCGACAAAGAAGTATCTCTTGCGAGGCAATGTGAAATGGTTGGATTCTTTGGGAAGGATCTTTCAGAGGTCAAGCAATTGAGCCAAGGTATATGTCGTCTTCCTCTATCAACTTCTTGCAAGCTGTGGATGAATTCTGAATCTTGGATTAGTGTACCCTCCCTCTAGTTGGTAGATGAATTATCATCATGTGGTGTGTATGTTTAATAGTTCATCCTTTTAGATCAACTAGGCGAATGATTTGCGTGCTCGACTTTTGGTAAGCTAATTTTCTACTAGACCCGGTCCTCCTGGATGTTAAATCAGATTGTGTGCTGTAGTGTTGACATAAGTGAAACCAATAAACCATCCCCCAATGCCAGATATGTTCTCTATTTGTTTAGCCCCTTGAATGATGGCTGGCATTGTTTTGTTCTTCCAGGAAATCAGTTTCTTGAAAGGGGGCAAGCCAGAAGCCACCAAGTCTTATACAACTTGAAATACTTGGTCATGATGATTTGTATATGCATGACTTTTGTGGAGTGTAAATTTGTGTTTATTGCTCAGATTAATTTTATGCAAATGTGAAACTTAGTGCTCTAGGAGTATTAATTATAAACCTATAATAAAAACTTTGCTTTGATTTGTGAAAAATGTGGGCCTCAATTTTTGTTTATTGTGCTCGAATTAGTAATATTCTATTAACAACATATTTTTAGTCTGGGTAAACTTTAGTGAAGTAGTTTGAATGCACGTTTTCAACAGTATAATCAATAATTGGGGCATCCCCAAGTTTATTAAGCAATTTCAGTTCACAGATCTTGTCAATATTTTTATTTTTAGAGCCACATTATTTCCTTTGTCTTTGTGTTACTCTTGTCTTTGTTTTGTTTTAAAAACATTGAAATCTTGCTACATTTTAAAAAAACATTGAAATGAGTTCTGAGTCTTTGCAAAAACATCTTGGGTATAGCCTTGTCATAGACTCCTAGTCGATAGTCTTAGTCACCATACATGATAGATAAGTAAAAGACAAAAGATAAGGACATACCAATCAAACCATGAAATTCTTGATCATCACTACTTTCCAATAAGAAAAATCCTAATCACCATGTTATTACACTTTCACCTTTAGGTAATGACTTCATTTATTCTGATTTACTTCAAAATGATTTATAGAACTTTATCATGATTCATGAGATTGTTCTCTGTTTGGTGTTCCTATGCACCGTATTTATCTTGAACCAAGCAATAACACAACAATGGAAACATCATTTTCGTTCTTCCTTTTTCGCGATAGGGATGGCATACGGACATTTTCCACCTTCTAGAGATGCTTCTTCTCATGGCATTTTCATATTTCGTGTGGCTTAGCTTGACATCCTTATTTCTTGAACCTTTTCCTTGTAGAGCCCCTTGCTTGTTATTATTCTGCTCATCACATTGTGCCTCTTATGATTCCATAGTCCATACAATGAATCCGGAGACTCATTTGGGCAGCGGAGATGGCATCTTAGCATGTGTTTGCGTCATCCAATGAGCCAAGAAGATGCTCTGAAGCTGTTTAACGGATGAGGATATCAAGCCATGCGATTACACCCATGCGGGTGCAATAGCTACGTGTGGTGAACTTGGGCGCGAAGCATGGAAGCGGCTCCACGCACATCTTGTGCGGTGTGGTTTTGAGGCAAGCAATTCTCAGAAATGCACTTCTAACCATGTATGCTAAATGCGGTCTTTGTGAAGGATGCTCATCTTGTGTTCCTTGTGATGACCAATGTTGACTCTGTCTCGTGGAATGCCATGATTTGACCCTTGGGCAGCATGGACCTGGTAGGGAGGCACTTGAGCTCTTTGACGGATGGTTCTTTGAAGGCATAGATCTGATCGAATTTCCTTCCTCACAATTTTGACAACATGCAATCATCTTTGGTTTGGTAAACGAAGGCTTTCAATATTTCGAGTCCATGAAGAGGAACTTTGGCATTAGCCCTGGAGAAGATCACTATGCACGACTGATAGATTTGCTTGGTCGAGCTGGAAGAATCGCCTCCGGTCCTCGACAAAATTTGCTTATACATAATCAATGGTTGTGCATCAATTCGTTATTTGCCAACAGTTGTACTCGATCATGAAGTATAAATATAATGTAACCTGGCATTGTGTACAAATACAACGTATATACATTCATATGGTCAAAACAAATTTAGGGGAAAATTCTATAATTTGTGCACAAAAACATAGGAGGAAGACACAAATATAATTGAAGTATTACAACCAGGGATAACATAGTCTATTTGCCTTTAATCCCCCCTCATATGGTTTTTGGAGTCATCTTACCAGCCAAACGCTTTCAACAGACAGCTTCAGATTCTCAGAAAAGTGGATTCTTAGAGAATCAGGAGCAGAACCTGAAAAATGAGAATCTGGAGCTCTATCAAATAGGGCCTTAAGCCAAATGGACTAAATCAGAATATGCGCAAACTGAGAATTTTTTGTGATAAAAATGAGCATGACTACTTATATTTAAATAAATCTGGTCTTATAGAAGATAAAACAAAGCATTATTTGTTTCCGATCTGGTTACGAATGAACTCGTCACTCACAGCAGGACTGTTCAACAAAAGTCTCAAGGGGTATCCATAATAACAATATCAATAGAGACAAATACTATCTTGTAGAAAAAGTATTGTACACAAAACATATCTTGCTAAGCCTCCAAATGGGCAAATCGAGTTACTCACATCACATTTTAGATGGTTCAAGTCTAGGTTTTAGTATGTTTGTTGTCATTTTCCAACTGTTATGTAGCTCATACTGAAAAGGCCACTACAATAGATATGTACACATTTACATAACTATAGCATATTTTAGACATACAGCAAAAGAAAGGTAACAATGAACTTTTGTTCCAGTTTTCACCCGGTTAAAAAATTAAGAGAAAAAATATACTGTAATTCTATGAACTTGCGAGGATGTGCCACTTAGCTTCCTGAACTTGTATTTTACTTTCTCAACCCCATGAACTTGCAAGGTTGTGCCACTTAGCTCTCTGAACTTGCGTTGAAGCGAAGTTCGTCGGATGCGATGCCGCCGACTTTGTCCCCTTCGAGTCCGATGGACTCGTCGTCGGCCCGTTTCAGCCGTGTTTATTGTTGGAAATAATCTTTGTTTAGTATTAGTTTCTAAGTTTAGATGAGTTGAGTCCGTGTCCATGTCGGCTTCAGCCTGTAGTTGAATCCGTATATGAGTACGTTATCTCAGCCTTTATAAAGGGCTGAATAGTCTGAAGAAGCAATGTAATGTGAAGAAGCAATGTGAGTTGAGTTGTGAAGCAATGTAAGAAGAAAAAGCAATAGAAAAGCTGCTTTGTGTTGCACCAAAAGCTTCGTGATTTTCTCCATTACATACTTGAGTTTCTCGTTTCTAGTCGCGTGAGTGTGTGCTTCGTCTTTGATTGGTTTCGCCGAGCAAAGTCTCCTAGAGTTGTTCCAACAATTGGTATCAGAGCCATGGCAAAGGATTGGTGACCACGGAGCGGCGTGGCGGCATGGCTGATGGAGCAGTGGCGTGAGCATGGCGCATCAGGCGCAATAGTGGCGGAGCGCACGGCGGGGCGCGGCAACTCGATGCGGTGAGACTGACGCATTGCATGGTGCATGTGGCTCCGTGACGAGGAGGAGCCTACACGTCGGGGGAATGCAAGATGAGTTGTGCGTTGCCAAGGTGAAAGCGTTGTGTTGGTACTAGACAGTTGCAGTGCCATATGTGTGTGTGTGTTCGTGGAGTTGAGTTCGGGACGTTGAGAAGATGTGTTCGCTGTCCTGAGTCGAGTCCGGGATGTTGATGAGATGTGCTCACCATCCTGAGTTGAGTACAAGTTGAGCAAGTCATAGATGAGACCGCCTGCCTCAATGAGTAAGAGCCCAAGACGTTTGAGTTGTGCCACAATCTCCGGCCGAGTGCGTGGGAGCTATGTTGAAGTCGAATCCAACTAACACACGAAATATAAGTAAGTGTAGAAAGATTAGGAGGAATGTTAAGTGTACAAAGATTAGGGGGAATATTGGAAATAATATTTGTTTAGTATTAGTTTCTAAGTTTAGATGAGTTGAGTATGTTTAGTTTTTTAGTCCGTGTCCAAGTTGTATCTCAGCCTTTATAAGGGGCTGAATAGTCTGAAGAAGCAATGTAACGTGAAGAAGCGATGTGAGTAGAGTTGTGAAGCAATGTAAGAAGAAAAAGCAATAGATAGGCTGTTTTGTGTAGCACCAAAAGCTTCGTAATTTTCTCTGGTACATAGGTGAGTTTCTTGTTTCTAGTCGTGTAAGTGTGTGCTTCGTCTTTGATTGGTTTCGCCGAGAAAACTTGGCTACGCAGTTTGCGATTGAGGCAAATTCTTATGTGTTCTCTCTGTTTATTTGCAATGTGGAGCGGAGTCTCATGGAGCTGTTCCAACATTTATCTTCTCCGTCATCTCATGCCGACCTGGGAACACATTGTGCTCACCTCTTTGCCAAAGCTCCACCATTGCAGCCCTCGCTTTTGCCTCATCTGAGTCGGACGCGAGAGAGAAGCATATTCCTAATACAACCTTTCTTGTTAGCGAACGGCCAGATGAACTTTATACAGGTTGAGGAATAGAGCGAGGCCGTGGCGGCAGCCGAGGATTGCCCAGGGCTCGTCGCGGCTCTGCGGCAGGGAGAAGCGGGCCGTAGGGATGCGGTCGAGCGGTCACAGCTTGGGAGTGAAGGAGGCTTCGCCATAGTGGGCGACAAAGAAGCTAAGGAGCTGGGGTTTCCGGTGGTGGGCGCGGAAGTGGCGGAGGAAGCCGGGGCCGGAGATGAGGTGGCGCGAGTGCTTGCAGACGAGGGAGGCGCGAGGAAGGGAGGACGGCAGCGCGGGGAGGCGCAGTAGGATCTCGGAGAAGAGGTCGTCATCGTCCAGCGCCGGCGGCGGCCGACCATCTGGAGTCCCTGGGCTGTGTACAGCGGAGGGGAATGCCAAACTTTGTCGAGTTGGCGAGTGTCTGCGGTCGATCTGAACCGTGAAGTCCTGATCAGACGGCTCCTGGTATTTAAAGTTTTTTTTGCAGGATGCTTGCTGTTTTATTCTAGTACTATTGTTTAGAAAAAAGATACGACCCGGACAATATCTATCTGTATTTTGTTCGGTTCTCAAATTCAAACTCTAAATTCTGAATTTTGGGTGTTTTGAAGTAGTTACCACCAGAACTTTTTTTTCCTAAAACATTTCTTCTGATCCCTGGCTTACACACCTCATATAGGTCCCTAGTAGTAGTCGTATGTGCACGTCATTTCACAACATTTATCCATTTTCTTGAGAAGTAGAGATTCGGAAGAGTTTCAATTCAAGAGTTTCTTGAGAAGTAGGTCTTAGCAAAATTGGGCAATGAGGATATTCCTCGCATTCTCAACATCACACGTTCAGAATGCAAAACCATCATGCTGGAATGAAGGAACTGTGAAGGCGTGTTGGAAGAACAACTAGCATCTGAAATTAATGAGCTCCGTTGCTCCAGACAGAAAAATAACTGTCTGGTAAAAGAAACAACCATCGAGGATTGATCGAGGTCAGATCACCTCATAGTGCGGTGAACAGACTTGCACTAATCAGCTGAAAGAATCAACACTGTTGCGCTAATCCAAGCAAGACGCAATTAGAGCATCTACAATAGTTTGTTTCTTAGCTTGTTACTAAGAGGAGAGAGAGTACTCAATTTAATAAAAAGAAATAAGTCTTCCAATGGATTGTTTCTTGAGCTTGTATCTAAGACTTTAATTGCTACAAGTGTACATGATTCTTGATAATCAATAATGAAGTACAACTTTGTGGCCTACATGTTTTAGCTCATTTATCATATTAATAATGAAGTCGGGCTGCACAAATGATCTAGTGTATATTTTGCTTTAAGACAGTGAGACCCACAAAATGCGTTTTTAGGTAACAAGTAAGCCTCCAATAGAGTATTTGGTTGTTTCTTGTGTCTTCGTATTAACAATTTGCTAGTTTCTTCATCTAGAAACAACCTCACCTTCTCTCCTCACATTCTCTCCTCCACTTCACTTAAATGCTGATGTGGCAACCCTTTAGTAACAGCTGACGTGGACTGTTGTAGATGCTCTTACAGTTGGCTAGACATCACTGGAAATAACAACACTGAATTCCAGCAGATTAGTTAATTTCTACAAGTCCACTCCACAGATGGAAGTGCAAGATTGCCGTATTCCACATGGAACACATCAGTACATCACAGATAAACAGCGTACAAAAGCAATGGAACTCCACCAGAGTGCTATTTCAGAGCTGGTAGGCAACTACGGGTACCTGTGAAGCAAACAACATCATCAGCGAAACCAATTTTCACTACTCACCTGTCCTAAGGTAATAGCTATCAATTTTAAGCTAGTTCAAACAGTAAAAATTAGTTTGACAGTTATGAGATTTATGCCAGAACCCCCACAGTTAAATCATTTCAACAATACTAAATACAACTGGCGTAGACAGGGAAAAAATAAACAGAAATTCAAGAATCTTTCCTAGTTCTGTGCCATTTGCTGGGTATCATAATGGAACGAAAAAGGGATAATAGTCTTCAAACATGAAACATTTTCTTAACCTCAAACATGAGAAGCAATGTGAAATGACAAAACTACAAGCTTGTAAAAACAAAAGCAGATTATTTGACCCAAAGATGAGAAACTCGGTAGGGACTTCGGGAACAGAAGACTCTGGTTATTCCATTGCTTAATCCCTCAAACTCCTCTTAAATAGAGCCGAGCCTAACAGATTGTTAGACCATGTGGCTAGGTCTAGTATATTTTAGTTGATGAATAATTGACAATATTAGGTACTGATATTATTTGAGACGTGTGGTGTGGGTGGACTAATGTCGGTCAAGTTGGAAAGAACTTGTGCCGGGAAAAGATGGTGTTTTGGTCTTTGCATGTGCAGGGCAACTCGGAGGCGATCGTGGTCTACGGCGGTGACCGGGAGATGGCTTGGTGCGAAGTCATGGTCTAGAGGGTCGAGGATGCTGGAGGAGACGGTCGAGCTCGAGTTGGGACGCGTGAAGATCAAAGATGGATAATGCGTGTTGAAGCTACGGATGCGCGTTTCGGAGGCTACGACACGTGACAATTTTAGGAGTGTCCAAAATTGGAAAGCTGGGAGAAATTAGAAAATCCTTGTTTGTTAGGATTGGATTAGATTATGTAACCGTGTCAGATGAGGACACGTTTTGGATTTGGAGACTACGGTCTCTCCGTAGGGGTGCAGGGGCTAGCACATATATATACATATATAGGCTGGCGGCTGCGGGGTATGTAGCGTGTTTTTGTAGAACAGATATCACGTCGGTTGTGTTAGGGCTTATTGGCTTCCGGCGGCTGAAGCTTTTGGGTGTTCGTGATCTCCTGAAATAAAGAGGCGGCCGTGGCTGTTTGCTGCTGCGGTTTTGATACCGACGTAAGGTCTTTGGTGGCTCGTGGTCATGCTTGCGCTTTACAAGGGTTTTGTCTGTCAAGGCGGTGGTCTTGGTGTTTTATCCTCCTGAGCGAGCACAACGACGTTGATTTACAGGTGCGTGCGGCTCGGTGCGTGCGGTTTGTGTCGCCTCGTTCGCCGTGTGGAAAGACTGAGCACAACTAGAGGCAGTGTGCACAGAAGCAGATCGAAGCCTGTTTGATGTACGTTGTTGTTTTTAGTCTGCCATTGGTTGGATGATGCTAACACGTGGAGTTTGTGCACAGAATTGGCAAAATCAAATCACAGCAGTAGCATAGCATTGTTGCTTTTCTAGAAGAGATAAGAACAACCGACGAATTTCTAATCTGCTACAGTAAAAGTACTGCTACAGTACCATGTACTGTATGTACTGCGTATTACGCTGTTTGCTACAGTACACGTGTGGGTTGCTACAGTACCAGGAAAAATACTTTTGCCTTTTTTTTTGCTGTCTTTTGTTTTGTGCTCGTGCTGTGTTGGCAGGTTGGAAAATCAGAAGACAGTAGATTTTAAGAAAAAGCTTCCGCTAGGGATTACAATCATTCACCCCCCCTCTGATTGCCATTAACGATCCTACACAGATAGACTAGAGTCCTGACAAATTGAACTAACCAAATGTCCAAGTAGAGTTAATATTAATTACTTAAGCAAAACAGTGGATGATTTAAAAATCACACAACTGTCTAAATATCCACAAAGCACTGCAAAGGAAAAGTAATTCATGCTGCTATTACTTAGGCACAGCAGCACTCTCATCTATGAGCGGGAACAAACATACGCACAAATAGGGAAAGGGTGGGGCTGGGGACGAAGGGCCTTAAGTCATCAGCCATCTCGCGAGCAACAGGGAGCCCCCAATTGCAGAAGTAGGGGAGGACTGAGGAGGCAGTGGACGGATGATGTGGACGGTGGCAAACTGTCAGCAAGGCAGGAGTGGCAGATCCAGAAGGGATAAGGAAGTAGGGCCAGGAGATGGAAGCAGAAGGCAGCCTGCCAAGAAGCATGACAAGTTTGCCACCTGCCGCTAGCAACTCTCCTCGCCGCATCCTTCCTAGCGCACGCTCCCACGCCTCAGCAAGAATAACAACACACCAGACGTGTCCCTCAAAAACCTCACGTAACAGCACACCAGACGTGTCCCTCAACATCTGTAGTACCGCCAGCCCCTCACGGCTGCATGTCTCAGCCAATTCCTTCCAGCCGCGAGCCCCTAAATCCCTCCAGCCTAATGACACACGGCAGAATGTTCAGCCGCCAAGCATGTCACGTAATGTCCCCAAAATCTCACATGCTGCCAAAAAATCTGTTTTAGCCGCAATTAACTCCTCCGGAATCACCTCACGCCAGAATCATTTTTTGCCGAAATTCCTCTGGCCGAAAATACCTCTTCTCGGTTTTTCAAATTTTGGACACCCCAAAATTATGGTTTTCTAATTTCTCTCAGCTTTCCAAATTTGGACACCTCAAAATTATCACGTGTCGTAGCTTCCGAACCGCACCTCCGTAGCTCCAACACACATAATCCATCTTTGATCTCCACGCGACCCAACTCGAGCTCGACCGTCTCCTCCAACATCCTCGACCCCCTAGACCATGATTTCGCACCAAGCCGTCTCCCGATCTTTGCCGTAGATCACAGTCGCCTCCGAGTTACCCTGCAGATGCAAAGACCAAAGCAACATATTTTTTCCGGCACAAGTTCTTCCCAACTTGACCGACATAAGTCCACACGCACACCTCAAATAACATCAGTAAGTAAAATTGCCAATTATTCATCAACTAAATTATTCTAGACCTAACCACATGTTCTAACAAAAAGCCACATTTCTTGGTTATGGTGATACAGTCGGCTACAGGATTGTAGACAGCACATTTCTATCTTTTTATTCTCTTTCATCCATATCAGCTTAAATCCTATATGGCAGAGACTATAGATAGCTGATGTAATGTTAGAATTGGGCCCTTATTTGTAAAGGCCTATTCATTCCTAAATTCCAAAGCATGCATGGTTTAGTCCCATACTACCTAGCTAAGTGGTGGAAGAGCAATTTTGTCGACGATCGAATCGCCGATCTTACGAAAATAAACGAGGAAAATGACGTGGAATATCCTGGAATGGAATGGGGGTCGCTCTTTATTGATATGAACTGGATTTACAAGATGTGGCTAAGTACTACCTGAATTACACTTGAATGGAGGAATGTAACCGCAATCGACTTAGAATATGAGTCTAAGGCTGATTATCTAGCTTCTAATTCCACCGCTTAGGCTTCTGTGCATATCTTTGCCTTGGCCTTGTTTTGTGTGTCGCCTATCGTCTCCCTTCTTGTCTCTGTTTGTCTTTTCGTCTTCTGTGCTTCACCTTTAAATAACTTCCGAAGAGGTGGCGATTACTCTGGAGAAGACGTCCCTGGTGAAGCGTTACGACTGGTCGGAGCGGTAGAGCGATTAGCAATGTGCTAACTTCCTTGCGGTTGCTTGTGAAAAGCTTAACCGTAGGGTGGTTAATAGTCAATGTCTCGGGGTTGTACCATCGCATGGTTTGGAGCATTATAACACGTGTTCCATTCATCATACGATAAGAAATACCGATTCAGAAATTTACGGCGGTTATCGGTGGGGATTAGGCACAAAGCCTCATCCCACTGGGTACCCATTAAGTAACCTCTGAATACTAACGACCAGGGAGGTCGTTAGTCTTAGGGGTTACGACCATGAAGACGTATGGTCTTTTATTATGCATTTAAAATAATACATAGAGGTTTTAATCCTCATCATCTAGCCCCCGAACTTTAAATGAACTGGTCGTGCATATACCTTTTTCCGATGAAATCGTATCGGGCGAACCCATTTAATGTCGTGGTATCTGAAGTGGTCTCATGTTCACTTTAAAGTTGAGAACTTGCCTTGGGAAGCGAAGAGTTCCTCTGTCGTTTGAACAAAAAGAAGCTTTTGTCGGTTGGACTTTGTGGGAATCCTTGAAAGTATCGAAGTTTATAAAATCTTCTCTCATGGGCTCTTAGAATTTTTATGCTTCCAAAATCCCTTCGATCCCTTTAGCTTCTCGCCAAGAAATCCTCCGAGCCTTTTCTGTTCTTCCGACCACAAAGTCTTCAACTTCCACTACTCATCCTTGAGGATTTTCGCCATGTCGGAGCAAATTACGAAGTGGTTGCCTTCGGAATTGGGCAAGAAAAAGCTTGAGGCTTTGGCGAAGATGGGAATGCTCCCAGATAGAAATCTGATTAATTGGAGACCGGCGACTGGAGAGCATTTTCCGAGCCGTGAAGATGAGGAAATCCCTGTTTTTCTCGCCTACATCGAATGTGGGCTGAGATTACCGGTACACAAATTCCTCCTCCGCGTTCTTGAACATTACGGGGTGGAATTAGTGAATTTGGCCCCAAATTCGATCGCAAATATCAGTATTTTCGCATATTTGTGCGAGGCATACCTGGGAATACAACCGAACTTGAAGCTCTTTAGTTATTTCTACCGCATGGTGATGGGAAAATCTGCGGCAAAATCTGAAGCAGCTCCTGGGGAATGCACATTGCGTCTTCATGACGGGAAGGCCGATGAGTACATCCTCATGTACGCGAAATCTTCGTGGTCGTCATGGAAAAAGTACTGGTTTTACATGACGGTTACGAAAGACGATGGCCTCTACTTACGGAACTAGAGCAAGTGAAAACCCCAAATGGAAGGAGACCAGTAAAGAAGACGAGGATAGTCAAAAGATGGGCGGATGCCATCTATGACTTCTTAGTCGAGGGCCGACTTCGTGGCATGTGGTGAAGGATTTCACCTTCGTCGATTAGCCCATTGAAGCTCCGGACTCATTCCTGCTCTGGTGCCTTGATCGTGATGAAGTTACCTCGGAAGGTGGTAAGTCTTTGAGATAAATTCGATCGGTATTTTGATTTGATTAATGTATTACCTTAAAATCTGTCTATTCTTCCTTCATTAAAGCTCTTTCCCGGGGAAATTAGAGAACGAGTCGATGATGATCGTGGGGAGCTGGAGAAAAGGTGAATGCCCCAAGATCTTAGCCGTAACTCCTATTGAAGGAGACTGCAAGGCTTAAGGTAATTTAATCAAAATTCCTTTACCATGTGTATACATATATTCCACCAGATTTCCAATCGTGCTCTACTTTTCTGGTCGGTCGGATTGCGAATCATACAATCTGGTGAGGATCAACGTCCCACCTTAGTTCCGACCGAGTCGTGCCTCGAGGCACTTGAAGGAGATGAATCCTCGAGGTAATAGAACATTTGGAATCATATATGTACGAATTTTTTAGATAAAGGATTTCTTCACCCAATCAAATTTGTTCTTTGATTTAGGTGGATAAGCACGAGGGCCCGCAGAATGTAATCATGGAGGTCAGAACTCAGAGTGGTCGTGCACGACCTTACGGTTATTCTTGAAACAAGCGATCCGAGATTGATGAAACCACTCCCTCCCACCGGATAGTCGGGAATGCGGTCCTTGATGAACTGGTCGAGGACATAGCTTCCGACATCTTGTTGGAGGATGTGAGGTTCAACAAACCTTGGCCGGTCCGAACCAAAGAAAATTGGAGGAGAAGAAAAGGAAGGCTAAGCGGCACAGATTTCTCTCTTGCTGCGTTTGAGTCAAATCCGGAGATTAACAAGGTATGTACAAATGAAAGTGGTCGATAAGTATGTACCTCTAATAATTCCTTGATGATTTGATACTTTGAACTTCCCATCTTCGGTTTGCATAGGTCTTCGGTGTTCGGTCGTTTCCACTGTGTTCTTCTGAGGACTCGCACTGTGGAAGTTCCCGCAGAGCACTTCTCGGGACAAAGTTCCCGAGGAAATAGTGGTCGAAGAAGCCCCGAGCGGTGACAAGAACAGCGGTTGAGTTGGATCCTTTGGTGATTGAAACCCTTACGTGGAGGTAGATACCTCGAGAGGTCTCAACAGTTCGATCCTCGTTGATAACCCTTCCCAACCTAACAAGTTCCTTTTCGTCCCGATTTATCGAGGATAAGGAGCTTGATGAGGCGTGGCGAAAGTATCGGATACTCAACTCAAGATGCACCTGATTTGATTTTTGCTTTGGTTATAATGACCGAGCAATTCGGTAAGTATTCTCGACCCGACTTCATAGCTCTTCTTTAAAAAGTTTATAAGAAACTTAAGAAAGAGAACGCTATTTGTGTAGCATTTGGTCGAGAACTTTCTTTGGATCGGAGGATCGACCCCAAAGAAGTTAAGGACTTGGAGCAAAAGCACTCCGAGTTGAAAAGTAAGAACTTTTCCCTTTTGAACTTTTGTTTCTTCTTCAATACTTTGCTCCTCTACAATTATTCTCCCTTATCGTATTCGATAGATCTGGAGAAAATAAAAGAGGAGGTTGTGGCTGAGAAAGCCAAGACAGCTCTTCTTGAAGAAGAAATAAAAGCTAAAGACCAGTCATTTGTTGAAGCAAGTTCAGCTAAAGACCGGTTGATCGCTGAAGCAACGACCAAATATGAAACACTTAGCAAAACAAATGAAGGTAATATGTCGTAAGCTTGATTTTTCCTTCACTTATGCTTGTGTTCATTAAGCGATTTATTTTTGTAGAGCAAACGCAATTCTTGAGCAGAGTAAAAAAACTCAAATTTGAGCAGATAAGGAGGCGCTTGCTCAAAATATTGATGAAAAGATTCATGCTTTGAACAAGATGATCTTTGATATGGGATCGAGGATCAAGCTGCCTTCCTTAGGAGATCCAATAGAGAAAATGAACTATTTGGGTCAACTTCTAGAGGACCTTAAAGTTTTGCTCAAAACTACTCGGTCGAATTATGCCTAGGCCCTAAAAACAGGCGTTGCAAGTGGAGTTAGTTTTGCTTTGGCAAAACTGAAAGCTTCCGACCCCTCCATAGATCTCCAAGCTGTTAAAGATGACTTCAACTGCCCACCTGAGGAGGCGACCAAGTTCATGGAAGAACTCAGGCCACTCGGAGATATAGTTGTAGAGGAGATGGAGGTCGAATCTCCGACAAACAGTAGTTAGGCTGGGAATATTTCTTAGAGTAGGTTCCTGCAAGTGTAAAAATATTTGAATATCTATGAAAACTTACCTTTTATGTCATTGACAAAGCTTTTGTTTATCCTGTTTGACTTTTTTAAAATTCTCGTATATTTCCTAGCCCCGACTGCTTTATAGTAGAAGAACGCGTTCTTGTACAAGCGGTGAGCCAAGAAAGAGAATAAAAGAGGTCATAACCATGTATGTGAGTTTTGAAGGTATGTTTGGACATGTAAGACAAAACTGATCATTGCGAAGATTAGGAAATCAAATGTGGTCGACTACCAGATGATTTCGACTAGTTATAGATCTTTGTTTGTCATAATGGAAATACCAATCAAAAACACTATATATGGTCGGAAAAAGACTTTGTCAAACTTGACATAAGAAGAAATGCAAATATGTATGCAACAAATTATAAGTGAACTTTGTTTATATCTATTGTCCCATAATGCCTGGAACTAATGCTAAGACACGAAGGCATACAACACATTTCTTGAAACGTGTTCAAATTACAGATCCGATCGTAGCGAGGATCGAAGAAAAGAACCGTCGCTAGGAAGCTCCTTCCATTAAGGGGACCACGTGCGAAAAAGGAGAGACTTCGACTAGGAGGTTTTCCGTGTCCCACCAAGAACTGACAAGAATAGACCGTAATCTTAAAATAATGAAGCATAATCTTCGAATCGTAAGCATATCATTCATGAGATAGTTAGTTGTGTGGCGCTCGATTACTCATTTTCTTTGAGAAAAGAGTGTAGTCGCTGCGGGGAATCATTTGAAGAAAAATGCTCACGACTAGGACCATAGAGTATCGAGAGATCCTTAAAAAGGATATCGGAGAGAAAAATGTCTTCTCCGACTGCACTAACAATAATAAACGACGTAATGTAGGTGTATATATATAAGCAAGGTTGCACTTCTTAATTAATTAATGAATTTAATGAAATTGAAATTGAAAGAAATGAAAGAATGAAAATTAAACATAGAACTTACGCAATTGATCGATGTTCCAAGAATTTGACAAAATTTGCCCATCGACATAGCCCGATCGTCACGGAACACGGTCGGGTTACTTGACCACAATGTAAGGACCTTCCCATTTAGGAGAAAGTTTATTGCGATTTGTTTGGCTCAAATTTTTCGAGAACCAGATCACCTCTGACAAAAGGTCAGCGAGGTCGCACCTTACGACTATGGTACCTTCGCATGGCTTGTTGGTAGACTAGCGATCGTATAAGGGCTTGGTTTTGTCGTTCTTCAAGGAAATCGACGCTCGTCGAAGTCGTCGCTCATTCGATCATTTTCGCAAAACGATCGATCGATTCGGCGAGCCAATTTTGAGTTTTGGAGGAAGCATAGCTTCAAACCATAAACCAAAAAGAATGGAGTTTCACCGGCCGCACGATCGTCGTGGGTTCGAACGCCCATAACACGAGGGAAGTTCTTTAACCCAAGCGCTGACCGCTTGATTAAGCGGTCAATACTCGGCGTTTGATCCCGCATAAGGATACCATTAGCTCGCTCAAGCGCTCCGTTGCTCTGCGGATGTGCAATGAAGCAAAATGAACTTTGACACCAAGTTCATCGCAAATTCGGAATTGATCACCGGAGAATCGGGAACCATTGTGTGTGATGATACGACTGGGTACACCAAATCGCGTGATCATATTTTTCAGGAGAAATCTCTTAGCGGCCTCAGTTGTTATTTTAACGACTAGCTCGGCTTCAATCCATTTTGTAAACGTGTCAATCATGACGAAAAGGAATTCGAAGCCCCCGGGTGCTCTTGGGAAAGGTCCCGTAATGTCCAATCCCAGTTGCAAAAGGCCAAGAAAGAGGAATTGTTTGTAAGGCTTGTGCTGGCTGGTGTACTTGTCGGCTATGAAACTGACATTGTACACACTTCATCACAAGCTCTTTTGCATCATGAAGGGCAGTTGGCCAGTAATAGCCTTGCCGGAAGGCTTTACCGACTGTGGTTCTCAGAGGAATGGTGTGCTCCACGACACCTTCATAGATTTCGTTAGCAATCTAATGCCATCCGCTTGAGATATGCATCTCATCAACACTCCATGAGATCCTCGTTTATACAAGGTACTTTCGATTAGAGTGTATGATTTGGCTTTTCGTGCTATACGATCGGCCTCTACATTATCTTCTCGAATTGTGTCATGTCAAGATAATTGTAGATCGATGTCATCCGCCTCTACCTTGATCGTGATAAATACCAACCGTCAACGACTGTGGAGCATCCATGTTCCTTGATTAGTTTGTTCAACTTGCAAAGAATCATGTATGTTCTCGGAAGGCTCAACTACCGAGGGTGAATTGAGTTGCTCGAGAAAAACTCCGGCGGGACTGTCGACCTCGTGGAGGCCATCCGTGCCAACCGGTTTGCCGAAAGTTTTCCTTTCTAGGAATATGTTGGATCCGAAAACCAAGAAGTGCTTTTCGAGTTTTCGTATTTCCGCCAGATAAGATGACATCTTGGTACTAGAGCATTGATACTCTTTCCCCACTTGATTCGCTACTAGTTGAGAATCGCCTTTCACTAGTAATGCGAATCCCGAGCGAACGAGCCGCTTTCGAGTCCCGCCAAGAAACCTTCATATTCTCGCCACATTATTGGTGGCGTGGAAATTTAATGGATGGCGTGCTTGATGTGTTCGCCAATGAGGGATATCAAGACCACTCCACCCGATCCTTGTAACATCAAGGAACCGCCGAATACATTGTCCACTGTCGTGGTGTTCGTACTCGGGTCCTTGGGTGGGTTCAGGGTTTGTCCATTCGCAATGAATTACGCTATTGCACGGACTTTATTGTCTGTTAAGTGAAATGAAATGGAGATCGAATGCCCTAGCTCGACCGCCCATTTGGCTATTCGTCTGATGATTCCTGTTTCAAGGACTTGACCAAGGGATATCCGGTAGGTACGACCACTTTGTGGGCCTGAAAGTAGTGCCTTAGCTTCCTTGAAGACATAAGGAGGCCATAGAGCAACTTTTGTACCTGTGGGTATCTTTCCTTTGGTCCATGTAAGACTTCGCTTACGTAATAGACTGGTCGTTGGATATTATCCTTTCTACAACCAGTACACCGCTAATTGTCTGTGGTGTTGCTGCCACGTAAATTAGCAATGTTTCTCCGGTCTCGGAGAAACTAAAACCGGTACTTGTAAGGTACTTTTAAGTTCCTCAAAGGCATCGTTTGCCTCTTTAGTCCACTCAAAACTCCCATGTTTCCGAAGAAGTTTAAAGAAAGGTAATCCTTTTTCCCCTAACCTTGCTATGAAACGACTTAACGCTGGTTAGTTTTTGGACTTCCTTCTTCGTGATCGGAGGGCACATCTGGTCGATGGCCGCAATTTTTCCGGATTTGCTTCAATACCTCTAGCGAAACTAGGAAACCGAAGCGGTTTTCCAAACAGAAACTCCTAACACACACTTTTCCGGATTTAACTTGAGGTTATGTCTTCTCAAGTTATTAAAAGTTTCTTGTAAGTCGGGAATGTGGTCGCCAAATTGGTGGTCTTTACGACCGGATCGTCAACATAAGCTTCTAGATTCCGACCGATTTGTGGACTAAAAGTTTTTGCATCAACCTTTGAAAAGTTGCACCAAGATTTTTGAGACCAAATGGCATCTTAATATAACAAGAAGTACCATATGGGGTGATGAAGGAAGTTTTCTCCTCATCTTCTTTACACATACTAACTGGTGGTACCACGAATACGCATCTAAAAAACTTAGTAACTCGCACCCGTAAGTAGAGTCTACTAGTTGATCAATGCGGGGAAGGGAAAGTCATCCTTCGAACAAGCTTTATTAAGATCTAAGAAGTCGATACACATTCGCCATTTCCCATTATTTTTCCTAACCATTACAGATTAGCAAGCCACTTGTGGGTGGTCGACTTCACGAATAAATCCCGCCTGAGAAGCTTGTCAATCTCCGATTGATTGCTTCCTTCCGATCGGGTGCAAAACGTCGTAGTTTCGCTTGATCGGTTTTTATCGCCGAGAGCAAGCACGTGCTCGATCACCTCCGGGGACTCGAGCATATCGGACGCTTGCCAAGCAAACACGCCTTGATTTGCTCGGAGGAAGGAGACGAGCGACTCTTCCTATTTAGGGTCGAGTCTTGCCCCACCGTAATCTTGCGGTTGGATCTGGTTGTCTGACCCATGTGACGACTTGACGCCGTCCGGAGAAGCGCTTTTGTCGAGTAGTACCTCCTTGGTCCGGTCGATGGTTTGGGCGTCATCTTTGGCTTCGAGTGCTTGACTCGCATGGGAGACGGATTAACCTCTCGGTCGGAAGTTCATCAACCAAAGGCAAAGGATTTCCGATCGCATACGTAAGCCATTTTCTGATCTCCTCGAATTGTGATGACTCCCTTCGGCCCCGACATTTTCAAACTTTGATAACCGTAATGCGTGGCTATCAAGAATTTTGCTAATGTCTGATGGGCTTCACACCACTCGATCGATGGCTTCACACCACTCGATTGTTTTAATCCTCGTCAAATTTATAAGGTGAAGTTCTTGCCACCCCTTGATACATGTGATACATGTCATGGGGTGACATGAGGAGGACTATAGCTAAAGTCACACACGCACGTACGCACGCGCGTGCATTTATTCGCGTTGCAATCGCGTGACTTGTGACTTGTGACGCACGACCGTGAACGTGTCGTGAACCAAGTCCACCTTTCTTTTGTTGACCGTGTATTTCTCTCTCTAAAAATAAGTGTCTCATATGACCAGTGAGAGTTTTCTGTAGACCTCTCCTTGGACCTCTTCGGGAGATCTTTTGGGCCTCCCTTGGAGATTTCTCTTGAACCTTTTCAGGAAATCCTCTTGGACCTCCCTTGGAGATTGCTTCGGATCACTCCAAGAGAGTGTGGGGATTCTCTTGGACCTCCCTTAGAGATTGCTTCGGACCACTCCAAGAGAGTGTGGAGATCCTCTTGGACCTCCCTTGGAAATTGCTTTGGATCACTCTAAGAGAATGTGGGGATTCTCTTGGACCTCCAAGAGATCCTCTTGGACCTCCCTTAGAGATTGCTTTGGACCACTCCAAGAGAGTGTGGAGACCCTCTTTGGATCTCCCTTGGAGATTGCTTCGGATCACTCCAAGAGAGTGTGGAGATCCTCTTAGATCTCCCTTGGAGAGTTCTTCGGACCACTCCAAGATCTCGGAGCTACATACCAGTGTGGTCGGAATACAGTGGTCAAAATAAAGTGTCAAAACATAGTGGTCCAAATAATGTGGTTGAAGTTGTAGACCAGTGGTCAAAGCTTTAGACCAGTGTGTAATCAGGATCAATAAACATTGCTTAAATGACCATTAATTGGTTTTGAATTAGCAGTTACCATGGTCAAAGCTTTAGACCGTTTTGGCCCTGCTCCAAAACCAGGCCTTGCAGCGCTTATCAATTTGCCTCCGAGTCCATGTCGGAAGGTTGGCTAATAACATGTGATAGATGGGCATGGAAGTGAGAACAGCCTTTAGCGTTTTTAGCCTTCCAGCTCTGGAAATCATCTTCTTTTTATAGCCCACTGGTCTTGCATCAATCTTGTCTATAAGGGGTTGTAACTGTACCTTCCTAAGCTTGCACAATGAAAGTGGAAGGCCAAGATATGTGCATGGAAAGCTCCTTCTGCTGGCCGAGAAATCATGTAGAATGGTGTCCAAATCTAGGTCTTGACATTGAATGAGTATGACTGCGGTTTTTCTTAGATTTATCTTTAAACCCATGACCTCTCCAAAAATGGTCATGATCTCCTTGAAGTTATCTATGTCTTCTTTGGTAGGCCGCAAGAAAATCATCGCGTCATCCGCGTAGAGTGACAGTCTGGCCTTGACCGTCCTCCCATTTAGAGGAGACAACCACCCTTCTGATGTGGCCATGCTCAACAGGCAATACAAAACATCGATTGCCAAGATGAATAAATCTGATGATAAAGAGTCCCTTGTCACTCATGACCGATGCCAAATCCTTGGTCCCGGCATCCCGTTCAGAATAACTGCAGAATTGGACGTAGCAAGCAAGATCGATACCCATTCTCTCCATCTAGATCCAAGACCACACCGTTGAAGAGAGTCAAGAGGGTATGGCCAGGATACTGAGTCAAAAGCCTTAGATATGTCCAATTTAATCATTAGAGTCGGTGTCCTTGTGCAATGAAAATTACGTGCCAAATTCTGCACATACAGAAAGTTGTCTTGAATACAATGCGTCTTTATGAAAGCACTTTGATTCTTGGAGATTAGTTTATTCATGTGCCTGGAGAGCCTTAAGGAGAGCACTTTTGAGATTAATTTGGCCATGCTATGGATCAAGCCGATTGGTTTGAATTCTGCTACGTCGATGGGTTGCTCCTTTTTAGGCAGCATGACTATGTTTACCGTACTCACTTTTGCAAAATGCATCCTGTTTAGATTGTAGAATTTGCTCAACACCGCCATAATGTCCGGTTTGATAATGTTCCATGTTTCCTTGAAGAAACACCCTGTGAATCCATCTGGCCCTGGAGACCTGTCCTACGGCATTTTGTTAATTGCCGTTAAGATTTCTTGTTCTGTGAATGGCTGCTCCAGTTGACTGAGCCCATGTGACTATCGTTGATTGGGCCTGATGCGCTCTCAGTTGAAGGCGTTGGTCGTCGGCTGCGCTGTGCCGACAATACGAGAGTAGTGTTGGAATAAAGCCTACTCTTTCTCTACATGAAGGACATATGTGCCGGCCGGACCTGACAATACACAAATGAAGTTTTTCCTCTTCCTCGAGGTCACTTTGGAGTGAAAGAATTTTGTATTCACATCCCCTAACTTCAGCCACGTTATCCGAGATCGTTGTTGCCACACCATTCTTTGTGTAGCTGCCAGTCCCAAAATTCTTGTTTTGAGCCCCGCGCTTAGCTCTTTTTCTGATTGGGAGAGCTCTCTTATCTTCTGAGCACGGTCCAGCTGGAATAAAAGTAGTATTAGTGAGCTGATTTAGGCCTCAGGTTTGTACTTCAACTGCGTTCTGTGCAGCAAATGAAACTGTGAAAGTATGCGCATAGCAGGTTAATTAGCATATATATACCCATGAAGTATGGAACAGTGTGTGTCTCTGGATAGAGAGCAATTCATCAAGTGACGGAGTTTATTGTGTCATTTTCTACATACTCAAATAGAACCAATTAATTTAGGAATGTCTTTTTTTCAATCCTTTTTTGTTCAAAACAAAAAGCTTCTTTAGGTTGGAATAGGTCTCACAAGGCAAGTTGATCAGCTTACCAAGTACTAAATAGAGCAAAGCATCTATATTTGTAAAATGTGACCACCACTTCCAGTGCTTTCTCTTTTCCATACATATTATGACATATTTTATTGTTTCATCTATTTGTAGTAAACTAATAGCTTATATTAGGTTCCACCAGCTGTTGCCCACCAAAGCTAACAATTTCAACATTTGTTTGTTTATGTGGTTTTGGTTAAATACTCAGATGTACATCTAGCTTAGCTGCAATTTGTTGTCCATACATGTATTTACCTCCTCACAACCACCTAAACATTTCCTACATGTCTATTTTGATGTCTTCTTGTCTTCTCTATAGTATTAGTTCCATTGATTTTACCCTGAGATGACTAGATACATAGGTATTTGTTTGCATATGATGTATGAGGGGGTTTACCCCCGCACAGCGGGAAATCATCCTGCCCCTTCCTCCTCCCGCGATTTGTGAGCGTGTCTATGCCCCCACTTCTTCTGCAACCACCCAAACTGTCGCCTTACTTCTTCTTCACATGCACGTACCAAAATTCATCGTCATCCCACTCCTTCCCGTCTCGCCCCATGTCCCCTCGCGCTACGACTCGCTAGGTAGAGGACAGGGGAGGCGGCGGCACAGTAAGACAGCGTCGGGGACAAGAGAAAGCATTGCGATGTTAGGGAGGAGAGGAGGCAATGGTACCTTGGAGAAGAAGCGGCGGCGCCGGGGAAGGTAGGGGAGGCAGCGACAGCGCACAAGGAAGAGGTAGAGTTGAAGACATCCTTCCCACGTCGCACCGCCGTCTCAAGTTCACCGCACCACATCCTATTCGTCCTAATCCTCTCTTACGCCGCACCGCCTCCTCCTCCTTTCTTACCACTGCCATGTTGCACAGCACCGCCATCCTCACATCGGTGCCTTCCATTGATGTCATGGCCATCGACGGGGGATCCGACGACATATGAGGCAGGGTGGGAGGCGAAGGCGCAGGAAGGTAGCGTCGGCGACAAGGGGAGGTAGCGGGGAGGGAAGACGACGGCGTGGTAAGGTAGCGTCGGGGAAGGGAAGAAAGCACCAAGAGGGAAGGGAGCAGAGGAAGTGGCAGTACCTTAGAGGAGAAGTGGTGGCACCGAGGAAGGAAGGGGAGACAGAGATGACGCATGAATAAGAGGTAGAGACGAAGGTGTCTTTCCCTCACCGCACCGCCGTCTCGAGTTCACCACACTTCGTCTCCTTCATCCTAATCCCCCCTTGCGCCATCGTCGCCTCCTGCTCCACGTCGGCTGAGCAAGCATCGCCGCCTCCTCCTCGCTTACCACCGTGACGCCACCACCACCCCTCCACCAGCCTCCCACCTCCTTGTCGCAATGTGCCTAACGAGGGCTGCAGAGGTCAATGACCGTGAGAACCGAGTCGTGGCTTGGGTTCAGGGTGGAAGAAGGTGGCCGTCGACACGTAGCTCTCTTCCTTGCCAGCCGACAGTGGCTGGAAATGAGCAGCGCGTCGTGGAGGGAAGTCGGCATCAACTTCAACTTCCAAAGGTAACCAATCTATGTGCTCAAAATTTTAATTTCTGGGTGGTAGTAGTAGTAGTAGGTGATGCAATAGGCGGAGTTAATGTTTCTGTTTATATATGTGAAAGAAAATTGATATTTATTATGTGGTTTAGGATCTCTGCTGATATGTATCACTTGTTTTTAGGTTCCGTTGTAACGCATCGGCATACTACTAGTACATACAAAGTTTTCACCAAATTCTTGTTTGATAGGAACATTTCTCTAAATAGAATTAACAAGTATAGATAATTTACCAATGCATATCGGCTCAAATAACATCCACGTCATAGATATTTAGTTAGAAGAGTTTGATTAGATAATGTTCAGAAATAAAGTGGTTTTATTAAACAAAATAAAATAATAGAGGGGCGAGAATCAACCAAATCTAACTTAAGGGCTTGATTGCACGGAACATTGAGGGGATCAAATCAACAAAGTTGGGCTTTGAGCACTTGATTGGACAAACGAACATAGTTTCGTGTCTTACATTGTGATTTTCCCTATGTAAAAAAGAGAATACGCATGAAGATCTGTGTATCTTTATTTTAATTTTCTACTAAAAGTGCTCGTATAAATTTTAAAAAATTCTCAAAAATTTGTGAGCTATAGGTAAGTGCATGACCCTAATCAGAGTATAGCAGTAGAGAAATAGTTAGCTACCTTCAATTCGCACATGTTAGCCTTAAGGCTGAGATTTTGGTATGGTTAAAGTGGTATGAAGTCCTCCAAGTAGTAGCCCCACCGTAATTGTCATTTAGCATCACTTTAATGTATTCGGTTCATCGCTTCTAAACAAGGGAGATTAATAGCAAGTGTGGGTACTGAGAAATATACTTTTCATCTGTACCGTGGGAAAGAGCCACTGATAGCTCACGTAGCCTCCAATCAATAATACATGCGTGAATCACGTTTTAAAACTCTACGCAGGTTGTTTCTCTTTACCCACAGTTACCCTAACTATGATGATCATTGGTTCTTTTACATTTCCTTTGATACGATGCTAGTTAGAGTACAGAGCATTTTCCCCTATTTTGTATATTATATGTCCACCCAGCTAGGTATTTCCTATCGGTTGTGACAGGCTACCGTTACCCGTCACCAACGTGCGCTAAATATAGACGCACTCACTTGAGCCGATAATGCCAATCATCCGGCATTATCATGAGTATGGCATCATCAGGTAGTACCCATTCTCCTAGTACTATTTACCCATGTGTGTTAGCGATCATATTCAATCTCTCTGCTCATTGTAACTTAGCCCTATTGTCTTGGCATATCCCTTGCTTCTAGTTGACTTTGTATTAGTTAGTTATGGCCTCACGTGTATATAACACAGCCAATGATTCAATACAAGCATGCGTTGGATCAATTCTTCCCTCTACATGGTGTCAGAGCCTCATCGTTCCTGAGCCCACCTCTTCCGCCATTTTCTTCTCCAACACCCCACCCTTTTCAGATCTCCATGAGTCCACTGGAGACTTCCCTGCTGGCTGCCCACTCCGACCCGCTTGGCGTGATACCCACCCAGCCTCCCGCCGCTCGCTTCCAGCCCGGCGGCGCCGCCATTAACTCGGCCATGTCATGCAGATGGTAGCAAAGACGCATCGGTCATTCTTGATCTAAAGACTTCCAACTACATGCCAAGGCACACCTTCTTCAACACCATCTTCGGCAAGTTCGCCGTCGCCTTTCATGTCGACAGCACTGAACCAAACCATGACGACCATGAGTGGACTCAGATCGACTTCACCATTATCAACTGGCTCTACACCACCGTGACGCCCAAGATTCTCTCCATCGTGCTCCAACTCGATGACACAGCATTCGCGATCTGGACTGCACTGGAAGAGCTCTTCAATGACAACAAGCTCACGCGCGATGTGCACGTTGATTCGGACTTCCGCAGCTTCTTCCAAGGCAACCTCTCCATCACGGCGTACTGCTCGCGATTGAAGACCCTCGTGGATAGCCTCCGTGACCTTGGGCAGCCTGTGTCAGACCAAACTATGTTTCTTAACATGCTGCGCAGTCTCAATCCAATTTTCCACCATGCCATCCCGATCCTCACTATGTAGGTCCCCTTCCCGACGTTTCTTCCCGCTCGCTCCTTCCTTCTCCTTGAGGAGCATCGCAGAGATCAAACTGCCAAGCAAGTGGCTGCGGCGGGCTTCCACACCACCACGATGCCATGGCCGGGCACTGGAGGCATCACAGGGCTCTACACAGCACCAGTGCCACAACTGCCCGCCCATGTGGATCTTCCTGCGCCTAGGGCTCCTCCTTCAAACCCAAAGGCAAAAAGTCCTGGAAGAAGAACCCCAGCCACAACACCGGCGGCTACGGCGGTGCTCCGCGTGCACCCCAGTCGAACACACCGTGGACGCCACCTCCTGCCCATCCCTGGAATGGCATGTTCCAGGCATGGCCTGCTCAGTGGCGTGCCCCTGGATCGAGCCTGTTAGGGCCACGTCCACCTCTGGCGCCAACCGCGCCCGCGATGCCTCATGCATTCACGGCTGCTTCCATGCCCATGGCGCAGACGACCTACGCACCCCCATCACCCGCATGGGACCAAGCTCATCTCATTGCGGCATTGAATCATCTGTCCATGCCGTCATCTTCTCCTGGCGGTGGCGAATGGTTCATGGACACCGGCGCAACCTCCCATATGGCGTCAAACCTTGGTATTCTATACACTGTTACCCCTCTCATTCCTTCCTCCTGAATTGTTGTCGGCAACGGCAACACTCTTCCCATCGTTAACACTGGTCACACTTCTCTCTCTACATCTTCTACTCCTTTACATCTACACAATATTCTTATTTCTCCAACTCTTATAAAGAATCTTGTTTCTGTTCGTGCTTTTATGCGTGATAATTTCGTTTCAATGGAATTTGACCCTCATGGTTTTTCTGTCGAGGATCTTTGAACCAAGGCGATGATTCTTCGATGTGATAGCCATGGTGACCTCTATCCACTTTTGCCGCATTGCTCCTCCAATCCACCGCAAAGTCTACACACCTGACAGTCGACCTTTGGCACCAGCGTCTCGGCCACCCTGGATGGGACACTCTAGCTTCCACTTTAAAAACATTTGGTTTTTCTTGTAATAAGGCAGCTAATCACTCTTGTCATGCCTGTCGATTAGGAAAGAATACACGTTTGCCATTTCCATCATCTTCTACATTTACATCTGTTCCTTTTCAATTGTTACATTGCGATGTATGACCTCACCTGTGCTAAGCCTTTCCGGCAAACAATACTATCTTGTCATCCTAGATGATTTTAGTCACTACGTCTAGACGTTTCCACTACGTCGCAAGTCAGAGGTCTTCCCCACTCTTCTATCTTTCCATTCTTATGTGAACACACAATTTAAATGCCCAATTCTTTCCTTCCAAACTGACAATGGAAAAGAGTTTGACAATCATGCATCTCGTGCTATCTTCTCTAGTAGAGGCATTATTCTCTGTCTCTCATGTCCATATACATCTCCACAAAATGGCAAAGTGGAGCGTATTTTTCGCACACTCAATGATATTGTCCGGTCCCTTCTATTCCATGCTGCTGTCCCACCATCTTTTTGGGCTGAGGCCCTAGCCACAACTACATACCTTCTCAACCGTCAGCCTTGCAAACCACGTCTCCTTCTCACGCCATACGAGCTTCTTTTTGGTTCTCAACCAGCGTACACTCATCTCCATGTATTCGGATGTCTTTGCTACCCCAACTTATCTGCCACCGCCATTCATAAGCTTGCTCCGCGGTCCGCCGCTTGCATCTTTCTTGGTTATCCGGCGGATCACAAAGGCTATTGCTATTACAATCCGGATACACGGCGCATCATCGTGTCACGACACGTTTACTTTGATGAATCTATTTTTCCATTTCAGGAACAGACTTGTCCGCGTGCACAGCCAACTGCCCCAGATATAGTTGAAGATCCAGCCGATCCTGCGCATTATGTGCATGGCATTTCGATTCCTCCATCAATTATGCCTTGCCACGCCACACCAAATGCTTGCCCGGATGTTGCTCCAATGACAACAGCAAACACATCTCCCGCCGCTCAACTACCTGCCCAAACAACAACCTCCCAGGCAACCGCCGCTCAACAGCATACCACCCCAACCATGCCCGTAGATCACGCCCAAACAACCACCTCCCAGGCCATCCAAACAATACCCGTAGCTCCCGCGTCACATAACCAATCCTCCCAGCTGCACCCGATGGTCACTCGTTCCCACATTGGCATACACAAACCAAACCCACGATATGCTCATATCACCATTGCGTCCTCACTATCACCCATCCCCACTTCCGTGCGAGTGGCTCTACGTGATCCACACTAGAAAGCTGCCATGCAGGAGGAATACGACGCCTTGCTCGCCAACGGAACCTGGCGGCTCATTCCACGTCCGCGTCACGCCAACGTGGTGATGGGCAAGTGGATCTTCCAGCACAAGCTACGGGCGGATGGCACGCTCGAGCGCTACAAGGCGCGGTGGGTGGTCCGCGGCTTCTCCCAACGCCCCGGCATCGACTACAATGAAACATTCAGTCCCGTCGTCAAGCCGGCGACTATTCGAACGGTGCTCGCGCTCGCGACATCTAGCAGCTGGCCAGTGCACCAGCTAGACGTCAAAAACGCCTTCTTGCATGGCGTCCTCGATGAGCAGGTGTTTTGCATCCAACCAGCCGGTTTCGTCGACAAATCTCGGCCTGATCACGTGTGCCTACTATCCAAGTCGCTCTACGGCTTCAAGCAGGCGCCGCAAGCTTGGTTCACGCGCTTTGCAACCTTTGCACGGTAGATCGGCTTCACTTCGGCACACTCGGACAATTCCCTGTTCATCCTTCGGCAGGGTATAGCTACGGCCTACCTCCTCCTCTACGTCGACGACATTGTCCTCACTGCCTCTTCCGACAAACTTTTGCACGCCATCATCGACCGCCTCCATGCTGAGTTCAAGATGAAGGATCTCGGACCCTTACACTACTTCCTCGGCATTCATGTGACTCGATCTCCCACGGGATTTTTCTTATCGCAACGCAAGTATGTTGAAGACCTCCTAGAGCGAGCATGCATGGCGAACTGCAAACCGGTGGACACACCAGTCGACACCAAGCCCAAGCTGGCAGCTGACACTGGCCACCGTGTCCAGGATACATCGGAGTATCGCAGCCTCGTCGGTGCACTTCAGTACCTCACCTTGACTCGACCTGACCTGGCCTATGCTGTGCAGTAGGTTTGCCTGCATATGCATGATCCGCGCGATTGCCACCTCGCGCTGATCAAGCGGATTCTTCGCTACGTCCGTGGCACCACTAGGTTTGGTCTCTAGCTCCATGCCTCTCCCTCAACGACCATTTGCGCATACTCTGACGTGGACTGGGCGGGGTGCCCGGACACACGACGATCTACGTCTAGATAATGCGTCTACATCGGCAACTCGCTTGTCCCCTGGTCCTCTAAACGCTAGCCGACAGTGTCTCGCTCAAGCACCGAGGCTGAGTATCGGGCCGTGGCAAATGCCGTCGTCGAATGCTGCTGGCTGTGGCAACTTCTTGCTGAACTCCACCACATCGTCGACAAAGCAACGATTGTCTACCGTGACAATGTGTCCGCGGTGTACATGGCAGCCAACCCAGTTCATCATCGCCACACAAAACGCATCGAGTTAGACATCCACTTCGTCCGAGAGAAGGTGGCACTTGGCCAGTTTCACGTGTTACACGTACCAATAGGTCAACAGTTTGCAGACGTGATGACCAAAGGGCTACCAATGGCAACATTTCATGACTTTCGTTCCAGTCTTTGCAACATCTCCGGCGATGACGTCAAGACTGCGGCAGGGTGTTAGCGATCATATTCAATCTCTCTGCCCGTTGTAACTTAGCCCTATTGTCTTGGCATATCCCTTGCTTCTAGCTGACTTTGTATTAGTTAGTTATGGCCTCACGTGTATATACACACAGCCAATGATTCAATACAAGCCTGCGTTGGATCAATTCTTCCCTCTACAATGTGGAGTGTATAACAACTTGATAGGGTAATGAGCTAAGCCCATCTTAGACGAGACCGTGGTTGATACTGTTATAGTACGACACATAACACAAGTGAGGGTGATTTAGGGTCAGTTTGGTTAGCTACCTGGTTCCTAGTTGCCTGAGCGAGAGCACTCTGGCAACACGGACCGCTGCTTTGCTCAACCTGGCGCCAGCGCATGAAATCGGCGCTGAAAAACGCCACAGCAAGCTCGGCAAGCTCATCCACCTCTGATTCTTTTGATCCAACGGTCTATTTTTCCTTCATCAATTCCAGGCACAGACTTCCAACCAAACAACTCATCTCAGGTTTGCCTGGCCAGACAAAAATCATCTACTTTCCAGGCTACCTCCAGGCACCACTTTTTCTCAGGCATGAAGTCCAGGGCACCAACCAAACAGACCCTTAGTCTTTATATGTATAATCCTATGTAGAGGGAGCCCTGGCCTGCCATGATTTATCACCTATTCACTGAGCTACCCCTACCCACCATATTAAAATAAATTCAACCGGGCGCTCCATCAGGCGGATTATCCCTAAATCAATATCATCATCCAGCTTATTTTAGAAAAATAATGTTTCAATGCAAGTATTAGGAATAATAGTTTATGAAATATTTTTTAGTGGAATTAGAGTCATCATCAATCAAAATGATCAAAGGAGGACTTGTATAGCGTATAAGTTCTGCCTTCTGGAACCTAGTGTTTTCTCCATCGTGCTGGCTTGTCGACGTCCGACTACGGTCGGCTGTACTTCCGTCTATGTTCTGCAGTTTCGACATGTATTTTTGGATTTAACCGAGTAAAAATTCTACTTTGTGCAACATGTATATTTGAACTTGACCGAGTTAAAATTCTACTTTATGCAGTGTGCAAATATTTAAGTGACAGAGTGGTCAGGCCTACAATCAAATATAAGGCGTTGTTGGACAAGTAAATGCCTTAAATCGTCTTAGTTAATTTCTTAAACTTGAAAATTTTAGAAAGGGTACCATTGACCTAGTTCGGTTTGCTTCATTCCACGGCTCTATTTGTACCAATGCTTGGGCTGGACTCGATCCCATCACAGCCCACTCGGCCTGTTGGCCAAGAGGCAGCCGCTGAACCCATGCTCTTCTACTCCTCCTCTAATGCACACAGTGACACAGGGAGTGACACAGGCACACTACTCTCTATACTCTGCATCCTCTCCCCATTTCCCTGTTCTCACTCCGACTGCACCGCCGCCAGCCAAATCCGACGCCGGCGATGGCGGATCTCGCAGCCGTTCTTCCATGGTGTGTTGGCTCGCGGCCTCGCCGCCCGTGTGCCGCGACGGGACTCAGGGCCCCGCGTGCGTGCGGCGGACACGGCTGTGCTGCTGGGCGCGCGCTGGCGCTCGGGTGCGCGTGCGCGGCCGTGCTGCCGTGAATCGACGGCGGCGTCGCGTCTCGCACGCCTCGCGGCCCCGGTTCCTGCTCTGACGGTGAGCCCTCCTACTCTCCTGTTCCCTCTTCTTCCCTCTGCTACTCTACTCGTTCTACTGCTATGCCATCTACATGGCAGAATGATTTTCTATCGATCGATCCTACTGACTTGGTTTAGCATGCAAACTAATTATGTTATCAAAATATTAAAATCTCTATTATCATGATCATTTAGTCCCAAACCACATTTCTACAATATATAAGGTGAGAACATATTTTGTTAATGCCATGCTTGCAGTTTAGGATATTACATCTTGCTGCCTAAATCTACATTATTGAGCCAGATCTAATTTGGTTGCCAAGGTACTAGTTCCTTGCCCTTACCACTAATTTAGACTAATTCACATTATGTCAAGATTAATGGGAACGTGCTTTACTGGAACTAATTATCTAGCATTTTAGTACTGTTAAGGTCTAAAATGACCATACTTCCTAGTTTCCAACTCTTGTCATGCTTACATGATTTAAATCCTCAACTTAGCCTTGCTGCTCTCTAATCCCAACAGTGTTAAATATGTTAGATTCTATTACTGTGGTTACTGGTCACCTAGTCCATTCTTTAGTTGTTACTATATTCGGTTAGACAAGGAGATAGAGAGGGCTACTGCTAGTTTATCTTCTACTGCTAATTTCGTTATTTAAGTCCACGTTTTAGCTTTGCTGCCATCTAAGTCCTAACAATGCTAAATCTCCCATTTTTCAAGCTTCAAGTTCCTGTTCTTGATACTGCTAGATATTTAGTTGGGGTTATTTCCAGTTAAACAAGGAGATGAGTAGGCCTACTGCTAGGTTGTTGTTTGGGGGTACTGTTGGTGATAGTGTGTGTGTAACAAAATGATGGTATGAGAATGAGTGTATGTATGTTTCTATTGTTAGACCTAGAAGTGTGGGCTGCACCTTTACCTTTACCTTGATGAAGATTAGCTTACTTGTTTTGATTGTCCAATCGGCTTGCTCCTGCCTTCGATAGCTTGCTCTTCTCTTGACTTTAGCTCAACTCCTCCTGCCGGCTCCTCTTCTCTCCTCCTTAGCTGGCTGGTGATGGAGATGGACTAAGTCACCATCTTGTCTTTGCTTGTCTTTTAGCTTTTAGCTTTTGGAAGGATGTGCTCATGGGGGAAAAAAGAGCTCTGTTCTTTGTTCTTTTGCTATTGATGTTGATGGGTGGTTCATATAAGAAATGCTGCCACCCTCCTCTTCCCTGGCTGGCCGCTCCTCATATCTTCATTTGCTTCTCTTTTGCCCATTTCTTAGCCAAGGGAGTTGTCTCCTCTCCATTGGTTGGGAACGGCTGGCCATGCCTTCTATTGTTTTGGTGTTGACTACTTTTGAGGAGTCCAAGTGTGGCTCTTGTCCTAATGGCCTCAAGTGTCGCTCCATGTGGCACCTTGTGGTTGGTTGGCTTGCTAATGGTCTTTTGCTGCTTGGGAATGTCTTAAGCTGGTTTTGGTTGTGTAGTGATGGTTTGAGATGGATTAGTGGTTGATTAGCCAGATGATGACATCTATTACATGTGAGAGGTGCCCGAGTCGGTATCTCGGTGAGCTAGGTGAGAAGATACTACACGGTATACGGGTCTGACGGCAATACCATAACTAAATTATATTTGTTGTTACTTCTATTTTGCCCATTCCTTAGCCAAGGGGGCATGGACACGTGCCCCACTCAAGCACACACAGGAGGCGTTATCACTTCAATCAATGCCACGACACATGATGATCAAGGAAGTGCAATAACTTCCTTGCACAATGCATGATAATCAAGGAAGCGCAGTAACTTCCTTGCACGATGTGCGCAAATCAAGCGACCGCAACAACTCCAGTTGCCCACGCGCTGGCCACGAGACGGCCAACCACCATGATGCTTCGCCAGGCCGAAGGGGATGGTGTGCCTAGACCCTTCGAGGTGACATGGTGTGGTTTTAGTCATGATGTCGGACCCGGATTCCGAGAATCCAAATCCTCTGAAAATATACTGTGTTATTCCCTGGATCAGTAGATAACACTCACAGACACATAACTAAATCAATCATACAAGTCGTGAACTAACACAAATATATTACAATATAGAGTGACATAGACCACGCTGGTCGAGTTTACAAAAGGGCGAACAAAGCCAACTTGATTACATTACATAAAGATAAGGAAATCTACAATGAAGCAAAAGGGAGGTAGGGCTCATCTCACCACGAACAAGCGATCAGGCGACACATGTCTGACGGATATTGACCAAAAGTCAAGGTTAATATCGGTTGTATGCGTAATACCAACGAGTCCACTTAGACTAGGCGAGACACGGACTCTGAACTATACTACTCCTCATCATTTCCTTGTCCATCGACCGAGCCTTCATAGAATCGTAGTCTCCTTCGTCTTTATTGTCTCAAGAGTTTGGGGAGGGTGAGAATGAGCACAACTTCAGTACTCATGAGCCAACACACAATGCAATTATATATATATATATATATATATATATATATATATATATATATATATATATATATATGCATGGCTAAACAAGGGTGGCTCAGGTTCTTTTATTTGCTAAAGCAATCTTTTCAATTAATCATATTTACAAATTCCTATCACTTAGCATTTTAACAAATTGCATTTTACTAAAGAGAGTAATTGTGCAATATTTATGTCGATGAGAGGTTTCCCACATCGGAAACTCTACACCATGCATTGTTTTGATTGGAGCTACCTCCAATTACTACCACCGCTCAGCTCGAAGACTCAGGTAAAATCCAACACAGGGTTAGGTGAGTCCTTCACATTTTTCATTCCACCCACAAAGTTTTTGAAATAGAACTAACTCAAGTTAAGTTCCCATGTCCGTCTTTGACCGTAGGCACGGCTGTTTAAATAGTTTTAGACTCTGCAGAGGTTGTACACTGTACCCACAAGAGATAGTCATACTCGTTACCCTACACGATTCCTTAGTCATGTAGTTGAGCGACTGTCACAGTAACCTTTCAAATTACCTTGCCCTTTCCGTCATCTCACCCATATGGGGTTTCACCCATATGGGGTTACACCCATACGTTGCGTCGGATCGTTGTACCGCAGCGTTGGGTGTAGTTTGGACTACCCTCAATAGCTGGCAACCTCACCCATTCAAGCTGGATGTACCGCAAGCTTGCGCATGTCCCTTTCTCCATCTCGTGAGACACATTCAGGGTTTAATAGTTTTAATAAGCCAAGTTGCATTTTGCAGACTTGTGGTTGTACTTGTTTAACACGGGAGGTCGTGACAAGATTAAGTCCTTAATACATCCAGGTGGTTCTTTCCACATTTCCAACCACTCTCGTGCTCCTTGAGCACCCACCGCCTTACCATCCGCCCAGATGTGGTATTAGCAATTAGGGTTTTTGAGGAGTAAAATCCACCAATTCCACCATCTCAGTCATATTTCCCCACAATGACTGTCCAAAACCATTTTCATATTTTAAAGGATGATGATTGGGACATTTAATGCTCCGGTACTTAAGCAAGTCTAGCATGTCGCTTAAGTACAACCTATAGCTAGTATTACCATATATTTACTAATGTGTCAAGGAATAATGGAATCAATATCAATGGATGGCATATTAATTAATTAATCAATAAATGGGTATTTAACTATCTTAAGCTTTAACATATATTTGATTAAAGAGTTAAAGCATGCAATTTTGGTTAATTTAAATGAATTTAATTTGCATAAAATGTAGGATCAATATGATCAAAGTATTGACTCGCCTTGCATATAGGTAAGAGGATCTTGATATTCTTGGACTTGATCAACTTGGAGGTCTCCCACGTCTTCAAATCCTAATAAGACGAATGTACCGGAAAAAGGCACAAAGGCAAAGAGAGCAAATAAATACACAAGAATAAACAAATGAACTCCAAATTGAACAAGACCTATGCCATTAGTAAGATCTTGAATTAACAAAATTTTAGAAATTTATTTCATAATTTTTGGAGCTACGACGAGGGAGAAATGGATTTTTGAAGTTCTCTTTTGAATTAAACCTTCAAGGAAAAAGAGGGAGAGGGAGAAATCTGGCCGTGGGGCCCACGGTGCAGCCTCATAGGCGCGTGAGGAACCCCGTGGACCAAGTCCACGCTTGGGCACGCTTGAGCGCATGGTGGACTGGCCACGGGTGGTCCCACTTGATAGCCAAAGAGGGAGGGAGTTAAACCAATTGATAGGTGGGGCCAACTCCAATTTCGTCCCCATTTCATTTGGTTCACAAAGAAAGCGCAGAGAGGAGGTCTGGCCAGTTCAGGCGATGGCGGCCCGCGATTGGGAGTCTTGAGGAGGTGGGAGAGCCAAGAAATGAAGCCTCAAGAGGCGGTGGCCTACTGGCCAAGGCCGGAGCCACGAGAGAGCGCAAGGCTATGAAGAAAAAAGGTGGCGGGTGCAGGGAGGGAGGAGCATGGCGGCCGTGGCGAAGAGATGCCAAGACGGTCAAGCGTGGCCGGGGAGGATGCCGAGCCAAGTGGGGAGGCCGAAGGCGGCCCGAGGCAGCCTAGCGATGGCGGCCGGGAGCGAAGGAGGAGGAGCCACGGTGGCGGGAGCTCTCGGTGGCGGGGAGGAGGATTGGTGGTGGGGGATGGGTTCCTTGGGCCACGGGCACTGGTGATGGTTGGCAGTGGTGGCTCACCGTGCGCGCGAGGACGCGCGAGGCGCGTGGCAAGAAAGAGCGTGGCGGCGGGTTCTTTGGGCGACGCTCGCCGGAGATGAAGGGGGGTGGAGGAGGAGATCAAGGGGAGCTCCTGGGGCTCTTATAGCCGCAAGGAAGGAGGGAGAGGGGCAAAGAGTCGTTTAGGGGGAGGGGCTCTGCTGTTGGTGCGTCTTGATGATGGCGACGGACAGGGTGAAAGGCGCGGCGAGCTTTGGTGCATCGTCGAAGAGGGAGGCTCAAGCAGTGGCGGTGCCGAGGAGCAGCGAGTGGAGTGCACACAAGGAGAAAAAAGGGCGGGCGGCGCGTGCGGCTGGGAGCTTCTGCACAGCCCGGCTAGAGGAAGGAGGGCGTGGGGCAGGGGAGGTCAAGCGGTGGCAGAGGGCCATGACGCAGAAGACAGGAGGGGACAGAGGTGGCGTGCACGCGGGAGCAGCCTGCGCACGGGAGGACAAGAGCACGAGCGGCTCGGTTGGGTTGGCCAAAGGAAGAAGAAGAAGAGCGGAGCCGGGCTGGGAAAGGCCGAAGAAAGGAGAGGCCGGGGCATGCGGCTGGGCTGGGCCAAGGAAAAAGGAGATGGAGGCCCAAAGGAGGTTGGCTGGGCTGGGGTGGGCCAAGGAGCAAGTGGGATGGGCCGGCCCAAGAAAACAGGGCTGAGCCCAGGAAAACAAACGAGTTGAGCCCAAGAAGAAAGGAAACCCAAAGAAGAGAAAGGGCCCGAAATTCAAAAGGAAGAAGTTCGAGCTTGAAATTGAATTTCAGAGGTCAAGGGTATTTGAAACACATACCTGAGCTAGAAGAAGGAAGTAAATTTTCGCAAATACTGCTAATTTCAAATACGGCGGAAGAACGAGAATGAGAATAGCAAACACTAAACGCCGTCCGAAAACGGGACATTACACATGACGAAGCAAGACCTTGACTACGAGGGGCTCCTGTCGTAGGGGCGTTCCACCGGCCTCAACGACCTGGTGACGGCACCAAGCTAGGGGTACACCTCGACCCAGTCGAAGGGTACCAAGTACCCCTCTGCACAGAGCGAAGGGTACAGAAAGGCCGCTGAAGGCAGCCTTGATTGAAGAGTACATCACACCCTGGAGCGAAAGGGTCTAGGGAGCCCTCACTCTAGGCCACCTCGCACGGAGCGAAGGAGGCCCATGGAGCCTTTACTTTTGGTCCATCTTGCATGGAACAAAAGGGGTCAAGGCTACTTGTGGACCAGGAGTACAGGAGTGGTGGACAAGATCCATGAAGGCCTACCATACACCAAAGGTTATGCCCAAGGGGGTGCAAAGACCCTGAAGCCCCTTATACTCATAGGACCTTTTAGGGGTAGAACTATAATTCCCTGTAGGGAAAATTAGCTCAGTGACATCGCGTTAGAGCGTAATCGGATGAACGACACTCCGTTCATGACACACTGAAAAATAACATCGCGAAAACCAAAAAACTAGACGAATGACATCGCCGCCAATTACTTCCGTTTCCAGAATTTTTTAAATATAAAAACTGAGCTAAAAAAATTATCAATTTTTTTGTGGAGTCTCCCGACAAAGTTTAATTGCTTGTGTATTTTTTTAAAACTTTATACATTTTGATTTTGTCTCTAAAATTCATTTAAGTATATTGTTTGTAGGAATTTTCTAATATAGAAAATGAGGTCTAAATATTATGAAATTGTAGTAGAACTTTGATAAAAATTGAATACTCCCTTCGGTTCATAAAAACAAGTCATTTTGGAATACATGCAATCAAACTTTGGAATTTTTGGTTTATTGGTACCTTTTTAAATATTTAGATCAGATACATGAAAATCGCATGTGTAGATTCGTCTCGAAAAGTAATGTCATAATATTATAATATTATTTGGTTTTACAAATATATTATAATAGTAATTAGTGGTTAAAATTGCATTTTGGGGGCCGTATCGATGTACAAAACGACTCGTTTTTGTAAACTGGACTTGACACAGTAATTTCAGGCTTGGTACCATGTAATTTTAGCTGATTGAAAGATAAAAAATTAAATGTGACCGAGGATTAGCAAAACTCGTAAAGATCCATATGAGTGATGTGTTTGGACACTTTGTTACTCGGGCGTTGAAAAGTCAGCACATGAAAAAAATGCTTCTACCAGGCTTTTTGCCTGTTTCGTCCTAGGCCAAAGTCCGGTCCAGAACTGCCATTTTGAATCAAAATGTTCCTGATGGTGTTTGAATAAACATGTTCTTGGTTGTTGCTTGAATTAAAATGTTCATGCAATTTGTTGGATCCGAAAATATGTAAAAGGAGATGAATCCGAAAACCAAAAACCGACAAAAATCTTGGTTCGTGCAATTCCTTTAAGCCTAAAATCTTAATATGAGAGAGAGATGGGATGGAGATCAGAGCTAAGAGGGAGAGAGACCGGAGCTGAGAGATGAGAGAGAGAGGGACCACATGTATCTGCCTCCACATGATTTTTTTAGAACCGTATTTTGCGTCCTATGTGCACCAATATCAAAGCCAAATATATGGTAGGGATAGTACATTTCATACACGAGTGGTTTTGATTTTTTCACTGGTCTACCAGTCTATTGTCAGGGACTCGAACTTTGGGCCTCCATAGTACCTGGAAGTTTTACCTCTCATAGTTGTCAATTTCATTCAGAGACTTCCTTTGAATGGAACATTCCGGCATTGGTTCATACCGATATACTGTTTTGGAGTATAATATAATAATTATAATATATAAAATATATGTTTGATATTTGCTAAATAACAGCGATGGAAGTGATTATATTTTTTTTCACATTGTGGGCCCCACTTTTGCTCTTATCCTTAACTTGCCCGCCAACCCACGGAGCTCTCAGCTAGTCATTAGTCATTGTTGGTCATTGGTTTCTCTCTTTCTCCATCTCTCCCGGTCTCCATCTCCGGCTAGAAACCAAGACTTATAGTGAGCAAATAAAGCAAGAAGAGATAGAGGTGAAGGCAAGGAAGGCGGAGGACCTGGCACGACTATCGTCGATATCCAGACGTACCTATCGGCAGCGAATGCCCACATCGGAGACGGCTTGGAGCACCTCCTCGCTAAGCGATGGGCGCTAGTAGCAGTGCCTGTGGCATTGAGCGTGCTTTCTGCTCATGGCGTGGGTGCATCACATGTATTCCTAAGCATCTCTAGCTCGTTGCTCCAGCATATTCACCTCCATTGATCGGTACCGAAATTGACGGAAGGGTGGATTCTGCCAGGGATGGCCGGAACTGGCTGGGATGACTAAAATTGACCAGAATTGTGGCTGGTATGGAACAAGGCCTCTTCTATCCCGTTTTGCATGCCAAGATGGTACATACTGGCTGGCACCGAAACGGTATTGATAACTTTGCTACCTCCACCTCTGCCTCCCGATTGCGTGCGCCACAAACGTGGTTGTGTCATCTAGCAAATCTGTAGAGCGGCACCTGACAGCTCAATTTTTTTAAAAAAGTAATACATTTTTAATAGAATTATAGAAAAAATATCCGTTTAATAAAATTACAAAAAGAAGCATCTGTCATCAATTCACTTGGCGATAGAGCCTTGTCACTAAGTTGGTGACAGACTGATGTGGCAGATTCTTTTGCCAATTCATTTGTCCATAGGACCATATCACCGAATGAATTGATGACAGGACCTTCCTTGTTCAACTGTCACTAATTCATTTGGTGATAAAGCCCTGTCGTCAAATGAATTAGTGATAGAGTATTATTTGACTGACAATCTTGTCGCTGATTTAATTAGCCCATAAATTCATTTGGACCAGAGAAACCTATTTTTTGTAATTTTATTAAACGAGCATTTATTTCTGTAATTTTATATAATGCGGCTACAAGGTGGGAGAGGAGATGGGTGCCCGGATTGTATTCGACGAAATGGCTGCGAGGGCAACACCCACTCGATCGGGCAGAGCAATGTCGATCAACATGGCACACTGATCGCCGCTGCCCTTGCGCGCACGTGTGGAGCGGATGACACGGATGTCATGTTGGCGCATGCTGGCTACCGACCGGGTTGCCTCGCCTCTCCATGAGGTGCGATCGTTCGATTCTTTCGCATGTACATTTTCTTAGATAATGGAAGGGAAAAACTCGTCCGGCCTCTGCATCAAGGATGCACACAACCCAGTTTATTACAAAGTTCCAAGTTCTAAAAGAACCAAAAGTTGAAAGGGGCTCGAAGCCTTACAACCAAAATATGACTGACCTTTAAATTCAATCATTACAAATCCTGTGACAAAACTGCCACCCATGATTGTTGAAGATTTGCTTCGCCACATACTCCAACCTGGTGCTGCCGATCAACGTGGACTCCTTCTGGGTCGGTTTCTGCATATTTGTCCAAGCCCTCATCTAGTGCCCACTCAATAAGATAACCTACAGGGGATTAGTGATAGTCTTTTTTTTAATGTAAAAAACATCATTCCGACATAATCAAATAGACCAACATAAGGCACTGGCTCCCATAAGGAGTGATGTTTCTAAATTATTTGGAATATCGGCTAACCAATTCCCAAATATGTTGGCTATATTCACAGGAGGAGATAAATTAAACGCACATTGAACAACCTACCATACAAGACGTGCAAAGGGACAGTCCAGAAAAAGATGCTGAATTGTTTTCTCTGTAATACAGAAACAACACTTTTTTCCTTCCCCTCCAATTTCTTTTAAGCAGATTATCTTTAGTTAATACTACCTCTCTTTTGAGATACTATAGGAATATTTTCACATTTAATGGAATTTTAAGTAACAAAAAAAATGCCTAATGGGGGCTCGATGGTTTCCAATAAGTGTTGCATATAAAGACTGTACCGAAAATAGTCCAGACTTATTCAAATTCCATTTAAAAATATCTTTTTGAGAGCTCAATTGTAAATTGGCAATTCTCAAAATTAATTCATTCCAAACCTGAAACTTAGGCCTAATAATAGTTCTACGAAAAGAAATATTTAAAGGAGTCGATCTCATGTACATATGTGACGCACATACTTTTTGTCGTGCATCCCCTCGTGGACGATGACACCCTAATTACCTAGCTTTAATTTGGCGAACTTCTGCATGTTTGAGATGTGCGTGTTACTCCCCGTTTTACTATGTTTATCCTTGGTCTCTTGTTTCAAAATATTTCTCTATTAAGAAAAAAGAGTGTAGTTATTGCAATGATTACAATCTCTATCCATACTTAAATACTTTGGAAGAGGTGAAGTGGTCGTAATATGTTATTTTATATGGGTATACATGGTCATTTCTCATTTACTTTTTCTAAGATTTAGTGCTTCTTTGGTCTTTACGCATTGTGGGCTATGAACAAATATTGCGAAACAGAGGGAGTATTTGGTTGATGAAAGGCTAGCCAAACCAAGTGTACCCAAGCATCTGCTCTGTTTTACTTGTAACCTACGGACTAAGGTCAGTCGGTACTCGGGATGCAATCGGAGCGGATACGGACATATATCGCTCCGCCTATATCATATTCCGTATTTTTTCTCGAAATCGGAGTCGGACACGGATATTTTCGAATACCCATTTCTCCATCCCGTAATTGTTCCGTGAGCCTTCAGTTGGCCGGACGAAAATTATGCGCTTCTTTTGCACCCCTACACAGGATATTGGATAGTAGGAGTGCAATCAGAGTGAACACGGAGAGGCTAATCGCTGATATGTCGAAGGAAAAACACTCAGTATCTCATGTCTACTTAGATGCAGCAACCCACCTATCTGACATCTTATTCTAAAGTGAAGTGACGGCATGCTTTCCTCATACCACCCGACATACAGACACATACGAACGAATATCACTCATCTTGTATCCTATTCACTTTTTTTTCTCGAAGTCAGAGTCGAATACAGATAATATCAGATACTCATTTCTTCGTACCATATTCGTTTCGTTAGCGGTCTCACGATCAGAAATTATGTGCTCCGTTTACGTCTCTCATCGGTAACCACGCCTAGCTTCTGGGGGTGGGGCCAAATGGGACCTAACTGTCACTAATTTGTGTATCCGGAACTGTGTTATGAACGTAATACTACTATGGAGTGACTGCTCGCCAACGTTCGTCGCTAGCTCTTTATTGTGATCTGAAGCCAATAAGTGATGCCTGTGATGGGCTCAGCTGTGTCCGGTTATGAAAAGCTGGTGGCACTTTGTACTGGCTACGCACTGAATGCTGCTATCTTGTTGCGTTCTCTTTACGCGAATGCACAGGACAGATGTACGTTCCTATCATAATCAATACACTTGATTCTATTGGATTTGTGTATTACGTTCGCCGCTAACTCATTTACTGCAGCTCACAGGAGAGATGCAGCTCCACTAACTCATTTACTGCAGTGTAATACTCTGGGAAGCATAGGTAGAGATGTACAGATGATGCACAGCCACTAACTCATGGTTACGATGATGCAGCACCACTAACTCATTTACAGCACCACTAACAGGCCACACTGCAGCTCACAGGAGAGATGCAGCGCAAGATCCTGAAGCGCAAGCTGCCTGCCATCCTTGATGTCATCGAGGAAGCGGAGGAGAAGGGAGCTTACCGACTTGGAGTAAGAGCTTGGCTTGACGACCTCAAGACGGTGGCCTACGAGGCGAATGACGTCTTTGACGAGTTCAAGTACGAGGCACTCCGACGTGATGCCAAGAAGAAGGGACACTACAACAAACTCGGCATGGATATTGTAAGCCTCTTCCCTGCTCGTAACCCCATTCTGGTCCAGTACAGGATGGGCAAGAAGCTGCGAAGGATTGTGCAGACGATCGAGATCCTTGTCACGGAGATGCATGCCTTTGGGTTCAAACAAATGCAGGAAGCATCACCATCCAAGCAACGGCGACAGACGGATCCCATCATGCTTGAATCTGAGGAGGATTTCGTTAGGAGATCCAGAGAAGAAGAGAAGAAGAAGGTTGTGAAGATGTTGCTTGATCAAGCTAGTGACAGGGATCTGATAGTCCTTCCAATTGTTGGAATGGGTGGGCTGGGCAAGACCACCTTTGCGCAGCTCATTTACAATGACCCTGAAATCAAGAAGTATTTCGAGCTCCAGAGGTGGTGTTGTGTGTCAGATGATTTTGACGTTGCTAATATTGCGAATGGCATCTGCAAGACCAATGAGAGAGATCGTGAAAAAGTATTGCCGGACCTCCAGAAACAAATAAGTGGAAAGAGGTATCTGATTGTGTTGGATGATGTATGGAATCGCGATCCTGATAAATGGGGGAAACTGAAGACCTGCCTTAAGCAAGGTGGAAAAGGTAGTGCAATACTGACAACAACTTGTGATGCAGAAGTAGCTCGAGTTATGTCCATGGGTATAGTTGAAGCCCATTATCTTGATAAGCTGGGTGATGAGTATCTAAAGGAAATGGTTCAGAGTAGAGCGTTCAGTTTGCAAAAGCCAAACAACGATGAGCTAGATGGCATTGTTGATAAGATTGTGGAGAGATGTGTTGGCTCTCCTTTGGCTGCCAAAGCCTTTGGCTCTATGTTGAGTACCAAGATTAGCATGCAAGAATGGAAGGATATATTAGCCAGAGCTAACATTTGCAATGACGAGACTGGAATTGAACGAATACTCAAGCTTAGCTATGACGACCTACCACCTCACATGAAGCGGTTCTTCGCATTATGTGCCATATTCCCCAAAGATTATGAGATTGATGTGGAGACTTTGATCCGATTATGGATGGCACATGACTTCATACCACCGAAGGAAGAAGTCTATCTTGAAACCTTAGGCGAAATTTTTTTCAGGGAGCTGGCTTGGAGATCATTCTTTCAAGATGTGAAGCAAACCCCGTTGGAGTATGAAGAAAGGCAACAACTTCGTAACAAAACCATATGCAAGATACACAATCTTATGCATGACATTGCTCTGTCTGTTATGGGAAAAGAATGTCTCACTATAACTGATAGGCCCAATCACAAGACGTTATGGTTAAATTCTACTCGCCACTTGTTCTCATCATAAACTGAAATCGGAAATCATTTTGGATGATTTTCTGAAGAAACAATCTCTAAGTCTTCGGACATTGTTGTATCCAGAGTATTATACCCATGGCTCGGCGCCACATTTATCAAAGTACAATTCTCTACGGGCACTACAACTCTTTGAATTGAGAGAACTTCCAGTCAGACCAAAACACTTACAGCACCTAAGGTATCTAAGTCTCTCACGCAACTGGATGATCAAAGAACTTCCTGAAGAAATAAGCTTACTGTATGATCTACAGACCTTAGACCTTTCTGGTTGCAGGAGTCTTGGTCGACTTCCAAAGGAGGTGAATAAAATTTCAATGAATAAGCTTGAAAATGACATTGAACAATAAAGACAAAAACACAAGGGGAGGTGAATAAAATTTCAATGAATAGATTTCTAGCATAATGGGCAAGGGGAAAAACAAAAAGAAGGAAAGGAAATCGAATGGTACCTTTCGGAGGATAGCTTGAACGAGCATGTGATAGATCCTTGCGTTCAGCCGTTGTTCCAGGCTTTCATAAAGTGGTTTCATATTTAAATCTGGACAATATTGTATCGTAATATCCCCAAGACCTGCGGAACTCCCAAGACCAGCTGGCAAGGATGCCAGCCGTTTGCAGTGAATAAGATAGAGGGTTTGTAATGATGGCAGGTCACCCAAACACTCCAGTGGCTCTAACGTATTGCAGCTCTCAATACATAAATGCTCGAGTGCATTCAGCTGCCCTGACACGGAGTGTTCCGATGATGCAAATGTATCAAGGTGTTCCACCTCCACACTCTCCGACTCTGTATCCTCCTTCCCCTTTATGAACTCAAGACTAGGGCAGCCCGAAATAGTAATTCGTGTGAGAGATGGGGGAAGAATGAAGAGCTCTGTCAATCTTTCACAATTATATATTTCTAGTGAGGTTAGATGCGGCAGGAGCTGATCCCTTGCTTGAGTTGGGTCTCCTTTCACCTGTGTCTGTGTGGGCCCTATTACCCAAGAAGAGTTCTGATGCTTGGTATCCTTGAAACCTCCGACACGTCTATTCTAATGGATGCAAATCATTGAAGTGCATGCCCCCGGACCTTGGGCATCTCACTTCCCTACGGACTCTAACATATTTTGTGGTGGGCGCTAGCTCAGGTTGCAGTAATGTTAGAGAACTGCAGAACTTAAAGTTAAACCTTGGAGGCGAATTAGAGTTATGTTGTCTAGAAAATGTAACTGAATCGCATGCAAAAGCAGCCAGTCTTATAAATAAAGTGGAACTCACACATTTATCTCTTGAATGGAGTGATGACAGCAGAGCCGAACCAGTATCAGATTGTCATAAGGTGTTAGATGCTCTTAAACCTCATGATAGGTTGCAGATGCTAAGGATAGTTTCCTACAAAATCACCAGTTTACCGATATGGACGACAGATATTGGTGTGCTGCAGCACTTGAGTGAGCTCCATCTAGTTGGGTGTAGATCTTGTGAGGAATTTCCTCACTTCTGGCATTTGAAGGCTCTTCAAGCTCTTTATTTGATTAGATTGGATAAAATGCATAGCCTATGCAGTGACACAGCATGCACAACATTTCCAGCATTAAAAGAACTTCGGTTAGATCATTTGGAGAGGTTGGAGAAATGGGTTGCAACGGAAGGAACAACCCAAGAAGAACTAACATTTCCTCTGCTTGAGAAGTTGGATATTGACAACTGTCCAAAGCTGGCAACTCTACCTGAAGCACCAAAACTCAAGGTTGTACAGCTAAAAGAAGAAAAGGCACAGATATCCCTATCAATAATTAGATCCAGATATATGTCTGCTCTGTCCAGTTTAGTACTGTCTGTCCGTGACAGGGAAGCAACACCAACACTGTAGCTCGATGAGAATCATGAAGCATCTCTTACAGAAATAGTGTTAGAAGGCTGCAGTTTTTTCTTCCCCTCAAGTCCATCGCAGCCAACATTTGGGATTTGGAAATGGTTTAGACAGCTTGTATATTTGCGAATCAGATCATGCGATGCTCTCATCTACTGGCCAGAGGAAGAGTTCCGATGCTTGGTATCCTTGAAGAATCTGTACATTCGTCACTGCAGTAAGCTAATAGGGCCCACACAGACACAGGTGAAAGGAGACCCAACTCGAGCAAGGGATCAGCTCCTGCCGCATCTAACCTCACTAGAAATATGGGATTGTGAAAGATTGACAGAGCTCTTCATTCTTCCCCATCTCTCACACATATTACTATTGGTCGCTGCCCTAATCTTGAGTTCATACGGGGAAGGAGGATACGGAATCGGAGAGTGTGGAGGTGGAACACCTTGATACATTTGCATCATCGGCAGAGCAATTGCCATCACCAAGAAATAATTCTCTACCACCGTCCATCAAGTCGTTAACCATTTTTTCTTGTGAGAAGCTTCGCTCCGTGCCAGGGCAGTTGGATGCACTCGAGTATTTATATATTGACAGCTGCAAAACGTTGGAGTCACTGGAGTGTTTGGGTGACATGCCATCATTAAAAACCCTCTATCTTCTTCGCTACAAACGGCTGACATCCTTGCCAGCTGGTCTTGGGAGTTCCACAGGTCTTCGGAAGATTACGATTAAATACTGTCCACATTTAAATATGAAGCCACTTTATGAAAGCCTGGAACAATGGCTCGATGGCCTTGAAGTACACAAGGATCTATCACGTGTTCGTTCAAGTGATCCTTGGGAAGGTACCATTCGATTTCCTTTCGTTTGTTTTGTTTTTCCCCTTGCCCATTATGCTACAAATCTACACCTTGCAACCTATACTTGTGTTTTTGTCAACGAACTTTTCTTGTGTTTTGAGATGAATGTGCATTATTTTCCTCCCCTGCTTCTTAGTTAAGAACTAGGAACTAGGAAGTAGGAAGGCTTTCCGTAGGAACTAGGAAGGCAGCCCATTAAAATCATAATTTTAAATTTTGGATTGCATGTAAATCTTGATTTGCACTACGATATGCCCCTTTTTCAGTGATTAACGTATTTCCGCACAACACGTATGCTTGTGATGACATATGTAACTGCATCTATTTTTAGTACTCTTCTATAATTTGGTGACTGCCAATACCAAGGAAATATATTTCTCTTGTGTACACAATTCATTATGATGGGGGTATCCAGTTTCGTTAGTTTTTATGGTTGTTCAGTCTACTTTTTAATAAATATATACTTACTCAATTCTGGTTGTAAAACAGATAGTTTTGACTTGGATGCAGCTATTTTACATAGATAAATTCTGACATCATTTTCTATCTTTAGGGCCTAAACCAAGGGACCTAAAATCTTGGAAACATGTTAAACCATGACACGTGGCAACGCTAATGTTGAAGCACCCATCCTACGAATACCCCGATTCCAATCCACGTTCGCCCTCTTTTCTTCTCCAAATACACGTACGTAGAGCAGATATATGTGTGTTCTGAGATGATGACTAATGATGCATCAAGATGTTATCAGCTCCTGCCACATCTAATTGGCAGAGCTCTTTATTCTTGATTAGGGGGAGAGAGACAGAGGGCAGGCTGGTGAGAGATCAGAGCTGGTGTAGACGTGTAGTTGCATCTATGCTGGTTGTGATCTCGCTCTTTCAAAAGGAAAAATCCCACATCAAACTGACCCACAAACAAATAATTTTGAATTTGAATTAGCTTGAATCAAATTCTAATTCTAGTGGAATAGGATTTGGAATCCAATTGAATGAATTAAATTCCATTGCATGGAGCCAAACGGTGTGTTAGTGTAATTGTTCATGGCCTAAAAAGGAAATCCGGCACATCGGAACAGTGCCGGGCAGGCCCGTAACAAAGGCAGGATGCAAAGTGCTCAATTGCATTGGGCCCTCAAAAGTTAGGGACCCCTAGTTTTGATTTAATCTTCAATTACTACTCGTTAATATCTCAAGAAAAATACTATTACTACTATAGTCAATCTTATGTGAGATAAAGAGTTAATTAATCCTTTTTACCGCCTTCTTATTGTGAGAATCAAGCCTCTTTATTGCTCTCTTCATTCCCCTTTTGTTTTCCCACTGCCATCCCTATCTCTTATTTGCTAGTGAAAATTGACCCCTCCTCTCCTAATTCTCCTCCTCCTAACAAACTCATGATTTCCCTAAAATAATCCCACTGGTGGCAATGAATCAATCTACTCCATTCTCATCTATATATTGTGGTGTTTTCTGTGAATTCAAACAATTAATTTATGTTCTTGTCTCATTCACCTCATCTTCATCTACTGGGCTCTTGTGCTTGCGCTGCTTAGTCGCCGAAGTGAGCCTTTGGTGCTACATCGTGGACTACAAGAGCCATATGCTCCGAATCAATTAGTTTGTTTTCTCTCATCTCGTAGCCACGCGTCGCTGCCGTACTAGGAGTCTAGAACTTCAGTTTTCTTACTAAATTTTTAAGACCTACTATTATTGTTCTTTCTTGTATTTGTGCATCTTGGTATTGTTCTAGCTTTCATCCATCCCTTCTAAAATGAGGAGACTCAAATGAATTTTGTTATGAAAAGCATAAGACAAAAAAAAGGGGAACCGAAGAGCTAAATGTTAGGGCCAAATTCCAAAATGATTTTTTTTCTATTTAATGGACTTTTCCAAAGTGTGGTGCCTAATTTTCAATTTAGCACATGGCTTCCAAATTACCTGAACATGGGAACACTGTAGCGGTTAGCAAATCTGAACTGGAGATTCCAGCATGAATTGAAAAATGATCTATAGATTGGTGGAAGGTCCCTCCCTCTTTTACCCGTGTAATCTGTCAACAGTATAAAAATTCATATACTCGTACAGTACTTGCGATGACATTCATGACTTCATCCATACTTTCCAATACTCTTCAATAATTTGGTGACTGTCGATACCTTGGAACATTTTCTATTGTGTACACAATTCACTGTGGTAGGAAAACCCAATTTTATTAATTTATATGTTTGCCCAGTCTATTTTTGTAAGAATCTTCTTGCTCGGTTCTGACTTCTGAGTGTAAAACAGATAGTTTCAACTTAAATGCAGCTCATTTAATTTGAGAATTCTGACATCATTTTTCAATCTTTAGGGCCTAAACTAAGGGATCCAAAATCTTGGAAATATGTTATTGCTGCAATTTCAGGATTACTGAAGCCCCAAGTGGAGGAGATCTAGATACCATGAAGGTATGTGGAATTAATTAAACATCTTGAATCTAATTCGTTTGGTAGTTAAGCTAAAAACATCGGGTATCGTTTGTGCTTCTTTCTGTTGTTGATTGTGTGCGGCTTCCTCGCAGGGTTGCTCCTAGACATACGAATGATGGAGAGGTGACTGGAAGTAGAATAATCTTCTACTTATCCTACTAAAGACAATCTCCAGCATGAAGTTTTTGCCTTTTTGGATTCCAAGATCTGATAAATTGAAGCAACTCGAAAACCTTAGGCCTTCACAACACAGATCCCAATTGGTGAAGGTCAAGCCGAAATTTATTTTGTGCATTACAAGTGCGCTCCAGGATAGGACAAATCTTGTTTGAACAGTACCCGTTAGACTTCTGTTTTCATTTTTCTTGTGTGTCACTGGCATGAAGCTGTGGTTGTTTCTGAGCGCACGGGATGTATTAAATGATTTTGATGTCCTTTTATCTCCAAGGGGAGAGTAGTACTCCAAATGGCTAATATTATTGGTTGGATTTGGAAATCTTAAGATGGGTTTCCCTAATGCAAATTCTAGTTTGGTGTTATTGCCCCGGTCACACATCCTCCTGAACTTCTCAAATCTGATTTTCGTGCCTGTCAGTGAGCGACCTTGCAGAGCATGCTGATACTATATACCATGCCAAAGCTTGCATGGTGAATTTGGACTATGTTTAGTCCAGTCGAATCTTCGGTTATTTTGGAGGCTCTGGTACCGTATAAAGTTAATTCCTTATATGTTACTGAAAATTTTCAAAATTCTTCATTGTGTCAATGACATGTAACACCTTGGCTCAACATGGGTTCAGAATGCCACTGAACTACACTAACTATCAATTTTAACAACAGTTAAAACTAAATTACAGCAAGCATATCAATGACAGAACTCATCCACGGGTCACAATAACGTAAGCATAATGATATGATAATCATAGATAATTAATTTTTAGAAAGCATAGCAAGATAGTAAGCAAAGATCAACGCAAAACCAATTCAATCAAGCCTATTAAATGACGACTAAGGCTAAGCAATAATATCCAATCCTAATTATAATTCATCACTCTAATAAAATGTCTCAAGGCAACTGTTTCATATAATTGAATGTATGACATGAATCCAAGTGTTCTAGCCCTTCCTATGTGCAACGTTGTCAACGGTCACTTAAAAACATCAATTCCAACGGCAGTGCATTGGCTGGAGAACGGGGACGGTGATGGAGCAACTGCGGCAGTGTGACTCCGACGTTGATTGAGGTGACGGGAGCCGACAAGGTAGGAGGAGCAGGGAGAGGACGAAGGGTCTCACCGGCGTGACAAAAACAGCGAGGAGCTCAGGAATGGCTTCAATGGCGGCGGCGGCGGTTCGGATCAAAGGTGGGACGATGCTCCATCAGCGGCTCGACAACGGCAAGCACGGATTCGGGATGAGCGCAATGAGAGGGATCCAAAGGTAGTGGTGGTTGGTGATGGGGCGCGCCAGATTAGCGGCGGTGACAATCTCCAAGCTTCACTAATGGCGACGGCGGCTCAGCTTCAACTTCGGCGAGCTCGCACGACATAACGTCCCAAATTTCGAGCTTTCAATAATCTTTTTGTGTAATTTAGGTGTCCATGTTGAGCCCACCTCCCAAGTCTATAAGAAGCACTGCCACTGTGCTCATACGCCCTGCCTCGGTCCTCTCTTTCCCGTGTCCTAGCCGCTACCGCTGGAATGGCCCCGTGCGTCGCCGCCTGGAGCTCACCTTCCCCTTGTCTAGTGCTACCCATCCTCTTCCATTCTCCGCCGTTGAAGCCTCTCAAGCTGCCGAAACCGCATCACCAGTGTTGCCTCGTCGTCCTCCATCAAGTGCGCCCACCCGTTGGACCTCCTGTGCGTTGCTTCGCTGTCGCCATCCTCGCCTTCTTCGCGTTCGGCCTTGCCCGCGCACCCGAAAACGCCTCCGCTATGTTCCCCATCACTTCGGTGAGTTTTTCGCCAATCCCTCCACGTCACCGCATGTTCCACCTCCTAATCTACACTTACCAGACGATAGCCCCCCTTTGCAACGTCAGAATTTAACGGGAATCGGGATAAACTCCCACATTCCAAAACGGGGTCTTACTAACTAGTCACAAAATTATTGTGAAACAATCAACTGAAAAGGCGGTGTTTTGTCATGTTTCTGATGAAACAGCTGATCTGCCATTCAAGGCATACAAGAGAGTATCTTTAGCAGGATGTTTCACGACAAATCATAGTCTGTCGCAAAAGAAAACTAAAGGTAATAAAAACTCGCAATGTGAATAAACAAATCAATGCTGTGAATTCCATCGGTCCAGAGAGGAACACATAGAAGCATGACCAATCACCGGTGATTCCATTGGTATCGAGAAGACAGCGAGTGGATCGTGCCGGCACCCCTGTGCCCCCGCTTCTTGTGGCCACTTGACGCTGGTGTTTGTCCTTGACCGGCGGTGCCCTTGACACTGGGAACTTCTCTTCTCATCATCCAACTAGGGACAGTCTTTGTCGGCAGCTCCGGCGAGTCGAAATGATCGTCCGATCCAAAGAGAATGAACAAATCATAAGTCGGCGGATTGCGCCACCGTAAGATGGAATCGTTCATCAGCAGCAGTGGACTAGAAAGAAGAGCCTCCATTTCACTTAGGTATGAAGAGTGTATAATTTTTGTCCAAGACGTGGGCCACCGCCTGGCCATCATGTACCTCTCCTTCCAGCTCATTTCTAGGGCTTTGTCTAGCGAGTTGTCGTCGCTGCCACCAGGGTGTTAGAGTTAATCTTGTTTTTTTTTTGTTAATTCCCGTTTCATTTTAGGAGTCCAAGTCATACATAGAGTTGGTTCCGGTTTGTATACGCTGTGCTCACCTAACCGGATTCATATCTGTTTTTAGTCTATTGTTGTGCCTATATAAGTAGCACTAGTTGCCTGTAAGATCGTGTCGTGACTTGAGTTGCGAGAAGAAATAAAAAAGATCAAAAAGAGGAGCAGTAGCTCCCGAGAAGAAATCAATTGCATTCTCTGTGTGTTTGCGTTTTGTTCTCGATGTCTTGTTTCACCAGCAGGAAGGATGTATAGGCGGGTTCACATCATCACATGAAGTCAAAAGGCAGAGGGCTACTTTGTGCTTGCTCTTCATGCATAGGAGCCAGAGACGCTGCAAGGAGGATAGGGAGCAGTAAGCCTCTCGTGGACAAAGCAAGGTGCTCCATGAGGCAGGGTCACGTCAAGGTGACCGGCGTGTCCCACGAAGTAAAAGACTGAGTGCCGATTTCTTTTCTGGACAAGCGCAGAAATAGAGCGAGGCTAGGAAAATTCTAACATTTGGTATCAGAGCCTGTTGATCTTGTTGGCACCTAAAGTTCATAGCTGGAGGGTTGTCTTCGTCAGGTGTTGGAGAAGCATCGGAGGCAAAGAAAGGTAGCCTAGTACTGATGGCATATCCACAGCTCACAAAGGACAATTATACAATCTGGGCTATGAAGATGCGGGTTGTTCTGCAAGCACATGAGGTCTGGGATGCTGTTGAACCGGGTGGCGAACCATTCAAGAAAGACGGTGCTAACTACCAAAAGGATCAACTGGCTTTGACGGCGATCTATCAAGCCATCCCAGAAAGCCTGATGTCTACTTTGGCTAGAAAGGACTTAGCTAAATCAGCTTGGACAGCGATTGAGGCGGCAAACCTTGGACACGAGCGTGTCCGTGAGGCAAAGCTTCAGACTCTCAAAAGAGACTTTAAGGGACTGAAGATGCAGGAAGATGAACCTGTAGAAGATTTTGCTGGACGACTCTCATCCTAGGTCTATGGCATCCGTGAACTCGGGGAGAAGAAGTTGGAGGAAATCGAAGTAGTCCGACGCTTTCTCCGAGCAGCTCTGGCAAGGTACATGCAACTAGTAATCTCAATTGAGCAATGTGTTGATTTGAAGACTCTTTCTGTTGAGGACTTGGTCGGACGGTATAAAGCTTATGATGAAAGGATTCGAAGCAGTGTTGGTGATTCAAAAGATAGTGAACATTTGATGCTATCTCATTCTCAATGAGAGGCATTGTCTAGTCAAGGCAAGAAATCTGGTGAAAATGTCAAAAGGGGAAATTAGCAAAGCAATAGCCAGGGCGGCAAAGGGGGACGTGGAGACTGGGTTAGGCAAGGCGGTGGTGACAGATCTCGTGACAAGTCACATATCAAGTGTTTTGAATGTGACAAATTTGGTCACTACGTGTCGGAGTGCCAAAGCCACATAAAGTGCTTCAGCTGCGAGAAGTACGGTCATTACGCTTTGGATTTCCGAAACAAGAAGAAGAACGAAGAGGTAAACCTCACCCGAGCTAGTCAAGACGACGAGTCTGCCCTGCTTCTCTCCTTATGTGTCAAAGAGGCGCCGGTCATGGTGATGTTGAACTAGGAGAATGTAGTTCCAAAACTACGGATGGAGGGAGACAACCACGATTACACTGATCTATGGTATTTGGACAATGGAGCAAGCAATCATATGACGGGAGATCGCTCCATATTCCATGAGCTCGACGAGAAAATATCGGGCAAACTCAAGTTTGGCAACGGATCCATGCTGCAGATAAGAGGCAAAGGAACGATGCTGCTATAATGCAAGAACGACGATCAGAAGTTGCTACCTAAAATTTACTTTATACCAAGTTTGTGCAACAACATACTCAGTCTTGGGTAATTGGCAGAAAAAGGGTGCAGTATGGAGCTGCAGGATGAGTTCTTGCATGTCTATGATAAAAATAAAGATCTGCTGATGAAAGTGAAAAAAATCCCTAAGCCGATTATACAAAATTGGGGGAATTAGCTTAGTGACATCGCGTTAGAGCTTAATCGAAGGAACGACACTCCGTTCATGACACACTAGAAAATAACATCGTGAACACCAAAAAATTAGACGAATGACATACATGCTTGATTACTTACATTTCTAGAATTTTTTAAATATAAGCTGGGCTCAAAATTATCAATTTTTTGAGAGCCTTCAAACCAGTTTAATTGCTTGTGTATTTTTTCTAAACTTTATATGTTTTGATTTTTCCTCTAAAATTCATTTAAGTATCTTGATTGTAAAAATTTTCTAATATAGAAAATGAGGTCCAAACATTATGAATTTTTTCAAGCTCCTATACAATGGATTTGATTATGTAATTTTTTAGATTTTTACAAAATTAAGTAATACAATTTCATAATGTTCACTATGTGAGAGTCTAATATTTCATAATGTAAGGACATTATGAAATTGTATTAATTAATTTTGTAAAAATTCTTGAAAATTTACACAATCAAGTCCACTATGTAAGGAACTGAAAAAATTCATAATGTTTCGACCTCATTTTCTATATTAGAAAATTCCTACAAACAGTATATTTAAATGAATTTTAGAGAGAAAATCAAAACATATAAAGTTTTGAAAAAAATAACAAGCAATTAAACTGTGTCTCCAGGTTCCACCAAAAAAAATGATAATTTTTTGAGCTCATTTTCTATATTTAAAAAATTCTGGAAACGGAAGTAACTTGCGGCGATGTCATTCGTCTAATTTTTTGGTGTTCGCGACGTTATTTTTCAGTGCATCACGAACAGAGTGTCGTTCCTCCGATTACGCTCTAACGTGATATCACTGAGCTAATTTTCCCTACAAAATTTTCCTGAAAACTTGTAAGCCGATTTATCTAAAGGACAGCCCGGAGGAGCTAGGGTGGAATTGGGGAATCGAGCCAGCCGGGTCCTACGGTTAGGAGGTCTTGGGTTCGCCTATAGTTGTTTTTGATCTCCCCGGCCAAAGCCAAAGTGTTGGCGGGACCAAGGAATAGCTGCGCTAGTTGCTGCAGGGAGCAGCGGTTTAGGAGGACCAGCAGACGTAGTAGTAGGAGGCTACTATCCACATGGTGCTGAAGAAAACACACATGCTGACATAACAGGTAGCTGCTCGGGAACGCATGCAGGCGTGCATGTAGGAGGCGCACATCCAAGCACAGGTAGCCACGCAGCGCACATGCCTCCAACACGAGCAGTCTGAGCGTCTGAGAGGGCACTTTACATAGGCATGAGGGGCACATGCAGGCTCAAGATGGCACCAGTCTTGCCAGCATCTTGCTGTGCAAAGGCCGGAGGCGAACGCAAGAGTTAATTTCTTTGGTCTAGCCAAGTGGTCTCGTGAGCATGTAGCAGGCGCAGGAAGGAACGTCCCAAGAAGCCCAGGAAGGGGCTCAGATGATCAAAGAAGCACGTCCCATCGCCAAGAGTTCCATTGGCAAGGTAGTGTTTCGGGGAACTTTTTTTTATTTAACCCTTTTTAAAATTTTATTTTAAAGTTAACCCCCGGCGCACTTTATTTTCAATTCTAACCCCTTTAGTCACATCACCACCTGTGGCGTGACAAAATAACGCTGTCACGCTATAGGATAAGTATGCTAAATAGCACTTTTGGTTACACTACTGGTCGTGGCGTGACCAAACAACACTGTTACGCCATGAGTGGTGGCGTGACAAGAGCTTGCCCCAGATACGGGCTGGCATGACAGTGTTGTTTTGTCACGCTACGGGTGGTGGCGTAACCAAAGGGGTCAGAATTGAAAATAAAGTGCACCAAGGGTTAACTTTAAAATAAAATTAAAAAAAGATTATTTAATAAAAAAATTCCGTTTCGGGAGGCCCAGCGGCGTGTCCCTTTGGCAGGAGGTCGAAGTGCATGCAGCCCTAAATACATGTCTATTCGGGCATGCAGTTGGCCTCACTGCCTCAGGTGGTCCCCACGTGCATGTGTTTGCTATCGAAGGCAGCACCTTGGGTCAAAGAAGTGGATCCCATACACATGGTGGTGTGTCCATAATGCAGCGGGAGCAAGATGTCATTGCAAAGATTAAAAATAATCCAATCAAGATGACCGAGATAAAGAAATTAGTGGAAGTTGAGAAAAAGAAGAAGGAAGAAAAGAAAGAGAATAGAAAGCACAAGAAACATCAATCAAAAATCAAATAGAGAAGATTAGCGTGATCAAGATGAAGAAAACAAGATTAAGGTGGTGATTGTTAGAGTTAATCTTTTTTTTTGTTAATTCCTGTTTCGTTTTAGGAGTCCGAGTCGTACATAGAGTTGGTTCCGGTTTGTATACGCTGTGCTCACCGAACCATATTCATATCTGTTTTTTAGTCTATTGTTGTGCCTATATAAGTAGCACTAGCTGCCTGTAAGATCGTGCGGTGAGTTGAGTTGTGAGAAGAAAAAAAAAATCAAAAAGAGGAGCAGCAGCTCCAGAGAAGAAATCAATTGCGTTCTCTTTGTGTTTGCGTGTTGTTCTCAACGTGTTGTTTCACCCGCAGGAAGGAAGTACAGGCAGGTTCGCATCATCACGTGTAGTCAAAAGGCAGAGGGCTGCTTCGTGCATAGGAGCCAGGGACGCTGCAAGGAGGACAGGGAGCAATAAGCCTCTCGTGGACAAAGCAAGGTGCTCCAGGAGGCAGGGCCACGTCAAGGTGACCGGCGTGTCCTACGAAGTAGAAGACTGAGCGCTGATTTCTTTTCTGGACGAGTGTAGAAACAGAGCGAGGCTAGGAAAATTGCAACACAGGGAGCATCAACATTTCACGCAGCGCCTCGTACCTGGGTTTCCAGAGATCGCCGTCCCAGTCGGTAACGAGGCACCGGAGCTTGGCGCACGCTCGCTCCACCCTCGCGAGGTCCTCTCTGTCGGCGAGCCTCGCTAGGATCACGGCCTTGGCGTCGCCGGGGAGAGACATGAAGGTGGGCTCTAGCACGCCGCCGTTCTTGCAGCACAGATCGACGAGGACGCGCCGGCACAGCCCTTCAGTGAGTGCGCTCCAGAGCGCGGCCACCCAGGCATCGCTCCTCAGTGCACGCGCCGTGTCATCAAGGCCGCCCGACGGCGCGGCATCAGGCGCGTCCAGGCACACCCAGTACGTGCCCTGCGGTACTAAAAATTAACTAGATTTGAACTTTCAACTAAATTCTAGAGAAAAAACAATAGGAGAAAAATAAAATCCTCGCCAGGGGTTGGAAACTTTTGCCTCAATATTTTTGTTACATGGCGGATGAGAGATCCCGCCGCACTAGATCTGATAGGGTAGTGCGCCGTACGGGTGGCGCAAGGAGTCTAGCCTCTAGGCTAGAGGTGGGAATTGGGCCGTGCCGTGCCGGCACGGCTCGGGCTGCGTCGTCGTGCCGTCTTGGCTCGGCCCACCCACCCCATCTGCGTGCGTGCCGCCCACCTCGCGATTCGGTCGAGGCCGAGCACGCCCAAAGCCCGTCGTGCCAGGGTCTTGTCGTGCTAGCCCAAGCCCAGCCCTAAGTAACTATTGGCGGTGGAGGCGGAGGCGGCGGCGACCGCCATCTTCATTCCTCTCGTGCGGTCGTGCTCGCCTCATTAAAAACCTAGTTAAAATTGAATTAATTGCGTACAAACATGGGCACGAAAATATTTCGGGGAAAAGTGAAATTTTCTTGATATTTTACAGATACAATGTTACTGCCTCGTTAAAAACCTTACGCCCCAGAGTGGGGTTCCCCGAGTAAGGAAAAGAGTACAGTAACAACATGTGTACATACTAACTACTCGTCAATGTCGAGATCGTTCATGCGTTCGAGGTCGATTATGCGCTTTGCGATCTCAAGATCCTCCGATTGATCTTTGTTGATCTTGTTGCCGCTCTTTAGCCAATTCCCAATCCTTGGCACATGTGATTGCCTCCACCATCTTAGGCGTGAGGGATGATCTTCTTTCTTCAATTATTCTCCCTGCCATGCTGAATGTTGCTTCTGAAGATACACTGGACACCGGCACCAACAGAACATCTCGTGCGAAATGTGATAGCACAGGAAATATCCGCTTGTTGTTCTTCCACCACTCGAGCAAGTCTATCTTTCCACTGGAAAGATCAAGATCGATGTTTGCAAAATCATGCTCCAGGTAATGGTTTAGCTCTGAGACAGAATTCCACGAGGGGGCTGCCTGAGACTGAGAGGACGAAGAACTGGACTTGCCCTTTAGCTTCTTTCACAAGTGGGATGTCAAGCTTTTCTTTCCTTGTTGCGTTTGCTGTGCGGTCTCTGATCTCACGCTGCTGCCGAACTTGTCATGATACATGCGGAAAACACGAAAAAACTCCTCTTTGACATGTGCAAAAGCTTCCGAGTAATCAAGACCAAGGCATTCACCTATTCCTTCCATACCCATCTGCAAACCTGGCAACTTTTTCATAGGATCGAAAATAATAGCAAAGCAATACACATGTGAAATAGAACTAAAATATTTAATAAACTTTTCCTCCATTAGTGCAACATCATGACCTAAAATGGAATCCTCCCTAGATTTGGCAATCTTGTCTGCAATTAACCAAATATATTCTATAACTAAGCAAGATGTAGGGTAATAAACACCAGATAACATTTTTGTTGCTCTATAAAAAGGTTGTAAAAACTGTCGAAAATGACTAACAATCTGCCAATCTGAATTGGTAACTATCAATTCATTGTTTTGAGAGTTAGCATTGACAAAAACAGATATAACATGTTCGTACCCTTGTAACTTCTTTAACATGATGTAGGTTGAGTTCCACCTCACCTTCATGTCAAGACCGAATTTTCTTGGCTCCTTCTCATTGGCTGCGCAGTATTCCGCGAACCTGGCTGCCACTTGTGGGGAATTTGTGAGGTAGCGAACGGTGCCGCTGATACTGTTCAAATATCCGCCAATCGCTTGCATACCATCTTGAACAACAAGGTTCAAGATATGACATACGCATCTCTAGTGGAGAACATAACCACCAATATACGTCTGCAATCTTGGGGTGAGGATGTTCATAGCAGTCGTGTTCGCTGATGCGTTATCAAGAGTGATAGAAGCAATCTTATTATCTATCTTAAAATCATCAAGTACGTGTAGTATACACTCAGCAATGGCCTCTCCCGTGTGCGATTCGTTAATTGACTTAAACCCTATGACTCTCTTTTTTAGTTTGTAATTGTCGTCTAAATAATGGGCTACAACACTAAGGTAGGCACTTCTCTGGTGTGATGATGTCCAAATGTCTGAAGTTATAGCAAAAGAGAACTGAACTTGTAGGAATTGTTCTTTTAGCTCTGCTAGTTCCTTATGGTACAGCCGTAAAATATCGGATGTAGTGGTTCTTCTACTAACATGTTGGTATTGTGGGCAAAAGCCGCGTTGGATCATTTTTTCGAACGCGCGGCTTTCACCCATCCTAATCGGTTGATCTTCCGCAATAATATATCTAGCTATTTCCTCACGCGGCGGCGGGTTGTATACCCAAGTACTTACAGAGCCATCGGCCTCGAAGTTTAGCCGTGTTTGTACTCCTCCCCTCGGCTCTGCGCCCGATCTTGCGCAAGCATGCCTTGTAGTGCCGTTCAAGTGCCTTGTCCTGCAAATTGTCTGAGCGATAATTTAGCTTGGCAATAATTACATGTTGCGATATCTACCGCTTGGCCATCATGGATTTCTGGCTCCAGTCATGTGCTTCCAAAATTTGCCCTTCGTCGCACCCGCCAATGTTGCTGCTCAGGACGCGGGAGAACTCTGAGTCCCCATTGAGTCCGGACCGCCTTGGTACTCCTTGTAGCCCTCCTTACCGTCCATATGACGGTCACCCATGCCGTAGTCTCCCATGCTTGGTTAGAGTGGCGAGCATCAATGGGAGTCGGAGCCGGAGGAGGACTAGGGAGCGACGGTGAGAGCTTACACGAAGTCACCCTCTTTGTCCTTTTCGTGCTCAGACTCCTCGTAGCATACCGCTCGGGAGCTCCTTGGTGCTCGACTCCTGGCAAGATAATGGATGGATGGTGAATAAATGGAGAGAGCAGATGGCTATTGAAGAAATGAGAAGAGTAATGAATGATGAAGAAATAAGCTGAGATGAGAATGGATGAATCAATGAGAAATGAGCTTCGTTTTATAGACACCCGAGAGAAGAAACCCGAGAGTCGTTGATTCTCTCGTAATCGCGCTTGTCACATCGGATTTATGTCATGTCGTGTCTCTCGCGGTCACGACTTGCCCGTTGTAGTGCTTGTTGCCCGTTGTCTCTCGCGCTCGTGATTGGAAAAAGACACGACTCGCTAATCACCCGTACATTGCGAACGTTGCTAATCACCCGATCACTCGCCCGTTGTCTCTATGCCTGTCTCTCTCAATTTGAAAGAAAGTAAAGAGCCCCTGTCCTGCCTGTCTCTCTCAATTTGCCCCTGTCACTCACCCAGAGAAAAGTAAAGGGTCTGTCCTCACCCAGATTCTCTCAATTTCCTCTCTCTCTCTCTCTCTCTCTCCCCGGCCGGCTTGGATTCCCGTTCCCCACCACTTTGGCCTGTCGGCCACTTCCTTGCCCCAACCCTTCCCCATCTGCCTCCACACTCCACAGCCCCATTTCGGCATTTCCCATCGCCTCCCGGCCTGGCGCTGGTGGCCACCGACTCCGAGCGCCTCCCTCCCCCATCGCCTCCCCCTCCGAGGCTCCGAGCTCCTCCCTCCCCCATCGCCTCCCCCTCTGAGCTCCCGGCCGGCAACCCCCATCGTCCATCTCCCGCGGCGCTGCCTCCCCCTGCGGATCTCCCCTATCCCCTCCGCCTCCGGCTTCTCCCATCCCCCCATCCCCTGCGGCGACCGTGGCGGGAGGCCGAGCGGCGCGTGAGGCTGAGGCGGGAGGCGAAGGAGGCGGCGGGAGGCCTCTACCCGGCCGGCGTGGCCTTCGGCCGCCGGCCCCTTGCCCGTGCCCCGACGCCGGCCTCTACTTGCTGCGGTGCTACTCGACGCTCGCATGGTCGCGGGCTCGCGTCTCTCGTCTTTCCCTCGCTCGCGTGGTCCCGAGGCCACTGCACCCCCGACGCTTCGTGTGCGCTGTTCCTCTCCGGCTCTCCTGGCGCTCGCGTGGTCGCGGGCTCATGGCCGTGCCGCCGTGTCGGCCATGCCGCGCTGCTGCCGGGTTAAGCACGCAACCTGCGCCGCGATCAGGCGTCTTGCGTGCCGCCACCGTCTTTGCCTTTCCCGACCCGGCGTCAGTGCCGTGCCCCGACCCGCCACGTGGCGATGCTGGGCCGTGCTTGGGCCGTGCCTCGCGGCCGGCCTCGGCGAGCACGAATAACTGGCCCGACTCCCACCTCTACTCTGGGCTGGGCTTTCCCAAGGCTAGACTGATCCCAATATAGCCTATCCCGGCTCAGCTTGGTCTTTGGGCTTGACCGAGTCTTGCTGGACTGTTAAGTATTGGTCAACCTGGCTTGCTCCCTAAAACAGAGACTTACTGCTAACGAATCGCACAACATATTCTGTGCTCCCATTTCGTGCTACCCATACTCCTGCTCATCGGAGCTTCAAGTCCATGCAATCCCTATCCACTCACTCCACTGAGCAGGGCATCCAAATATTACAAATACGGCTGAATTATCTTTGCTTCTTAAGAAAACCTATTGACATTAATCCCAACCGTACTCCCTTCCCTTCCCTTCCGTTCGCACCTCCATTCTCCTTCTACCTCTTTAAAAAATCTCTAACAAAAAATAGATTAAAAAAAATCTGTCAGCAAACAAATACAGCATTCCTAAAAATTCTCTAACAAGAGAAAAAAACATAAGAAACAACAAAGTTCTACTAGTCCACACCCTCGGCTCTACCTCGACACTTGGCCTGGTCCACACCCTAGGCTCCGCCTCGACACTCGGCCAATGGTGTGGACTTGGTGGGCTGAAGCCATCAATGTTTTTTTATCCATGACAAAGTACGCTCATTCAACTAGTTTTTTTTGGAAATGAAAACACATGGCTCATGGCAAATATACGATTTCTTCCTTGTAACTTGTTGATTCGGATGGGGACTACCATGAACCCATGACGAGTGGGCCATGTTACATAGTATAGCCAAAAGCTACATTTATAACTACCCAGTTACGAAGTAACATTTGGTAACCTCTAAGTGTATTGTTACACATGTAGGAAATCAAGTTGATCTCAGTCTAAGGATTTATACATCGTCATTGCTTGAGCCCAATTGATGACACATTGAAACATAACAATCTCAGTAGTTTCTCAAGGTGGATTAATCCAATACCATGTTCTAATATGTGCCGATACTATTGATTCGATATCCCCATATCTATAACCAGTGATATATGATCATCAATCAATACATGTGTTGGTCTATAAGTTACTAATGTCCTGACCAGTGACATTCGATCAGAGATCCTTTTAGAATGATATCATACAACAAATAAAGAGCTTCACGAACAAGTCACATACTTGCTAATCTTTATAAATGATAATCCATGCAAGAACATAGTAACATTTAGTTTATAACTCATAAACATAGCTGTGATACATTTATCTCTATGATTGTTACTAACAGTCTACCGCAAGAGCGTGGACGCTATTGTGCTGAGGCTTTCGAAACAGCAAGCACGTTGCTGTGTCTGCCATGGTCGCGCCTGTCCTCATCGGCGGCCTAGACGACACGGTCAACATGCTGAGGGCAGAGGTCGCCTAGCTCGGGAAGGCACTCGCCGACGGGCTATGCCAAGAACTCTTCCACAACGTGTGCAACATGAACGGCGTGCCGGTGGAGGCCGGCCTCGTGTCCGTTGGACTCGACTTCAACTTGGCTCACACAATTGTCCGGAGATGGTGGCACAAGTTGAACATATCTTGGACTCTTACTCATTGAGGCAGTAGATCTCAACTACGACTCGCCCAACTTGTACTCAACTTATAATAGCGAATACATTTCATCAACGTCCCAGACTTAACTGCACGGACTTGACTCAAGACGACGAACACATCTCCTCAACGTCCCACGGACTCAACTCAGGACGGCGAACACATCTTCTCAACATCTCGAACTCAATTATACTTCAAAACAATGCTGGTTCATCATTGCTGAGATCTTTAGCAAGAAGCGCTTTCTCCTTCTTTGGCTTGCAGCATTCTGAAGCAAAGTGTCAAAAGTCCTGCCAATTATAGCATCTCACCTTTGTCTTATTGAATTTCTGATTCTTGCAGCCTCGGCCATCACCACCATTAGAGCGGCCAAAGGAGTCCTCATATTTGCCTTTCGACGATCGGGCCTCCCACTCGGCACAAGTTAATAGCAGGTACTCATCTTTGCTGCTGCCAGATCCTCGAATCCGTTCTTTGTGCACCTTCAAGCAGCCGATCACCTCCTCAATCGTCATCACCTTGAGGTCGTTGAACTGCTCAATGGTGGAGACTATTTGCAAAAACTTTCCGGAGACTGCCCGAAGAAACTTTCTAACAACATAGCTCTCTTCCATCTTGTCCCCCAAAATTCGTATCTGGTTGACAATAGTCGTCAACCTCATGGCGAAGTCATCGATCAACTCTGTCTCTTTCATGCTCATCCCCTCGAACTCGATTTTGAGGGTCTGCACTCGCGCTTCCTTGATACGATCGGCGCTAAGATCCATCGTCTTCAACATCTTCCACACAACTTTGGCTGTCTCCTTTTCGGCCAGTAGGAAGAGTGTTTCCTCCGAGATGCCTCCATAGATAGCCGCCATGGCTATCTGATCCTTGCGCACATCCATCCTCGATTGTGTCCCACAATCCTTGAGCGCGCTTGCACACCTTCATCTTGATTGCTCATACTGCATAATTACTCTTTGTGAGCATCGGATAATGCAGTGAGACAGCGGAACTCTCATTCGCCATCACACTAGATGATACCTCATCACCGGTGACACCACTTCTCGGAGAACGTGATATAATCTTAAACACAGATGAAGAACTCAGGCTCTGATACCAATTATTAGTCCAAACCGAAGAAAACACGCTTGCTATCACGCTGACCGAAGATGAAACACACGTACTCGCTAATGCAAGAACACTATGGAAGCAATACACTCTGATAAAACTGGAAGCAATACACTATGATAAAACTCACAATCTTTAGTAGACACATGTACGCGCGTAACGTAACAAGGACTTGGTGCTGCACTGCTGCTTTTCTTTTTCTTTCTATTGCTTCGCTTCTCAATCTTGCCCTCTATTACATGGTGCTAGTACTAATTATATAGTTAAACCACACGTACGAAAATCCCAGCCAAAATCCGACTCACACACGCACACGACCAAGCAACTGACTCGAATATGAAGCCGACACAGAAATGAAAAATACTAAACAAAGATTACCTAACCATATACACAAAGATCCCGGAGAGGCTTGATGACGTCGAGGAACTCGTGAGGGTGGAGTGCACCAGCAAGGAGCTGAGGCGCTTCGTCGCCGAGCACGACGGCGAGCTCTGGAAGGACAAATACTTGCTCCTTAGCTACGGCGCCCAGCATTACATCTGTCTCCGAGAGCTCCGACGAGGACATCATGTTTGCATTGTTTAGCTAACAAGATAAATTGCGATGACGTGGCGCACCGTGAAAAGAGAAATAGAGCAACAACTATAGTTGCTATTTGTTATGTTTCTAAATTTTGGTGCTAACACTAAGCTCAATTTTGGGAACAATAACTATATATTTCCGCTTTGCTATTCGTATGTCGTATAGTTTTTTAAAAACTTCAACTCGATTTTGTTGGCATTTGGAATATCTTTGATATATGTATACGTCTTATTCTAGATTGATTCAACTGTTCAAAAAATAAAACTGATAGTTAAGAGCATCTATAATAGTTTGTTTCTTAGCTTATTACTAAGAGTAGAGAGAGAGTACTCAATCTAATAAAAAGAAACAAATCTTTCAATAGATTGTTTCTTGAGCTTGTATCTAAGGCTTTAATTGCTAATCACAAAACAATATTTTAGGTAACAAGCAAGTCTCCGATGACTATTTTGTTGTTTCTTGTGTCTTAGTATCAATAACTTGCTTGTTTCTTCATCTAAAAACAAGTTCATCTTCTCTCCTCACAATCTCTCCTCTATATCACCTAAATATTGATGTGTATATCTCTCAGTAACAAGTGACATGGACTATTATAGATGCTCTAAGAAACCATATGTCACCTTCAAAATATACATCAAGGAGAGGCAAGAATAAATCCTAAACAATAAAAAAAGACTTTCATTACGAGTCAATGTATGTATTATACTATACCACTTGAAGGAATCGTCCATCACGCAATTGTGCACGAGAGACGTCTTATATTTGACCACCGTATGTATATATGTACTGCTCGTGTATTCATCATCACCGATGGCGATCGGTGGGACGCGGAGGACCTCGGCCGCCTGAGCATCGTCGCCCATGCACCTTCCTCTATGCCGGCTTCGTGCCCAACGGCGCCAAACCAAGCTCCGACCGGCCACAAGCACTTCACTCGGCTCCACAATGTCACCGATGGCGATCGGTGGGACGCGGAGGACCTCCTCGGCCGCCTGAGCATCGTCGCCCATGCACCTTCCTCTATGCCGGCTTCGTGCCCAACGGCGCCAAACCAAGCTCCGACCGGCCACAAGCACTTCACTCGGCTCCACAATGTCACCGATGGCGATCGGTGGGACGCGGAGGACCTCCTCGGCCGCCTGAGCATCGTCGCCCATGCACCTTCCTCTACGCCGGTTTCGTGCCCAACGGCGCCAAACCAAGCTCCGACCGGCCACAAGCACTTCACACGGCTGAAGTTTTCAAACAGGAATTTGAATTAAAAAATATCGGCTGAAAATCGGACGAAATTTTCGGCCAAAAATCGGTGAGATAAAATGCAAAGCAGAAATCAAATATAACAGATTGCATAAACCAATGTAAAATAACTGCATACCAGATTACAGGTTTTATGGATCAGAAACAATAAATGATCCAGTGTTTCATTTTAGTGTGCAAAATGGTCAAGCACTGAATTAGCACTGATGCAGATCCAATTGAGGCAAAATAAGAACTTTTTTTATTAAATAAACTTTTTTTAACTTTTATTTTAAAGTTAACCTCCGGCGCACTTTATTTTTAAAAATAACCCCTTTGATCACGCCACCACCCATGGCATGACCAAACAACACTGTCACGCTAGGGCAAACTCTTGTCACGCCATAAGATAAGTCCGCAAAAAAACCTCTTTGGTCACGCCACCACCCATGGCGTGACCAAACAACACTGTCACACCACCACCCATGGCGTGACAAGAGTTTGCCCAGAAACGGGCTGACGTGACAGTGTTGTTTGGTCACGCCATGGGTGGTGGCATGACCAAAGGGGTTATTTTTAAAAATAAAGACCGAAGGTTAACTTTAAAATAAAAGTTAAAAAAAGATTATTTAATAAAAAAATTCGCAAAATAAAGACTATGTTACCATGACATGCAGTGTTTCAGTGCCAGGGAAACATCTAAGGAAGCACAGAACCATCATTGCTTCATCAGCCTGTCAGCCACTCCAAATCAAACTGACAAAGCCAATATGTTGACGCTAGCTAGGAAGTTGGACGTGCCCCAAATCAAAAGAACATAAATAGACAGTCATATGATTGACAAGGAAATATAATACGATGGATACCTTCATCACGGTACCAGAACACGATGCAGCGGGGCGGCTACCACGGCAAGCTCATCGCCCTAGCTAACCTCCATGCGGGCCACCGAAGAAGTAGAGAAGGGGATCGAGGAGAGGAGAAGAGAGCGGATCGACCCATCGAGATGCTGGAGCTTGGAGTCGCCGCCGGTGGGAAGGGGAATAGGGAAATTGGGATCGAACAAATTGAGTCGTTCGTCTGTGACCAAGGGTGCGAGACCTAGGGCAAAGAAATGAGCAGGCCAAATGGGTTGAATTGGACCTGGCTTAATTCAAAATGGACCAAAATATTTGAGGCCGGTTTGTATTTCTACTGGAGTAGGCCGGTAAAAAAGATCCCTGGGCGGAGCATTTACCGGGAGCGGCTGGACGCAGCACGGCCTGGGCGACGTGTCCCACACACTGAGGGCGGATGCCCCGGGAACATATCTCTGGAGGGCCATCGCCAACTGGTTGTGCTGACCTCTTCTCGACGTAGCCGCAACAATGACATTCGTGGAGCCCGCTTCACATCCATCCGGTGGACGCCAAGGCGGAGATGTTGCGGTGCTCGACGATGCCAAGGATCTTGCGACGGTGGAGTCGCAAAGAAGAAGGAGCCGAGGTGCGCCACCACCGAGCACGACAAAGAAGCTCGAAGGCCAAGCACGAGGCAATGGCCTCGCGATGCCTCCGTGTTCGTGTTTGCTTCGGACCTTCGGCGCGACGTCGTCCGGCTTAGCCAACACCGAGTTCGGGAGCTCCAAGGAGGAGATGGTCAGCTGGAAACTGGAAAGAGAGGTACGTGAGGGCTAGGCGGCCGAAGCCGTCACCATCGTGGGGGACGGGGTGGGCGATTCACAAGATTTCCTCTACTCCTCTCAATTTCATACGGAGGTCGAGACGATGGACGCAAAGTTGCAACAACCAGAAGCTAAGAAACCGATACGGGATCGCCTCCCAATGTGTCATGTTTTATCATGATCATTGCGATCGACCCAAGGAAGGTAGTTGTCGTAGCGTGGGGTTGCTGGGACAGGAGCGCCAACGGTCATGGCGATGGCGACCAGATGACAGTGGTGTAACAGAACAATTGGTATATGAAGGGGCGTGGTGCCGGTGCGACCCACTCGCCGTCTTCTCGGTATCGATGAAACCATTAGTGATGCCGGTCGGCAGGAAATCTGGCATAGGTCTTAATTTCATGGATTTCTATCGTTTCAGATAGCGTTTAAAAACCAACTATACTTCTCTATCCTGTTTCCAGATTTATGCAATTTCCAGTTTGGATGTTATAGTAAATGGAAAACAAAAGTTCTTGAAGTACCGGGAAGGGTTTTGATTACTGGAATTTATTTTACCAGAGGTCACCGGCTGGACTGAAATGGCTGAAAATCAGAAACTTTTGGCCGAATTTTCAAATCAACATTTAAAATTTTCGAAGTTGAAATGAAAAAAGATAAAATTCAAGCAAATTTCAATAGACAAAAGTAATTTCAGCGAGTTTTGGCCTATTTTGAATTTTACCGAGGGTACCCGATAGAACCGAAAATCCCAATTTTCGGTTGATTATCGGCCGATAATCAAAACCCTAGTAGCGAGCACAAAAATATGGAGATTATTTGTATAGTATGGATAAAAAAACCCTTCAGTCATGTAAGAAAGTCGTCCAAGAATACATGCAGTCAAACTTTATTAATTTTGACTAAATATATTATTTAAAATATGTCGTTTGGATATATGAAATTGGTATGAGTAATTTTTTATGAAAAATGCTTCCATAACATTGCACTATTATAAAATTTTAAAATATGATAATAAAATTTAGTGGTCAAAATGGCTTCTTGTTGACATTGAAAAGTTAAAAATGACTTGTTTTTTAACAAGAGGGACAACGATACTTTTCGTAGATGTTACATGAAACAATAGGTATGACAATAACCTCACATGCAGATTCGTGGCTACGAGATGGACGCCTTGAGTTGAAAAAGTCATGGATTTTTAAAAACTCACAAAAATACCATGATATTAGACATACTACAGTTATAAAAGTAAAAAAAAATTATTAGTGGTTTTTTAGGGAAAAATCTAAAAACATTGAGCATACTACGCTTTATAAAACTACTGATTTTGTTGAAGGAAACAAAACTAAATTCGTTCAAAAAATGGTTACTACTACTTGGCAGGCATCCACCAAATTCACAACCAATGGACACCTTCAATTGTGATACAGCGCCAAGTACTACTACAACTTCAGTTTGCGATTCTAAAGTGAATTCTCAATTTGAAGCGTTATTGGGTGCTGTTTTGACCAAAAGAAATAAGGTGGCCGAGTGGGTAGATGGGAGGTTGGCTGAGGAGAAGGAAATTGCACTAGGGTAGCAACCCTAGCACCTGGCCGAAGAGGTGGTTGGCATGCGGTGGCCACAAGGAAGGTGGGCCAAGCTAGAAGACATGCGACGCATGGGGAAGGAAGGACCTGGAGGCGTGCGGCTATGGAGCCATGGTGGGTTGCAAGGAGGAGTCTGGGTGCAAGGGAAGCATGGTGAGCATTGCGTGGGCCGAGTGGTGCGCATAGGGAGCAGGAGCAGGGTGCGCGGGTTCATGAGAAGCAAATGGAGCAGCCAGGCATGCGGTGCAAGGAGCTAGGGCAATGTGCATCATCAAGTTGGCGCAAGGGAAAGTTGTGTGGAAACCAGAATCAAGGAAATCAGCTTAGTTTCTATGTTTGTTTGGTTTCCATACCAATACGCCTTTAAGCTCAGATTTGAATCCGAATTTCATGTATTTTCCTTTTTTATATGAAGAGTCCGAAACAGGAATTTTAGAGAAGAGTTAGTTTCGGTTTTATCTAGTAAATCTGAAATTTCTTTTTGTTGTTTTTTTTCATTATGAAAATAGGAAAGTTTGAGTTGTATGTATTTAGGAGGTTGGATTAGTTTTGGATACTATTCACAGTATTATTCATCCAAAGACAAAATTGTGCTTGCGTGGGTGGCAATTTAAGCCCCATGGCTGCACCATGTAAGAGATAAGTTATGATTTAGGTAATAAAATTCAGAAAAACCGTTTTGGCACATATTGTGTATTCTTGAGATGAGTTGAGAGAGAGATCAAGATATTAAGAGTTTGGGTACTGATCATGGGTGGTTACTATTCACATGTGGACACTGTTCACATGTGGACACTGTTCACCAAGGCTACTGTTACTTGCAATTCAATCTATTAGATTGGTTTGTGAGAGTTGATTTTCTTGTAATTCAATTCACCTGAATTGGTTTATGAGTTTGCTGTTCTTCGTACGTACCGTGAAAGATTGGACCAACAATCGAGATCCTTCTAATCAGCTAGTTAGATCTTTATCAAATTGTATCTTGCAACAAATTTTAATTGTAGATCGGTGACATTCAACCAAAAAATCCCCTTCAACTAGAACTTTCACTTAAAAAAAACAATAAAGAACTCTCATGCAAAGTGATGTGGATGCGGGTGAGAGCGCCGCCGCCACCGCTCTCACACATCAATGCCATGGTGATTCCTTCCTTCGTGTCTCGACAACTCCTTTCCACCTCGTCTCTAGAAGAGAAAGAGGATGAGACTAGGTATTGTTGAGAAACCCTGGATTAGAGGTTGATAGACGTAATACCGAAACTACCCCCGGAGGGTTTTTGTTTTTACATAGGACCTCATTGAACTCAGAAAGAGATTAATCTATTAATAAAGAGGTTCCTCATATTGTCTCCATCTACTTCGTCTATCTGTCGATTGTCTATTGTATAGTGATTGGTTGATTGTTTCCTGCAACTACTACGTTCTTCAACCAGTGCAATCGAAAGAACGAGAAGAGGGAAGAAGCCACATCTGTCCCCTGCTGACATCTCTTAGATCCTCCATCCAATGGTCGAGGCGAGGCCTCAGCCAAGCAAGTTGGCTGGCTAAAAATAACAGCAAAATCCCAAACTTGTGCTCCTCGTTTTGCTCCACGTTTCACAGTTCACACAAAATAAAACACACCTTCCTTTTACCCCTCGTTTCCCAATTCACACAACATAAAAAGAAACGATTATTACTAAACACGCCTTTCCTTAATAAACTCCATATTGCTAAATTACCAACCAGCCATTACCCAGTCGGGCCCACATGCCAGTAGCAATTTCACTCGCCACTCTCGCTTCCCTCATGCTTTCAAACGGCATGCATGAATTAATTGGGGGGCCCCGCATGGCAATCTCTCGGTATAAATACCTCCCCGAGCAGGCACAAGTGGCATCGCAAATTCACAGATCCTCACAACCCTAAGCAACACCACACCACACCACAACAAAGAGTCTAAGGAGGAGGAGGCAATGGCCGCGGTGACCATTGGCAGCGGCGGATGGACGCACCTCCACGCCGTCAGCCGCGGCGCATCGGGCGCCATGGTGTCCCTCGCCGCGGATGACACCTCCGGGCAGCTATTCGCCGCTGTCGGCCGGGCGCCGCCATGCATTGCGCGCGCGCAAGTGGGCGCTCATGTCCGCTATCTCGCCACACGTCTTTGAAGTGCACGGGTTCCACGCCGTAGGCGGCGGAGGAGCCGTGCACGGCGAGCACCAGCTGTTCCTCAAGTTCGTGCCCGGCGGGTCGCTCGCCGACGTGGCGGCCAGGAACGGCCGTCGCCTCAAGGAGGGTGCCGTCGTATATGTGGCGGACGTCTTTGAGGGATCGGACTACATCCATGGGAGGCTCGTCGTGCACGGCGACGCTAAGGGACCAACGTGGTGGTTTGGCCGACGGCGGGCCAAGCTCGCGGACTTCGGGTGCGCGAGAGTGGCGGGCGACTCGAAGCAGGTGTTAAGTGGCACGTCGGCGTTCATGGCGCCCGAGGTCGCTAGCGGGGAGGAGCAGGGCCCTGCCGCCGACGTCTAGGCGCTCGAGTGCACCGTCATCGAGATGACCACGGGCCGCGCCCCGTGGAGCGACGCAGACAACGTCCTCACCGCGGTGCGTCGGATCGGGTACACGGACGCCATGCCGAAGGTGCCTCCCTGGCTGTCGCCGGAGGTGAGGGACTTCTTGGACCGGTGCTTGCAAAGATGCGCCCGTGATCGTTCCACAGCTGCGCGGCTCTTAGAGCACCCATTCGTGGCAATGTCATGTGTATTCAACAAAGAAGAGGTGAAGGCCACATGGGTGTCTCCGACGAGAGCGCTGGACGCGGCATTGTGGGAGTCGGAGACCGACGACGAGGCCGACGACATGTGGAACAGCCCGGTTGGAAGGATCAGGGCAATGGCTTGCTCCCGCTTGGCGTTGCCGGACTGGGACTCCGACGAAGGCTGGATCAAAGTTATTAGTGGCATCTCTAGCAAGGTTGCTGATATAGCAGCAGCAGCAGCAGCAGATGAGCTTACAGAGTGTCCGGCCAAGAGGGTCAAGGCGTTGGCGTCCCTGCCATCGACCGTGCCGGACTGGGACTCCGACAAAGGCTAGATCGAAGTTCTTAGCGGCATCTCTAGCAATGTTGCCGATATAGCAGCAGCGGATGATGAGGCTTCAGAGTGTCCAGCCAAGAGGGTCAAGGCATTGGTGTGCCCGATATTGTCCGTGCCGGATTGGGACTGCAACCTAGGCTGGATCGAAGTCCTCTGCAAATCGTCGGCCGGTGAGAAGGGTGATGTCATTAGGCCTGAAGAATTTGAAGTAGCAGCAGCCGATGAGCTCTTCAATGATGCTTTGCAGGCTGTGCATAGCATAGGAGTAGGAGTATGTAGTGACGAGGCTTTAGTTGAGCACTAGGAGGATTTCTTCTCCTTGAGTTCTTTCAGCGAGCAAATTGTGCTTGATGTACATGTCGCTGATGCGGCTACTGGGAAGGCCGGAATAAAACAATTTTCCATTTCGTCGTACTACATAGCTTTGTTTTTCTGTGGTTTTCGATTGGACGATTTTGTATTACATATGAACTTGACAAGAACGCGAAGCGTGAGCAAAATTTGGGACCTAGAGGCATAATAAAACACCGAATGCTAGTCTTATTTCTGCAGAAGTAAAACGAACCAAGCAATTCATGGTGAAAGCATGCCTAGGTACTGTAGCAAATCCGACAAGCTTGGTTGATGTAGCACGTTCGACAAGAGGTTTGGCTGTATTCCTTTGTTTGCTCATGAAATTACCAACTCATGAATATACGAATCTCAGGAGGAACAATGTTTCTACAAACATTAAGTTCAGAATAAGAGATGAGGAATCACCCAATGAAGCAAATTAAGGAAAGCAAAAGTGACTACCCTACCGTTATTTTTCGTTGTTGTCTAGCCGTCTAGGGATAAGCTAGTCACATATGATTTTGAAATAAAAATCAATCAGACTTCTGCTTGATATTTTTTTTTCATCGAGATCGTGAGACCAAGCTTTTACACGGGTATAGGACCCAAACAATGATTGGATACAGTTAAACAATAAATACATCAAGCAATCATAGCTCAAAAGTTACCACTTACTGCTAAAAATTCTAACGATGACTAACTAGCTAATGAGTAGTGATAAAAAAAATTTAAGACAAGCTGAGCTTAAATTGGTAATTGACAATGAACGTGATCGATACACGATCAGTTCTACTAGTTCATCTCCACAGGCAATCGTGCACGCGCAAATTAAGATCGGTGCTCAGCGACTCCATTAGCGTTGTTGGAACCAAAAGCCAGGATCACACACGCTATGTGGACACACACGAACACTACTAGGAGATGAACTCAGGAAGAACACGAGAGAGACTCATAGTCTTGCGGCACACAAACAGCCTGTTGCCTTTTCATTGTTTACTCCTTCATATTCTTGATGCCTCGTACACGAGAATAAATAGGCTAGCTTAGCAGCCAACTGACTCCTGATTTTGTGCCACACACACATAATCCGAACAGCAAAGAACAAACTAACTAACAAGCTAACTAATCAAACTTGTTGCATCCGTATCATGCATACACGTGAACTGACTAGCTTACTGCATGCAAACTCAACAAACTAACTGCTAGCAAACTACTTGACTAACAGACTAAAAAAAACTAACATGTCAAGATTATGGCTAACAAGCACAGGCCGTCAATGACAAGCGCGAGCTTCAAGCCGTCCCGCGGGAAGAGCCACCGCTTGAGCGCCATGAACATGTGACAGGTGATGAAGCTGTTGGGCCCGGCCAGGTGCACGTCCATGAACAGCGGGGGCACGCTGAGCGTGAGCGCCGTGGCCTTGAGTCTTGTCCGTATGTTGAGCTGCAACGCCACGTACTTGACGTTGAACAGTTTGGCGCCAAGGTACGTGCCAATCGCCACGAGGAAGTCGACCTTCACAGCCGGCAGAGGCTGGCCGCCGGTGACCAGCTTGAGCAGGTACACGGTGTCCTATAGCCCGCCGTACGTGATCCACATGATGCTGAGAGTGAGGATGCCGGCGCGGTCGAGCTCGGCAGCGAACGCCTCGGCTGTCACGTCGTGTAGGCGCGCGGACTCGAAGTCGAACCCCTGGGAGTGAAGGAACTCGACAGACTCCGGCGCATGGCGGTCGCGGCCGACGTCGAAGTTCGCGAAGCTCACCTGCCACGCGCACTCCACCGGGATGCCTTTCTTGTCGGTCCCAACGGGAAGCCGGCCGCGCGCGTCACAGAGGGTGATACCGAGCTGCAGGAGGTGGAGCTCGTCGACATTAGTTTTGGCGAGCGCGAAACGCTGCTCCACGGTGAGCTGGTCGAGGCGGGTGCCCCTGGGCGGGCGGTGGACGGTGCCAGGGTACTCGATGTCCACCGCGACGAAGGGGTACTCGTGGAGGAAGGACCGGATCATGGCCACCTCGTCGCGGACGTTGCGCGCCGTGACCTGGCGCACGTGCACATGGGGTGGGCGCGGCTGCATGGCGAAGAACGGGACGGTGCCATGGGGCGGCCAGGGGCTACGCAATGGCACTGGCACCGGCGCGGTCTGGCACGCGCGGCACGGGCGGGAAGAGGAGGCCATGGCGACCGACTTGACACGTACGCTCTAGTGCTAGATCGATCGATCGCTGCAACTCGAGTTGGGAGGTGGTTGGACTCGACCGGCCGGCTACTAATGAGGTGGACAAGTTTGAGTTCGATGCATGCATGCTACTGCTAGTAGTTCGACTCGGTTGCTCCCTCCGAAACCGAACTGGATTTGGCGCGCACGGATGGTCCGTAAGTGTTGCGTGATGTATTGAACGTACGTGCAGGATTCATCTGATCGGACGGTCGCGCGAGGCCATCATCTCTCTGTGCTTGTGGTGTCCAGCGGGCAGAGTACCTTTACTTGAGAACTTGACGTCACCAGTGACGACATCGGCTTTGCTTAACGACAAAATCGTCAATTTTTATGCTAATGGTATCCGTCAGGTTCCCACGAGCCTTTATGGTGTTGGAAATTTGGGCTTGGGTTATCTAGGGGAAAAAAGAAATGCTTCCTGATTTCACATGACTATGCATTCTCCCTGTCAATCTGTCATAGTATATCCATGCATCTTCAGATGTGGATCAATATGGAAATTTTGGGAGCCACTAGGAATCGGATTTATCGCCGAATCTCACTTAGAGCCTATCGCCTCAACCATCAAATTCTGCTACTCCAGCCCATCGTTCGGCGAGGGCGACACCGCTAGGAGACGGCAAAAGCGGCCACATCGCCTTGATCCTCCGGCCACCGGCTGCCAAGACACCCTATCCTCGCCTCTCTAGAGAGAGATAGAGTGAGCCGGGAGGAGCATGGCTACGATTGCGGCTGGCTCCAGCCGCCGGAGACTGGTGAGCCATTGGGATGTGAGAAGGGGATTGGAAGGTGTAGGTTTGGTGGGTGAAGGAATCAGTATGAGATAACTAATTCGATCTGGTGCAACAAAAAAATCCCAAAAGTGCAACAATTAGCACAAAGGTTGCAACAATTCTTTGTTCTAGATGCAACAAATATGAAATCAACATTAAAAAATGTGCAACAAATTTGAACTATTGGACAACAAATACAATAACATATTGCAATTAAAATTAAACCTTGTCGCAATAACAAAGAAACATTGGAGCACAACAACACATCCAATAGAGTGCAACAAAAATCAATCGATTTGCAAACAAAACGTTGGATGGTCAAGTGGAGCAACATTTGAGAATAATTGATGAAACATTCTGATTTTGAATGTGCAACAATGAGTGGCAACGGTTGCAACATCAAATTGAAAAAAAAAATCTGCAGATAAAAGTTACTACAACATCAAAAGATAACAATATCAACAATTAGAAAGAGAAACATAACATTTCAGATACCATATCGAAACTATTTCATGAATTCGTTATGCAACATTAAAAAAACACAGTCCCGACATCTCAAATCACGTATCGCAACCAAAAATGTCTACTACTGCAACAAACACTCAACTCACCCGGTGGCAGCGGCGCACTCAATCCCTATCATCGGGATGGCGCCGTAACACTAGGAGAGAAGGCTTGAAGCCAATAATACACGTCGCCGACAAGCTTGGATCTGGTGGCGGTGAGACAGGCCTATGCCTCAGCAGAGCTCATCTGACAACGAAGATGCTAGGAGCTCACCTGATGGTGACCTCATGTGATTCATGAGCAAGAACCATGGCGCCCTCTTGTGGCCTCGAAATGAGAGACTAGAAGCAGGGCTTTGAATACTCAAAATCCTTGTGTGTGTACCGTACTAGTTCCATGATCAGTGGCTAGTACACACATCCACAACATTAGCATACACATCCATACATAAATACATACAACATGAAACAAATTATATGGTACATAACTTAAGCGATTACAAAGTTTACATCACAAGGGCCGACCGGCCAAATAAAAGCTCAAGTATTAGAAGTAGTAGTGGAAATATAATAACTTAGATGCAAAAGTCCAGCGGCATGCCCATCCAAACCCTCAGGCAACCGAAAAGGAATAACACCTAGAAAGACCCATCCTCGTACCCCCGATACCGGGAGAGAAGTAGGCGTCGTCTGGCAATTGATCATACTCATTCTCTGAACAACAAATTAAGAAAGATTGAGTACATTGCATACTCAGCAAGACTTGTAGTGTATCGCAAGTTTTTATACATATGCAAGGCTAACAAGACATGATGCTCTAACTACAAGTTATTTTCAGCATCAAGCAAGTTTTCTTTGCAATATCGGTACGTAGTATTTTGCAACGGAAATTTCAAAGAGCAGTTGAATACTAAAGGAACAACAAGTATGTAGCTTAACAAATAACAAATGGCAACACTCCTTGGCTGCAATCAACCTATTATTCTCAGCCATACACATGGCACTCAATTCAAATAACACAAACCATCCTGTTCTTTTCCCGATGAAACTGTTTTTGCAAAAGAAGAGACTATACCCGATGTGACTGAACTAAGCACGCTCATGACTGTGAGCACAACTATTTAGATAGATTAACACTCTTGAAAGCATCTAGGCCCCTAAAAATGATTTTGGTAATTAACGACAACAATGTGTTAAGGGACTAACATGTGTACTAAGATGTTTTAAAGGTTTAGTCCTGGATTATGGATGACAACATGGAAATGGCAATGCAAAGACGATAAAGTATTGACATGGCTCAAAGCAAAGGTATTTTGTAGCCTAAGGACTCTTTTATAATTTTTACCAGTCTCGGTGTTTAGTGGAAAGACCGGATTTATAGGCTAGACGCCGTACTATAAAGAGGGATCATGGCTAGTAGCTTGAAAACTTATGATGTGCTACATTGGTAGTACCGATCGATCAATGGCGGTAGTACCTCACTTGCTGAATTTTTTAGGAATCTTCTTCAAACGGTCAAATTTATGGTTGGGGGCTATAAATACCCCCTACCAGCACCAAGCTCACAACCCCTGACCTCACTGAATACATTTGAGCCATTGGTGCACTCTCTACTACTCATTTGCTCATATTTCATATTTTGAGGTAGTTGGGAGCATTGAAGTGCATTTGCATCATTTGTTGATCTCTTTGGCACTTGATAACCTTCAAGCAAGGGCTGTGATTTATTACTCTTGGTACTTGCCGGCACCTAGATGGCTTGGAGGAAGATTGTGTGGTGATCTCTTCAAAGAAGGTTGTGAAGAGGCCCGGCACTGTTTGTGAGTAGTTCGGTGCTCGCCATCTCCGGAGTGGAGGAAGAGCAACCCTAGTAGAATTGAGGTTCATTGGGCTCAATTTGTGGAGCCGGTCCAGTTCGTTTGGGTTTACCTCAATGTGGACTAGTGAAGACCGGCAAGTCTTCGATACCATGAGAAAACATCGATTGTCTCCATAGCGGTTTTCTTTCTTGTCTTTACTATTTTCGCGTTTATATTTTTAGCTACTTATTTGTGTAGAATTGCTTAGATAGAATTGTATTTTGTATTGACATAGCCTTGGATTGTCTTAGTGAATTTAGAATTTATCTCTTGCCTTGTGCTAGAAATCATTAATTAGACCCTACTTGTTAAAATTGTTAATTAGAGTATAAGTTTTTTAGAAACCTCCTATTCACCCCCTCTAGTCGGTCATCCTTGATCCTACAACTCTGCAGAGGCGTACAACTTTACCCATAGCATACGAATTCTATAGTTTATCTGGCATCCGTCAATACCACTACTCACTATCCTTTGGTAAGCAGTCTAGAGCACACATCGAAGCCTTTACATCACCTAGTCCTAACATTGCACTAGCCCAGTGAATGACAACCCTCACTTCGATCCTAGGTACCTCCCGTCAAAGTGAGGCACACATTCCTCGTTGTATTGAAAGGCTTTGTGCCTAACACCTTGGTGAAGGCAGCCCCTTCGAGCAAGCCTACCCAGTCATGCCCGTACTACTATGGCCTACCAATATGCAAGGCTAGTTTTTGATGACTTAATTAGCTAAGACCATCCCATACTGACACATGTGGTTATACGTTTAGGCTTAGATCCGCGGCATCGACGTTCGGTCCTTAATTGACCCGGGCGAGGATCTCCCCCTATCTACTTGTGAGATACACCTCTCACACTTCTTAGAATATAATATAACTAGCCCACGTCACAAACTAAGTTTTTTATTTTTATTTCTATACAAAATAATAGAGGTAAACCCCTCTGGACCATCATTTCAAAATCTCCCAAATCATCATCAATATTTTCATTCTTTATTCTAATTTTTGTAAAGACTAGAGCTTGACTAAGCGTTTGTGCGATATTCGCACTTGAATTACCCAAATCGACATCAATTATTGTCTAAACCATAACATAATGGCTACAACATTAAGGATATCAATATCCCAAGGAGATTCATGCATTCAATAGGAATTTAGCTACCAATACCCGTAACATAACAAATTTGTAATCAAACATACACGCATGCATAATAGGATTTGCAAAAATAAGTACAATAATTAAAATAATAGGATCAACATGGTCAAAGAGGGTGCTTGCCTTGCTCTGGTTGCTCTGAATAAGAGGATGGAGGATCATCGTAAATTTTATTCGAAGTATCGATGTCTAATCAAAAAGAGCCGGAAGCAAATTAATTATAGAGAAATAATTTTAACAATAACAAAATTCAAATATTTTTGCATATTCAGATAGATAATGATTTTAGATGAATTTAGAAAAAATATCCACTTGATTTGGAGTTCATATATAAAAGTTATTAGCATTTCAATTTTCTTCGGTTTTGAAATTCCAGAAATTAATAAAAAGGGTGACGTCGAAAGTGTATTCTTTGAGGTTTACACTTTTCAATAGAGAAAGTGTACTTTCCTCTGAGTTCTATTGAGGTTACATTTCCCAAATGGAGAAAACATATTTTCCTTTAAGCTAAAAGCGACTTTCTCATTTTCCCGAATTTTATTAACTTACATGTGGGGCCTACTTGTCAGTGACTCCTAGTTTTATTTTTCTTGATTTTATTTATAAAATAGAAGCGGTTTCACATGTCAGTGACACATATTCTAATTACGTTTTAAATTATATTTTCGATTAGGTTTTTAGCTGGTCCCACATGTCATAGACTTATTATCTTTAACCTCTGTTACTTAACGCTAATTAACACTTAATCACGTGGGGCCACTTGCAGAGAGAGAGAGAGAGAGAGAGAAGAGCAGTTGGGCACGCACGCGGCCGAGTTCACTGGCAGTGAACGGCGTAGCGACCCAGCTAAGGAATGGGCAAAATGGGTTCATCTCTCAACGATGATTCCACCGGGTGGTGGTGGAGGCCAGAGAGATGGACGGAAGTGGCGCTACGCCGGCGAGAAGCAGCGGAGTGCCTCGAGTCCGAAATGGTTTTCATGCATGGAGCAAATCGGCGGCGAAAGATGGTGCGCTTAGGCTTTAGGAGGTATCTACAATGCTATAGGCAGCGGCTCGGCGACCAATGGTCACCGGAGTGGTGGTGACAACGCTTTCTGCGGCAGCACCATGGACGGCCACGGTGATGTCTATGTTCCAAAAAAAGGCTGAGACTTTGCCAAATTTTTAAACCTATCAAATAGGCTCCAAAATTTATGAACATTTGTGTAAGGGCTTCTGACATCATATAATTTCTTGTATAAATTTTTCAGGATTTTTTCTGTTATGTGATTTTCTCAAAAATTCCTTCAATTTGCTGTTTTCATATAGGCTCAATAATTGTTTTGATGCAAAATTTCAAAACATGCTCAAATGAATTTTTCCACAAAGAAATATGCTTAAATTTTATTTCCTCACTTCTTTTTATTACACTCGCCCAAAAGGTGATTTTTGGGATGTTACAGGCAAGGAGTGAGGGCATGCGTTGGATGGATTGATGATGGGTGGACAGCGGATAAAAGCGTACATGAGAGACGCTAGAATCAGACGTCCTCACCGTATCAATTCCTGGAAAATTTAGACCTAAGCTTACTGTTTCATCTTGACCCTTAACAATTAAACTAGAGGAGTCATTACATACCGACCGTCACTGCTAAACTAAGTGTTGGATAATTGATTCTTATGTCATGATGTATCGATAGTATTATTGATCTTGTCTAGTATCCACTCAACGCAATCTAGTTGTTGTAGTACTAAGTTCATTTGTAGATCCATCCACCTGTTGACCTGAAGTATCTTAGTTGGCGGTTTCATTTCAGAATGAAACCCAGGCATTTCCCATTCATTGACACCTACATGTTCTACTGTGGACGAAAAGGGCAGGGGGGGAGCGCTGACAAATATAGACGTGAAAATTGAAAGGCAACATACAAACAGAAAGTGCTTCAGCAATTGTTGAATGCCTCATTGCCACCACTACCTGTCATGATAGATATCCCCTTGTGTTTTCACCAGTGTAGCATACCTGACTTGCATTGAAAGCAATCATTATGATTAAATCACATATGCTCCAGATTACGGACTCTCTCGTCGAAACATCAAGTATAGCATTGTTTAATTTGGATTATTATTGTTAACATGATTTCTGTTTCTGTTGTGTTTTTTTCACATTCATTGTTTTCCAAAGCTATAGTTTTGCCTCAAAGTTTTTCAACAATCACTCAATCAGAACACTTATCACATAATTTTAACCTTGTTCAGCTGAAGATCGAAAACAATCTTCAATGGTGCAAGAAATTCGGCAATCTTATAAAGCTGACTCCGGGTCAATGCTGTCTGAATGCAGACTCCTATGCAATAATCGTCTTCCTTCAGAGCACACAAGGCTTGAAAACCTAACTCTGAAACTCGCAGTGATACATGTTTTTTTCCACATATTTATTGATCCTTAATACATGAAAGTTTATGCATGTGCAGATGTATCATCAGGATAGAAGTACTTGTTTTTCCTGCTATAGGTCGTACGTATGCTCGGAGGGTGATCCCCTGTTCAACCGTGTGCAAGACTTCTTTTGTTGCTAGTCGCATAACCTCTGTTCAGATTCATATCAAGCACCGGAGCCAGGCAAATATCACTCGCTTCTGGGATCTACTTTCGTTCACTATGGTTCGGTTGGAAATAACATTTACACATGTTTAGTGCTCTTGTCTAGTACTGCGACCTTAATTAGTACAAACAGTTGTCTTGAGTTACATGTAAGCTCGTTATTCGTCTCTCACCGTCAATCGATGCCTGTTCTGACGGACTGGATTGCCTGTTTACTGCAAAAATCTTCGGTCCATGCTCCAAGGACCGAGTCCATTGTATAGTATTACAAGTTTGAGTACTCCATGTGGCCCTTGTGTTTTCCTCATGATATTAAAAATCTCATAATCTACTTTCACTTTTAGTTACCATCAATCTGCATTTCTCATCTGTTATGTGTGCACTTTTCCACACATGAGCACGTTTTTTTTTTTGTCCTTTTTGACAAGCAAGAAAAGGAAGCAACGCGGCACAATTTAAAAGATTTTCCATTAATAACACGTACGATACATGGGTGCAGCGGGTTCATGTGAAGCCACTGGGAGTACTCCGTCTCCGCTCCTGGCCGCGGCGCCTTGGCGCCGCAGAACGGGCACAAGGCGTAGTAGGACGGCGTGCCAGCCGACGTGGCCGCCGCCGCACCTCGCGGCGACGACGTGGACGCGGTACGCAGCCAGGGCGTGCGCGGCCTCCCGCAGGGAGGAGGGGGAGTGGCACAGCGCGCCCGGGCGGCCTTGCACTCCGCGCCGGCCACGTCGCCGTGCAGGAACTTGCTCTCCGCCAGGCGCAGGGCCGCCTCCACCGCCTCGCACGGTGGCGGCGACGACGAGGTGGCCGCATAGCTCCGGCGCGCTCACCTCAACGTGCTGATGCAGTAGTGTACTACTATATAAGATGTAGGCTCCTTCTGTCTCCCGTGTGATATATAGACGTCTCGCATCCGAATCTTATCGGTTTATTTACGCGAGTTTGTTAGTTTTCGTCCGAGTACTTTATAGAATATGTCGCCCCGTCTATTCAGTAATATAAATCCAAACCCACCCTACGTAGGGAGTAAATTTGATTCTACCATACATATGCCTTTAAAATCACATGATACAGCCACTTAACCCTTTCATAACAATAAAGGAATGATATAGATTGAAAAATGCAAAAACAAAATGCTTTCGAATTTGTCGAGGGACTTTGTTCTGAAATAACAACTTGCTAAGAAAATATATTTGTATAGCGAAACGGAGGGAGTATGATGTCCCATAAAACTATTGGATAAAAAAATTATCTAGCGAGCATCAACTGTTTTGGAAGAAATAATCCCCTAATTCTGTTTCTTGATCAGGAGCTTGGGACTGGACTACTTGATTTTGTTTCAATATTTTTTTGTTGGCGGGTGAGAGAGAAAAAAATACAAAAGGATGGTATTGTTAGAGGATGGTGGTCATGTTGCCGATGATCAATCACACACGAGCGAAAAGTAGATGATTAAGAACACCAGATATAGTCCCAACAATCTCTTTTTATTGATGATTTGTCCATAGACGTGATGTGTGCAATGAAAGCCCCTACCCTCGCCTTATATAGGGAGGGAGGGTTCATTTTCATAGTTTTAATAAATAATATGACAATAAACCGTCGAACCTGGATTACCAAATCCGAAACTCTCTGTGTACTCTGCACTAGTCTAGGATCACTCTAGTGCACACAGTGGCAACATAGATAAAACATCAACTATTCAACGATATAACTAAGCAAGTAGCAAATTATTATTAAATAATAACAACTGGACCTTATAGTCTAAGCTTACTTAACTTGTCACGTGGGGCTTTAAGAAATTAATTCTTGCAACGGAAATAAAATAATTTGTGGTGGTCATTCAACATACCCACATGCAATCGACTGGACAGCGCATTCTTATTCGCAAAATCTTCATGTTAGTCCTCCTCGTAGAGCTCTTGATTTACTGGTTCTTCCTCAACTGAACAATAATGTTTATCGTTGTGAGTACATAGAGTACTCAGCAAGTCGTATGGAATAGTATGCAATTATATATTCATGCAAGGCTTGAACAAAGGAATAGCGATATGGTTTTTTTTTCCATAAAGCAAGTGTTGACAGTAAATACAATAAATATATTGTAACGCGTATCTGAAAAGTTAAAATAAATAAAGTAAACAATTGCATTCAAACAACAAGTGAACTACCCGTTCACTTCCCAACCTTCTGTCATCCAAAAGATTTTATAAAAACTCTATACCTCATGTGAAATCACCGAGCATTGTGCATAACCAGGGACACAATTATTCGAATAGTTTTACACTCTGCAGAAATTGTACAACTTTACCTACAACTACAAGAGATAATCAACTTATAATATCGGCCAATACATGCTTCCATAGGTATGCGACTAAGTGATTATCACAATGCTTTTACAAAGCACTATCTTAACCCAATTCCATCCGCTAAGGTTTCACTGTCGAGTAGGTTAACCACCTAGTCAGAAAGCCCCCTCTTACGCCATGTGGGAATAAACTGTCCTCCAGATACCCACACCAACCAATGGAGAAATCAGAACCAAGACAACACAAATTAATAGTATAATATGACCCAGTTCAATAGCGTACAAAGTTAACTCCTTAAATTACTCAGGCAAGACCACCTCATCCCAGTATGCAAACATCACCCCCTTTACTGCACAATCATTCGCCTGGGACGGAAAACAGTTTTGTATAACCAAGACCAATGGCATACCCTGCCATGGCAGACAAATTTTACAACAGTGGCATCGCACAATAATTCAATATCCCATTTAAGTCAAATTGATATAATTGAACCAGTGAGAATGTGCCCAACGTACAACTAAGCATGGCTCAACATAAATACGACAAACCCATGTTCGTTCTACAATTATGTCCAACTAGTAATAGCCCAACCAAACGTGACAATGGATTCATGGCATTCAAATAATCAAAGTGGCATAATGACAAGTAGGTATGTAAATAATCCCAAAAAAACAGTTGATATAAAAGTAATATGCAATTTGATATGTAAAACAAAGTACTTATCCGAAACATAGGTTCAACATGATCAAATGTTACAACTTGCCATGATTGTACACTTTTGCTACTAGATCTTGCTCTTCGAATGCTTCGCTCGCTTCTCGAGGATCAAGGTCTATCGAAAGAGAAAGTGAGAAACACCAATAAAAACCAAACAAAGGCTCAAATGAACTCCAAATCAAATAAAAAATAGAACTGAAATGAAGATCTTGATTTATATGAATTTAGAAAGAAGAACAGACTTAATCGAAGCGTGTACAAAGGAGAATGGGCTTCCAAAAGATTGAACAAGAGATAAAATTGGGAAAAAAGAAAAAGGAGAGAGAAAACCGTGGATGACAGGTGGGGTTAACGGAATATTCTGGGATTATGTCTTGTTCTAGATTATTGAAAAATAGGAAAGACTGACAAGTGGGCCTTGTAGGGATATGGGTAGGCTACACTAGCTGACAATTCAATATTTCTACCATGTAGGCCAGGAAGCCATACAAGCAAGAGACCATAGACCGTTACCATTAGACGTGCAGTGCAGCGGAAGAAGAGTTGGAGCAGCCTGATCTAACATGGAGTGCGTCGATGTAGTTGTCATAGTCGATCGTCCAACGTCCTCAGCACCAATTGTCTCTTCCAGCAATCTATCACGTCCCTTGCATAGGTCGTGGATCGTCATTGATCAGCGCAGCAGCAACCACAGCAGCGCCTCTACGGTATCCACACGTCCAAGGGTGGAACGTCATACATTGGTGTGCTAGTATCAACGCGTATGGTAGGGCCTTTGGTAAGATGGCGGCTAGGGTTTCGGTGGAGCAACTCTCTTACGTCCCAACAACCCCATAAATCTCCTTATAAAGAGCCCATAACGGATCCTATCCGAACTCGTTTATTCCAACCCGTTAAGTGTGTGACCCAGTAGGTTCATGCATAATCGGTAGTGACTCAGAAACTCCTTTACAACCACGAGTCGTTAGTAGTTCCTAGCAAGACAACGATTCCCAGATACACATAAATATGATATCGGATGAACCTTATGCAACATGATCTGCGACCAAGTCCTTATCACTTACAACCAGCTCGTATCTCCATACGACCAGTTCATATTTAGTCATGACCAGTTCGTTGACCAGTTAGTGATAATGTCCGACCAGTTTACAACCAGTCTGTATCTATATACGACCAGTTCCTATCTGGTCGGACTGAATAACCTGCTTGTGTATTCTCCATTTGCCTCACTATATCAAGTTGAACTCTAAGTGAGATATTTTATCATCCATGGAATGTTCAATACTTTCTTGATGAAGTGACGGATAATTTCATGTGGTCGACTCTTTGACCACTAGTGGCACGACCATGCACTTTCTATATCCGACCACATCGAGGGACCCAGAGATATCTCTTCTGTTATGTTAGGAGGGGTAAATCCCATATCCAACCAGTCACATTCCTCCGCATGTTTCATAGCATACCCGAAAGCTACCTTTATAACTACCCAATTATGGAGTAGCATTTGGCAACCCCTAAATGTACTATTACACATGTAGGAAACCATGCTGATCTCAGGCCTAAGGATTATACATCATCATTGCTTGAGACCAACTGATGACACACAAAATCATAACAATCTTAATAGTGTCTCAAGGTGGGTCAATCTAACACTATGTTCTCTAACATGTGTTCACATTATTCATTCGATATCCCCATATCCATGACCGGTGAAACATGGTCGTCAATCAATACATGTGCTAGTCGATAAGTCACTAGTGTCCCGACCAGGAATACATTTAGAATGACATCATATAACTTAAAGAGCTTCACCAACAAGTCATATACATGTTAATCTTTATAAATGATAATTCATTCAAGGGACATAATAACATTTATTATATAACTCACAAACATAGACGACAGGGATGCACATGAACTGAGGTCGACGGTGACGCTAACGTGGATGACGACAGGGATGCACATGAACTGAGGTCGACGGCGACGGTGGCGTAGCTCCAATGAAGGCGAACGATGGCATTCCAGGGAACACGAAGCAACACAAAAGAGAGGGGGTGTAAGATCGAGGAGGCAGACTAGAGGAGAAGAATAGGTAGTTTTAAAAATTCTTTTGGCTAAAATTGAGTGTTATGCTGAATTGTAAATCAATTCGATTTTGCACAATTTAAAACCTAAATCAACTAGTCTTGACTAAATGCACCAACAAACTAATACTAAGACAATAATTGCAATCCTAAGGAGACAAGAAAGCAATTTAATTCTACAAGTATAAATTGCAAGAAAGTAAAGCTCAAGAAAGCAAACCATAAGAACACTTGAACTTTTTCCTGTGGTGATCATAAACTTGTCGGTTTCCCCAAGTCCACGTTGAGGTAAGCCCAAACGAATTAGACTAGTTTCACAAATTAAGCCTAGACCTCGAATCCACTCGAGGTTGCTCTTTCTCCACTCCGGAGATGACGAGCACCAAGCCACTCACAACCACCTGGGTCTTCTCACAACCTTCTTTGAGAAGATCACCGGTGCAACTCCTCCAAGTCGTCTAGGTGTCGGCAAACACCAAGAGTAATAAGTAGGAGATGCTCACTTGAATGAATCAAGTGCCTAAGCTCAATAGATACTAAGTCCAACACCTAATACAACACATGCACTAGGAATTTGCTCTCTAAGCTCACTAAGTGCAACGCATGCGCAAAACAGAGGAGAGGCCTGGCTCTTTGCTCAAGGGAAACGAGAATGGCGCCAGCACCCACCCACAACTGGTCACAAGGGGTATTCATACACCAACACAAGGAAACTAGTCGTTGGAGGAGAATCTGTAGAAAACCAGGGAAACCCTGTCTGACTACCAACCAATGGTCTGTCAATCCGCCGCCCTAGATCCAACGGCTATGAAAAAGTAGCCGTTGGATGCTCAACTGGACTAACCTCCCTTACAGGGGCCAGTTAGATCGGACCAAGGCCGGTCAGACCGCCACGGGGTAGTCAAACCACTCCATAGAGGAGTCAAGATAAGGGGAAAACATCTCTTTCTAGAAAAAGCAAACCGGGGTGACTGACCGTGGGACTGGTCAAACCGGCAAACACATGGCAGTCAGACCGGGGTCCCACCGGTCAAACAGATAGCCATTGGCAGTCAAACCGCCAGGACATTTAGACTGACACTCAGCCTGGTCAAACCCAAGGTGGGCCAATCAGACCGCTCAAAGGCTGCAGCTAGACCGCCAGAGATTTGGAAAACAGATTTTCAAAATTGCTTCATCTCAATTTTGCAAAGCACATTTGTTAATTGATGCGCGATGCAAACAAGGGATGAAAGTGAGATTCTTAACAAGTTGAAAAATGTTGAACCCCGGGCTTTGAATATCCGAAGCCCTCGTGTGTGTACCGTACTAGTCCCATCATCAGTGGCTAGTACACACAACTCCATCATTGATATCATATCCACACATTCATATATACATAGTAAAGATAAAATGGTACATAAGTTAAGCGATTACAATAATTACATCACACGGCCGATCGGCAAAATAAAGGCTTAAGTGTCAGAGATAGCAAATATAACAGCGGAAGCAAAAGGTAATAAGAGTACAAAATTCTAGTGGCATGCCCATACGAGCCCGCAAGCAACCGACTAGAGACAAGTCCTAACAAAGCTCGTCGTCGAACCCACTGGTTCCAGGTGTAAAGAACTCGTTGTCTGCCGTGGAATTATCCTCTAACTCTGAACAACAATTTAAGCAAGATTGAGTACATTGTGTACTCAGCAAGACTTGTAGTGTATCACAAAAATAATATAAATGCAAGGCTAATCAAAGATGAGGCTCTATACTACAAGTTATTTTGCATTAAGTAGATTTTATTTACAATATCAATATGTAGTACTTTGCTACGGAAATTTTAAAGAGCACTTAAATAGATAAAAGACAACAAGTAAGTAATTGAATAATCAACAACTCGCAACCCTCCTCGGCTGTGAGCAACATTTTATTTTCAGCCATAGACATGGCACTCTACTCAAATATAAACCAACAAAACATTTCCCATGTTTTCCAACAAAATTGTGTTTGTATGAAAAATCAAGACTATACCCATTAAGTCTGCACTATGCACACACATGACCGCGAGCACAGCTATTTAAATAGCTTTACACTCTGCAGAGGTCTACAACTTTATCCACAACACACGAATTCTCTAGTTTATTTGGTATCCGTCGATACCACCGCTCACTACCTTTGGTAAGCAGTCTAGAGCATGCGTTGAAGCCTTTACATTATCTAGCCCTAACCTTGCACTTAGCCTGGTGAATGAACATCCTCACTTCACCCGGGTACATCCCCGTCTCAATAAGGCATTCACTGTTGTGTCGGCAATCAAACATGCTCGCACCACTATTGCCTACCAATCATGCAAGGCTAGTTTTTTATGACTTAATTAGCTAAGGCCATCCCATACCGGCACATATGGTTGCACGTTTGAGCTTAGATTAGAGTTGCTGGCATTTGGTCCTTAATTGACCCTGGTGAGAATGTCCTCTATCTACTTGTGAGACTCCTCTCTCACACTTCTCAGAATATAATATAACTCGCCCGTGTCGAACACTAGGTTTTTCACTTTTATTTTTATACAAAACAACAGAGGTACACCCCTCTGGATTTTCTTTTCAAGACTCTCAAATTTGTATTTATCATGTCGTCCTTTTTACAATTTTCATGAAAGACTAAAGCCCAACTAAGCAATTATGCGAGATTCACATTTGAAACACCTAAGTTGACATTATTCCTTGTCTAAACCATAACCTAATGGCTACAATAGTACGGGTATCAATATTTCAAGGAGGTCCATGCATCAAATAGGATTTACAACTACCGACATCCCAAACATAGCAATTTTATATCAGACATACACGCATGCATCATAGATTTTGCAAAAAGAAGTACAATAATTGAAATAATGGGATCAACATGGTCAAAGGAGGTGCTTGACTTGCTCTGGTTGCTCTGAATATGATAGTGAAGGGTCATCGAATATTCGCTCAAGCAATCAACGTCTATTCCAAAAAGAGCCGGAAACAAATTAAATAAAGCAAAACCATTTCAACAGTAACCAAATCCAAATATTTTTACGTATTCATATAGAGAATGATTTTATATGAATTTAGCAAAAATATTTACTTGATTTGGAGTTTGTATGTGGAAGTTACAGCCATTATTAAAACGCTTAGCAAGACTAGAAATTTTTACTTGATTTTCAATTTGGAGTATTGTCTTATGAATTCATTCTAAGTCCATACTGATGATTATTTATATCTAACCATTTTTTTCATTTTGATTAACCATCCCGTTGACCTATTTCCACTATTGTTATTATCATATCCATGGCATAGGGTTACTGTTATTTCGATAATCATATAGTCTAATTCTTGACTTCTAATTAGTTTTACTCTTTTAGATTAAATGCCAATGGCACACCAATTAATCTTTTGTTTACTTCAGTCAAATGCCTTCATCCTAATCTTTCCTCACTTTGACTAGAGGGCATTTGCTAATTACAGTGTTCACTTGATGATCTAGCTTACTAATCAAATTTGTTAACCATTCAATTGCCTGGTGGAGTTTCACTACTTATTTTGAATAACCCTTCTCAATACTTGTTTTTCAGATTAGTGTGCTCTTTTTAGATCAATCTCTAATGGCTATCTAATCCAACATAATTCCCCCCTGCAGTTGAAATGTTATTTCTTACTATTATTTCCAATTATCCTCAATTTTCCTTACTATTTAGACATTCTAAACATTGAGAAGAAATTTGCTTATTTGAAGTATTGTCTAACCAAACTTCTTGCTAATTGAATTTTCAATTTGGCCAATTTTGTGTGTCCCTACGTCAGTCACTAGATCTACTAGTATTGTTGAATCCTTTACAGGCGGGTCCCACTGTTAGTGATAGAGAGAGACTAAGACATAGAGAGCACAAGAGAGTAGAATAGAGGAGGTTGTGGGCTACTCGGGGCAGCGCTCATCACCGATGAGGGAGCGGCGGTGAGGCGGAGCTAACCCCAAAAAATGGGTTGCTGGAGAGACAAGTAAGCTAGGGGAGTTGGCGTCATGGCTCCGGTGGCCTTGTGACGGTGCGGTGAGGGCACGAGGCGGCCGACCGTGAGGACGAAATGGTGATGGCAGTGTAGGGTGGAATAGGGGACAAAATAGAGGGAGCATCAGCATGCAGGGAGCATGGGGGTCTCACTGGTGTGGTCGGAGAAGGTGGGGAAACGGCCGATGCAGTCCAGCGGCGTGAACCCGGGGCGGGCGATGGGGTCACTGTGGCGGGGGCACTGTGGAGAAAAGGAGTGAAATTGCATGGCAGGGATATTTAGAGGAGTGCATGGAGATGCTCTGGGCGAGAGTAATTGGAGCGAAGATCACTCGACAAGAAATGGCGGTGGTGGAGGTGATTCGGCCGGTTTTAGGGAAGATAGAGATGACGAAGTGTTCCTGTGCATGAAGAATCAAATTGAGTGAGGGGAAACATTCCTCAAGGGCTAGAACACGAGGTGATGTGGTCCATTAGTGAAGGAGTTGACCGATTTGGCTAGAACGGTAAGTGGAAGCGGCGACCACGTACTGGGCATCGCCAGATGTGAGGAAGACGCAAGCGTTCCAGGAGCTTCGGCTGCACAGAGAGATAAAGAGGGTGAGGAAGGGAAAGAGGAGGTAGATGAGATGATTAGGGACATGAAGAAAAGGGTTAAAGTTTTTTGGTGCGACCTAGAAGCTTCGCAGCGGCGAGGCCATGGCCATGACTGACCTTCTGGTCGGAGCTCGAATTGAGCTTGAAGGAGGAGGGGAATGGTGGGGGAAATGAGGGGAAATGGATAAGAAGAGGTGGTGGACTCGGTGCTTGGATTTTATGGGGAAGAAAGCCGAAGTAGTCACGAGGAAGCCCACGAGAATCGGCGGCGACACGCTCTAGGTGGAGTGGGCAGGCATGGGCGCGTTACCAGAGCAACGCATGGGCGCAGCATGGGCGCGGCGAAACCGGGGTGGCTTGGTCAAAACCAGCGGCGAGGTGGTTGGCGCGGCATGGGCGTGGAGGAGCTAGCGAGCCATGGCGTTGGTGTTGGTGCTATGGTGTGGACGAAGAACCCTGATGGGTGGGTCCTCCATGTCAGCGGTAGGGAGAAAAGGGAATTCTGTTCCCAGAATTTCTGAAAAGGCTGAGGGTGTTTGGAGAATTTTTAGATATGAAAACATAGATCTGAAAATTATGAAAATTTTAGGGAAGGCTCCTAACATGGTGTAGATCATTGTGTAATTTTTCTAATTTTTTTGTTTTATATTTTTTCTCTAAAAATATTTTAAGTTTATGATTGTATGCATTTTTTATTATTTGATTTGAGGAAAGTTTTAAAACTTGCTTTAATTAATTCCCCATTTTATTAGCAGTATAATTATGCCAAGTTTGTATTTGTAATTATCATATTTCATTTAAATTTGTTTTGATTATCAATTAGGTTTTGTATTTCAAAATTTGATGCTTAAGTTTTATAATCGACAAAAACCTTTAATGAAAATCCAGGAAAATAAATGACAATGGAATGCATCAAAAAAATTTAAAAAGTTCACATTTTCTCACTTTTTGAAAATAAGCCCAGATTTTGGGATGTTACACTAAACACATTTGTCAATTTTTAGAATCATGCCACAATGAATTTGGTACATGGACTTAAATCGTTTGCAAAACACGTTCGCAAACTAAAGTCACATGCTATGAGGATTATGCATGAGCTTCAACAATTTGCAAAATATATTCGCACATATCGGCAACATGCTAAAAAGAGCTAGAGCAAGCACTAAGAGATATCAACACATGACACACTCGGGCTACTAGTCAAGCTCCCTCTTAATAGTATAACAACCTATACTAGCAATCCGGTCTCCACACCAAACACCGAGGTCGGTAAAAGACTAGGAACACATCCTTAGCCTATGCTAGTAATACCTTTGTCTTGAGCATCCATCTTAGAGTAGTCACTTGATGACGAACATCTCCACTACAAGGCTGGGATCTTGACTTTAATATCATCAACACATGATGATCTTCTTCACTCTATGATCTTGTCTTGATGCTCATCAACACATGATGGCATCCTAAGTCTTCATCATCATGGAACTTAACATGTTTCACCAACTAATGGAAAATGTTAGTCCACATGATGATTGTCATTAATTACCAAAATACTCCGTTAACTCATAATAGCGAGTCTAGATTTTTCAGAGGGGACAACGGCAAAATCGACCAATGACAGTGGCGACTAGTCGGCGACTAATTTGGCAAGGCAGCGCGTGCACAAGCATCTACACCCCGAGATGGTTCTAATTGTGCCACCGACACAGTGTGGACTTCTCCCTACACGGCTATTGTAACATCCCAAACAAGGGTGTGTGTTTCAAATATATAAAAATGAGGATAAATTAAAACTTTTGATGTCTCATGATGTCATTTGAAATTTTCAGGGAATTTTCCCCAGGGTTTCCTTTTTCTAAAGATCAATGTTTCTATTGATGGAAGCTTTAGTCCTTGAAAACTTTCTAATCAAATCTTGTGATCATCCTTTGGAAATATTTTTCCTAGCTTCTAGATTATCCTAGTAACCTCTCTGAAAATTTTCATAATTTTCAGATTTTTTTTGCTATTTCTAAAGAGCTAGTCAAACTAGTTAGAACTCTGGTCAAACCTCTAGGGCAGCCACTTGTGAATTTTCTAGAAGGAAATGCATTGCATGAAGGTTTATGGAAAAATTACACAAGGTTGTTCTATAATCCAGCAAGCTTCCATAAAAATTTCAAAAATTTTAGAGCTCCGGAGCTACCTCTAAAAATTCCCTATGTTCTCAGCCTTTTAGATCAAAATCAGACCTGAGTCAGACTCCGACCCGAGCCACTTGACTCAGCCCAACCAACTAAACGCACCTCACGTAAACCGTCCGATCTTGCATCAACGACTCAGATCGCATACCGCTTCAGCCAGGACTGAAAATTCTCGCGTGTTGTCAACCGTTTGATCTCGATCCAACGGCCCGCGCCGACCCACTTAACTCGGCCTCCACGCACTCGCTGAGTCGCTGACGCTGCGGCCCCACCGGTCAGTTGTGTCTTCCTCCTCTCGTGCTGGCGCTCAGAGCCTCGACGCCACGCGGCCGCATCTCTCTGCCGCCCTCCGTCAGCGCGCGGGCACAGCGTCAATCCACCGCCACCACAACCCAACCAGGGCTTCGCCTGCTAACGCCGTTTCCTTCCCTGCCGTTGGAGCCCTATAACCCTGCCTCCCTCACCCTCTAGCTCTCACTTTCCCTCTCGGTGACTGAGGGAAAGGAGGCAAGAACTCGGCTCCCTCTTGGGTAAGCTTCGTGTTTCCACCTCCTTCTCTATCTCCGTTCATCACCGTCTCCATTTTTGCTAATGTGAGCCCTTGTCTTAGCTTGTAGCTCTTGATTCCTTCTTCGTGCTCTCGGAATTTCCAAAGCGTGCACCAGAGGGCACCACCGCGTCATCTTCGACTCCGGTGAGTATTATCCTCGCTTAAGTGCGTCATCATGCATGCTTTGGCTTGCTAAGTATTTCCCCTCAATCAATTTGGCCATCCTTTCACAGGAGCTCGCGAATCTTGATTTTCTCCATTTTCGGCCGAAGTTCACCCCTTTCGTCCTCAACTCCGGTAAGGACCTCCTCTCTTTAATTCTTTACTCATGGACCATCCTTGAGCCCTATTGAAGCTAACCCAATCACACGGTCTTGTTCTTTTTGCTCAGACCGTCGTCCCCACGTTGTCTTCCTCAGCGCTGACATGGGTCTACATCGCTGGAGCTCCTCCGTCCATCTCTGAACCCCTCCAATGCTTAGGTAGCCTCAGTTAGTCCCTAGGATGCTTGGGCACCTGCTGCTTTGAACCGCTGCGGAGCTCCCTTTGCTGTTGTCTTTTGGCCGTGCTTTGCACCGTCGCTCTTCTCCGGCTCGCCGCCGTTCTAGGCCGTCTCAGTTGTCGAGAGCACCCTCTGGAGGTGCGCATGGCTATTGTGGACCTGTGCATGCCCTTGGTTCGCGCCGCCGTGACCGGAGTCGACGGCGGTGAGCCCAGCTTCAAGCTCGGTTTCGTTGTCGGTCGAGGTGGCACTGTAGCGTTGTCATTAGGACACTGATATGCTCATTAATCAACTAATCATTGCTAATCATTGTTTAGTAATTAATGGCTGTCCTAAGATAGCAATTAGGGCCATTGACATGTGGGCCCCGTGCACTTTAAACCTCTGTGCGTGGCCTAAGCGCCACTAACATGTGGGCCCTGCGTGTTTAAACCCGGTGCGTGCGTGGGCAGCACTGAGATTGCTTTTGGACCGTCCGATCTAGATCCAGCGATCCAGATCGACGTGAACGATCGGACCACTGAACCTCCACCGTCCGATTTAGATCCAAAGATCTAGATCGCTGTGAACGTTCGGACCACCGAACCTCAGCCGTCCATTTTGAGATCAGCGGCCCAGATCGATTTGAACGTTCGGACCGTTCGAACGTTCGGACCGTTCGAACGTCTCATACGTTGTGGGCCGTTCGATTTAATCCGACGGCCGGGAGCACGGGCGCTGTGCGTGCGTTCGATCGGCCCACTCGCTTGGGCCGTCCGATCCAATCTCAATGGCCCAGGTTTTTCCACGTTGAGTTAGTATAAAGTAATTCCCGAAAGGCTTTATTTGTGAACTGAAAAAAGTATTAAACTTCAAAATTGCTTAACTAATTCGTTTTAGCTCCGTTTGAGTTGATTCAAATTTTGTTAGCTCTGGTTTTAGCTAAGCTTTAATATAAAAATGGTTGGAAGCTTGGTTCTATTACATAAAAAGTTGTTAACAAATTTAAATTAGGTTTAGCTTTATTGTTGCATTAAAAATTCATTTAACTTGAAAAATGCATAAGTATTTCTCTATAGCTCCTTTTTGAGCGAAACCAAGTTTGTTGGTTTCCTCTATTAGTGTGCTTAATTGTAGAATAGGTTGTGAGCATGTTACTATTACTTAAAATCTTAGTTTACAAATGTTTTGTACACCACTTTCATAGCTTTGAAAAATCATAGAAAATTCATCTTAACTCCAATTGAGGTTAATCAAATTCCATTGTTCATCTCATGTGGCACTCTATCTACCATAAAATTTTCATGTACACCACCTCTCTGGAAATTTTTACCAAAACATTTAATTTTTGGATGAACAGTAACAGATAGCATTTTATTTGGATTTTCTGGAAAACTGATTTTCAAACTGCCATAACCTTCGCATAGAACATCCAAATCGATTGATTTTTGTTGATAAATTCATTTAAAATCATGCTCTACCTTCTGTGATTTTTTTCATGATTTTTGGATGACTTTGAATTTTTGAGTATTCTCGGTGTTATTCGTTCTTATTTGTTCTTCTCGATTCTTTCGATAGGTTCCGACGATTATATTGAGCACGAGAGTGATCCTCTGCAGCAAGAAAGTTATCTCCAACAAGGCAAGCAGTTGTTTCCATTTGATCATATTGATCCTATTAATTCCAAAGTCTAATATCTTGTTTGCAAAGTGTATGTATGCATGCTCTATTTTGTTGTTAAATGATCTATCGAGTAGTTGATCCTCTAGATGCATAATTTGTAGGTAAATGTTCATCCTCTACTACTGAGTCTAGGATTATCTCGCTGTGATTTAGGGTTCGTTGGATGAGCCCTTGTCACTTAGTAGTTTACGAGTTGATGTTGCTTAGTCATGCTTAGTTACCGGTAGAATTGGGCGGTTGTCGACTTAGTCGATGACCTTGATCACACAAAACTTATTATTATTACCTTATGTCCAGCACTTTGTGCTTTGTTACTTTGTAAAGTGTAAAACTGAAAATAAAATGTTTTAGACTTGGGCATATGGTTGATGGTGTGATTATCTGGTGTGTGGTGGTATGCCTAAGTCTACAAGGACCGAACATCTTGGACACTGACCTAAGCACTTTTGCGTACTAACCACATGAGAGAGATATGGGACCTCTCTTGACTTAGTACTTTGGCGTGTGTTAGCTTCGGGTCGCAGGAGGTTGTGTGTGTTGTGTTGAAAAATGATTTATTCCAAGTGTATGTTGGGCGTGACGGGATGGGTTTTGGTATTAAGTCCAAGTTCCCTACACAGAGGAGCATCGGTAAGTTTTCTCTCTACCGATGACTCCGACACAACGTATGGTTTCTATCATATAGACTCGTAGTTAATACACAATATTGGAAACGTCTCGTAGGACTTAGCCGTGCTGGCATACCTAAGGAAGTGTGCTTAATCATGTCGCGAAAAGGCGGTCTGGCATGTGGGTACATTGGTACACCCCTGCAGGGTATAAACTATTCGAATAGCCTCGTCCTAGGTCATGGACACGCTTGGTTAGGTCTCTACAAGAGTTAGACTCAACATTTTCGATAAAACTTGAATTCGGGTGGTACGAATGGGTAATTCGTGCTATGTTGTGGTGGCTGTTGGGAAGTCACCTCTAGGATGTTAATTATGTTTATAAATGTTGTTTCGCTGTTATTTAATCAAATAAAAACAGATTTGTCAAATTGCCTTCAATCTATTACATATTGCAAATGAAATTTTGCTTTGTGCGTCAAATGAACCATATAACCTTCTCCTTTGATTCAGCTTGCATGTAGCTATGTATAGGCTTGTTACTCGTAAGACTTGCGAGTACGTTTTTGTACTCAGTTGCATTGCTTAATTGTTGCAGAGGAGGTTGACCCCCAAGGGGTTAACTATTGTGAGACCGACTTCAACTTTGCCTTCGACGACTAGCTTGGACGTTTCCAGTCGGTTGCCTTGTGGGTAATGGCAAACCGTTGGCTTTTGTTTATCGCCATCTTATGGCTTATGTTTCCACTGCTACTTTGGTTATTTACTTGTCATTTGGCCGGTTGGCCCTACTTTTGTAATATGAACTTGTATGTCCTTTATGTTGTAAACTTGTAGACTTGGTAATGTATTGACTTGTGTATGGAATGGATGCTTAATTTTTGTATGGGGTATGTGTCTTGCGCAAATTCAGGAAGTACATATCTTGAGAGTCGGGATATTTGATTTGTAATGCTAGGACCAATTGGATGGTTAAGTATTACGAGTAAATACCCCGGGTTCTCACAGCTATCCACGGCGACCGACGCCATGGAGTAGGGTACTACGGCACGACGACTCAATAAGGCTCTACGGTTCCATTCAACCAGTCCCTTAGCTTAGCCTACCCGTAGAACACGAAGTGATGCGGGCACTTACTAGTTTTCGGTCGAGATGGTAAGCCTGGGTGGTGAAGGAGGTAGGCAGCACGGCTTTGAGGTCACCGGTGTAGAGGAAGAAGAAGGCAGTGCTTCGAGTGGTTCTACGGGAGATTAGGATGGTGATGGTGAGCACGTGACAGAGGCAGTGCTAATGGGCGTGAGCGCCAAGGTCGAAGCTCACCGATGGGGTTGGCACGACTTGTTGAGAACAGCAATGCAGGCAGCTCAGTCATCAGAGGGGAAGAAGATGGGGCGGTCAACGTTGATTCTACGTAGAAGGAGAGAAACCGAGGTGAGCATAAGGTTGAGGGGGTAACGGCGAGCCTGAAATGCAAAGATGGAGCGGCGGAGGCTCACCCGAGCGCTCGGAGTGGCTCGGCAATGGCGGCCAGAATAGAGCTCAAGCTCTCTTCTCCGTGCGGGTGCGTGAGGAAGAAGGGGAGTGAGGGGGAAACGACGTAGGCAGAGAGGTGAACTCGACGCGCGACTCACGGTGGCTTAAGTAGGGCGGAGCACGATGCGAGATGGTGGTGAGTTCTCACGGGTGGCTGCTGTGCACGGCGACACAACGTCAAGACGTGGCATGGGCACAAACGGGCGAAGCGACGGGGAGGTAGTGGGTCGTGCGCTGCTTGGTCGACACATGGACAACGTCTCCTCGGTGACACTGTGATGAGGACGGCATGGCTACAGGCAACGAGATTGGTGCGGCCAGTGTGTGGACGCGATGGCGTGGGTTGTGGAGCGAGGATGAAGAAGGAGGGATGGGCCCAGGAGGAGACAAGGAAACGGGCCAGCCTAGGAAAACAAAAAGGAGATGCGCTGGGCCGGATTAGGTTTCGGCCCAAACAAGATTTCGAGGTTTTCATTTCCTTTTTTCCTTTTAATTTCAAACTTTAATTCACATATTGGTTTGGGGGTTAAATTCAAATCCTATTTTTATTTGTTTTCGAATTTCCCAATTTGGACTTAAGTTTGCATTGTATTAAAATTTTTTTTTTGCAAAATACAAAATCCAAGAAAATTTCAATTGACTTACAAAAATTCAAATAACAATCACAAACATTAAAATTTTAAAAATCCCACATTTTTTTCTAGCATTTGGTCACAATTTGTTCGATATTACACGTGATCATCGACACTCATGTTGACATTGTAAGATCCGGAGTCTACTATGAGGAAGATAAAGAAGTTCAACATGTTCGTCGACTCAAGGGCTTGGTGGTAATATATTGTTCATCTAGACTCTTCAATGTACAAATGAGGTACTTATGCACTTTTAATAATATTTTGTTATCATTAATATAAACCAGAGGATTTCTTTTTAAAAAGTTGGAGATGAGGTTGTTCAATTTAGCATCACAAAAATGCATGGAGAAGAATTATAAATAGTTAGCAGGAACCAGCGGTACTGAACAAAATGTACAATCTGAAAAACACACACATACTATTTGCTAGGTAGTGTCCTTTGTTGTTGCGTGAACTGTGATCCACGATGGATGCTCCTCCTGGGAGTTCTTTTTTTTTTAAGGAATGTCCGTTATATTAATAAAGGAAGGTTCCTCCTAGGTGTTCTCAAGCACAATCTCAAACACAAATTTGATGCATCTTCCATTCCAACTAGATTGGTTCGTAAATGGTATTACAGAGTGATGAAATATTTAGACTAGTCAGGAATCTTGGTGAGGGGTGAATGCTGCATGAAATGCACTTAGCGCTTTATTTTTCGCTCATGCAACGTACGTACGATCGATTAATTGACTGGAAGGATGATGCAATTCAGTACAGTAACAAAAGGAATTAAAGAATACATAATAATATCAATGTTTCCATGCTACGTACAAGTATCAAGTAACTCCACGATTCCAAAGTCGACGAACTAAAAACTATTCATCATGCATCCATGCTGCGTATATGCATGTTGCACCGACGATGATCAGTGCAGCCCGTCGATGCGGCCGGCGTGCACGGCGACGTTGTACCGCTGGAAGAAGAGCCCCTTCATCCGCGTGAACACCTGGCACGCCACGAGGCTCTTCTCCCCGGCCTGCCCCGGCTCCGTCACTGCCGCGAGCGCGTCGAGTGCCCTCGCCACCTTCATAAGGCCGCCGCTCAAGACCAGGCCTGTCGGCAGCCGCGACGCGACGTACTTCGCGTCGTACACCCTCGCTCCCAGGTACTCGCCGAGCTTCGCCACGAACTCGTCCCTCGTCGCCGGCAGCGGGCGCCCACCGGTGAGCATCTTGAGGAGGAAGCCGAAGTCGTAGAGCCCCCCGAACGCGACCCACGTGAGCCAGTTCCGGTTCAGGGAGGAGACGACGCCCGACCCGACCAGCGTCGCCGCGAACGCCCTCGCGCTCACGCCATCGGCGCGGAGGTCGTCAAAGTTAACGCCCCTGGAGCGGAGGAACCTGATGGACGGCTCCGAGTGGGGGTCGCGGCGGAGGTCGAAGTCGGAGAACCCGACCTGCCACACCGACGGCTCGGGGCCCCAGGGCCCGGCCAGGACGGGGAGGTCGCCGTTGGCGTTGCAGAGGGTGATGCCGAGCTGGAGCACGTGGAGGCCGTCGACGTTGGCCCTGGCGACGTCATAGCGCGCTGTCGGGGTCAGGTCCTCCTCACGCACGCCGGGCGCCGAAAAGCGGCAGACGTTGCCCGGGTACTCCGTGTCGATGGTGATGTACGGGTACAGAGGGAGGAGGAACCGGATCGTGTCCAGCTCGTCGGCGAGGTTTGCCGCCCTCACCGGCCGTACGAATACGGCGGGCTGCTGCTGCTGCGTGGCGGGCGGGTTGCTGTGGACGGCGTGCAGCGGCGGCGCTTGCGCGAACCGGGAGGCCATGGCAGTCCTGGTTGCTTGCTTGCTTGCTTGCTGCAACAACGGAGAGAACCGGCCGTCTCGTTGATGATTTATGGAGGTGAGGTCGAGAGGTGGATGAGGTGCTACGTACTCCGACTCCGACTTCAAGTCGATCAACAATGCATGGAGAGTGCGTCAGGCTTTGCTTGTCTGGCTTGGGGCTTGGGCTTCTGTTCAGCTGCCCTGCTTATCCACATCAAACGAGCAAATTCCTCTCTGGTTCGATCACTTTGGCGAAATATGCTTCACAGTAAAATGGCTAATGCCTTTTTTTTCGATGCGCTTCGGCGAATGTACAACCAAACTATGCAGAAATTTTTTATTATGCGGGAACAGTAAGGCATGACAGGCTGAAATACAAATAAATACAGGGATTGTCTATTCGTAAGGTAAGGTGACTAAAATTTTCTTACCAAAAGTCATATTTTTTATCCATTAGACTAAAATTCAATTATATAGCATATCAATCTCTGCACTAATCCAACGGCCACAACAATTGACTTAAATCTAAGAAAATTTCAATCGACTTAGAAAATAGCAAATCCGATAAATATGTGGGGTTGTCTATTCATAAGGGGACTGAATTTTTCTGCATAAGTCACATTTTTTATCTATTAGATCAACATCCAATTATATGGTGCATCAATCTCTACACAAATCCAATGATTACAAAAATTGACTTAGACTTTATAAAATATTTTCCATAGACCATAGATGAGTATATTAATGGATCGCAGTAATCAACTTTGTCGTATTGCTACAAATCATGGAAAAGTAGAAATATTATACTTAACCTTTACTGTATATACCAGCCAAAAGCACAGTAAAAATCGAGAGTTGCTCCTCGCACCATAAGGCAGCTTCTATCATGAGAGAAATGAATGCTCCTCTCTTTTTTTTTGTAAGACAAATGAATAATTCTACATAAATACGATGAACAGTTATCATTAAGCAATCTGAAACGATGGAAGATAGCCATCCATAAATCATACATGAATACATGACGAATGAAATTTCATATAGCCAAGTAGTTTAATGGGAAGGCCAAAGCTCACAATAAAAATCGAAGAGTACTGTGACAAACCCAAAACAAATAGCTCCGAGTTACACAGACATATACACATCCTCTACAGGTTCTCGAGTGTTTAGCTCTGCTCCACCAGGGCTACAAAAGCTTACATTGCTTCGTAAAAGCAGTAGATTTCCTGCATATTATCCACAAAGAAATCATTATAACAGAGGAAAATAAACGAATGAAAGAAGTACAATACCCGATTGGGAGGATTTCTCTCCACACTTCAACCGGAGACATAAATAAAAAAGGAAGATAGGAAGAACAATACCAAAATCAATTTAGAAATTTAATCAGCATGGCATGAGAGAGAGAAAGAGGACCTGATGGCCTGGCCTGGTGGCTATGGCGGAGGAGCAGACCGAGGGTCGGCGTGCGCACCGTAAAAGAAATCTGAACAAAATTTCAGATCAAAGTAATTGAAGGTAGGCAGGGGCAGGGGTGGTGCGACTAGGGTTTGGTTGTCTCCATGTGACGACCCACACATGTCACTACCTTGGGCAGCATGTCAGTTTACAACCCACACCGAATAAATTATAACTTTGTCAGATGTGTACACATCAGAGTATCGCAGAGAAACAATAGCAATGATTCCATAGTTATCTTACAACTAGAACATGGTTTTAAACATAAGGTTTTTAGGATATATGACATCGAACGCCAAGTTCATGCCTATACTCGTCACGCAGGGCGGACGAAAGTTACTTCCACTACACGACTCTCAAGCTTCATCTTCAGCACCGAAGGTTGAACCATCGAAGTCATGATCCTCTTAAGCTTCTTCCATCTACCACTGTGGATTATCTCTATCTTACTCCTCGGTAACGAGACTCTCAAGGTCAAATTCTCCAAAGTCTAACAAAGGTAATTATAATATAGGGCTGAGTACAGAAAGTACTCAACAAGTTCAAGCATAGCAGCCAACAGTTATACGCTCAACTATCCAATTATACCAAACCTATACTAGTAAATGACCGTCATAATTGAGAATGTGCTAGATAGTTTTCGAAACATTTGTTGTCAAATTGATCAAGTTTTAATTATGAATTCCTACTTTTCATGAGACACCACAGACATGAACTCTGGTTCCATGACATACCGAAGATTATAATCGGCTACCAAACTTGCTGAAATTTAAATTGAGGGTACCCTTGTAAGAGGACCTGGCCAAGTGCCTTAGCATTGGGAAATTTCTCTTTTATTTCAGGGTATTAGTAACCCTGTTTTTTGGGGCAAGTTCTGGATCTTAGCATGCGCAAGCTATATATGCATCAGTGATCAATACATGAACCATCCTTCAGGGAAGTGTGAAATCAAAGGTTTTCTTATCATCATTAGCAAGGATTCAAGAAGGATGAGGCATCTAACTGAGCTGTGTCAGTTCCGGATGCTCCTAGTCTCTTGTGTTGGGCAGATACTGCCTTTCTTTGTTTGTAGGCTAAGCAGCCTGTTATTCTGTTTAGCATTGAGTTAATTTGTTCTGTTGTTACAGATTTGCATTATAGGCTGTGTCATATTTTGGTTAGTCGTTGGAAACCAGGAAATTCCTGATCATTCTTGATATTGACCCTGGTCGTTTTTGCATGACATTTGGATGTTAAATCTCTATGTGCTTGTTAATGTTATTTACAGATCAGAATCAACAATGCAACATTGTGCATCTGAATCCTCTGCGATGACAACATCGATCTTTTGAGTGTGGGTGTGGCTCCCTCTCTCTCTTTAATGAGAACCTCTATCATTGTTGCCTGTGATGTTTTCTTAAAATTTATACCATTTATTTGTTGCGAGATATGCTGAGCAAGAACTTTTTTGTGGAATTCTGTGCTTAATGCTCTCCAGAATCCGAACGCCGGTTTGAACTCTGTACCGAAATTTCGGTGGTTTCGTCCGTTTCGTCCCCTGGCGAATTTTTTCCAAAAACGAAAATGTTTTCCCTGCTCCAGATTATGGACTCTCTCGTTGAAACATCAAGTATATCATTGTTAATTTTGGATTATTATTGTTAACATGATTTCTGTTTCTGTTGTGTTTTTTTCACATTCATTGTTTTCCAAAGCTATAGTTTTGCCTCAAAGTTTTTCAGCAATCACTCAATCAGAACACTTATCACATAATTTTAACCTTGTTCAGCTGAAGATCGAAAACAATCTGCAATGGTGCATGAAATTCGGCAATCTTATAAAGCTGACTCCGGGTCAATGCTGTCTGAATGCAGGCTCCTATGCAATAATCGTCTTCCTTCAGAACACACAAGACTTGAAAACCTAACTCTGAAACTCGCAGTGATACATGTTTTTTTCCACATGTTTATTGTGTTAGAGATATATGTATAGTTTGTTATTCCCCATTGTTATGAGGGGTTCTTTGCATATTCACCACCTGTACTTTGTGTATATATACCGGCCCATTGGCCTTATATTGAATACAAGCGTTATTCATAACATGGTATCAGAGCCTACCTAGGGTTTTGGTTTTTCCGTCGCTTCGCTTGTCGTCTCGGCGCTGCCTCTCCTCACTGCACAGACGCCGGCCTCCTCTCTGCTCGCCGCGGCTCCCTTCCTCTGCGCAAGACGCGGCCTCCTCCCGCCATGGCCAGGGATCCTCGCGTCGGAACCCTCCGCCGTCGGGTCGCCATTGTCTCGAGCCCCTCTCGCGTCTGCGCGCTGAGCCGCCGCCCGCTGCTTGGGCCACCGCCGCCCATCTTCCCGGCCGCTCCTCCGCGGATCCGAGCCGCCGCGCCTCCCAATCCGCTCTTCCGCTGGATCCGGTCGCCGCGCCTCCGTCTGAGCCGCCGCTCGGTCGGCCCGCCGCCGCGCCTCGGTCCGACCCGCCGCTCCTCGGTCCGCCCCACCGCCGTGCCTCCCGTCTGGCCGCCGCCATTAGAGGACCTCGGGGCTGCTTGGGTCGCCGCCGCCATCAGAGGAACTTCGGTCGCTGGTCGCTGGCGCGCCGCCATCGAGGACCTCGGTCGCTTGGGTCGCCGCCGCCATCGAGGAACTTCGGTGCTGGTCATGCGCGCCGCCATCAGAGGTACTTGGGGGAACCTAGGGTTCCCCCACTTGGATTTAAACAGGCCGGGCCTGCTCTTTGTTTTGTGGCAGGCCGAATTTTTCTTTAAGTCGGCCGGGGAGAAAACAAAACGTCGCTCTAACCGCCGCGCCGTCCAGCGCCGCCTGTTAGACTTCGTTCCCTTGGTCGCCGTGCCGTCCAGCACCGCCTACCAATGGGTACTGTTTCTCTCCCTCGTTGCCCGGTGATCTTCGATGGTGTTAACTACACCGACTTCGTGTCTCACATGCGCATCCATATGCGTGGTCTTCGTCTCTGGGGCATCCTCTCTGGCGATGTCATCTGCCCGCCTTGCCCTACTCCTCCGACGGAGCCTACGCCTGTCGCGCTGCCCCCGACAGCCGACAAGGCTGCTGTTGAGGCCGCTCACCTTGCTGATAATGAGGCTGCCTCTGCCTACCAAGAGGCTCTGGATTCCTACAAAGATCGACTGACCGTCTACACTCAGTGGTACGACGACGACGCTCGGGCTGCTGCTGTCCTCATTGCCAGTGTCCAGCCTCAGTTCTCTTCTGAGGTTGTGGGACTCTCCTCGGCTTTCCAGATGTGGACTCACCTTCGTCAGCGCTACGAGCCCTCTGGTGATGCCTTGTACCTGTCCGTGGTCCGCCAGGAGCACTCTCTTCAGCAGGGTGATGCTACTGTTGACGCTTTTTACGCCCAGAGCTCTGCTGTCTGGCGTCAGTTGGACTCGCTCCGCACCGCTGGTTGTCGCTCTTGTCCGTGCTGCTTAGCTGTACGTGCTGATCTGGAGTTTCAGCGGGTCTACGAGTTCCTTACTCGCCTTCGTCCTGAGTTCGAGCAGAGGCGTGCCCAGCTCCTTGCACGCCACCCTCGTGTCACTCTCCTGGAGGCTCTTACCGAGATACGCGCAGAGGAGACTCGCTTGAGTGGTGCTGGTCTGATGCCACTCCCCTCTGTGCTCGCCGCTCGTCCACCTGCTACACCGTCTGCTCCACGCTTCAGCACACTGCCTCCTCCAGCGGCTGCTACAGGCGGTGGTGGCCGCCCTCCATCCGGAGGTGGTCGTCCTCACTGCTCCTACTGTGACAAGGTCGGCCACATTGAGTCCTAGTGCTATAAGAAGAAGCGACATCTTTCACGACGTTCTTCTACTAGCACTGACACTGGTGCTTCTACATCGACTCCTTCAGCATTTTCTCTCACTGAGCAGGAGATAGCCAGACTTGGCGCCGCTTGCAGCCTCGTGTTCTCCTCGGCAGTTCTGCAGGCTCACATCGACTCTTGAACCGAGAAACCACCCTCTACACAATCAGGTACCTCCCGTGGATTCTTGATTCTGGAGCATCTTTTCACATGACTTCTGATGCTTCCACTCTGTCCTTTATTACACCTCTTGATTCTCCTGTTAGTGTTCTTACTGCTGATGGTACCTCTCTCTCTGTCTCTGGTCGAGGACCTCTTAGCAACTCATCCTTTCATGTTCCGTCTGTTGCTCATGTTCCTCGCCTTACCATGCAGCTTCTTTCTGCTGAGCAGATTACTGATCTTGGTTGTCGGGTCATTCTCGACTCTGACTCTTGTTGTGTTCAGGACCGCCACACGGGAGCTCTGGTTGGTTCTGGCCCTCGGCGCCTTGACTCACAGCGTCTTTGGGAGCTTGACTGGCTTCACCTTCCTTCCGCTGCCACCGTCGCTGCCAGTCTCTCCGCTTCTGCCACTTCGTCTACCGACTCTTTCCAGCAGTGGCATCACCGTCTTGGCCATCTATGTGGATCTCGTCTGTCGTCTTTAGTTCGTCATGGTCTTCTGGGGTCTGTCTCAGGAGACGTGTCTTTAGATTGTCAAGGCTGTAAGTTAGGCAAACAGCTTTAGCTTCCTTATCCTCATAGTGAGTTAGTATCTCAGCGTCCTTTTGATCTTGTTCATTCAGATGTTTGGGGTCCGGCTCCCTTCGTTTCGAAAGGGGGTCATCAATATTATATCATATTTATAGATGATTTCTCTCGCCACACTTGGATATATTTCATGTCTTCTCGTAGTGAGGCCTTGTCTATCTATAAACAATTTGCTACTATGGTCCGCACACAGTTCTCCACTCCTATTCGTGTCTTTCGTGCTGACTCTGCCGGCGAGTATCTCTCTTGTCACCTGCACAGCTTCCTTCTTTGAAAGGTGGCACTCTCTTCGATTCTCTTGTCCCGGTGCTCATGCTCGAAATGGTGTTCTTGGCGCAAGCATCGTCACCTCCTTGAGTCGGCTCGTGCTCGATGATTGCCGCCTCTATTCCCCCTCACTTTTGGGCCGAGGCTGTTTCCACTGCCACCTATCTCATCAACATCCAGCCTTCTTCTGCTCTTCAGGGTGCAATCCCTTTTGAGCGTCTCTGTAGTCTCCTTCGACTACTCGCGCCGTCTTTTTGGCTGCGTTTGCTCGTTCTTCTCGCCCCGAGAACGTACCAAACCGACCGCCGATCTATTGAGTGTGTTTTTACGGGATACTGATGCGAGCACAAGGGCTATCGGTCTTTGGGATCTGTTGGTCGACGGATGTGGATTTCTCGGGATGTGACTTTCGACGAGTCTCGTCCTTTCTACCCACGTCCTGTCTCTCCTTCGGCTTCCTCTGTGGAGTCTCTTTCCTTTTTGACCTTTCCAGATACACCTATATCTGTTTTGCCCTCGTCCACCCGTCCCACTGAGTCTCCACATATTCCTCCTGTAGCCTCTCCGCCGTTGTCGCCGCTTGCTTCGTCTCCTGTGGCTCCTCAGGCTCCCCCCACTACACTCGTCTACACTCGTCGACCTCGTATTGAGGATCTTCCAGATGAGCCATCTTCTTCTGATGTTCCATCTTCTTCTGATGCTCCATCTTCTTCTGATGGGTCATCTTCTCCTCGCTACGCTCTTCGCGATCGCCAGTCGATTCGGCCTCCTGCCTGTTTGCCTTTCTTTGGCGCAGCCTACTTGTGAGCTGTCTCTCCTCTGGGATCTTGTTGCTTATCTGAGTGGCGAGATGCCATGGCCGAGAGATTGCTGCCCTCGAGCGTACTGGTACTTGGGATCTTGTTCCTTTTCCATCTCACTCTCGTCCTATCACGTGTAAGTGGGTCTATAAGATTAAGACTCGCTCTGATGGCTCTCTTGAACGCTATAAGGCGCGTCTTGTTGCTCGTGGCTTCGGCAAAGAGCATGGTCGTGACTATGACGAGACTTTTTGCTCTGTGGCCCACATGACCACTGTTAGCACTCTTCTTTTCGGTGGCGTCTGTCGCCATCGGTCTGCATTCTCGGCTTGATGTCAAGAATGCCTTTCTTAATGGCGAGTTGCGTGAGGAGGTCTACATGCATCCGCCACCGGGTATTCTGCTCTCGAGGGCATGGTGCATCGCCTTCGCCGCTCTCTCTATGGCCTTAAGCAAGCCCTCGTGCTTGGTTTGGCGCTTCTCCTCTATGGTCACTTCTTCTTTGGCTTTTCAATGAGTGATCATGATCCTGCGCTCTTTGTCCACACTTCGTCTCGTGGTCGGACTCTTCTTCTTACGTATGTTGATGATATGATCATTACCGGAGATGATTCTGAGTACATTGCCTTAGTGAGCGGTTCCTTATGTCGGATCTTGGCCTCTTCGTTACTTCCTTGGGATTGAGGTTACTTCCACTTGAGATGGTTTCTTTATGTCCCAAGAGAAGTATATTCAGATCTTCTTGATCGCGCCTCTCTCATCGATCAACAGTCTTGTTGAGACTCCCATGGAGCTCAATGTTCACCTCCGACCCTCGATGGCGAGCCTCTTCGACCCGACTCGCTATCGTCATCTTGTTGGGAGTCTTGTCTACCTTGTCACATTACTCGTCCGGATATCACTTATCCGAGCCACATTCGAGTCGATTCGTTTACTGCCCCACTCAGTCCACTACTGACCACCTTCTTCGAGTTCTCGATACCTTCGTGGGACTATCTCTCGCCGTCTCTTCTTTCCACGCTCCAAATCGTTCTGACTTCAGCTTATTCGGATGCTACTTGGGCGGCGATCCCTCGATCGTCGGTCTATCTCTGCTTCATGTGTTTTTCTTGGTGGTTCTCTTATTGCACGGAAGACGAAGAAACAGATCGCAGATATCCGTTCGAGTCAGAGGCTGAGTTGCGAGCTATGGCTCTCTTGACAGCAGAGATTACTTGGCTACGGTGGTTACTTGAGGATTTTGGTGTTTCTGTCACTACACCGACTCTCTCTTGTCGACAAAGACAGTGCTATCAAGTGTTCCGTGATCTGTGAAGCATGAGCTCACCAAGCATATTGGTGTTGATGCTTCCTTCATGAGGTCTTGTGTGCATGATCGGTGATTGCTCTTGATATGTGCCTTGAGCTTGGATAGCGGATTTCTTCACGAAGGCCCAGACTCGAGCACAGCACGCCTTCTACCTCTCCAAACTCAGTGTTGTTGATCCACCATGAGTTTGAGGGGGGGGTGTTAGAGATATATGTATAGTTTATTATTCCCCATTGTTATAAGGGGTTCTTTGCATATTCACCACCTGTACTTTGTGTATATATACCGGCCCATTGGCCTCATATTGAATACAAACGCTATTCATAACATATTGATCCTTAATACATGAAAGTTTATGCATGTGCAGATGTATCATCAGGATAGTCTGGATAGAAGTACTTGTTTTTCGAAGGAGTCACTGGGGAGAGAATGTCCACCTGAATTGTATTGATTGTTACTATGTTTTAGTAGGATGCATGAAGGGACGAGGAGAAGAGGATCTACTTTCGTTCACTATGGTTCGGTTGGAAAGAACATTTACACATGTTTAGTGCTCTTGTCTGGTACTACAACTTTAATTAGTACAAACAGTTGTCTTGAGTTACATCTAAGCTTGTTATTCGTCTCTCACCGTCAATCGATACCTATTCTGACGCAAAAATCTTCGGTCCATGCTCCAAGAACCAAGTCCATTGTATGGTATTACAAGTTTGAGTACTCCATGTGGCCCTTGTGTTTTTCTCATATGATATTAAAAATCTCGTAATCTACTTTCACTTTTAGTTACCATCAATCTGTATTTCTCACCTGTTATGTGTGCGCTTTTCCACACATGAGCACGTTTTTTTTTTTGGTCCTTTTTGACAAGCAAGAAAAGGAAGCAACGCGGCACAAGTAAACGGATTTTCCATTAATAACACGTACGTTTGCAAAGTTGCAATACATGGGTGCAGCGGGTTCATGTGAAGCCACTGGGAGTACTCCGTCTCCGCTACCGGCCGCGGCGCCTTGGCGCCGCAGAACGGGCACAAGGCGTAGTAGAGCTTACTGTTGCTGACCGCCCGAGCTGACCGAGCCGGCCTTCTCTGGTACCTCGGTGGCCGCCGCGCAGACATGGTATATCTGTAGTAGCTGCTGCCGTGACCACGGTGGTGGCTGTTGGGATAGTCCCACATCGATTGTGAGAGAAGACAGAGCACGATTATAATAGTGAGATAGTACCCACCTATAAGACTAGTTTTTTAAGGGAGATGACTCGAGACCTCTTAGTTATTGCTCTGTAGTTGAGCTTGCGGGTTAACGACCCAACAATCTGAGACTGGGATGTTGGTTTAGTGGGCTACGATCAGACACTAGTTTAGTGGTTCAATGGCGTTGTGCAACAGTGGCCATGTTCACTTCCATCAGCGGCTCCGCTTAGGCAGCTTGGCGGCCCCGCCGGCTTTGGTGCCTCGGGTTCGACGTCGCCGGCTGGCCGGGGCTGGGACCGGACAGCTTCCCACGCCTCGGCGATGAGCTCGAAGGCCCCGCCGCCGCCTGAACTGCTTCTTGGCGACGTTGAGGCTGTCGGCTGGGTGGACGCCGACGACGGCGTGCCAGTCGACGTGGCCGCCGCCGCGCCTCGCGGTGACGACGTGGACGTGGTACGCGGCCAGGACGTGCGTGGCCTCCGGTAGGGAGGAGGGGGAGGGGGGCACAGTGTGCGCCCGGGCGGCCTCACACTCCGCGCCGGCCACGTCGCCACGCAGGAACTTGCTGTCCGCCAGGCGCAGGGCCGCCTCCACCGCCTCGCACGGCGGCGGCGACGACGACGAGGTGACCATCATAGCTCCGGCGCGCTCACCTCAACGTGCTGATGCAGTAGTGTACTACTATATAAGATGTAGGCTCCTTCCGTCTCCCGTGTGATACATAGACGTCTCGCGTCCGAATCTTATCGGTTTATTTACGCGAGTTTGTTAATTTTCGTCTGAGTACTTTATAGAATATGTCGCACGTCTATTTAGTAATATAAATCCAAACCCACCCTATGTAGGGAGTTAATTTCATTCTACCATACATATGCCTTTAAAATCACATGATACAGCCACTTAACCCTTTCATAACAATAAAGGAATGATATAGATTGAAAAATGCAAAAACAAAATGCTTTCGAATTTGTCGAGGGACTTTGTTGCGAAATAACAATTTGCTAAGAAAATATACTTGTATAGCAAAACGGAGGGAGTATGATGTTGCATAAAACTATTGGATAAAAAAGTTATCTAGCGAGTATCAATTGTTTTGGAAGAAATAATCCCCTAATTCTGTTTCTTGATCAGGAGCTTGGGACTGGACTACTTGATTTTGTTTCAATATTTTTTGTTGGCGGGTGAGAGAAAAATAATGCAAAAGGATAGTATTGTTAGAGGATGGTGGTCATGTTGACAACCAGTAACACTCAACACGAAGAGTATGGAGACAAGGATACATGGCCCACAAGTTGTATGCCCCATTCTGATAAGCAGAATTACAGGTGAGAAGTAGGGAAATAATCCAATGCATGATAAATTGTCCTGAATACTAGGGATGACTAATCACCAACAAGGTTGAAAACTCAATACCCGCAGTGTCACCTGTACTATACAGTATCAGTATATACTCCAACAGCAGCCATGCATGTACGTAGCACATTGAGCAAAATAATTATCACAAACAAAAGTAAAAAAAAAAAACTGCCGTTCAAACAACAAAGCAAACTTAAGCAGATGAGCCCCAATCCCAAGTGCATGAAGAAAATTAGAGCCAATGCATTGAACAAAGCCCTACAGACACAAAAAAAAGTGAACCTTCTCCAGAAACAACACCCTGAAATGACATCAGAATGGTGATATTGAGGAAGCAAGGAACAGAAGGAAGCTGTCTTGATCCGTAACATAGTTTTTTCTTTAATATTGGAGAGGGGCAGTAATGCTATTTCACGTAGGGAAAAAAGAGAGAAAACAACAGAAATATCATTAAAAGACCAAAATGGCAAATTATTAAGCAACTAATCTTTGTAGTGACAAATTATAAATTGCATTGTTAGGAGTGATAGGTCTCGTGGCTTCGCAAACCGTACAGCGACTCACGCTCTGCATTAAAGACCTACCCTCTTGGTCTACCGCTACTTTCTCCTTGCTATCTCCGACTGCTGCGCTTCCTTTCCTTTGCAATTTGCAGCGATTTTCTACTTTTGCCTGCTTGCGTCGTTCTGCTCGCCGTTCATCGCTTTGCCTTTTTTTCGCCGTTTCATCTTCGATTTCTTGCGATGCCTTTTGCCTAGGCGGTCGTGACGCGAAGATTCTTTCGTTATCGATTTTCCCCGTCGTTTCAGCCATACTTTCTCACGTTCTTCCACCAGTGTCTTTGACTAACGGCTAGCATCGCCCTTTCTTTCGATTTTTTTCAGGGTGCCTTTTGGTTCTTGCGTGCACAGATTCGTCCAGGTTGGTATTCGCAGCCTTTTCCAGTTCTGTTTTACCTCCTCTTTGCTTGTGTCCTATATTTGTTTGTTCTGATCGTCTCCTTTGTTACTTTCTTCCTCACTGCTGCCGGCCGCGTTCGTTTGTTCAAGAATCGATTTTGAATCGATTTCCTTTATTTCCAGCGAGTACTGCGCGTGGCTACAGCTTGCTGTTAGTGTTACAGAGCACAGCCATCCGACAATACTACATGATCGGATTCTGCTTAACTGCTTTTCCAAATTTAATCATCCTAAGCCTGACTTTCACCGGTACATGCCACTAACGTCTGCCATGCTCCTTCCTGTTCAAGTACTTCCTTCCCGTAAACAATTAACTCTTCGTCGCCGTAACAGGTCAGTGATCATCCTCTAACTACACCATCCTCAGCGGAAAAACAAAAAGTTCCAGCAATCGATTCCTCAGGGTCTTTATCTTTAAATCCAACGTCTTCTATTTCACGCTGCCATTCCACTATTTTTGCCACCAGATTTTTACTATCGCTGAGCCTACTATATATTGTTTAATGCAGTAAAAAAAACGTCCCTCTACCGCAAACTGTTCGCAAAGCTTTATTTCCTGATCATGCATCTGCGAAAGAAGACATGGACACTGAGGTACACCTAAAAATTTTACGTGGAAGTTCCAGTCCTAGATATACACTACATAAAACAACATTGTTTCAGGATCTACAGAGTTCCTAAAGTTCTTATTGATCTCTTCAAACAATTCAACTTTTATACTACCGTTTTCCCTCATGCAGCCAGACCTGCAGCTAATACAGCAAGGTACCAACGCCTACATTTCGTACGAAAAAACAAACCAAAAAACCACATCCTTTGACAGAAAATACAGGACTAACCCATGCATGTATGGCTATTTCATTTTTACTTCCACCAGAAACTTTCCTGCAGCATCTTACATATATAAATTTATAGTTTTTCCTTGCTCCGCTCTAACAAATACTGTCGCAAAATTTCGCCGAATTTTTTTTCACTGATCCAGAACAGCAGCTTGAAGAGTCGCGGACTAGACACCTTACCACACGAACTAAGAAACCTCGAAGACTCTGCCAGCTAAAAGGTATGTTGTCCTAACACAATATAGCACACACGGTTCCATCTAGTTCATACAACTCTACAGTATCTTACAGGAACCATACTTTAGTGTTACCGTTTATGACCGTGCAGACACACCTACATTTGTACACCACGTTACCAACTAACTCATAATACAAGATTGACTGATCGTACTTAGCTGTTTCAGCTTTACTACCATCAGAATAGATGCTGCAACGTCCTACATAGATTGCATTAGCCCTATTTCTTTTCTTTTTTTTTTATAAAAAAGGCAATTAGCCCTATTTCTTGCTCCTCCTTAACTGTTGCTACCTGTTTCCAGAACAGCCACTGCAGGAATCATCCCCTAAACGCCTCTCCACACATGCTGAAAAACCTCCTAAAGCTCAGCTCTGCTATCCTACCTTATTATAGCACAGTCAATCCCATCTCTTCTAGCGATACTTCGAATTATCCCCTCCAACACAGCACTGACACTGAATCTATTGCACAGGCCTTCATCGTCGCCTGGCTGTTCCACGGTTGATCCATCCGCTAAAAAAAATCACACTCTTCTACGGAATGGCATAGACATTCTACATAAAGCTGGACGAATGCAGGTACAGTAAACTAACATTTTACGATTTGAGAGCTCTCCCATCCTGCTATGTTGTTCCTTTTTTACTAACTCCTTTCTGCGTTTCATTCTTGCAGGCAGCTTAACCTACAGACAACGCAACCAGCGCTTCTATAGCAGCATCAATAACTTTTTGTATACGTGTTTAAGTAATGCTATCCACCACGGACAGATAATAACTCGGTCCTTTTGCTAACTCTTTTCACGATGCATCGCTACTCTTAACAGATGCTGTTCTATATCATCTTCACTAGGACCTGTCGACATCTACTAGGCAAACCGAAAAAATTATCCACGGCCACTCCCACATATGCTCAGCTTCCTCAGTGACTTCAAACGTATTTGACACGGCCAAACGCTCTACAAATCTATCAGAAAACGGCAGCTAGCAGGCATTTAAAAGGGAGATTCGATCATTTGCCACTGTCAAAGATTGGTAATTCATGATTTGTCATTCATGTGTCTATAACATGTGTTCCTGGGATCCAGATATCAGAGACACATGAAGTGGTAAATCTTGAAATTCACTCTTTTGTAGTGGCAAATAATCAATTATTCCTTTAAAAAACCATTTATTTACTGTAGCCATCGGCATCCGCACCATGGCGCGGGTTACCTTCTAGTATTATTAATAAAGGAAGGTTCCTCCTAGGAGTTCTCAAGCACAAATCTGATATGCATCTTCCATTCCAACTAGATTTGTTCGTAAATGGCATTACAGAGTGATGTGTTAGAGTTAATCTTGTTTTGATTTTTTTGTTAGTTTCCGGTTTTTAATAGGAATCCGAATTAGACTCTTAAGTCTTTTCCGTCTCTGTTTTTGATGTGTGTGCGTGGGGTATAAAGCCAGGCCTAATGATATGTAACGTGAGAGTTGAGAAGAGAAGAAATAAAAAAAAGGTGTGTTGGCTGCTTTACCAGACATTGGATGCGTCACGTGAAGTCAAGGAAAGAGCAGAGCTGCTGCAACACGTGAAGGCTGTTATGAATATTGCGTGTGTGTGTATTCAGAGGCTCAATGGGCAATATATATAGGGTGTACAAGGGGTGCATGCCATATACAGATAAGGAATACAAAATGATTCCTATCTCTAATTCTCTATCTCTAATATATCTCTAACACCCCTCCTCAAATGCAAGGCGTATGCAATAGCATTGCATTTGGAAAGAGTTAACACTAAAAAAGGGAAAAATCCAAAGTCCGAGTCTTGCTAATGTTGTCGTAGCATGCAGCTCTTGGAAAATATGTCGATAAAAGATCTTCTCCCATCCGAGATCGTACGAGAGCCCATAAAACACAAGATTCGAGAGCAAAGTCGACCGCAGCAATATGACGAAGAAGATGATGAAATCGACAAATATATAGAAATCTGTCAAATCAAGCTGAATAGGAATTAATAGAAGCATGACGACGCAGATCGAAGCCCAAGACGGCGGCGGCGTAGTGCACAAGAAGCGCAACAGATGCACAGTGCAAAAGAAGCGTGACGCAAAGCACAGAAGCGCAACGGAGGCGCAGCTATGCGAAGAAGCGCGCGCAATGCATGTAATACAACAAAAACGCGATTACAAAGCAAGCGGCGACCTTAAAAGCTTAGGGCGGCAGTTTGCGGCAACTCAAGAAAAGAATAGCGGCTGTTGTCATGCAAAAGAAAATTCCTATGCTTCGATGACTGATAATAAATTTGTGGACTCGCATGACATAGACGAACTCTCAGATAAAGAGTTACGGACTTTGATGGACGCAACGGAAGAAAACGACACAAAGAATACTAGTAGTAGATACTAACAGCAAGCTGGCAAGAACGATGGCTAAACAGTAAGGACCAGCAGCAAATAGCACTAGCCCACAATCACCACGTGCAGCCCAATAGACCCAAAGCAGCAGCCAGCATCAAAATACGGATGCACCTTCCTGGCCAGCCAAAGCACACAAAATTGCAATGACAAAAGACAAGCAGCAGCATGTAACCAGTACTAGCATCAGCATCTCATTTTCCTGTGACGCAGGTGGCAAAGTTCCACGCAGAGGCAGCGACTCAATAGCCAATAGCCATCTCAATAGCCAGTAGCCAATACCCATCTCCCTTCTTCTCAAACAGAAGCTGCCGCACACCAAAAGCCAAAACGCAGCGCCTGCTTTCGGCGCGTGCGTGGGTCTGGTCGGCGATGGATCCATCGGCGACTTGAAGCATGGCAGCGCTGGAGAGACGCGGATCCAGTGCGCATGAGGCTCGAGCGGCGCGAGGTGACGAGCACAGGACGGTGGGGTAGTCCGATTCGCCGATGAAGACGAGGCGACGGGCCTTGATCCGCCGGCGTCGCTCCACGGAAGCTAGCTGCACGGACGAAGGAGCCCGAGGGCCAAGCATAGAGACAGGATGAAGGCTGTCGGCGGCAGATCCGTCGGGAAACCGAGATAGGCACCAAGGCAGGAGGAGCGCGAGCGTCACATCTGTGGAGGCGAGGCGCCGATGCGTCCGATGGCGGCGGGCTCGGAGACGCCGACGTAGTCAAAGCCGGAGACGAAGGCAGCTCGGATCTGAAGCGGGAGAGCACGGGCCTCGGACGCGCACGCGGGCGGGGCTCGGGAGGCGCGAGCAGAGGCGGGCCGATCTGTGCGTCGTCGATCCGAGCGTTTGCAATGAGCTCCGACCGGCGACAGCTCGGGAAGCCCGGCGGGAGAGCACAGGCGGCGACGAGAGGCTGCCCCCAGGAGCGAAGATCAGTCCTGCCGGGGGCAGCGCGCAGCGGAGGCTAGGAGTCGGCGGCGGCGGCTACAGTAACCTTAACCCTAATCTTGGCTCTGATACCATGTTATGAATATTGCGTGTGTGTATTCAGAGGCCCAATGGGCAATATATATAGGGTGTACAAGGGGTGCATGCCATATACAGATAAGGAATACAAAATGATTCCTATCTCTAATTCTCTATCTCTAATATATCTCTAACAAAGGCAAGGCAGGGGGGCGCTGCTAGTTCCAGGAGTCACGTAGCGCATCCACAGCCGAAGCCGAGCAATTATCGCGGGAACGAGTGCAGAGACAGCAAAGGTCAAAGGAAATTTCTAACAAGTGGTATCAGAGCCTATTGATCTTGGTGCTATCTGAAGATCATGGGCGACAAGGCGAAGACCCGGGATGGGCCGATCTCCCTCCTATATCCTGTCCTGACGACCGACAATTATCCGGTGTGGGCTATGAAGATGAAGGCGAACATGCGCGCCCAGGGAGTCTGGGGTGCAGTCGATCCGAAGGCAAAGGACAAGGAGGTATACGATAAGGTAGACCAGACGGCCTTGGCCATCATCTACCAGGCGGTGCCAGACTCCATGATGCGGCAGCTCATTGGCAAGGAGACGGCGCGTGAGGCGTGGTGACGCTTCAAAAGATGCACGAGGAATTGATCGTGTGAAGGAGGTACGGCTTCGAATTTGCATCTTGAGTTCGAGAATCTCCGGATGGGAGAAACCGAAGTCGGTGGACGAGTTCGCCGGTAAGTTGTCTTCATTGTATAATCAGATTGTCTCTCTCGGCGACAAGATGGAGGAATCTGTGGCAGTGAAGAAGTACCTGCGCGTGCTACCAGAAAAGTTTGTACCTGTCGTCACCACGCTCATGTACTCCCCGGATCTGGAGCAAAAGAAGATCGAGGAGATCACCGGTTCCCTCAAGGCGCATGAGGAGCTACTGAAGGGGTATAAATCCCGTAACGAGCAAAGGCATCAGTCCCATAACGAGCAGGCGTTGCTAGTAAAGGGAGATACAAGAAACGATGGTAGACGATTTAGCAGAGGTGGCCGTGAAGACAAGGTTGGGCAAGGCGATGGTGACAGATCCCGTGATAAGTCACATATCAAATGTTTCAAATGTGATAAGTATGGTCACTACGCATTGGAGTGCCGCAGCCACATAAAGTGCTTCAACTGTGACAAGTATGGGCACTATGCTTCGAATTGCCGAAACAAGAAGAAGAATGAGGAGGTAAACCTCATCCAAAGCTGTGAAGATGAAGACGACGATCCTACCCTGCTTCTCTCCTTATGTGTCAACAAGGCGCCGGTCATGGTGAAGTTGAACGAGGAAAACGTATTTCCTAAACTACGCACGGAGGGAGGAAATCACGATCATACTGATGAGTGGTACTTGGACAGTGGAGCAAGCAATCATATGACGGGAGATCGCTCCATGTTCCATGAGCTCGACGAGAAGATTTCGGGAGAAATCAAGTTTGGCAATGGCTCTACGGTACAAATAAAAGGCAAAGGTACAATGTTGTTGCGATGCAAGAACGGTGATCAGAAGATGCTACCTGATATTTACTTTATACCAAGTTTGTGCAATAACATACTCAGTCTCGGGCAGTTGGCAGAACGGGGGTGCAAGGTGGAGCTGCAGGGTGAGTTCTTGCGAGTCTACGACAAGAACAAAGATCTGTTGATGAAGGTAAAAAGATCCCCAAACCGGTTGTACAAAATTTCCCTCAAAATTTGTAAATTGGTTTGTGTGAAGGACAGTCTGGAGGAGCCAGAGTGGAACTCAGATATCGGCCAAGGACATGGCGGGAACCAGGAGTGGCACGTAGTTGGCGCAGGAGGCGCAGCAGGCGGAATCTCAGGAGGAGATCCAGACGGTACGCAGCAAGGCGTACAGGGCGCCGCAAGGGGTGGTGAGTCCCACGCACATAAAGGGCGCGGTGTACATGAAGCTGACGCAGGAGGGAGAGGCGGTGTAGCCTCAGCTAAGATGTACACGGGGAAGTGGACAGACTTGGTCCAAGAGAGAAGAGCGGGAGGCTCAGGTAATGATGAAACCGAGGTGGTCGTGGGAGTAGGTGCTCCAGCCCAGGCGGTCGTGGGAGCAGGTGCTCCAGCTCAGGCAGGCGTGCGAGGAAGGACGAGTTCAGTCCAGGTACGAGACGCGACAAGCGTTGGTTTGTGCATGGCTCAGGATGGAGCAAGCACAGGTGGTAAGGCGGCATCAGCCCAAGAAAGAACGGCGCACATGAGTGCAGGTAAAAGAGGAAGAATTGGAAGTTCAACTGCATGAGAAGATCGGGATGATCAAGATAAAGAAACAAGATTAAAGAGGTGATTGTTAGAGTTAATCTTGTTTTGATTTTTTTGTTAGTTTCCGGTTTTTAATAGGAATCCGAATTAGACTCTTAAGTCTTTTCCGTCTCTGTTTTTGATGTGTGTGCGTGGGGTATAAAGCCAGGCCTAATGATATGTAACGTGAGAGTTGAGAAGAGAAGAAATAAAAAAAGGTGTGTTGGCTGCTTTACCAGACATTGGATGCGTCACGTGAAGTCAAGGAAAGAGCAGAGCTGCTGCAACACGTGAAGGCAAGGCAGGGGGGCGCTGCTAGTTCCAGGAGTCATGTAGCGCATCCACAGCCGAAGCCGAGCAATTATCTCGGGAACGAGTGCAGAGACAGCAAAGGTCAAAGGAAATTTCTAACATGATGAAATATTTAGACTAGTCAGGAATCTTGGTGAGGGATGAATACAGCATGAAATGCACTTAGCGCTTTATTTTTCGTTCATACAACATACGTACGATCGATTAATTAACTGGAAGGATGATGCAATTCAGTACAGTAACAAAAGGAATTAAAGAATACATAATAATATCAATGTTTCCTTGCTACGTACAAGTATCGAGTAACTCCAAGATTCCAAAGTCGACGAACTAAAAACTATTCATCATGCATCCATGCTGCATATATGCATGTTGCACCGACGACGATCAATGCAGCCCGTCGATGCGGCCGGCGTGCACGGCGACGTTGCACCGCCGGAAGAAGAGCCCCTTCATCCGCGTGAACACCTGGCACGCCACGAGGCTCTTCTCCCCGGCCTGCCGCGGCTCTGTCACCGCCGTGAGCGCGTCGAGTGCCCTCGCCACCTTCGTCAGGCCACCGCTCAAGACCAGGCCTGTCGGCAGCTGTGACGCGACGTACTTCGCGTCGTACACCCTCGCTCCCAGGTACTCGTCGAGCTTGGCCACGAACTCCTCCCTCGTCGCTGGCAGCGGGCACCCACCGGTGAGCATCTTGAGGAGGAAGCCACCTCAAGATGAAAAATGTGACTTATACTTAAGAAAAATTTAATCACTTTATAAATAGACAACCCTGAAAATAAAATTGTATTCATCAAACTCCCTGCAAAATGAGCTACTGACACTACTTAGGTCACTCTCAAATGTATTGTCGAATGCGTTATAGTGTTTACCTAATGAACATATATTTAGCGATGGGTTGTTTGTATGTTCACATACAACAAAGTTCACCTATGGGCTGCCAGTATTTCTTTTGCCGCACCCAGTTTACCATTGTGTACTTGATTTATCTTAATTAGTGAAGCAGTTTAGAATGGAGAAGTGAGGTATGGATGCATGAAGTATTTCAAATAAATTAAGGATGCATACAACGTTACTAACACAACACAATTTCTTCCCTATATGCATATTGCTTGTTCTGCTCTTTAATATTTGCTTTGAGAATCGGTTATGACATGTCCCTTCTGTGTGATTGGCTACTTTCTTCTGAACTGGATGGAGCCAAATGTGAATACATTTGCTGTTCTTCAATACCTACGGCAACGACGCAGGGAATCTGGCTAGTTTTATATACAACGATGTCTATTTTGGACGGGAGGTAGCGTATGGTAGGCATGTTAATCGAATCCGAATTATCCGTTTTATTCGGCATCCGTACCTAAATTATTCCATTCGTATTTGATATATTGGGACTCAAAAAATGTCTCCGATCATACGTATCCAGGCTATTTTTATTTGTATTGAATGCCTTGACACCCCAGTCTACGACCACCTTGTTGCAGAAGAAGTTGTGCGAACGGAATTGCACGGCAGCTGCTGTTCAAGTCAAGCTAGTAGCACTGTACATCGACTACATTTAAGTCAAGCTTGCACCCCTTTTTCTTCTCTACCCCGCACACGGCACAACAGTTGTTCAGTTCTTCTCTTCTCAGTCCGGCAAGAAGCTCTTTCTTCTCCCTTTCTTCTTCTCTACCCAAATCCAAACACACAACCTCGCTCCCGTCTCCTAAAAAATCCACCACTCCTCCTTCTCTACTCGGATCTGCCAAGCCAGATCCCTGCTGCTTTGTCTTTGCGGCGAGACAACAGCCCGAGGCGAGGGCTCTGATCGCTCCTTGTTCTTGAAACACGACGAGGCTGCGAGTAGGTGGTGGATAATGGTGGTGGCGAAATTTGGCGGCGGCAGTGGAGGAGATTGTGGCGGCGGTTTTTTTTTTTTGAAAAGGGGAACCCCACTTTTAATAGAAAGCCAATAACAAGGTTTTACAACGCAAAAGCGAAGCGTAACACAGGGACTCCAGCACCTAAGCAAGAAACCACAAAAGACACAACCGCTCCAACATCGAAACGAGCACTAACGACCAAACAGTCCTGCACGACAACCAGCCCTTTTACACATCTAAAAACAGCAGGGTCCAAAACAACAGTAGCTCATCCCAGATAACAGCTACCTATCAGATAAGCTAGTAATACTATTACAAAAGTCTTTCGCCCAAGCTTCAGACATTGAAATGAGCCGATCCAACTTATCACCATCATTCTTTTTCACAAGGATCCTCCAGCGCTGCAAACAAGATAAAGTTTTGAAGATGGACATCTATAGGGTTCTTAATAAAACTCTTCTCAAACACCATATTGTTCCTAATTCTCCAAAGAGTCCAAGCTGTAGCTGCAAAACTAAACAAAGCAACATGATGATTAGCCCCTTTAACATCCAACCAGTTCGATTGGAAGTCATCAATACAAGTGGGGTTTCGATTCGGTAGAGAATCTCAGAAACAAATCCACAAGAATTTGGAAATAACACAGGAAAATAGAATGTGATTAATAGTTTCTTCCACCCCACACAAGAGACAGTTAGCATTGCCTTTCCAACCCCTAAGTTTAAGCTGATCCATAGATTGGGCTCTATTTTGATAACAAAGCCAAACAAAAATTTTGACTTTCAAAGGGCACTTGTTTTTCCATAATCTAATTAATTTCCTGCTGTTAACACCCCCAAACAACAAATGCTTATACAAAGAATTGACTGAAAAAAACCCCAGTTCTCTCTAGACACCAGATTGGTTTGTCCCTGTTGACATCCAAATCCACATTCGATGTCTGCTTTGAACTCCTCCCATCGCCATTTCTCTAACCCCAAACCTCCTTCTAAAAAGATTACTCCAGCTGCCAGCCTGCACCCCTTCCTTCACACTAATCACTGGAGACTGACACAAACGAAACAGGTTGTTATATTTGATTTTAAGCGGGCACTCCTCGATCCAAGCATCATTCCAAAAATAAGTATCTTGACCATTTCCCACCTTGTATCTCACCCCCAAATTGAAAAGCTTATTAACTTTCATCAAACTCCTCCAGAACTGAGAACCTCCTAAATTTCTAGCTTCCTTAAAGACCCCAGTGGGAAAGTATTTAGCTTTTAAAATATTCCACCATAAGTCAGAATCTGTGGTTCTAATTCTTCAAATCCATTTAGCCATTAAACAATCATTCATCACCCTTGTATTAATAATCCCCAAACCACCATAGTTTTTTGGTCGACACACCACACCCCAACTGACCATATGATACTTAAATTTGTTGGTAGTGCCCCTCCAAAAGAAATTGGCTCTGATCCTGTCCATCTTCCTGTGAGACTCTTCCGGAAGCCTATAAAACCCCATAGTATATATTGGTAAACTGCTCAAACTGCTGTTGATCAATGTTAATCTGCCTCCCGACGATAACAAATTGCTTTTCCACTGATCCAGTTTTTTTCCCAATTTGGTGATCACATTTTCAGCAGCTTTCGCCCCTAACGCTCTGTCACCAATCAAGATACCTAAATAATTCATGGGTAAATGGGCCCTCTTGCAATTGAAAATCTCCACTGCTCTATAGGCTTCTTCATTGTCCACCCCCAACACAAAAACTTCACTTTTATGGTAATTGATTTTCAACCCAGACATCCACTCAAAACAATATAACAGAAATTTAAGGTGCAAGAAATACTCCTCCCCATATTTAATCATCAGCACCATGTCGTCTGCATATTGCAAAACAGGCACCCCTCCAGGAATTAGATGAGATATCACCCCCTTAATCAAACCTCTATCTTGAGCTTTATACATTAATTCTGCTAGAGCATCCGCAGCCAAATTGAACAAGAGAGGGGAGAGTGGGTCTGTAACATCCCAAATGTATAATTAGGGTTATTCAAGCATAATTATATGTGTAGAAATTAAAACTTTTTCTCACATCTTGAAAAACCCTAAAATCTCATGTGATTCTTGTCCAAGAGTTGTGTAATCCAAAAACACAAAGCTCTTGTTGACCAAAAGTCAAATTCATATTCCATCCATCTTAAATCTTGTGCCAATCAATTGGAAATATTTTCCCTTGGTCCAAAAACTGATGTGGGACCCCTCTGAAAAATATCATGAGTTATAACACTTGTTGATAATTTTTGGAGGCAAAACAATCCTTTAAACAACCTTCATGAATTTCCTGAGAAAAATGCAGTGCATAATAACCTCTGAAAATTTTATGCACGGTTAAGCTCTTTGTCAGCAAGCTCCTGTAAAAATTTCATGAATTTTGGAGTTGAAATGCTATTCCAAACAATTATGTTAAGTCTCAGCTGTTAGAAACTAAATTTAAAAGCCTACACTGTTCCTTGGGCTAGCCATGTTCAAGCTGGTCCAGCCCAACCATGTCTGCACCTCAGCAGACCTCATCCCCACCTTGATCAGGTCGTAGCTGTTGGATCTACCTCCAACCGCCACGACCTCCTCTCAGGTCAACACTGCAAGGACCTCCCAACCTTGTCCTGGTCATAGCCCTTGATTAACATCCAACCGCCCCGACCTCCCGGCTATCAAACCTCAAAACCACCTTCCACCTTGTTGAGGTCTTGGCCCTTGGATTCAAGATCCACGGCCTCGACCTCCCTCACTTGTTAAGCTAAGCAAACATCCCACCTACATGAGGTCACACCGTTGGATCAAAGATCCACGGTCATGACCTCCCCGTGTGTCAAACCTCAAAGTCTACATCCCACCTTGATGAGGTCACAGCCATTGGATCAAAATCCATGGTCACGACCTCCTCCTCTCAATCTAACTAACAGACCTCCCTTTTAGCTGTTGAGGTCGTGGCCGTTGGATTCAGATCCAAAGGCCACGACCTCCTCTCGAAAAGCATCACGGCAAGGTCCTCCCGCCTTGGTGAGGTCGTAGCCCTTAGATCTAAATCTAAAGGCCATGACCTCCCTTGTGCGTTGCAAGCTCAGACCTCCACCTCTTTTGATCGTAGCCCTTAGATCTAAATCTTAAAGTCCCGACCTCCCTTGCACATTGCGCATCATATCGAGACCTCCCGGTCATTGTGTGCCCTTGGATTTAAATCCAAAGGCCATGACCTCCCTCATGTCTTTTTGATCGCGTGCAGTTAAGTCCTCACCGGAGGTCCGCACCGTTGGATGGAGATCCAACGCTTTGGACCTCTGTCCCTTTTCCTCACGTATTTTCTCGATTAAGGAAATCGGAGGGCCACGACCTCCCACCCTTGATCGTGTGGTGGGACCTCCTCCCACCACTTAAAACATAACGGTTCAAAAATTGATCCGATGGTTAGGACCTCTCCTGTGTCTTATCCAACGGTCACCAAGACCTCCTGTTCTTCTCCTTCCTCTGGCGCATGCGCGAGCTCTGGCGGTGCATTAATCGTGTCGACCTTGGGGTACATTATAATACTCTTTCTTGACCAAGATTTAATGCAGGTCGACTTTCCGCCTCATTGTCATCACCAAAGATCACACCTTGTCAACCTTTATGTCTTGTCCACCCCATGGACCAACCCGTGGGCTAAGCTCACCATGGAGCTTAGCCCCACTCATAACCTTCACCTCGGTCTATAAGTCACCCCAGAATCCTCCCTTGGCTTCCTTTGCACACAATTGACCTCGGCCTTGCACTTGTGCGTGGTGAGCTCCTCATCCCCAAACTCACCTCCCATCTTGGCTGCCATTGTTGATGTCCTTGGAGCTCCTCGGTGAGACAAGGGTTCGAGTGGCTCCTCCTTCAAACCTTGCTCACTTTTGCTCCTGAAAACCTCTTGGAAGTTAACCCTAACTTGAATTGTTTGGGCATTTTTCAGAGGTGGACAAAGTCGAGCTTGAGCTGGTGCCTTGGGTCAGAAGCTTCACCGCCTTCCCCAACTCCGGTCATCACCTCCACGACCTCCCGGCACCTTAGGACCTCCGGTACACCTCCTGTTAGTCCTTTAGATGTTGGCACCGCTGAATGCATGTTGCGGAGCTTAAGTTTTGGCACACGCTTGATTGTCGCGCGAGCTCCATTTTGCATTTTCGTATTTTGGCCGTCTGGGTTGTGTTTGTCCTCTCGGCTCGCCGGTGATTAAAACCGTCGTCGCCGTCGAGAATGAGTCCATGGTGTGCGCAACACTATTGCGCACACGGGGATGTCCTTGGTTCTCGCCGGCGAGGTCTACATCGCCGGCGATGACCAAATCTTTGAGCTCGGGTCTTTGTCGGACACGGCAGCACCGTTGTCGTTTTTAGGACAGAGATTTGCCGTGTTTAATGCGGTCATCAATTGCTCAATCTTGCAATCATTGGTTGGGTCTTGATGTTCTTAAATCCACCATTTATTGTGCGCAGTTAAGACCTCCCGCGCGCGGACCTCCTTGTGTCCCGCGCGCATTAACCTCTTGTCCAAGCACGTGCGTGCGCAAGCACGTGGTTGTGAGCTCTGGGACGTCCAGACCTCCTCCAAGGAAATCTGGAGCGTCCAAGACCTCCCTTGCGCAATCGTAGCCGTCCAGACCTCCCTGGAGGTCTGTGATGTTTAGATCTATCGCTTAGGACCTCCTCGAGGTCATCTCACCGTTGAGGACCTCCTTTTGATCCGGTCCGCTCGGACCTCCTTTCTGTGTTGTGGTCCGTTGGATCTCCCATCTACGGCCACGACCTCCCCCTCACCTCGCGCATGTGAGTTGCTAAGAGGTCCAGGACCTCTGGACTTCACGTGCGCGTGTGTGATGTTCTCCTGGGAGGTCTTGAGCCGTTGGGTCTGAGATCTGTGGCTCACGTCCTCCCATACCCTTGTGAGTTTTAGAAATTCCAGTGAAGTCTTAGTTATAGACTGAAATAAGGTATAGACTTTAGAATTTCATATCTTCTTCGTTTTAAATCCTTTTGAGGTCATTCAAATTGTGTTAGCTCTGTCTTGAACTTAACTTTAATCCAAAAATGATTGTAAGTTGAGTTCAGCTCAGAGCACGCTTAGCCACTAGGTTTTAAAACTCCTTTGAATATACACTCAAAATTTATGTTTAACTTGTAAAACCCATAACTAATGCTCTGTAGGTTATTTGTGAGTAAACCCAATTTTTTAGCTTCCTCTAATAATGAACTCACTGTGAGAATTAGTTCTGAGCATGTTGCTGTTATAGAAATGAGGACTTGTGCATTATAATTTTGTTCAAGTTCTTGTTTTTGAAAAATTATATAAAGTGCATAATAGCTCCAAATGAGATGAACTCAATTGTGTTATTCATCTCATGAGGTGCTGGTTTTACAATAAAAATCTCAGCCTCACCACTTTTCTAGAAAATGTTGCCTCATAATTAAATTAGTGAATAGTGCAGTTTGGTAATTTTTAGGGCTGAGCAGAATTGTTTTGCTCATATCTTTTGCATTGAGAATCCAAATCCATTGGTTCTTGTTGCAAAATTTCCTAAAAATCATCCCCTTGCTGCTGTAGAAAATTCAGGGTATTTGGAGTTCGTTTTCTGTGCTGTCTTTGTTGCCTTTCATCGTTCTTATCGGTTCTTTATCGCTTTTCCGTTAGGTTTCGACATTTGTGGTGATCCCGAGAGCGACCCTCTGCCACAATTTGAGCAACAGCAACAAGGCAAGCAGTTTGACCATTTCCCATCATGTCCCATTACTTTAGAGCTTAATACTTTGTTTTACTTCTATGTATGCATGCTACTTTGTGTTAAATGTCGTTAGTAATCCTATAGTCGCATAATCTGTAGGAATTCTTTATCCTCTACTACCCATGAGCCTAGGTTATTCGCTGTGGCTTGAGCTCGTTGGATGAGCTCTTATCACTTAGTAGTTGCGTTTCCTACTGCTTAGACATGCTTAGCTATCGGTAGTATTGGGCGATCATCGACTTAGTCGATGATCTTGATCACTCAAAAATGATTATTACTCCTATATGTCCAGCACTTGTGCTTTGATTAATTTGTAAAATCAAAAGCTGAAAATAAAAGATTGATTTAGACTTGGGCATATTGGATGGATGGTGCGGTTTTTGGAATGTGGTGGTATGCCTGGGTCCCTAAGGACCGAGTACTTGGGTCACTAAGCCAAGCGCTTTTGCGTACTAACCACGCTGAGGGCATATGGAACCCCTCTTGACTAAGTACTCTAGGAGGTGTTAATTATGAGCGAGCTCGGTTGGTGTGTTTTCAAAAACAAATGTATATGTATAGTGTGGGAGGGGAGCATTAGCTTCCGGGTAGGTCGTCTAATGTCTCCTTCTCCCCGTGGGTTGTGCAGCTCGTAATTAGCATTCATCCTTTGGAAAGGTCTCGTAGGACTTAGCCGTGCAAGACACCTTCTAAGTGTGCGTAAAGGAAAGGCGGTGCGGCGTGTGGAGTGCAGTGGTACACCTGCGCAGGATAAAACTATTCAATAGCCTCGTCCTAGGTTATGGACATGCTTGGTAAGGTCGTTCAAGACTAGTCTCAAACTTTTAATTAAAACTTGATGGGTTGGTATGAATGGATGTTCATGCTATTGTTGTGGTGACTTGGGTTAGTCACTTCGTGATTGTTCTTGTTGTTGTTATTATGTTATTATCGCGTTGTTATTTCAACAATTAAAAATGCTTTGTCAAATTGCTTTCAATCTACTATGTTATTGCAAATGAAACTTGCTTTATGCTAAAATGAGTCCAAAGCCTCATCCACTTAAATAAAGCTTGCATGTAGCTAAATTATAGTTCTGTTATTTTACACGTCGGTCTTGCGAGTACAATAAACAAGTTATTGTACTCATTTGCTTTGCTTAACAACTTTGTTGCAGAGGAGGTAGAGCCCAAAGGGCTTTACTTTTCTGTTGTGTAAGGTGGTTGGGAGAGCGACTAGCTTGGCGGTCCTGTCGATTGCCTTGTGGGCTAAAGGCACACTTTGGTTGGCTCTTATTTTGGCCATCTTTATGGCACTTTTGCTTCTTCTTGTTATCTTTTGTAATTATTGTTATTTGGCCTAAGGGCCTCTCTTTTGTAATATCTATTCCATATTAATGTTAACTTCGGTTTGTTGCTTATGTACTATGTGTTGTATGGAATTGATGCATTCTTTTGTTGTGAGGTATGTGTCTTGCATTCAGGAAGTATACATCTCTCGAGACCGAGTTTATTTGGTTGATAATACTAGGGTCAATTGGATGACTAAGTATTATGAGCCTAATAAATCCGGGTGCTCACAAAAGTTGGTATCAGAGCCGTTATGACCGTAGTAACGCAAGCTTGGTCGATCCTTAGGATATTTTGAAAACCTATTTTCAAAGCATCAAATGAGTTTTGAAAGCTTAGGTAAATTCTCGGATTTTATTCCTTACCTATCTTAGCTTTCTCTTCTCATCCCACTCTAATTTGAGTTTTAAAAGTTGTTTTCCTCTCTTCCCTTCTACAAAATAGTTGTTATCGATTAACACTGGGTTTTGGGAGAACCAATGAGATTGGCAAATTGAAGTGTGAGCTGCTCACTACAAGGTTTTGAAGTTCGAGTCGGTGATTCGACAAGGAGCTTGGATGCTAAATCTGACAGCAAGCATCAAATTTCCGGACAGCAGTCTCAAAGGTTTCTAATTAGGATAGATAATGAGAGGTTAATCAACTAAAACTTGTGGGAATAAAAGGGTAAGATGTGATACTAGTTAGCTAAGTATCTAACACTTATTTCGCTGATTTAACCTTGCTCTTTAGTAGCATTAGCTCTCACCCTACAATCTGATTTTTGATCTTCTCGACCAATTACTCGCTCATTCAATACGGGTTAGTTGAGTTGAGAAGTTGAGCCTTATGCTTGGTGTTTCTTGGCTGTTTTAGAGTCTTTTAGAAGCTTTTTAAAGTTTAAATAACCGCTGATTTTGGCTTTCGTTTGGGGTGATATTCCATTCCCTAGTCGATCGCTTTTGCTTTCTTTAAGGCTTTGTTTTGGGTCTAGTTGCTAACCAAAAATTCCTTGTAACAGATGGCGGGACGATTCGTAGCGGCCAAGGCGATCAGTTGGTCCGGACGAGGAGCTTCCTCCTCCTCCGACCATGGCCGAGGTTCTTCTTCAGATCGGCGCAACCGCGGATGACCGGAGAGTTCTCTCGACGCCATCGCGCAACACCACCGACTTACGGAGCTTCGGATCTGGGCCGAGAATGCCCATCGGCCGCGTGGAGGACTCGCGGAGTTTCTTCGTACTCAGCCCTACCTTTTCCCGGTCTGAGGACCCGCTCGATGCAGACGATTGGCTTCGTTTGGTTGAGCGGAAGCTCAGCATAGCGCAGTGCCAGGAGCACGAGAAGGCGCTGTTCGCATCGCACCAGCTGGAGGGTGCAGCCTTGTCATGGTGGGAGAACTTTCGCCATGCAGCCCGTGGATCACACCGTCTCTTGGGAGGAGTTCCGTGTTGCCTTCCGACGGGCTCACATCCCTGCCGGCTTGATGGAGATCAAGAAGCATGGAGTTTCTTGCGCTCAAGCAAGGGCGTAGCTCACTCATGGAGTATGTCTACGAGTTCAACCATCTAGCTCGTTATGCTCTTGAGGATGTGGCCACTGATATGGCCAAGCAGACCAAGTTCAGGCGTGGCTTGTCCGAGGAGCTGAAGGACAAGCTATCCATTGTCGACTTTCCGATTTTCATCCTTGGTCGACAAGGCCATTGTCATGAGCATTCACCCGAGGAGCTTATGGATTCCGCAGCGAAAGTGGGAGGCCCATAAGTCATCCAGGCGGTTCCTCCGTCCCCGCTTGGGCGATCTCGGGTACCACTCTCACTCTTGGCGCCCGAGGTCACCTACCCTGTTCCTCGTCCTTCGCAGCCGTGTCTCGATCCACGCACTGCGAGTCACAGAGCGGCCCCGCAACCCCGGCAATGGGTCACATGCTTCTCATGCAACCGAAGGGGCATTATGCGAACCAATGCCCTAAGAAGACAGAGCGACCCCTCGTCCTAATGGAGGACGCGGGCCAGAGGTGGTGCATCTCAGACCGAAGATCGTCCGGCTACCCAAGGCGTGGGTAGTGGTCGCACAACGCCATCACCACAGAGGAGGCTCAGAGGCACCCGGCGTCGTGCTAGGTACACTTTCTGTTAACTCTCATCCCGCTCTCGCTTTTGTTTGATTCAGAGCATCTCATTCATTTGTTTCGAGTCTTTTCTTTGCTGTTGGAGGGCTTCTTTTCTCTCCATTGTCGGTCCCGCTACTCATTCGCTCTCCGGTTGGAGTTGAGGGCCGAGGTTGAGTGTAGGGATGTCCCTATCGAGATCGAAGGTGTAGGGTTCTTAGCTAACCTTATCTTTCTCCATTCAAATGAGTCTAGATGTGATTCTTGGTATGGATTGGTTGTCTCAAAGACATGGGACAAATCGATTGCGCCAGAGGCTCATCTCTCTATCTAGTCCTTCCGTGAAGGGTTTGCTTCTCGCCAAGTCGCTAGATCCTCATCTCTTCGCTTGAAGCGAAGCCCGCTCTAGATATTAGCGAAGTCCCAACAGTTTGTGACTTTGTTGATGTTTTTCCCGCGATCTTCCAGGATGCCACCTGCTCGAGACCTCGAGTTTGTCATTGAGTTGGCTCCTGCATCGCCCCTATCTCAAAGAGGCCTTATCGGATGCCACCGAACGAATTGGTAGAGTTGAAGAAGCGCTTAAGTGAGCTGCAAGAGAAGGGTTTCATCCGCCCTAGCTCATCTCCTTGGGGTTGTCCAGCAATCTTCGTAAAGAAGAAGGACGGTACTTTACGCATGTGTGTTGATTACCGCCCACTTAATGAAGTGATGATAAAGAACAAGTATCCTTTGCCCGCAAGATCGACGATCTCTTCGATCAATTAACTGGAGCTCGAGTTTTCTCCAAGATTGATCGAGAGTGGGATATCATCGAGTTCGATTCGCCCGAGGATATTCCAAAGACGGTGTTCTCTACTCGCTTCGGCTTGTACGAGTACACCGTCATGTCGTTCGCTTAACCAATGCTCTGCCTTGTTCATGAACCTCATGAATTCGGTATTCATGGAGTATTTGGATAAGTTTGTCGTGGTCTTCATCGATGATATTCTTATCTATTCCAAGAACGATGAGGATCATGCCGAGCATCTGCTTGTGTTAGGCAAGCTACGTGAGCACCACCAGACGCCAAGTTCAAAGCAAGTGTGCGTTCGTTGAAGGAAGTGGCTTTCTTAGGCCATATTCTTTCAGCGGAGGCGTAGTCATTGATCCTAGTAAGGTCACCGATGTTCTTTCATGGAGTCCGCCCACTTCGGAACCGGCGCGGAGTTTTCTTGGTTTAGCGGGATATTATCGCCGCTTTATCGAGAACTTCTCCAAGATCGCTGAAGCCAATGACGGAGTTGCTCAAGAAGGACAAGAAGTTCTTGTGGTCCGATGCTTGCATGGCAAGTTTCCATATACTCAAGAAGCGCTTGACCACCGCTCCGTTCTTGTTCTTCCCGATATCCATCGCAGCCTTCGATATCTTTTGCGATGCTTCTCGCCGAGGCCTCGGTTGTGTCCTTATGCAAGAAGGCAAGGTAGTGGCCTATGCATCAAGGCAATTGAGACCTCATGAACTCAACTACCCTACTCATGATTTGGAGTTGGTCTGCTGTGATTCATGCACTTAAGATTTGGCGACACTACCTAATCGGAATCGTTGTGAAGTGTATTCGGATCACAAAGCCTCAAGTACTTGTTCACCCAACCCGACTGAACCTCGTGCAAAGGAGATGGTTGGAGTTGATCAAGGATTATGATATGGGTATTCACTACCATCCGGGCAAGGCTAATGTCGCTGTTGATGCGCTTTAGTCGCATAAGCGCATTGTAATGCCTTAGTGCTCAAGGAGCATTCGCCTCTCTTCTCGTGGCATTCCAGCGTCTCAACTTGGAGATAGTTGAGCATGGAGCTCTCGCCGCCATGGTTGTGCAACCAACCTTGGTGGATCGGATCAAGTCCGCCAGCAATGGATTTGGGAGTGAGCCACATTAAGGCAAATGTCAAGGCCTAACGACCAAGTGCTTTTCTCGAGGATGAGCATGGTGTTGTGAGGTTCGCAACGCCTTGTGGTTCCAAAGGACATGGAGTTGTGGAATTTGATCCTCCGCTGAAGCCCATGATTCGCCTTTATCCATTCATCCCGGGCCACAAAGATGTATCAAGATCTCCGCCAGAGATTTTGTGGACTCGAATGAAGAGGGAGATCGCGGTTCGTTGTCGAAAAGCGACGTGTGTCGTCGTGTCAAGGCCGAGCATCGGCGTCTCTTGGGCGCTTCACCTTTGCCAATTCTCGAGTGGAAGTGGGATTCGATCGAATAGATTTCATCACCGGTCTACCCACGCCCCGAAGAAGAATGATGCCATTTGGGTCGCCATCGATCGATTGACTAAGGTGGCACATTTCCTTCCGTCCAAGACCGAACTTGGTAGGTCTTTTGGCGGAACTCTATATCGCCCAAGATCGTGAGTTTGCACGGTGTGCAAGACGATTGTGTCGGATCGTGGATCCCTTTTCACGCCTCGTTTTGGCATAGCTTGCAAGAGGCTATGGGCACTGTCTTGCTTTCAAAGACGGCATTTCACCTCAAACCGATGGTCGACCGAGAGGGTCAACCAGTTTTTGGAGGACATGCTTCGTGCTTGTGTCCTTTCCTATGGGAAGCATTGGGAGAAATGCTTGCCATTCGCCGAAGTTTTCTTATAACAACGACTTTCAAAGCCGGTCTCGGCATGGCACCTTTTGAGGCCTTATACGGAGAAAGTGTAAAACCCGTTGAACTGGTCGAGACCGGTGAGAGACCTCTCTTTGGCGGACTCAATCAATGAGGCCGAGCGCCAAGTCCAGCTTATTCGTGAGCGTTTGCGCACAGCTCAATCCAGGCAAAAGCGCTATGCGGATCGCCGTCGACGTGAGTTACGTTTTGAGCCTAATGACTTTGTTTATCTCAAAGTCTCTCCTTTGAAGGGCCATCAACGTTTCGGCGTCAAGGGCAAGTTAGCTCCTCGATATGTCGGTCCCTACCGCATTATCGAGAAGAAGGGAGCTGTTGCCTATAAGTTGGAGTTGCCAGCTGCACTTGTGGGAGTACATGATGTTTTCCATGTGTCCCAGCTTAAGAAGTGCCTCCGTGTTCCAACTGAGGAAGCTCCGTTGGAAACCCTCGATGTCCAGGAAGATTTGACCTATCGCGAGCACCTGCTCACAGACTCGATGAGTCCGAACGAAGGACAAGGAATAAGACCATCAAGTTCCTTAAAGTTCAGTGGTCAAACCATTCGAGGATGAGGCTACTTGGGAAAGAGAAGATCGCGTCGCGTGCGGACTATCCATCTTTCTTTATCGAGTGAGCCAAATCTCGGGGCGAGATTTTTGTAAGGGGGAGATTTTGTAACATCCCAAATGTATAATTAGGGTTATTCAAGCATAATTATATGTGTAAAAATTAAAACTTTTTCTCACATCTTGAAAAACCCTAAAATCTCATGTGATTCTTGTCCAAGAGTTGTGTAATCCAAAACACAAAGCTCTTGTTGACCAAAAGTCAAATTCATATTCCATCCATCTTAAATCTTGTGCCAATCAATTGGAAATATTTTCCTTGGTCCAAAAACTGATGTGGGACCCTCTGAAAAATATCATGAGTTATAACACTTGTTGATAATTTTGGAGGCAAAACAATCCTTTAAACAACCTTCATGAATTTCCTGAGAAAAATGCAGTGCATAATAACCTCTGAAAATTTTATGCACGGTTAAGCTCTTTGTCAGCAAGCTCCTGCAAAAATTTCATGAATTTTGGAGTTGAAATGCTATCCCAAACAATTCTGTTAAGTCTCAGTTGTTAGAAACTAAATTTAAAAGCCTACACTGTTCCTTGGGCTAGCCATGTTCAAGCTGGTCCAGCCCAACCATGTCTGCACCTCGCCAGACCTCATCCCCATTTGATCAGTCGTGTCTGTTGGATCTACATCCAACCGCCACGACCTCCTCTCAGTCAACACCGCAAGGACCTCCCAACCTTGTCTGGTCATAGCCCTTGGATTAACATCCAACCGCCCCGACCTCCCCGCTATCAAACCTCAAAACCACCTTCCACCTTGTTGAGGTCTTGGCCCTTGGATTCAAGATCCACGGCCTGACCTCCCTCACCTGTTAAGCTAAGCAAACATCCCACCTACATGAGGTCACGGCCGTTGGATCAAAGATCCACGGTCATGACCTCCCCGTGTCAAACCTCAAAGTCTACATCCCACCTTGATGAGGTCACAGCCATTAGATCAAAAATCCATGGTCACGACCTCCTCCTCTCAATCTAACTAACAGACCTCCCTTTTAGCTGTTGAGGTCGTGGCCGTTGGATTCAGATCCAAAGGCCACGACCTCCTCTGAAAACATCACGGCAAGGTCCTCCCGCCTTGGTGAGGTCGTAGCCCTTAGATCTAAATCTAAAGGCCATGACCTCCCTTGTGCGTTATGCAAGCTCAGACCTCCACCTCTTTTGATCGTAGCCCTTAGATCTAAATCTTAAGGTCCCGACCTCCCTTGCACATTAGCATCATATCGACCTCCCGGTCATTGTGTGCCCTTGGATTTAAATCCAAAGGCCATGACCTCCCTCATGTCTTTTTGATCGCGTGCGTTAAGTCCTCACCGGAGGTCCGCGACTGCTGGATGGAGATCCAACGCTTTGGACCTCCTGTCCCTTTTCCTCACGTGCGTTTTCTCGATTAAGGAAATCGGAGGGCCACGACCTCCCCACCCTTGATCGTGTGGCTGGGACCTCCTCCCAGCCACTTAAAACATAACGGTTCAAAAATTGGATCCGATGGTTAGGACCTCTCCTGTGTCTTATCCAACGGTCACCAAGACCTCCTGTTCTTCTCCTTCCTCGCACGCATGTGAGCTCGAGCGGTGCATTAATGCGTGTCGACCTTGGGGTACATTATAATAGACTCTTTCTTGACCGCATTTAATGCAGGTCGACTTTCCGCCTCATTGGTCACCAAAGATCACACCTTGTCAACCTTTATGTCTTGTCCACCCCATGGACCAACCCGTGGGCTAAGCTCACCATGGAGCTTAGCCCCACTCATAACCTTCACCTCGGTCTATAAGTCACCCCAGAATCCTCCTTGGCTTCCTTTGCACACAATTGACCTCACCTTGCACTTGTGCGTGGTGAGCTCCTCATCCCCAAACTCACCTCCCATCTTGGCTGCCATTGTTGATGTCCTTGGATCTCCTCGGTGAGACAAGGGTTCCATGGCTCCTCCTTCAAACCTAGCTCACTTTTGCTCCTGAAAACCTCTTGGAAGTTAACCCTAACTTGAATTGTTTGGGCATTTTTCAGAGGTGGACAAAGTCGAGCTTGAGCTGGTGCCTTGGGCTGTGAAGCTTCACTGCCTTCCCCAACTCCGGTCATCACCTCCACGACCTCCCCAGCACCTTAGGACCTCCAGGTACACCTCCTGTTAGTCCTTTAGATGCTGGCACCCGCTTGAATGCATGTTGCGGAGCTTAAGTTTTGGCACACGCTTGATTGTCGCGCGGAGCTCCATTTTGCATTTTCGTATTTTGGCCGTGCGGGTTGTGTTTGTCCTCTCCGGCTCGCCGGCGATTAAGGCCGTCGTCGCCGTCGAGAATGAGTCCATGGTGTGCGCAACACTATTGCGCACACGGGGATGTCCTTGGTTCTCGCCGGCGAGGTCTACATCGCCGGCGATGACCAAATCTTTGAGCTCGGGTCTTTGTCGGACACGGCAGCACCGTTGTCGTTTTTAGGACAGAGATTTGCCGTGTTTAATGCGGTCATCAATTGCTCAATCTTGCAATCATTGGTTGGGTCTTGATGTTCTTAAATCCACCATTTATTGTGCGCAGTTAAGACCTCCCGCGCGCGGACCTCCTTGTGTCCCGCGCGCATTAACCTCTTGTCCAAGCACGTGCGTGCGCAAGCACGTGGTTGTGAGCTCTGGGACGTCCAGACCTCCTCCAAGGAAATCTGGAGCGTCCAAGACCTCCCTTGCGCAATCGTAGCCGTCCAGACCTCCCTCGGAGGTGCAGTGATGTTAGATCTATCGCTTAGGACCTCCTCGAGGTCATCTCACCGCTGAGGACCTCCTTTGATCCGGTCCGCTTTGACCTCCTTTCGTGTTGTGGTCCGTTGGATCTCCCATCTACGGCCACGACCTCCCCCTCACCTCGCGCATGTGAGTTGCTAAGAGGTCCAGGACCTCTGGACTTCACGTGCGCGTGTGTGATGTTCTCCTGGGAGGTCTTGAGCCGTTGGATCTGAGATCTGTGGCTCACGTCCTCCCATACCCTTGTGAGTTTTAGAAATTCCAGTGAAGTCTTAGTTATAGACTGAAATAAGGTATAGACTTTAGAATTTCATATCTTCTTCGTTTTAAATCCTTTTGAGGTCATTCAAATTGTGTTAGCTCTGTCTTGAACTTAACTTTAATCCAAAAATGATTGTAAGTTGAGTTCAGCTCCAGAGCACGATTAGCCACTAGGTTTTAAAACTCCTTTGAATATACACTCAAAATTTATGTTTAACTTGTAAAACCCATAACTAATGCTCTGAGGTTATTTGTGAGTAAACCCAATTTTTTAGCTTCCTCTAATAATGAACTCACTGTGAGAATTAGTTCTGAGCATGTTGCTGTTATAGAAATGAGGACTTGTGCATTATAATTTTGTTCAAGTTCTTGTTTTTGAAAAATTATATAAAGTGCATAATAGCTCCAAATGAGATGAACTCAATTGTGTTATTCATCTCATGAGGTGCTGGTTTTACAATAAAAATCTCAGCCTCACCACTTTTCTAGAAAATGTTGCCTCATAATTAAATTAGTGAATAGTGCAGTTTGGTAATTTTTAGGGCTGAGCAGAATTGTTTTGCTCATATCTTTTGCATTGAGAATCCAAATCCATTGGTTCTTGTTGCAAAATTTCCTAAAAATCATCCCCTTGCTGCTGTAGAAAATTCAGGGTATTTGGAGTTCGTTTTCTGTGCTGTCTTTTGTTGCCTTTCATCGTTCTTATCGGTTCTTTATCGCTTTTCCGTTAGGTTTCGACATTTGTGGTGATCCCGAGAGCGACCCTCTGCCACAATTTGAGCAACAGCAACAAGGCAAGCAGTTTGACCATTTCCCATCATGTCCCATTACTTTAGAGCTTAATACTTTGTTTTACTTCTATGTATGCATGCTACTTTGTGTTAAATGTCGTTAGTAATCCTATAGTCGCATAATCTGTAGGAATTCCTTATCCTCTACTACCCATGAGCCTAGGTTATTCGCTGTGGCTTGAGCTCGTTGGATGAGCTCTTATCACTTAGTAGTTGCGTTTCCTACTGATTAGACATGCTTAGCTATCGGTAGTATTGGGCGATCATCGACTTAGTCGATGATCTTGATCACTCAAAAATGATTATTACTCCTATATGTCCAGCACTTGTGCTTGGATTAATTTGTAAAATCAAAAGCTGAAAATAAAAGATTGATTTAGACTTGGGCATATTGGATGGATGGTGCGGTTTTTGGAATGTGGTGGTATGCCTGGGTCCCTAAGGACCGAGTACTTGGGTCACTAAGCCAAGCGCTTTTGCGTACTAACCACGCGAGGGCATATGGAACCCTCTTGACTAAGTACTCTAGGAGGTGTTAATTATGAGCGAGCTCGGTTGGTGTGTTTTCAAAACAAATGTATATGTATAGTGTGGGAGGGAGCATTAGCTTCCTGGGTAGGTCGCCTAATGTCTCCTTCTCCCGTGGGTTGTGCAGCTCGTAATTAGCATTCATCCTTTGGAAAGGTCTCGTAGGACTTAGCTGTGCAAAGACACCTTCGGAAGTGTGCGTAAAGGAAAGGCGATCGACGTGGGTACAGTGGTACACCTGCAGGATAAAACTATTCAATAGCCTCGTCCTAGGTTATGGACATGCTTGGTAAGGTCGTTCAAGACTAGTCTCAAACTTTTAATTAAAACTTGATGGGTTGGTATGAATGGATGTTCATGCTATTGTTGTGGTGACTTGGGTTAGTCACTTCGTGATTGTTCTTGTTGTTGTTATTATGTTATTATCGTGTTGTTATTTCAACAATTAAAAATGCTTTGTCAAATTGCTTTCAATCTACTATGTTATTGCAAATGAAACTTGCTTTATGCTAAAATGAGTCCAAAGCCTCATCCACTTAAATAAAGCTTGCATGTAGCTAAATTATAGTTCTGTTATTTTACACGTCGGTCTTGCAGTACAATAAACAAGTTATTGTACTCATTTGCTTTGCTTAACAACTTTGTTGCAGAGGAGGTAGAGCCCAAAGGGCTTTACTTTTCTTGTTGTCTTGGTGGTTGGGAGAGCGACTAGCTTGGCGGTCGGTCGGCTTGCCTTGTGGGCTAAAGGCACACTTGGTTGGCTCTTATTTTGGCCATCTTTATGGCACTTTTGCTTCATTGTTATCTTTTGTAATTATTGTTATTTGGCCTAAGGGCCTCTCTTTTGTAATATCTATTCCATATTAATGTTAACTTCGGTTTGTTGCTTATGTACTATGTGTTGTATGGAATTGATGCATTCTTTTGTTGTGAGGTATGTGTCTTGCATTCGAAGTATACATCTCTCGAGACCGAAGTTTATTTGGTTGATAATACTAGGGTCAATTGGATGACTAAGTATTATGAGCCTAATAAATCCGGGTGCTCACAGGGTCTCCTTGTCTCAAACCTCTAAACGTTTTAAAATAAGATCCCATCTCACCATTCACATTAATACAAACTTTACCCCCTTTGACTGAACTCATAACAGTCTTAACCCACTTGTCCGAAAATCCTTTACCCTTCATCACTTCTTCCAGGAACTCCCAATTGATTTTATCATAAGCTTTCTCGAAATCCAATTTTAAGATCACCCCTCTTCTTTTAGAAACCTTGATCTCATGAAGGATTTCATGAAGAGCCACCACCCCATCCAAAATATTTCGACCTTTAATGAATGCCGATTGACTCTTATTAATAACTTTGTCTGCCAATAACCCCAACCGATTGGCCAAAAGTTTCGTTAAAATCTTAAAACTAACATTAAGAAGACAAATCGGCCTATACTGTTTAATGTTGTTCACATCTTTAAGTTTCGGAATCAACGTAATCACCCCAAAGTTTAATCTTTTCAAGTCCAGATCGCCTGTCATAAGATCCTTAATCATAGCCATGAACTGAACCTTACAAACCCCCCAAAATTCTTTATAGAACAGACTGGGAAAACCATCCGGACCAGGTGCTGAATTAGCAGGTAGCTCCTTGATCACCTTACTAACTTCCTCTTCAGAGAAATCTGCCAGTAGCAAGCTATTATCTGCCACTGATAATTTATAACATCTGTTCCAGAAACCTTCGGCCAATCCCACCTCTCGGACCCCATCTGACCTAAACAGCTCTTTATAAAAGCTATCAATATGAGCTCTTATTTCAGCTTTATCTGTCAAAACATTCTGTCCTTGTTCCAGGCTGAAAATCTGATTTTTCCTTCTCCTACCATTGGCACATTTGTGAAAGTAACCTGTGTTGGAGTCTCCTTTAAGCATCCAATTCAAATTGCCTCTTTGCTACCAGTGAAACTCTTCAGTCGCAAGTAGTTGTTCTAGCTCAACTTCCAAGGAGTACCTTAGAGTCCACTCATCACAATTTAAAACCCTGACTTCTGCCATCGAATCAAAATTTTTAATCTGCTCCACCAACTTCAATTTCTTAACTTTGTAATCCCCATTGAAGTTAGCTCCCCAGCCTCTTAGAAATCTTCTGAGATACGCTAAGCACCCATTCCAGGTTTCCATAGAATAGCAACCTTCCGGAGCTCTGTGGCGGCGGTATTGCGATTAGCCAATCAGGTTTTGGGATGAGGACGGGTAAGCTTTTTTTTTCTGCTATCACGTAGATTTGGGGAATAATTGTGTCTCTCGGCACACCCACATCCTTTATTTATACCTTGTTATTGATAGTGCTATAATTACAATTCGACCCTAATACGGACTCTGATTAGATTTTGATACTAACTCTCCAACAGATTGTTCCATTTTTTTTAGGAGGCAATCGGATCGTGAGTTCGTGACGCTTCACCTAATGAAAATGATGCTACTGAACAAGCCAGTCAACTGCTGGTGATGAGATCCACTGCCCTGAGCAAGCGCCAACCGCCGTCGCCGAGATAGAGCTATGGAGGTCGTGGCGGTCGGGGCTATGAAAGCCCTCCTCCCAAAGCTCCGTGAGCTGCTCGAGGACGAATACAACCTGGGGAAGCGTGTGAGGAAAGACGTCAGTTCTCTCGAGACAGAGCTGACGATGATGCACGCCACCCTCTGCAAGGTGGCCGAGGTGCCCCTGGACCAGCTCGACGAGCAGGTCAGGACCTGGGCAGCCAAAGTGAGGGAGCTGTCGTACGACATGGAGGACGCTGTCGACGCCTTCATGATGGACTGTGAACGCGAGCCCACTGCCAATCTGAAGAGCAGAGTCACGAGGTTAGTTAAGAAGACCACCAAACTGTTCAGCAAAGGCAAGGCTCTCCATCGTGCCGCCGATGCCATCAAAAAGCCGGTGACCTCGCCAGTTGGCTGGTCATGCTGCGCCAAAATGCGGGCTCGAGCCGCAAGACAAGAGCGCTTTGGCTCTACCATTGACCCTCGCTGACGGCTCTGACAATGAGGTGGCGAGCTTCGTTGGCATTGGCCACGCAAGGAGATGAGCTGATCAAGATGTTGACACGGGGTGATGATGATGCGTCAAGCGACAAGAATCAAGATAATCTCCATCGTTGGCTTTGGAGGATTGGGCAAGACAACTATTGCCAAAGCAGTGTATGAGAACATTGAAGCGCAATTTGATTGTGGGGCTTTTGTTTCGGTGTCTCAGAATCCCGACATAACGAAGATTTTCAAGAAGATGCTCCATCAGCTTGACAAGGACATGTATGCAAAAATCAATGAAGCAACAAGGGATGAAACACAACTCATCGATGAACTGAGAAAATTCCTTCGGAACAAGAGGTACGCATCACCTAATGTTGATCATTCCTTTTTCTTTTCAAGAGAGCACCAAGTGATCGAGTTTGTGCATGCATGCATGCATCTTTTTAGCACTGTGTTGGTATTCGATTATAGATTTACAGTGTTGATACAAATTCCTAGAGTTTGCTCTAGTCCGTTCGCACGTAGATACACCTTAATCTAGTAATGCATCCTTATTAAAAAGTGTTGGACTAGAACGACGACTAGAGAGGAGTGAAGAGGAGCAATAATGTTTTTTGATCCCGATAGATTTCAACTTCTTTGTCTCCTTAGTAGCTATAGAAGCTATGAAGATCATAAAAACAAGCACATAGGAAATCTTGTGTTGAAACCGACGAAACCCGAGACAAAACATCGCAAAACGACATGGGCCCGATCTAACAGGTCATGACCGTCCGACCGCCTGAATGGCGGTCGACCTCACGGGGCTCAGCAGCAGCTCGCGAAGATCACAAATCGACCTAACTCCCATATCCGTGATTCAAATCCCCTGAAATTTCAACCATAGCTCATCGGAAAGGTTAGAAACCTATTCCAATTGACGATCGAGAAGATCGAGGCAAGGTTCCACAAATTTTTGGATGAGATCAAGTAGGTACAAGAACCAAGGAAATTCGAACTTTGATCCAAAAACTTGCTCATGGGTGGATGATGGTCAAGATGACCCTAGATGGATTCCCACATATCCAAGCAAGTTAGATCACAGCAAAAGATCCAAAGGAAACATCCCAAAAGTTACCAAAGAGAGAGCAAGAACAAGAGAGCCCCAAAATCCCAAAATCCTAAAATTTTGCTTGGATTGATTCAATAGATTGTTGGTTTACAACCACTTCATGTAGGACAAAATCTCAACACTTGAACACTCCATCAATCCATCTCTCACAAACTCTAGCCTCTCTACTTTCCTCTCCTAGCCTTAAATCACAAATTATGGTTTCCTAGGCTTGAAGGCTTGTGGATGAGGGTGCAAATCCTGCACACCTCCCTTTTATAGTGAAGACTAGATTTAGAGATAACCTTATCGGGCACCCGTTAAGTCCACACACAAACGGGTCTACACTCACGCACGCTTCTCAAAGCGGATGACGAACCAGGCTTTCCGAATCCGTGTCTTCGTGATCTTCAGCTTCACTTGACCTAAACCGTGTCTCCTTGCGCCTTCTTGCTCCGTGGTTTCCCCAATAGTCATCTACTCGTTATTTTAGTGAAGATACCAAAATACCCCTTCTTGGCCCTTCTCTGAAGACCGAGTCCAATCATCGTGAAGCAATCTCATGCTTTGTCATGTATAGGTTGATCAATGACTCTCTTCTTGTCGGTATGTCTCTCCCATCCGGCTCTCACTAGAATCACCATGGCACTTGCACCGACCTTGTGCCACATGATGCAACCCATCGCACCGAACCTGTCGTTCACTCATCCTTGTCCATCTTGCGCTATGCTTGAGTCCAATGACTTCACCCGGCATCCTCAATCGTCCTGAGCCTAGTCCCGATCATCCTCGCCGTTGACCGTTGTTGACTCCAAGCCATCTGCACAACAAATAGATCAAAAAATCGATTCTGGGCATAAGTTTTTCGTAACTTGACCTACGTTAGTCAAAACATGCATCATGCAACACATATGCACTGAAACCCATAACTAAACCAGGAAGTTCACCGCTGTCGCGGTGCATGAATAGGGCCTAGCCGGTTAGAACATCGCCCATGGCCGGTCTGACCGCCAACTAATGGTTGGTCAAACCGCCTAGAGAATTAGCCAAATTTTCACCCCAGAAAATCTGCACCCTCTATGGAATTGTCAACTCTATCTAGTTTCGGCTCAAAACACCAAATCCAATGAGACCAAGTTGTAAGGTCGAGGAGACCGACTAGAGGGGGGTGAATAGACTTTTCTAAAAATCTCTAAGGCTAAAACTGATTTCTAATGCGGAAGCGAAAGTCAATTCATTTTTTTGCACAATTAAAACCTAAAGATTCTAGTTTCCCTTAAGTTCACCAACACCCTAAGTCTAAGTCAAGGTTTGCAATCCTAGTTTGATATGCAATCAATTTAATTCTAGTAATGTAAATTGCACAGAGTAAATCATAAGCGAGCAAACCACAATAGCACAAGGATATTTTATCGTGGTGTACGGAGACTTGCCGGTCTCCCCAAATCTATGTTGAGGTAAGCCCAAACGAATTGGGTCGGCTCCACGAAATAAGCCAACACCTCTGAGGTAAGTCCAAACGAATTGGATCGGCTCACAACATGAACCAACGCCTCAATCCACTCGGGGTTGATCTTCCTCCACTTTGGAGATGGCGAGCACCAAACCACTCAGAACACGTTGAGTCTTCTCACAAGCTTCTTGAGAAAATCACCGGACCACGACGCCTCCACGCCGTCTAGGTGTCGGCAAACACCAAGGGCAATAAGCCAAGTTTCTTTCTTGACTCTCCCCAAGTGCAACACATGCACAAGTGCATACTCAATCTAATTCTAGTTGTAACACATGCAACTAGAACATCTCCCTTTGCTCACAAGGTGCAACGCATGCACAATTGAGAGGAGAAGCTCACACTAGCACAAAAGAGTGAAATGGGATGCCAGAGTTGCTTCTCAACCGGTCATGGTGGATATTTATAGCCCACACACCAAAACTAGCCGTTGGAGGAGAATCTATAGAAAAGCAGGGAAACTCGGTCTGACCGCCAATCAATGGCCGGTCAGACCACCCTAGCTGCAACGGCTATAAAAACTAGCCGTTGGACGATCAACCGGACTGACCTCCCTCACAAGGGCTGGTCAGATCGGACCAAGGCTGGTCAGACCGCCAAGGGGGCGGTCAGACCGCTCCACAGAGGAAACAACCAAAGGGGAAAAACATCCCTCTCTGGAAAAAGCAAACCGGGGAGACTGACTGTGAGACTGGTCAGTCCGGCCAACACATGGCGGTCAAACCGGTTGCCCACCAGTCAAACCGATCAAACATGGCGGTCAGACCGCCAAAACCAATGGACCAGCACAAAGCCCGGTCTCACCCAATAGGGGCCGGTCAGACCGCTATAGACAGGAAAAATAGATTTTCAATATCATTTCAACTCAATTTTACAAAACACATTTGCTAATTAATGCGCGGTGCAAACAAGAGATGAAAGAGATTCTCAACAAGTTGCAAAACACATTTGCTGACTTTTAGAATCACGTCACAAGGAATTTGGTACATGGACTTAAACCATTTGCAAAACATATTTGTAAATTATAATCTTATGCTACAAAAAGTTAATGCATAAACTTCAACTATTTGCAAAACACATTCGCAAACAATAGCATCATGCCTAGATGAAGTAGGTGCATGGACTTCAGTCATTTGCAAAACACATTTACAAATTATAGTTTCATGCTACAAAGAGTTAATGCACGAGCTTCAACTATTTGCAAAACACATTTGCAAATAATAGCATTATGCCTAAAAGAGCTAGAGCAAGTTGGATTGAGCTATCAACACATGATGAGCCTCAAACTACTAGACAAGACCCTTCTTAATAGTACGATAACCTATACTAGCAATCCGGTCTTCCAACCAAACACCGAGAGTGGTAAAAGATTAGGAACACATCCTTAGCCTATGCCAGTCATACCTTTGCCTTGAGCATCCATCTTGGAGTGATCACTTGATAACGAACATCTCCACTTCAAGTCCGGATGCTTGACTTGATAATCATCGACATATGATGGTTTCCTTTACTTCAAGTTCTTGACTTGAATATCAACATATGATGATTTTCTTCACATCGGGATCTTGTCTTGAATATTGTCAACAGATAATAATTTCTTTACTTCGGGGTCTTGTTTTGATGCTCGTCAACACATGATGACATTTTTCATTCCGAATCTTGACTTGATGATAATCAACTCACGATGCCACCCAAAGTCTTCATCATTATGGGACTCAACCTGTTTCATAAACTCATGGAAAATGTTAGTCCACATGACGATTGTTATTAATTACCAAAATACTCTATTAACTCATAATGGCGGGTCTAGATTCTTCACAAGTGCAAACGCATCCTCTCACCAACTGCCATACGTGATTTTTTTGCCGATTTCCAAAATTCACATTTTCATTTTGGCCAGTCAGACCGTCACCCATGGCCAGTCTGACCGCTGGCACTGGCCGCTCTGACCGTCTATGCCTGACAGTTAGCCTGATCTAGTTCGAAAACGAGGGTTTCATCAAACACCTCAACGCAATTGTCAATTGTTCAGCACACCTAGGTTAGGAGCATATCCCCATGACATCCATAAAAAGAACTGAAATAACAAAACCATTAGTTATGCTTGATTTCTTTGCCTTTTTTCTGAAAGGGAACTCTGCCCATTCATTTCAGAGAGGAATAGAGTTTAAAAATTACAACAAACGTCCAGATGGACTTGCCGAGAGGAAAAACACGGAAACACACCACCTACACACCACCACTTCACAAAACAGCACCCCGAAAACTGATACTGACCACAGCACCAAAACTACACCTAGCTACTTAACTAAAGAGGACTCACCTACAACATGCAAATGAAATCAAAAGATAACCTCAGATGCTTCGAGATATCCCATTGCTAACTGTTAGGGCCCTTCAACTTGTCTGATCCACATAGAACAGCCACAATCAAACTTGGAGGGAATGATTCCTTTAAGACATCCAAGCATCTATATAAGGTTTGTTCATCCAGATTTGCCAATTCACGCTTTCACAAATTGATATGTAGGTACTTCATCATTATCGATGACATATGGGATGAAAAATTGTGGGGATATATCAAGTGCGCTTTCTCAAAGAACAATCTCGGTAGTCGACTAATCACGACAACCCGCAAAGTCAATGTTTCTAAAGCATGTTGCTCTTCTAATGATGATATAATTTATGAAATGAAACCTCTTTCTGTTGATGACTCCAAAAGGCTCTTCTATAAAAGGATATTTTCGCAAGAGAATGGATGCCCTCATGAATTGGAGGATGTATCCAAAGATATATTGAAGAAATGTGGCGGGGTACCATTAGCCATCATTACTATAGCTAGCCTTTTGGCTAATCAGGAGATACAAAGAAAGGATCAATGGTATACTTTGTGCAACTCTATTGGCCATGGACTTACAGAAGGTGCTAACGTGGAGGACATGCAAAAGATATTATCCTTTAGCTATTACGATCTGCCTTCTCATCTAAAGCCTTGCTTATTGTATCTAAGCATATTTCCAGAAGATTATGAGATTGGGAGTGATCGATTGATATGGAGGTGGATAGCTGAAGGTTTTGTCCAACATGCAAAAAGTGGGGATAGTGTATTTGAGCTAGGTGAGAGTTACTTCAACGAGCTCATAAATAGAAGCATGATTCAACCGGTAGACATCAATGCTGAAGGCAAAGCAAAAGCATGTCGTGTACATGACATGGTACTTGATGTCATTTCTTACTTGTCAAGTGAGGTAAACTTTGTTACTAAATTGGATGGTATTGAGCAAAACACATCTTCGCAAAGAAAGGTTCGCAGGTTATCCCTCCAAAATAGCCTGGCAGAGCTCACCACCCCTCAGGCTACCACGAGCATGTCACAAGTGAGGTCACTCACTGTCTTTAGTCCTGCTATTAATTTGATGACATCCCTTTCATGCTTCCAAGTAATACGTGTATTGGATTTGGAAGGTTGTGATCTGAGGCAAAGTTGCCATCTTAATCTTAGGTATGTCAGGTTTTTATTTCACCTGAGGTACCTAGGACTAGGACGTACATTTTTTCCAAAAAGTTGTGAGCTACCAAGAGAAATAGGAAACTTACAGTTTTTGCAGACACTGAACTTAGAAGGTGCTGGTATAGAAGAATTGCCACGGACCGTTGTTCGGCTAAGACGTTTGATGTGCCTACATGTTGACAATGATGCAAGACTGCCAGATGGGTTCGGGAACCTAACATCCCTAGAAGACTTGTCTGTGATCTCAACCAGCCATTATGCAGATATTGTGAAAGAGCTGAACCAGCTGACCAAACTGAGAGTGCTCAAGATCGAGTGGGGAGAGAAGGATGAGAGCATGGCCACAGCTTTCGTGGAGTGCCTAGGCAATCTGCACAAATTGCAAAGTCTAGAGATGTATGCTTCTCGTGAATGCTATGCTTCTCGTGGATGCCGTAATCTCATGCGGGAAGGCTGGGTGCCCCCTCCACACCTCCGTAGATTTCGGTCACATCGCTCGTTCTCGACGCTGCCGACATGGATTAATTCGTCGTTTCTCATCTCCTACTTGGACATATGGGTTGAAGAAGTTTGGCGGGAGGACATTCAAATCCTTGGGACGCTGCCCGCTCTTCGTTCGCTCACCCTGGGGGCGACCGGACTCATAGAAGAGCGTGGTGTGGAAAGGTTCGTGGTTAGCGCCGATGCATTCCAGTGTGCGAGAGACTGTGCATTCATCCGATTTCCAAAAGGAGCTATGCCAAGGGTTCGGTTCCTTAAATTCGACTTACGAGTACGGGATTTCGCCAGTGGTGATTTTGACTTGGGCTGCTTGCGCATGGGGAACCTCCCTTCGCTTGAGCGTGTTAACGTTACACTTTGGTGTAAGAAAGCCACGGTTGCGAAGGTGAAGGAAGTGGAGGCAGCGCTGAGGCTCGCGGCGGACGTCCATCCCAACCATCCTACCATTTCTATCAGATGATGGGATTTGCCATATTACATAGGGGATGACTACTACGAGAGCTTATCTGACACAGAGGAAGAGGTACATTCGTCCACGCAAAGCATGCATTCCCATTTCAATGGATATTTTTTAGGAAATCCCATTTCGATGGATCTGCATCACAGTGCTCCGATATTATCTGAGTTTTGACCCTCCGATCAAACCCCAATGCACCAGATCTATTTTTGGCTTTTCTCTCACGTAGGTGTTTTTCCTCTTTCTTTCTCTCTCAATTTCAGTCGGAGCCGGAGGAAGAAGAATGCTCGACACTGATCGATGAACTTGACCTTGAATAAATCCTGCTTGCAGGTAATAATTACATTCATTTTTACTAGTGCTGCTGCTGCTGCTTCGTTTCAATCACAAAGTATCAAGAATATTGCAATTTCAACTGTATGTGATTTGTTTCTGCTGCCTGTCAACTAGTATGACATATATAATCCGGATTAGCAAACAATGTGAGATTAATGCTAGGTTGGAGGATCGATCGATACAGTCTGGTTGGTTATGAGTTGGTTCTCAATTCACATTGACCATTTCACGCTGTAAGGATCGTTGGTTCAACCATTGCTTGAGCCAAATATAGTTTAATGAACTGAATTGAACTGAACTATGTTTTTGGGATACTGTTAAACCAAGCCATATATGTCCTCTTACATGCCATTGCAGCTGTAAGGCAGCGATTTCGTCAACATCGACCTAATCGTGCACGCCTCTCCTCTGATCCCTCCAAGACAGTCAAGCACTGTATTTGCTCCGTCGAGATGAAGTTCGATCATGCTCTCTGCACACTTTGATGCTTCTTAATTAGCTCTATGCTCCGGTATATTTGTATTCTGTTCTTGCTTCCTGTCAGTTCAAGTACTCCATTTATAGGGTGTCCTTCTGCGAGCTAGATGGATGGAAGCTTCAGTATACTGCTTGAACGCTAGCTAGCTCATGATGAGCTTTTTTCTTTTAAAAGGAGATCGTATATGATGAACTGCTGGCTAGTTTGGCTGATTTCTTCATTGCGCTGTAATCAGTGTTAGTTAAATTTCGGAGTACTATGTTCTGTTAATGGGTTGTTTGTTTCATGTTCGTATCATCTTTATATTCTTCAATGGCAGCTGCGTTGAATCATTTAATGGATATACCATCTAGGTTTAGGTTGTTCCACATTCAGAAGATACGTCCATATACAGGAGAATGCTATGCATTTTTTGTTCTTTTTTTAAACGATTTTTTTTACTTCACCAGATGGTGTGTAGCACTTCATCAGATGGTGTAAAATTGTGAAGTTATATCAGAAGATATTATCCAAAACCAATGGCGTGTAGAATCCATCGGCCTTGGTGAAGTAATACCATAGGTACTCACCCAAAAGATTGCCAATTCAAGTCAGTGGCGGACCCAAGATTAAATTCTAGGTATGACGGAGTCACAAGCCGCCAAGCGCGGACCAATATGCAAACTATATTGCAAATATGCAATTGCAGCGCGATACGAGTATACGACATTAAATGGAATCAACAAGTAAAGATAAATGTAGGACATCATGGTTTTCTCAGCAAAAGAATCTAATTTTAGTGTGTTAACTTTGCTCTTTTTTCTCAATGTCGGGCCGGTCACCATCGTCTCCGTTTTTCGGTGATCAGTGATCGACCCCATCTCGTTTTGCTTTATCCCTCTCTCTCTCTCCCTCTCTGTGTATTGGAAACTGGTTTGTATGCCCCCTTTTTTTTCTTAATAGAATGATGTGCAAAGCTTTTGCACTTTCTTGAAAAAAAGTGTGTTAATTTTAAATCTAAGCTATCCTGGCTCAGGACTTTGTTGTTATTTATTTCATATCTAACAGTCCTCTGTCTAATTGTTTAGGGGTGGTAACAAAGAATCATGACAAGTTGTTTCCTAGTTCAAGTTATTGGTTCTTTGTATTGGCTGTAGAGACTAGAGAAGGGAATTAACCGAATTATCATCAACCATCTATAGTTTTTATCAGTAATTTCTTAGTTTTTCTGTTATTACATCTATGGATGAATCTTTATTTAGCAGCAGGTCAAAATTTAGCACCAGAAAGTAGCACCCCCCCCTTCCTGAATCATATAGGCTGGAACCATATAATATTCATGCAATCCTAACTGTTTCCTAGAAAGGGAAGAAAAGACCCCAACTTTAGTTGAATTTTCCATGTTCTTCACAAATTTCTCCCATACTCAAACTCAGTACTCCAGGGTAATGTGGGCTAATTGTATAATACGGACAATGACCTCCAAGACAAGCAGCAGTGTCACCACCAGATCAGCACCACAGGAAGGCTCTCCTTTGTGGGCAGCAGCTTCATGGCCTCTGCCGGCAGTGGCGGTACAAGCAATGGATTCGATGAGGGGGCGCACCTGGAGGGTCAGATCTTGGAGGCTGGGAGCAGAGCCGCCACGTGCGTGACGCTCCCACGCCGCGCCGCCCACTCTAGTGTTCGCCGCCGCCGCTTGTGCCTAGGGTTAGGATTTGAGGCACCATGTACTCGGTTAGTTAGTTGGGCTGGGCCACGGGCGACAGAGGAGGACTACAGCCCAGCAACTTGAACTTTGTGTTTCTTCGGGCCCAGCGACGGAGGAGGACCAGGGAAGCACCGAGGTAGGGAGGAAGGACGGCCTCTCTTCTCCAACACCGGCAGGGAGGAAGAATGGGATAGGGGCCTAGGGGGTTCCAGACTGGCTCACCAGCGGCAGCTCTGGTGGATGCCATAGCTTGCCATAATGGTAGATCCGCCCCTGATTCAAGTTAGCTTCATTACAGAGCTAAGATCCAATGGTTAGGAGGAAATTGTTTGTCTACAAAAGTTTGATTTTTGTGATCAATTTAGTACTTTTTTCGCTCCTACACTAGTGATGATGCTTGGTTCAATAAAACAAAAACAAAACTAGTGATGGGTTGATTTGCTTGTGTCTAGCTCAGCCATACCCCCGGCGATGCAACCTGTGAGTTTCAGCCATACCCCCGCAATGCAAAAATTTCGCCGATAGAGTTTTCCATAGACGTCTTGGTTTTTGTTTTTTCCTTTTTGAGCAGTCAGCCTTTCTGTCTAGCCCATTGAGTGATCACAATTCTATGTACCTATATTCCTTTTCTTTTTGCCAATAAATATGGAAAATTTCTCAGGGGAAAAAAATGGAAATGGAGTTCAGTCCATAAACAAAAGATCTCTACAAAATATGTGCGACGACCCCATCGCACGTGAGGTCAAATCTCAGAGTAGTAGCAGATTGGTGGATACATGGGGATGATTTGACGATTTGGCGTGAGAAATCAGAGGAGACGATATCATGAGACAAAGGAAGAACAGGTGGGGGAAAGCAGAGTTTAATTCCTTTCAGCTTCTCCGTGTATGCAATTCTCAAGGGCCACTGTCAGCTTCTCCTCCTTTGATTTTAACCAATGTGGCGCGCCACGGGTCTGCTCCTCCATCGATTTCGCCTTCTTCTTACTCTCAAGCGTGACAATAAGCTCCACAATGAAATTATAAAGCCTATATTTTTCCCCCCGATGCACTTGACACTTTGACAATCGAACTATGCACAAATTATTATTTTTATTTTGACAGAAATAGGGCATGACTCTGGTGAAATATATATATATATACACACACACACACACACACACACACACACACTAAAAAGGATATCAATCCAGAAACGAAAAAAAACTACAGAAAGCAAGGAGAAAAACTCCAACAAATGATATAGGTTAAAGAAAGCTAAACCCTTTCTTAAGAAGTGTCTCTAAGAACCAGGATCAAACCCATCTGCCTTTCCTATTTTAAACTTTCTGATATTTTCAACTAATCTGGAAATACCTTCATCATAGTTTTAGAAGCTCTTCCTTTGACGAGTTCCACCATCCTGGATTAGGGGTTTTTTCCCCGTCTGTACTTATTTGGAAGCACTCCATTAAAAATGCATGGAACTAAATATGACAGCATTCCAGAGTTAATTTCCAATTCTTTGAAAAAGAGAGAGTTTGTGAAGGTCGATTTATTTCTTGTTGCAACATTTCACATGGATCCGAAGATACATCCCATTCTATACCAATTAATTACTCTCCAACAATCTTGCTGAATTTGCAGGTGAATTGGAGATGTTTCCACTTCAAGACATCGGGAGAGCATTAACCATAGAATTCTAAATCCACAAAGAAGTTCTTGCTCATCATATCTCGCAAGAAATAAAACTTTAAATAAAACATAAGGAGTTATATATTTATTTATAAATAAATATATAACTTTAAACAAAACAGCACAGGCAAAAATGATAGAGGTTCTCAATAAGGAGACAGATAGAGAGCTACACCCATACTCGAAAGATAGATGTTGTCATCGCGGAGGATTCAGATACACAATGTTGCAGTGTTGATTCTGATCAGTAAATAAGATTACCAAGCACAGAGATTTGACATAAAAATGTCATGCAAAACTGACCACGATCAATACTGGTGATCAGGAATTCAGGATTTATCATGCACAAAACCAGGGTGCCTTGCATTTGAATATAAACAAGTTTTTATAGTAATCATACAATGTTTACCTGATCAGAAGTATTAGTTTACATAACCTGGTTTCCAAGGACTAACCAAAATATGACAGCCTACAACGCAAATTTGTAACAACAGAACAAATTAACTCCATGCTAAACAGAACAACAGGCTGCTTAGCCTACAAAACAACGAAAGGCAGTATCTGCGCAACACAAGAGACTAAGAACATCCACTACTGACACAGCTCAGTTAGATGCCTCATCCTTCTTGAATCCTTGCTAATGATGTTAACAAAACCTCTAATTTCACACTTCCCTGAAGGATGGCTCATGCATTGATCACTGATGCATATACAGCTTGCGCATGCCCTCAAATCAAATTTAAATTTCCCAATGTTAAGGCACTTGACCAGGTCCACTTACAAGGGTACCCTCAATTTAAATCCCCGCAAGTTGACTAGCCGATTATAATCTTCGGGTATGTCATGGAATCTGCAGTTTTGTGCATCAACGGTCTGTAAATTATAGAGGCACCAAAAGGATCTGGGAAGATTTTCAAAAGTACATTCACCAATATTTAGGTAAGCGGAGAAGCTTTAAGTTCCCTATGCTCTCTGGTAGATGATCCAACTGGCAAGACATAAAGCTCAAAATGCGGATGTTTGTAAGCTCTTTAAACCAGCATTCCACTGCAGGAGTGATAATGTCATGAGCATGGGTCCAGGGGAGCCACAACCCACTAGGAGGCTGCGCGTGAAGCGATGCAGCGTGAACAGCACCGCATGACCATAGCAATACTATACATGAACAGTACCCGAGTGCTGTAGCATTAGGATTGCGGAGGGATTATCTTATTCAATAAGAATATCTATTTCCTTAAATAGTTGATTAGTTTCCTTGTATAGAGATTAGGTAATTGGAAAGGTTATCTATTAGTTCGGAAGATTATTATTTAGATTGATTTTATCCATAATTGTTAGAAGAACTCTCTATATAAGGAGGCATATTGTAATTATTGGCATTAAACAATGAGAATACAATAGTCTAAGTCTCAATCCCTTTCGTCTCCCTAATCTATAGTCTTCTCTCTCCCCTAGCAGTCGATGCCACCCGGATATCCTCTTGGTGATGTTTACCTCTATGATCAAAGGATCATAACAATTTGGTATCAAAACAGTCGATCCCTTCTCACGACTTCTGCTACCATGGTTATGATGACAAATCAGATCATCAGACCTATCGCCGAGTCATTGGCTATGATAAAGACTAACACCAATAACATGACCATGAGTACCAACGAAAATGACAGGGAGATGGCCATGAGTACCAACCAAATGCGCAGTCATTAAAGAATTCCTTGAAAATATCAGGAGGTAAGCCTCTCTTCGTCCGCAACCTTTTGTGACCTTGTTGTGAGTAAAACCATACTTCCCCGGGGCAGATTGTAATGGTTTGATAAATATGTGCCATCTGCTCTCATGATTTATGTATACATCATCCCATATGTCGTCCAGTACAAGCAAGAATTTTTTAGATGCAATGATGCCACCAGTGAGAATATCCTGAAGGCAAGACAAATTATCAGACTGCATTTCATTTTTGAGAATGTGATGTACAAATTCCTTGGTTAACCTTTTCACGTCGAAGTCATTGGTGACAGATATCCAGATTCTCAGGTCAAAGTGATCATGGACTCTCTTGTCATTGAAAACTTTCTGGCCCAAAGTAGTCTTTCCTATACCCCCAATGCCAATTATTATGAATACTGATACATTCGCAGTCCTTTGTTCATCACATTGAAAGCTTATCGGTTCCCTTGTTTGCTCACTACAAATTGGCTCGCTTGCAGGCACAATTGTTGCAGTCTGGGCCATGGCCCTGGTGTTAGTCAATGATGCAGAATTGCTTGCTGTCAGAGTCCTCCTGGTCCTTTTGCTAGTAGATGTGGTGCTCGCAGTTGTGCAACGTTTGCTTGAGGATACAGAGCAGTCTGTGGTGTGATGTAGCTCAGGCAGTACCCCCAGTCGCCGAATCACCTCATCCACTTCAGCCTCACGGCCGCGAACCCGAGAATCATCACAGCAATGATCCATATCTGGCCTTATGAACTTGTCAAATCGCTGCATCTCGGTACGGCGGTCAATGAGCACCGCCAGCTTATCATCAAGATACTCGATATCCTCTCGGATTTTCTTTACACGGTTGAAATTGATGACCTCCTTAAAGAAATCGGCCCTTAGGTGATGAGTGCCTTCTGCCGTCACCTTGAGCTCGTAATGGTAATTGAAGGCGTCAAGAAGGTCATGGGCGTCAAGCAACCGGTCCTTGAGCCTGTGGAGGAGCGGAGCGACGGTATCCTTGTAGATGAACCACTCGGCCTCGCTGATTAGGCCTGGAAGGTTGAGCATGCACCTCTCGAGCCGGTCCAGCTCGTGCCGCAGCCGATGGTGGTGCTCGCCGCCCGCTAGGGAGAGCAGGCGTGAGCCGCCGGAGAACAACTTCTGGATGAACTCGGACCAGTCGTTGCAGCCTGAGACCACCGGAGCCGCGGCCGCCAACCAGTTCATGACCGCTGCGACGGAAGATTGAGTGTGACCGCTCCTCTTCCTCCTCTTATCAATTCACATGAATCCAGCTTCACAAGCGCCGCCGCACTCACCAATCGCTGCAAGAACTGTTTTTTTTTTTAAAAAAAAGGCACTCACCAGCGGATTCAAGAATTGAAGTTAAAAGAAAGATCCTCCATTTAGGTAAGATCGGAAGTCAGCGTACGCCTACCTATAGAGTCAATTTTTTTTTCCGCGGGGGTTACTCCGTACCTTTTGATGGGCGGGGCAGGTGCTCCAAGAATCCACGTTCAGCTACTCCAACCATTGGAGATTTCTCGATTACTACTTGAGAAAGGAAGGCAACAGACTGCTTGTTCAGCCAACTTTGGTGTCTATTATTGTGCGGATATTTTATCATTTAATTATTTTTTAATAAATTTTAAAAAAGCATTTTTTTACAGCATACGTGCTACGTTAGCAACAGACGTTTGGAATTTTGCGAAGCCTTTAGACCTCTTAGATTGTGGGCACACATTTTTTACTAAATCCAGTACTCTAATTATTTAATTATTTTTTGAGTACTAAATCAGTCTCTTAGATTGTTGGGTTCAAGATAGATAGGAGGCTTTGTTTTAGCATGTGTCCTTTCTAAGCACTCTTCTTATCCCATGATTTGCTAGGATGCATTCTTCTCACAGCCTAGGTCGAGCTTGTCTCCCAATCACTAATGTTAGCAGGTTTTTGAGTTGCCTGTAAGCTTTTTAGTGTTGGTGTTTCGCTCCCTAGCTTTTCGAGTTGCTTTTCCTAGAGATCGTGTGGCGTTTGAAGTTTTTGTGCTAGTTTTTGTGGAGTCCAAGGCCTTTTGGCAAATCTTCTCTCAAATCTTTTTAGACCCAACAAGGTTTTTACCGCTTCTTTCTTTTAATTGTTGAAGCTTTGCTTATTACCCTATTGAGCTTTAGTAATTTAATTCTTGCTCAAGATCGTGTCTAGTTCTTTGACTTACTAGAATTATCATGCTTTCACATGTGCAGCAATGTCTTTGCTATATGAGCTAGAACTGTTAATTAACTTGAACTGAAAATTGCAATATGTGGATCTTTTAGCTAGTTGCACAATTAGTGATCCTTTTGTGACATTGGCCCTGTCAAAATTGCTTTGTTAGTTCTAGAATCTAGTATTGAACATCTTTGAGTTTTCAGTTCATTAAAGAATCTAAAATAGCCCTTGTGCAAAATGAAAAATGATCTCTTTTGTGTGAAAAAACTGATCTCACCAATTATTTTTCATGAGATGGCTTGCCATTGTACTAGGCATGAACTCAGGGGGAGTTTTGGATGACCTAGACCACTCTTTTAAGTTTTTGTTGCTTGGGATGGTCGTAGTGAGGCTTGAGATCTAGCACATGGCTAAAAATGCAAATTGTCAAATTGGTTGAAGCTTAGGAAGAGGTTGTGGATGGCTCCTAGTCCAGGACCTTCTTTACTAAGATAGACCTTTTATCAACTTGAATATTCATTGCAAATGAAAAATAGTTGAAATTGGGCTTTTGACAAAAGTTGAGCTAATTGATTCAATTCAGGACTTTTTGTCTCTAAGATGGTCTTTGCTAGCTTCTGGATCTCACAATGACATTCTGGTATGGCCATTATCACTTTAGGATACCTGTTGTTGAACTTGCTAATTTTGGAGCATTGCTTAATTTAATCCAACAACATGTGACATATTGAGCTCATTAGTCTAGCTTTGCTATATATGTCTTAACATGATCTTGCTAGCTTTGTCAGGCTTGTTGTATCTTGAGTAATGGTAAAAATGCTAGCCTGTTCAATTGAGTAATCTCCAAAGCTTCTTTTACCTAAAAATTGAAAAATCAAAACAAAAATGAAGCCACCCCATTGCATTTCATGCATGCTCTTTCTTTTGCTTCTTCCTTACTTGTGCATTTGTCATCTCTGGATGAGAGGAAGGGATGATTTCTTGATGAATCCATTGTCAAAGGGGGAGAAGATATAGCGAAAATGTAATGTTAATAAAGAGCTTTTTGGTTATGGGGAGTAGTTTTGTAAGGGGGAGAAATGGAGAAATTAAAAATGTTGATCATAGTGAGGGGGAGCATTCATATTGCATTCTTTTTGTCTTATTGCCTTTTCTGAACTTGAATTGCAATTCTTGAAAACTCACAATGATCTAAGGTCAAATAGAAAAATTGTTCTTTCATATGGACCTTAAGTGAGATTTTTGTCGATTCTCTGGAGTTGGAAGCTTTTGTGCTTTCTTTTACTGTATCTCACTTGTTTATGCTATTCTGGAGCCAGCTTGGTCTTTTCCATTGCTTTTTCTTGCATTTGGACCAAGTTGTGCCTTTGTGCGAAAACTGCGAGTATTTTACTTTTCAAACCACAAACTTACATTTTCTGAGAGATTGCCAATGTGTTCATCAAGGGGGAGATTGTGGATATCATGGGGATATGCCTATGATCTTAGGATGATGAAACAATTGGCAATGTGGCTTTTGGTTTGAAGTTTCATGTGTTTTCGACAAAGTTTCAGATCTGTCAGTCACGGCCATTCAACCGCTTTTGTCTTGAATGTTGATATAAGTGGTGATCTGATTTTGGGATAGGTCATATCCATATTTGTTAATGCATATGTGTTGCTTGATGCATGTTTTGGCTAACGTGGGTCAAGTTGTGAAGAACTTGTTCCCGGATTCGTGTTTGCTTGTCTATTGCTGTGCAGGTGGCTTGTAGGTCAATGACGGTCAACGGCGAGGAGGATCGGGACTACGCTTGGAGAGCTGAGGTCCAGAACGATCAAGGATGCCGGGTGAGGTCAAGTGACTCAAGCATGGCGCAGAATGGACGAGGATGACCGAACGGGCGGTTCGGTCTGTTCGGTTGGATCAGCGGCGGGAGTTGTTCTGAAGTGCTCGATGGCGCGGTGGGATCCGGACGGGAGAGACTTGACGACATGGAGCCGTTGATCAACCTACATGTGGCGAAGCAGGCGATTGCTTCACGATCTGTGGACTCGGTCTTTTGGAAAAGATCGAGAAGGGGTATTTTGGTAATTTCACCAAATACCAACTTGGTGACCTTTTGACTAAGCCGCGGCGTGGGTAGACGCATGGTGAAGCGGTTTAGATCAATCGACGATGAAGACGGCGCTTTGAGATGCGTGCGTATGTGTTCTGTTGATGTTGGAGTGTTAATCTAGTTTCATTGTGCTTAAATTCTAATTCTAAAAGGGTTTTAGGGTTAAGAGCTGCCCTATAAAAGAGGGAGATGGAATATTCTTAGGGTTGCTGCTTTTTGGATTAGGGCAGCCACTGGTGAATGGGGCTGCTAAGAAAAATGGGGAGGCGTTTTTGGGTGTGGCGGCGCCCCCTTCCTGAGCAAAAATCGAGCAGCCTGTAATCTTGATGTTTTGCTGGTGCATTAATTAGCTTCTTGTGGTTCACTGTATTGATTTTCCTGTTGTTGTTTTCTTGTGCTCGTGTGTTAGATCTGGTTGTGGAATCTCAAGTTTTTTGCATTGAATCTAGATTCCTGGTGCAGCGCCGTTTCCCGTGAAATCCAGCGGCAGCTTGTTTGCCCTCCTTTTTCTTGAAGAAACCTGTGGCGGCGCCGGCTGGAAATCGAGCCTGGGTGGCGCTGTTTTTGGTCAGGAGGAAAAAGAGCCCTGGCGGCGCTGTAGAACAGTAGTGCCCGTTGGAGCGCTCGAAAAATCCAGAGTTTGATGGCGCCCTGTAGATCCGCAAAAAACTCAGTATTGCCGGTGGCTCATAGGCTTGCAGCGGCTGTAGGGAGCTCTCGCAAAACCGATTTGGGCGGCTTGTTGTCTCAAAAAATTGGAGCTGTCGGTGGCAGCTTAATCAAGTGCTGGTCGGTTTGGGTCTTGTGGCGGCTTTTCTTGATTCTGTTCTTGCATTTAATTATTGCGTGTGAAGCGCCCCCTGCTCCCTCAAAAATCGTGCGCCCGGAGTTTTTGGTGGCGGCCTATGCATCTGTTTGTTGAAGTTGAGTTCTAAATGGCTGCTCAATCTGGTTGTTTGCTGTGCTAGTTTAGAGATTTGTTTACTGCTGCTTCTCCTGGAAAATCGCTGTTTCTGTGCTTGTTGCGGTGCCCTGTTCAGATTTGTTTGCTGTTCTGCCGCAGAAATCAGTCTCTGCAGAAAAACGAGGCTGCTGTGCAGCGCCCGAAGAAAAACAGGAGTGTGGCGGCCTGGTGCGGCGCCTGAAGAAAATCCCTGTAGGCAGAGCTTGTTCTTCAGTATTTTGCTGCCCTGAAAAAAAAAATTTGCTTGCAGAGCTTGATCCGCTCGGCAGAAATTTAGAAGTCCCTGGGCGGCGGCTGTTCCTTTGCAGAGAGAGGACTTTTTGGTGGCGATCTGTAGTCTCAAGGATCAACAGAAAAATCTTTGGTTTGATTGCCTGCAGTTCCTCCTCTGTGTTTCTTGCCGATTCCTGTTGGCTTTTTATTGTAGCCTTGCGATTAAAATCTCGATTCACTGTTGATCTGATCTGGGGCTTGAGCAATGAAAATGTGACTGAGCTTTCCTTTTCTTGCTGTCTTTACTGCTGTGTTTTGACTGAGGTGTTGGTGTTTATTTTCTTTGTTTTGCTGCTCCCGGTGTGTGCTTGTTGTCTCCCGCAAGATCCAGAGTTGGGCAGTGGCTTGTTTATCTAGAGGTGAATGTTAGCAGCAGCACCTTGGTTTTTGTTTATGCGGCTATGACATGTTGTTATGCTTGATGCAGCTTTGAGTTGATTAGGCTTTTGTGTCGGGGTTTTGATCGGATTCAACACAGGTCATCCGCTGTGCCTGTATACAGATCTTCATAGCTTTTATAGCTATTGGAGTGAAAATAGTGTTGAGTTCGATCGAGGTGAAAATTAGAGAAAGCGTCTATTCACCCCCCCCTCTAGTCGCCTTTCCGGTCCTACAGATTGTTTGATTCGGGGGGTCTCCTAGAATAGAATCATGCAGAGAGATTGACACGGAAATTTTTATACTGTGTTCGGCCTTCTCCGGAGAGAATAACAACCCTACTCTGTGTGTGTATGGTATTGAGTGTATATTGAATAATCGGGAAAAACTCGACTATTACAGATAGTGCTTGTATTCTCGATGGCTCGATCCTCGATCCTCCTTCCCTTTCTCTAGTTGCCGCTTTTATAGTGCGTGAAGGAGCGGCGATTACTCGAGTAAAGCGGTGCCTCATTACCTCTAGAATTCAAGCATGTTAGTAGTAATTACCGGTGTATTAATTCCTCCACGTCGCTCAAACTATATACCGTAGATAATGGGGTATTACGTGCCATTATTCGTAGAATAACAAACATATGATGATGTTTGAATCCCTTAATCAATAAGACCCACTTGTCTGCAGTGTTCATTTGATTATAAGGTGGTCGTGGCTGACCTAGTCGTAGAGGAATCTACGACTATGAGGTAGTCGTAGCAAGACTTACGACTATGGGATAGTCATAGCATAACTTACGACTATGGGGGTGGTCGTAGAAGAACTTACGACCATCCATTTGGTTCTTCCTTCATAACATTAAGGGGTACACTCAGGGTTCACATGACGTCATATTTACCTATAATAAAAATTATAGATAAAAGGTAAAATGAGGATTATTATATCCTCGCCATCTAGCCCCCACTTCAAGTGAAAGCAACTTACTTGGTAAAGGGTTCTAGATGGTCTTACGATCATGAGAGGATCGAGAAAATAATCGAAGGAAAAACTCTTCGATTGTGTACTACTTTGACCAGAAATGTGCTTGGTTAAGAAAATTGCTTACGACTATCAAGTGGTCGTAAAAGCATTTCTACGATCACAAGGTGGTCGTAGTATAGTGATCGGAAGAAGGAACTTTCCGATTATCATTTCCTTTGGTTGAAAAGATCTAACCAAGGAAGTAATTTCGCTTGAGATGTAAACGCAAACCTGAATTTCTCGAACGGACACACTGGGGAATCTCAAACGACGCCCGTTAGCCTGTCTGTTGAAACGGTTCCCGAGACGGTGGCGACCCTTGGAATGTCACGCCTCCGGCTCAAGGTACGCGGTTATATATACTCACCGGAGGGTAAAACCTAAGATCTTACTTTTCCCCCAAATTGCTCCTGCTGTTCTTCAAGCTCTTGCCTTCTCCTTGCCGAAGTCGTTCTTGCCTTCTCATTGCCACTCCAATTGTGCCCTCTTTTTCGACCCAAAATTTCTGCTTCCGAGAGAGATGGCCAGAAAGTTTCGATTGGGAAGAGTCGGAGATGGATCGCGCGAAGATTCAAGCCCTAGTTGTCACGGAAGATTCCAGAGAAGACTCTTGTGAAATGGCTTCCAAAGATTTGGAGTTCATTGTCGACAAGCTTAATCTCATTGTCGAAGAAGCTCCAGCTAAAATTTCATCAAATTTGGAGTTCATTTGCTATCTCAAATAAATCCTCTTTTGTCTCAAATTGTTTATTAATCTAAATAAACTGGTTTGACTTGGGCTTGAACCGCTTTACAAAGGTGTCCAACCCAACCGCCTCCTTAGCGCGTCGAGACCTCCTCTCCACCTTGATCAGTCGTGGCCGTTGGATTAACATCCAACCGCCACGACCTCCTCCGCGATCAATACCGCCAGACCTCCCACCTCATCGTCTTGGGCTGCGGATCAAAATCCATGGCCTCGACCTCCCATGAGCTCAAACCACCTTGACCTCCATTTTGTACTCACTTGAGGTCGTGGCCGTTGGATTCAATCCTAAGGCCACGACCTCCTCTGCAAACCTTCTCTGTGAGGTCCTCCCACTTTGTTGAGGTCGTGGCCGCTTGGATCGATCCAACACCCACGACCTCCCTCAAAATCTAGCGCACCAAACCTCCCCATCGTGAGGTCGTGGCTGTTAGATATAAATCTCACTACCATGACCTCCTCGCCTCTCATCGCCACTAGATCTTGATCCGATGGCCATAACCTCTTGTCAAGGCATGCAAGCCGCTAAGACCTCCCTTTGGTTGTGCGCCTTGATTTAAATCCAAAGGCCATGACCTCCCCGCTTTTCTCTAAGTCACACGCAGCTATGTCCTCCTCGTGTCCGAGCCCTTGGATGTAAATCCAAAGGCTAGGACCTCCTAACCTTTATCCTTTAAGATCTGCGTTATGGAAATCGAGGGCTACGACCTCCCTTTCCAAATCGTGTGGTGGGACCTCCTCCCGATCCTTTAAGCGTAACGGTTCAAAAATCACATCCGAGGGCCAGACCTCCCAGGGCTTATCCAACGGTCATAAGGACCTCCCTGTTCTTCTCCTTCCTCGGTCACGCATGCGTGCATCGAGCGATGATTTAATGCAGCTCGCAATCGTGTACCTTTAACAACTCTTTCTTGACCCGCATTAAATGCAGTCGACTTTCGCCTCTCGATCGCTTAGCCTTGTCACCATGTCAACTTTACATCTTGTCCAAGCCCTAGATCGACCCATGGGCCAAGCTCACCATGAGCTTAACCCGTGGTTCACAACCTCCCGTGCCCTAGGTATAAAACCTCCCCTCTGTTTCTTTGGCTTCATTACACACCATTGTTCCTTGCTTGCACCCCTGCTTGTGAGCTCTAAACCACCGAAGCTCTCCTTGGCAGCCATTCTTTGGAGCTTGAAGCTCCTCGGTGGACAAGGGTCCTGAGTTTCTCCTCCTTTTCTCTGAGCTTTTTTGTGCCTTTCCTCCGGGAGCAAGTCCTAACTTGATTAGTTTGGGCATTTTCAGAGGTGGACAAAGTGGAGCTTGAGCTGAGCTTTGGCCGTGGAGCACCTTTCCTCCCCAAGACCGGCCCTTCCTTCTCGACCTCCTCGACTCGGGACCTCCAGTACTCCTCCCGTTAGTCCCTTAGTTCTTGGCACCCGCATGTATGTCGTCATGAGCTTTTGTTTGAGCACACGCTTGAATGTCGCACGAGCTTCATTTTGCATTTCGGATTTTGGCCGTGCTTGCCTTCGTTGTCCTCTTGGCTCGCCGGCGTTCAAGGTCGCCGCCGCCGTCGAGAGGAGGTCCATTAGTGCGCATGGTTATTGCGGACCCAACGGTACCATTGGGTGTCGCCATGAGGTCTCAGACGCCGGCGATGACCACATCTTTGAGCTCGGGTCTTTGTCGGACAAGATCGGCGGCGCTGTTGTCGTTTTTAGGACAAAGATCCACCGCGTTTAACGCGCCAATCATTTGCTCAACCTCTTAATCATTAGCATGTCTTTAATCTCGCCGTGCGTGCATTTAAGACCTCCCGCACGGACCTCTTTGTGTCTCGCGCGCATTTATTCCATGTCCGAGCGCGTGCGCGCTGAGTCTGGGACGTCCAGACCTCCTCCCAGGAGATCTTGAGCGTCCAAGACCTCCCCTTGAGTGATCGTGGCCGTCCAGACCTCCCCTGGAGGTTTGTGACGTTTGGACCTCCACTTAGGACCTCCCCGAGGTCATCTCAGCCGTTCATGACCTCCCCGGGTAGATCTTGACCGTTCATGACCTCCCTCGGACGATCTGGACCATCAAAGTCCTCCCTTGGAACATCTGGACCGCCCAGACCTCCCTGTGAGGTCTCGACGATGTAGATCTTCCTCGGGAGATCTTGATAGTTTAGATCTTCCTTTGGAAGATCTCAACCGTTGAGGACCTCCCCCACGTTGATCTGAGCCGCTTTTGTCCTCCCATGTCTTTGTGGGTTTTAGAAATTCTGTGAAGTCTTAATTATAAGTCAAATAAGGTATAACTTTAGAATTTCATATCTTTTTCGTTTTAAATCCAAATGAGGTCATTCAAATTTTGTTGGTTCCGGCTTGACCTGGGCTCCAATCAAAAAAAAATGGTTATGAGCCCGTTCAGCTCCGAACATGGGTTTGCAAATAGGTTTCAAAACTAGCTTTAAATGTACACTCAAATTGATGCTTAACTTGTAAAATACATAACTAATGCTCTGTAGATTATTTTTGAGTGAATCCAACTTTGTTGGTTTCCTCTATTAATGAACTCACTATGAAAATTAGTTTTGAGCTTGTTGTTTGTTGTCAAAAGAGTTCTCGGTGCATTATAATTTTGTTCAAGTTCTTGTTTTTGAAAAATGGTAGAAAGTGCAATATAGCTCCAAATGGGATGAACTCAATTGTGTTATTCATCTCATGAGGTGCTGGTTTTGCTGTAAAAATCTCAGCATCACCACTTTTCTAGAAAATGTTGCCTCATAATTAAATTAGTGAATAGTGCGCTTTGGTATTTTTAGGTCGAGCAGAATTATTTTGCTCATAACTTTTGCATTGAGAATCCAAATCAATTGGTTCTTGTTGCTAAATTCCCTAAAAATCACCCTCTTGCTGCTGTAGAAAATTCAGAGTGTTTGGAGTTTGTTTGCTGTGTTGTCTTTGTTGTTTTCGTCGTTCTTATCGAATCTTTTCGTCTTTTCGATTAGGTGCCGACGAGTGTATTGATTCCGTGAGCGATCCTCAGCAACAAATTGACCAGCAACAGCGAGGCAAGCAGTTTGATCATTTCCATCATTGTCCCATTACTTTAAAGCTTAATATTTTGTTTCACTTATATGTATGCATGCTACTTGGTGTTAAAATATCGCTAGCAATCCTATAGTTGCATAATCTGTAGGAATTGTTTATCCTCTACTACCCATGAGCCTAGGTTATTTGTGTGGTTTGAGCTCGTTGGATGAGCTCTTATCACTTAGTAGTTTACGTTAACATTGCTTAGCCATGCTTAGTTATCGGTAGTAATGGGCGATCATCGACTTAGTCGATGGTCTTGATCACTCAAAACTGATTATTACTCCTATATGTCCAAACTTGTGCTTTGATTAATTGTAAAATCAAAACTGAAAATAAAAGATTGATTTAGACTTGGGCATATTGGATGGATGGTGCGGTTTTTGGAATGTGGTGGTATGCCCGGTCCCTAAGGACCGAGTACTTGGGTCACTAAGCCAAGCGCTTTTGCGTGCTAACCACACGAGGGGATATGGGACCTCTCTTGACTAAGTACTTTGGAAGGTGTTAATTATGAGCCGGTCGGTGGGTATGTTTTAATAATGTGTGTGTGTGGTGTTGGGAGGAGCATTAGCGGACCGGTTAGGCTGTCTAATGTGTCCTTGTCCCGTGGGAAGCGGCTCGTAATTAGCATCGCCCATTGAAAATGTCTCAGAGGACTTAGCCGTGCCAAGCATACCAAAGGTAGTGTGCTTAAAGGAAAGGCGGTCGACGTGTGGGTACATTGGTACACCCCCGCAGGTTAAAACTATTCAATAGCCTCGCCCTAGGTTATGGACATGCTTGGTAAGGTCGTTCAAGAACTAGTCTCAACCATTTAATTAAAACTTGATGAGCTGGCATGAATGGATGTTCATGCTATTGTTGTGGTGACTTGGGTTAGTCACTTCCAGGTTGATCTTGTTGTTGTTACTATGTTATTATCTCGTTGTTATTTCAACAATTAAAAATGTTTTGTCAAATTGCCTTCAATCTATTATATTATTGCAAATGAAAACTTGCTTTACGCTAAAAATGAGTCCAAGGCCTCATCCACTTAAATAAAGCTTTCATGTAGCTATTTATAGTTCTGTTATACTACACGTCGGTCTTGCAGTACATTTTGTACTCATTTGCTTTGCTTAATAACTTTATTGCAGAGGAAGAAGGTGAGCCCCAAGGGCTTCACTCTTCTTGAGATGTGCTTCGGGTTTGACGACTAGCTTGGCGGTCCTGTTAGTTGCCTTGTGGGTAAAGGCACACTAATTGGCTTTTGTTATGGCCATCTTATGGCACTTTTGCTTCATTGTTTATTTAGTTTTGTATTTGTTATTTGGCCTGGTCGGCCTCTCTTTTGTAATAACTATCCTTTATTTATATTAACTTCGGTTTGTTGCTTGTTCTGTTCTATGTGTTTGAATGGAATTGATGCAATCTTTTGTTATGAGTTGTGTGTACTTGCATTTACGGAAGTACATATATCTCGAGGCACGGTTTATTTAGTTGATAATACTAGGGTCAATTGGATGACTAAGTATTATGAGCTTAATAAATCGGGTCTCACAGGAGGCCCACGGCTCCTGGGGGGGGAGGCGGCGGCTCGGGGGAGGAGGTGCGGCGGGCTCGGGAGAGGAGGTGCGCCGGGCTGGAGGAGGAGGCGGCGTCGACGGGCTCGGGGGAGGAGTCGTGCCGGGCTTGAGGAGGAGGTGGCGTCGAGGACGGCAGTGACGGGCTCAGGGCAGGAGGGAGCGAGGAGTTGAGAAAATTAATCATTTGAGTGGGGGGCGTGGGCAAACCCTAGAGTCCGAATATAAATAGGGATGGACATCACAGACGGTTCTAAAGTAGAACCATCTGTGATATGTGATGTATCATAGACGGTTCCAATCAACAACCGTCTGTGATATATGATGTATCACAGACGGTTTCAATCAACAACCGCTCAGGATATATTGTATCACGCACGGTTTTTACCAAGGAACCGCTCAGGATATATAATCACGCATGGTTTGATCTACAAACCGCTCGTGATATTATTTTGTATTGGTTAATCTATTTCGCTTTATTGGCTAGCCTCAGAAATGCTAGCCATGCTCTCTGAAACAAGCGTAAAACACAACAAGTACATGTATATACATCCAATTCACATTCATTTCGAAACAATCACATCCATTTCACAAGACAAATCAATTAACTCAAATGAACTAAAATTAACCATTCATCATAACGCATATATACACACAATTGCTCAATTAATCTTTAAAAATTAGCCCTTCATGATGATCGACGCAGATGTAGCTAGTTTCATCACGTTCTTCTTCCTCGACCCTTATGCCGTTTCCGAAAGGAGGCAACTCGTCAAATTGATTGTATTCTTCCTCGTCCACTACATTCTTAACTTCGACAATCCTCCTTTTTCCATGAAGAACTACATGGCGCTTCTTATTTGCCGGGTCGGTTACATAGAAGACTTGTACAACTTGGTTAGCCAGTACGAATGGTTCGTCTTTGTATCCGACACGTTCGAGGTCCACGGTAGTGACGCCATACTTGTCGACCTTCACCGTGGAGATGGACCCAATGGCACCAAATAGGGGGATCTTGAAAAGCACGTAGTCGAGCTCCCATATCTCCTCTATTTGCCCATAGTAGGAGCTCCTTAGCCCATCGGTACTGAATGCATCTATGCGGACACCGCTGTTCTGGTTAGTGCTCTTTATATCCTGAGTCTACGTATAGAATGTGTACCCATTTATGTTGTATCCTCACCATGTCACAACTGTAAATGTTGGCCCTTTTGCCAACCATGTCAGCATATCACTTGACGAGCTCCTAGCGAGTCGCTCCTTCAACCATTGGTTGAACCGTTTGTCGTGTTGTCTCGTGATCCAAACATCCGACCGCTCTGGATTCTGTTGCCGAAGCACGTCCTTGTGCTGGTCGATATACGGGGACACTTCAGTCATGTGTTGCAAAACCGTGAAATGGGCTTGAGCATACGCATCCATATCTGGAGTGATTGCTTTTCTTCTGATGGTCCCGATACCCTCGAGCCTCTCCTCATGGCAAGATCGAGGCACACCTATCGGTTCGACCTGAGCCATGTAATCGACGCAGAACTCAATGACCTCTTTAGTTGCATAACCTTCGACGTTGCTGCCCTTCGGCCGAGATCGATTCTGTACATAGGACTTGAGAATTCCCATGAACCTCTCGAACGGGTACATGCTACATAAGAACACGGGCACACACATCTTTATCTCCCTCACAATGTGAACAATGAGATGGACCATGATATCAAAAAACGATGGAGGAAAATACATCTCAAGATCACATAGAGTCGTCACCACCTCGTCCCCGCAAAGCATCTAGTCCTTCGATCGATGACCTTCGAGCAATTGTGTTAAAGAAATAACACGCCTCATGATTGTCTCTGACCTTGATCGGCAAAATACTTCTAATTGCAACAGGGAGTATTTGTGTCATCAGCACATGACAATCATGAGACTTCATGCCGATTAACTTCAAATCTTCCATTGAAACAAGTTTCTTCATGTTGGCGGAGTAACTGGACGGAACTTTCATACCATGCAAGCACCGGCACAGTTCAGTTCCCTCGGCCTTAGATAGAGTGTAACAAGCAGGGGGAAGGTACGTTCGTCCTTTATCGATCTTTGTTGGTGCTAACTCAGTTTTGATGTCCACATCAACCAAGTCAAGCCGTGCGTTGACACCATCCTTTGTTTTGTCATGAATGTTCAGTAAGAGACCAATCAAGCTATCACATGCATTCTTCTCTACGTGCATGACGTTGATACAGTGGCGAACTTCTAGGTGCTCCCAATAAGGTAAGTCCCAAAATATTGATCTCTTCCTCCACATGTTCTTCTTACGGGTCCTCGATTTACATCCCTTTCTGAGCACAACATCTAAATCCTTAACCATATCATAGACCTCTTTTCCGCTTAAATGCCTTGGAGCTGAACTGTCCTCCTTCTCTCCGTTGAATTGTTTCTTCATCCTGTGGTATGGGTGAGCCCTCCGAAGAAACCTATGATGACGCATGTACACGGTTTTGCGCGAGTGATTCAGCCACACACTCTCGGTATCATCTAAGAAGTGAGTATAGGCTTTGGCCCCTTTTGTATTCTGGCCCGATAGATTAGCAAGGGCAGGATAATCATTTATGGTGCAGAACAACAAGGAACGTAAAGTGAAGTTCTCTCGCTTGTACGCATCCCATACCGCATTCCCATCAATCCACGATTTTTAGATCTTCCATCAATGGTGCTAGGTACACATCAATATCATTCCCGTGTTGCTTGCCTTTGGATAAGTATCGACAAAGAAAATATACTTCGCTTCATACAAAACCAAGGAGGAAGGTTGTAGATACAGAGCGTCACGAGCCAAGTGCTATGTTGGTCGCTCATGTTACCGAAAGGATTCATTCCATCTGTACTCAATCCAAACCTTATATTCCTCGGTTCAAGATCAAGTCTCGCAAACCTCCTATCGATGTTTGTCCACTGGGCGGAATCAGTAGGGTGTCTTAGCTTTTCGTCATTCTTACGCTCCTCTGAGTGCCAATGCAGTAGTTTTGCATTCTTTGGGTTCGCAAAAAACCGCTTCAAACAGGGAATTACAGGATGATACCACGCCACCTTAGTAGGAGGTCATTTCTTCACCTCGATTCCCTCGTTGTCATCTGATTGATTCTTACGCTTGTATCGGGATGCGTTGCACACTAGACATATATGCATGTTTGTATACTCGTTATGGTAGAGGATACAGTCGTTCGGACATGCATGTATTCTTTCTACTTCCATTCCCAATGGACAAAGAACCTTCTTGGCTTTGTAGGTGGTTTTGGGAAACTCGTTTCCCTCCAGAAGCATGTCCGTTAAGAGACCTAACAGCCCCGTGAAACTCTTGTCGGACCAACCGTTGCTTGCCTTTAATTTCAGCAGTTCAAGCACGGATGGCAACCTTGTGTATTCCGGCTTGCAGCCCGGAAACAAAGGTTTCTCCGAGTCCTCCATCAAGCCCTAGAATTGAACATGCTCCCTCTCATCACAGTTCCCATCTGCATCGCGAAGCATCTGATCTAGATTGTCATCGTGCAGTCTATCCGAATCGGAACCACAATCGACATCATCCGGTGTCATATCGTTGACTTCTTGTATAATATGCTCTTCACTGTGACTGGTCCAATGTGTATAACCCTTTTTGAAACCCCTTCGAATCAAGTGTGCTTCGATCTGCACTCGGTTCTTAAACATCTTCAGATTCTCGCAGTCAATGCATGGACAGTACATATATTCCGCCCCCTTATTCAACATATCCTCCTCAGCAGCTCTTGTAAAAGCACATACGCCATTAATGTACTTTTCACTCACACGGTTCTTAGCGTACATCCAGTTTCGGTCCATCACACGGTTCGTATTGAAAACCCTGGAAATAAATAAAAGGGTGACTTTGAAAGCGTATTTTCTGAGGCTTAATTACGCTTTCCAAGAGAGAAAGCGTATTTTTCTCTGAACTAAAGGTGGCTTTTTTCATTTTTACATTTTTATGGATTTTATTAACTTACATGTGGGCCCTACTTGTCAGTGACTCATTTTTTATTTCATGATTTTATTTATAAAATCTATAGCGGTCCCACATGTCATAGACTCGTTAGTTTATTAACTAAATGATTAAAAACAGTAGGATTTTAAGCTCAAATTGGGCTTAGGGTGACATCGCATTGCTAATAGTCGTGGCTCGGGGCCCTAAGGACGTCTGAGGCGAACCGACGGTGATGTCCTGTGGTGGCGCCATGGGCTTCACTAGTGATTTCGGCGTAAACGCCTGAAACTACTCAAATTAAAGGATGCTTATGCTCCAGTAGCTCACCTCGATCACGAGGAAGGTGTCAATGAAGTCAGGGAAGGTCTAAGGCGGCTGGTCATCAATCGGTGAACAGAGGCGACGGCAGCAGGCTCCTCGGCGACAATAGCTAAAATGGACCACACGAGCGGGCTCAGTTAGGTGAGACGATACTCAAACCGGGCACGGAGTGTCGATGGACTCACCGGGCTTGGAGATCTCCCGCGGTAACCGTGGCGCCAGAGATGGAGAACAAGAAGACTCTGTTGGAGAGCTATGTACACTTCACCGTCTGTGATGAGTTAATTATCACGGACGGTTTTCAACAAAAACCATCTGTGAAGTATCACAGATGGTTCTGACCAAAAACCGTTTGTGATATTACCAATATCACAGACGGTTTTTGGTCAGAACCGTCTGTGATACTTCACAGACGGTTTTAAACATGAACCATCTGTGGTATGACCTCTTCACGGACGGTTTTTAGCGTGGAAAATAACACAAACGGTCGGTAAACAAAAACCTTCTGAGATTGTGTTTAATACAGATGGCTTCGATGAACCGTCTGTGATTAGGCGTCCAGTATTAACATTTTTGTAGTAGTGATTATATATAAGCAATGTCAACATATTTGTATAAAGTATAGCGATGCAAATTACATAATTTAAAACGATATAATTGAATTTCAAATGTAGGTGCAAAATGAACAAAGTGTTATCTCACCTTACTCGATGTCTTGATGTCCTTGGTCTTACTCAATTCATGTTTTTAGTTTCGTTGGGTAGGGTTTGAATTTAGAAACAAGAATTGTTGGATTTGGATTTAAAACAATAGAGAATTGGCTCTCCAAAGTTTTAAATCCAAAACAATTCTTGAAATTAAGAGAGGAGAGATAATTCTCTCACTTGTAGGTGGGATCCACCGGATTTTATTTCCTTTTTTATTTATTTCTTAATTAGAAAATCCTACTCTAGCTAACAGGTGGGACCCCTAGTGTTTAATTTCTTTTTCGAATTATTTTTCTAATTAGAAATGGCTATAGCCACTGACAGGTGGGGCCTGACACATGCGGAATCGATCCATTGAACAATGTATGGATTGAGGGCCCACGTGTTAATTGTGCTGGTCTACAAACTGGGTCTACACTGTTTATTTAAGAGGGTCTACATACTTTACTAATCATCTTGGGACCACACGCCATACTAACTTAACCCTTAATTAACCATTGCCTAACGACATTATTATGGATTAATTACTCTGCTATAGTATGCTACAATGCTTTTCCCCCAATTCCAACCAGAGTAGGGGAGGATGTGCTAGAGCACACTCTGGTTGTGCTCGACAATGGCGAGCTGAGCCTCGGGAGCATCCGGGGTTGACCAAAATGGGACCCCATGTCCTCGGCGACTCTGATGGTGTTGATGGCAAGGGAAATGGTGGCCTGTAGCAACGACGTAGCTGCGTAATGTGGCGGTGGCCTTCTAGTCCGTGGCGGAGCCGACTGGCCGGTGGTTGATCACGCTGGGCGGTGTGTGCATTAGCACGTACTGCGTGAGGGGGTTCTAGGCTTATCACCCGCACGACATCGGGGCTAAAGGTGCTATGGTGCCGTGGTGCAATGTGGTGCTAAGGTCCTCATCAATCAACGCCCGAGTAACAGCTCCACGTAGAACACGAGGTGACACGGTTACCTTTGGTAGAGTGACCGGTATGATGGAGTTGGGCTGTGGAGGAGGGTGGTGGTGTGGATCGTGGTTGACGGTGTGGAGGAAAACGACAACGTCGTTCTGAGCGGCTCTGTGGAAGAGAGTGAAGAAGGAGATTAGCATCCGATGGATGAGGACGAGGCAATAGTAGAGGACAAGGAACCAATGCCAATGCTCACCTGAAGGACTAGCATGATGTGAAGAAGCGGGGCAACGTGGTTGGCTCGGTTGATGGAGAGAAGGAAGATGGAGTGGCAACGGTGATCCTATGGAGAATGGGATGAGTGGATGTGAGCATGGGGTGGAGGGGGCCATTGTGATCCCAAAGTATTAAATCGGGGCGGCGAGGACTCACCCAGGTGGTGGAATGGGAGCGGCAGACGGAGGCGGTCGTCAGAGCCGAGCTCACGACATTGCGGGCGTTCTAGCTCATGGTACTCGAAGGGAAGAAAGGAAGCATGCGAAATGCATTGGGGGAGAAGGTGAGCACAATGTGGCACTTATATAGCAGTGGGAGCAAGGAGGGAGGCAGTCAAGGTGGCTGGAACGTGTGTGACATGCGATACGACGAAGGTAGGTAGAGCAGTGGTTGCGCGGCGTGGGAATAGCATTGCGGACAAGAATGAATGACAGGAGTTGGCGGCCAACCCACCTTTGCGGCGCTATGGTGGCATGGATGATGCAGGTTACAGCGGCGGCGAGAGCCTAGTGGCGACATGGCGCTAGGGAGCCAAGTGGCATGTCGACGTGAGAGCGAAGGAGGAAGAAGGAGTTGGTGGTGTGCGGGCATGGGCTAGCGTTGCAATGAGCAACGTGGGCTGCGGTTGGGCCAAGAAGGAAGATGAAAAAAGAAAGTAGCCGGCCTAACTGGAAAGAGGGAAAAGAAAAGAAATAGGAAGAGAAAAGAAAAGAGAAAATGGGAAGATGGGCTGGTTTCGGCCCAAATGGAAGTTGGGGTTTTGTAATTTCCCTTTTTGACTTCTCCTATTTTCAAATTCAAATTCAGATTTGAATTTATGATTTGGGGCTTTTGCAATTAAGCTTATGCATTTACTTCTACTCTGATTTAATTTTCTTGGTCTAATTGCACTTTAATAATTATTTTTGGGAAATTTCCAAAGAACAAATAAACTTCAAATGACTCAGAAACCCAAATGAGGCAAATATGTCATCAACATGCAATTTTTTTTAAAAAATCCCACATTTTCAACCTTGGGATTTTTTGCTACAATTTTGGAGTGTTACAAACTTGCTGAGTCTTGGACTCACTCTTACTTTGTTGTTGTTTTTAGGAGATCAATGAAGACGACATGCATGAGATGGAAGTTGTAGCACATATGCATCACATGTTATCATTCACACAGACATTATTAATTAGTTGCTAGCATTAATTTTAGAGACTTGGTATCTTCATCTAGATCTGATTGGTGGACATGATTATCATTAGCTTAATAACTTTGTAACTTGATATTTTTAATTATGATTTCGTTATCTGGTTTTGCTTAACAATGTTCCTAGGTGTCATCGGACGCGAGGTTCGAGCATTCTCAGGCGTGTGGTTGTAAGCATTCTTGGGCGCATGGTTCCAAGTTGTGAATGTTAATCCATTATGTATTTATATTGTTATGCTCATTGAAAGGTGACCCGTTGTGGCGTTTTATTGCATACATTGCTTGCTAGAATTATTAGTAATTATAGTTTAAATTGTTAGTGAGAATAATCTAGGTGACATTCTAGGCTCAGTGTTAGGCTGTGGTGTTACAACAATACATTACAAACAACAAATGCTAATGCAACTCCTCCGGTTGATCGTTGAGAGCATGCATCAAGGGTACCATACTCTGGACACTTTCAAGTACAGGTTTCTTTTGGAGAGTGTCCAAGAGGAGGAGGGGATCAACCGTGCTTTTACCTTATCGACCACTTCATTTGCTATGAAACGTTTGCGTACAATTTCTGGTACGACAAGAGGCATTGTTTTAAGTCATGATTTACAAAGTGCACATGACAATTTTGAAGTTGTAGTTGCTGATATGAGTGAGTTTGTCGTACTCTTGGGGGGATGCGTGCGCATGTGTTCTAGGCCCTATGACACATATCTTTACACTAACAATTTCATGTTCGGTCGTCTTGTTGAAAAGCAGCAGATCATCAACATTCGTTCCTTCCAAATCTGCCAGGCTGGAATGAGAAAGTTTTCATTGTAGAAAGTAGAATTGAAGTTAAATCTGGTTCTCTTAACCTTCATCTAAACAGCTGCCGTATCGTTTGTCAAGACCCGGATTAACACATTTAAAACCCCATGTGCATTCTGAACTAGTCCCATGATCAGTTGCTAGCTCACATAGTACACATTGATGAAATACCATCTATTCAACGATTTAACTAAGACCTTATGGTCAATGTTTACTTAACTTGTCACGCAGACCTTAAGAAACAAATAAAACTCTAGCAGCAGAAAAAGATAGCTTGTGGGGGCCATTTGATATGCCTATAGGCAATCGAGTGGGGAGCGCATCCTAATTCGCAAAGTCTTGAAAGAAATCATGAAACTCTTGAGTAGCTTGACTTTCTTCAACTAAGCAGTAAAGTTTAAAGCTGTGAGTATATAAAGTACCCAGTAAGTCCTAGGGAACATTATGCAATTAATATTCATGCAAGACTTGATCAAAAGAATGGCCATATGGTTCTTTTGCAGAAAGCAAGTAGTGACAGTACAATAAGTTGATTGTAAAGAGTAATTGAAAAGATAATAAATAAATAGTGTAAACATTTCTTTGAAACATCCAGTGAACCTCCTATTCACTTTCCAACCAATCCACCAAGTGAACATCCCATTCACCTTCCAACCATTTTTATAAAAACTCTATACCTTATGTGAAATTCCCAACCATTGTCCATAACTGGGGACACGACTGTTTAAACAATTTTACACCATGGAGATTGTACAGCTTGACCTGCAAGAGATAAATCAACTTATAATATTTGTTCACACACTTCCATAGGTGCGCAACTAAGTGATTATCACAAGACCTCTACAAAGCTCCTTCTCAACCCAGTTTTGTCCACTAAGGTTTCAACACTGAATGTCATCCCCCCTCTTGCGCCATGTGAGTATACATCCATCTCGAAACTCACACCACCACAACAGAACTAAAGTTGAGACATTGCTAATTAATTAGTCATGTCGATCCCATACTGGACATGTGATTGTATGATATGACACAATTCAATAGAGCACAAGATTAAGTCGTCAACATGTACTTAGGCGAGACTACCTCATCCCAATGTACAAAAAACGCCCTCTTTACTGCACGATAGGTCGTCTAAGTGTAAAACCATTTTGTTTCACCAAACCAATGACAATCCCTGCCACAGCACACAGTTTTATAACAGCGACATGACACCACAACGTGTACAACTATAGCATCCCATCACTAGTTGCACAACAGTGACATCATACCATAATTTCATATCTCATTAAGTCAAATTGACATTATTGATGATGTGACATGAGCCCATGTTGGTGATACAAATATGTCCGACTATTAATGACCATCCTATGGTGACTGAGGATTCATGGTATTCAAATAATGAACGGTGACTTAATGAAAATAAGTAATTAACTATTCCCAAAAGCAGTTGATATAAAAGTAGCATGCAATTTGATATAAAATAATATACTTTTGAAAACATATATTCAATATGATCAAAGGATTACGACTTACATTGGCCTTGTTCAGTTACCACACTGTGGTGTTCAAATCTTGCTCCTGCTCCTGCTCCTTGACAAACGTCATCTAAACTAGAGAGACAACGAACGAAATACAAATAAATCCAAAATAAAAAAACAAAACAACAAAACAAACTCTAAAAGAAAGAGCTAGATTTTCGATGAATATAGGAACTTGAATGGACTGAATCGGAGTTTGGATGAAAGAGAACGGGCTCTTGGAAGATTTATATCTAAGAAAAAGATAGAGAAAACACTATTTTGAGATTTTGAAATTTTCTTTCCAAAATAAATTCCGGATTACTACGTCAGCATGACATCAACAAGAGAAAAAGGATTTTGGCTGAAATTAAATTTCTAAAGGAAAAGAAATTCAATCACTAACACATGGGCCCATGGTCTATAGGCCAAGTCAGGGGAGTAGGGTTATGGCACACAGTACACCGGGTTCATGAAATAGGGACTAATAGGTGGGTTCCACGTGTCAGCGACATGGTCCAAGGTGAACCAAGTTCACGGGCTAGGGCTCAGGATTGTGCCACGCAAGCGATGACGCAAGAGACACGTGGGTGGCTAGGGCTAACATGGCACTGAGGTAGTGGCTGATGCGGCTGCTGACTAGGACAGAGAAGCTAAAGGGGCATACCACGTTGGCTCGACGACGAGGGTGGCCTAGGACCAAGTGTCAACAGCGAACGGCGGCATGGTGGTGATAGCGGAGTAGAGGGATGGGTAGAGGAGATGTTAGCGAACTCACCAGGACCTACGCCGGGGTGAGAGGACAATGAAGGCGACCGGTGATGGCGGTGCTATGATATTCAGCGATAACGGGGTTCCGACGGCGCTCCGACGAAATGAAGGGGAGGATGATGTAGATCCCAGCGATGCAACCCCAACATCGGTGAAGATGAAGCTCATGGTCCATTGGCAGCGGTGGAAATCGATGACAATGACAACAGCTTGAAGCTTCATTCTCGATGACTCGGCAATGACATTGAGGGCGACGGCTAGGGCTTCGGGTGCAGCGCAACGAGAAGATGCAGAGACCGAGGGGGCGATGAGGTTTTAAAGGCAGTGACGACGAATTCAACTTGGACGCAGCGACGGAGCCGTGTCGGAGATGTAGACAGCAATGGGTAGAATGTGTCTAACAGGCTAGGCCCCTTGGTAGCGATAGTAGGCGGTGGCGGACGCGGGCGTGATGCGTGGCAGTGCAGGCGAGTCAAGTTGCGTGTGGGCGAGCAAGGCGGGTTGGGCCAAAAACAGGCTAGTGGGCATTGAACAGAGAATAGGCCGAAAGAGAGAAATCGGCCCAAGAGAATTTCTGGAAATTCAAGGTATTTCTGAATTTCAGAAAAGGGATTTAATAAAATCGAGCTCAAAGAAATAGAAAATAAACTCCAAAAAATCAAAGAAAATTGCAAAAAATACTTTAGAGCTCAAGGAACGAAAATAAAATAGTTTTGAATTTAATTGACATTTAGATTATTCGCATTAAATATTTTTAATTTAATGCAAATTAAGCTTTAAATTAACCAAGAAAATTGAAATGGTTATTTTTATTTTTAAAGGCTTCAAAAGAACTCCAAATTTGGGATGTTACATCATCGCAATTGATACCAATAATAGCTCAGCATGCTTTACTAAAATGATAATAAAAAATAAATGATTCAAAGTTTCCTGTTCTCTATCTTCACATGATACAGAGTATTGATTACCCTTAATATGAAAATATCTTTCGTTCACTAGCTCCAATCAAAATATATTTTCTCAATGCATTTATGTTATATATTCCCAAAATGTGGATTTTGGGATGTTATAATGACAGCGATGGTGTAGTAGAGGGATGGGTAGAGGAGATGCCAGCAAACTCACTGGGACCTACGTCGGGGTGAGAGGACAACGGAGACGACCGGCGGCAGTGGCGCTATGATATTCAGCGGCAACGGGGTTTCGGTGGTGCTCCGATGAAATGAAGGGGAGGACGATGTAGATCCAAGTGATGCGATCCCGACGGTGGCAAAGATGAAGCTCAATGTCCATTAGCGGCGACAGAAATCGATGACGACAATGATTGCTTGAAGCTTCGCTCTCGGTGATGACTTTGAGGGCGACGGCTAGGGCTTTGGGTGCGGCACAACGAGAGGATGCAGAGACCGAGGGGGCAGCGAGGTTTTAAAGGTGGCGACGATGAATTCGACTCAGACGTGGCGATGAAGTCGTGTCGGAGACAGAGATGGGAATGGGCGTAATGTGGCTGATAGGCTAGGCCCACCCGACAGGGACAGTGGGGCGACGGAGGATGCAGGCGCGATGCGTGGCAACGCGGGTGAGGTAAGATGCGTGTGCACGAGTGAGGCGGGCTGGGCTGAAAATGGGCTGGCGGGTGCAAAAAAGGGAATGGGCCGGAAGAAAGAAATCGACTCGAGAGGATTTCTGAAAATTCAAGGCATTTCTGAATTTCAGAAAAAGGATTAAATAAAACCGAGCTCAAAGAAATAGCAAATAAACTCCAAAAATCCAAGAAAATTCTAGAAAATAATTTGGAGCTCAAGGAACCGAAATAAAAAAGTTTGAATTTAATTGATGTTTAGATTATTCACATTAAATGGTTTTAATTTAATTATAATTAAGTTTTAAATTAACCAAGAAAGTTCAAATGGTTTTTTTTATTTTTAAAGGCTACAAAAGAACTCCTAATTTGGGATGTTACATCATCCCAATTGATACCAATGATAGCTCAGCATGCTTGACTGAAATGACAATAAAATAAATAAATGATTCAAAGTTTCCTCTTCTCTATCTTGACATGATACACAGTATTGGTTACCCATAATATGAAAAATATCTTTTGTTCAACTAAAGACTCAGTCTATCCATAAGAAGTAACCATGCAAAGACATTAAGCTTCAAGGTAAATTTGCTTTTCCAAACCCATTTGAGTGATCTCCATAGATTAAGTGCATTAAAGCAAAACTTTTCCTAATACATTGTTTGTTCATATAGTGAATATAGTGAACGTGGTAATTGGTGAATATATCACATTAGGTCTAGTTTTCATACTTATGTGTCATTAGTATATAGTAGGGTAACTGTTCATATGGCCACTCATTTGTTTGGGAGCTGCTATCCCACGATATATCATTGTAATGCATTTCCAAAGGTATAGCAGTCTCATGAAGTTTCAGATGCTTAAAAGTACTAGATTTTAAGTATGAAGTTTCGACTAGGTTTCAATGCGTTTTAGGTTTCTAGAAGTCTCCGGATGATTCTAGGAAAGTTTCAAGCCCAAGTTTCAACAAGTTTCATATTTTGGAACTCAAGTGCAATAAGTTTCAGACAAAAAGTTTTAAGAAGTTCTAGCAAGTTTCAACATGTTTCAAGAAGTTTCAACAAGTTTCATAAAAAATCGTACAAGAGCAAAAAAAAATCCTGACGTGAAGTTTCATGTTTTGTCAAAGTTTCAACGAGTTTCATGTTTATTCAAAAGTTTCATATTGATGTTTCAACCAAGCTTCAAAAGGTTTCAATCTTTTGTGTTTCATGAAGTTTCAATATTGGCATCGTGTCTCGTCAAGTTTCAACTAGTTTTATTAATTTATTTTGGGGACAAGTTTCATCTAGTATCATTGTTTCTCCATATTTTGTAGAGCAAGTTTCATCAAGTTCCATGAAGTTCCATCCCAAGTCTTATGAAGTTTCATTAAGTTTCATTCCAAGTTTCATCGTGTTTCATCAACATTCATATAGTTTCATGAAGTTACAACTAATTTTTGATGTGTTTCATAAAGTTTCAATAAGTTTGGGACAAAAGGTTTCATGAAGTTCCATCCCAAGTCTTATGAAGTTTCATGAAGTTTCATCCTAAGTTTCATCGTGTTTCATCAAGTTTCATTAAGTCTCATCAAGTTTCAATTAGTTTCATTCAGTTATTTTGGGGACATGTTTCATTAAGTTTAATCCAGTATTATTGTTTATCCATATTTTGTAGAGCAAATTTCACCCTGTTTCATTCAGTTTCATTAAGTTCCATGAAGTTCCATCCCAAGTCTCATGAAGTTTCATTAATTTGCATCCCAAGTTTCATTGTGTTTCATCAAGTTTCATGTAGTTTCATGAAGTTTCAACTAATTTTTGATGTGTTTCATGAAGTTTCAAACAAAAAGTTTCAAGAAGTTTCTGCAAGTTTCAACACGTTTCAACAATTTTCATCAAAAATCAAACAAGAGCAAAAAAGATTCATCATGTTTCATTAAGTTTCTAGAAACCAAAAGTTTCAAAAAGTGTCAACGAGCCCACCTTGGCTACAACAGCGTGGCGACTTCCATGCGCGACGGTAGTGGTCCACGACGTGGTGCTTCGCGGTGCTCCATGGCGGAACGCACTAGGGCAGCGGAGCGCTTAGGGGAGCGTCGCTACAGGCTGCATCTCCCCCAGGCTGGAGGCGGAATAGGAGTAGCGTGGGGAGACCCTGACGCGGGTGGAGGCGGACGAAGGAGGGGTCAGGCACGGGAGCAGCACGACAAGAGTGAGCTGCGTCTCCCCCAGGGCGTTGTTGTTGTTCTGCAGCCGGAACACTTGCTTGCCCACAGCCTGCCCCCCGTATCTACGTCGTGCCCCTCTCCTGCCGCCTCCTATGGAGGGGATCAAGAGATCGAGAGAGAATGAAATAGAGAGAGAGATCGGGTTAGGGAATGGTATTTCGTACGGGAAGAATGAGCAGAGATCGAGTGATATCGAGAGAGATAGCTATCCTCGCCGTTGGATGTCTGGATCGGATGGTACAAATATCTACTGTTGGAAAGGCAAGGAACCGTATAGCGTTCCGTAGTTTTTCTCTTTTTTTTTATGGAACCGCAGGGGACTCGTTGATTGACTCTCCAATCATGTTTATGCCCTTTTATCTGGTCTACATGACACCAAACACCATTTGATGTAAGTATCAACAGCAATGTACTATTTTATTGTGACTTATGACGTATATATGTGTCTTAATGACGTTATTATAACAGCAGTGGAAAATATCTAGGTTTTTTTGGCTCCTACTCTAGCTTGTCTTAGTACAGCTCCAAAACTAAAGATAGCCAAAAATCAAGAGCCCAGAAAGTGTTTGGATGGTTCGAAGACTTCAATATTATTTGTACATATTATTTAACTTATTTCTCAATTCACATCACAATCAAACATATGGAATATAGAGGAACATTTTGAAATGAAGATTTCACAATATAATAGAGTATAGACAGTTTTCCTCCATGTAACATATTATTGTAGTTTAAGGCTAGAACAGGATAACATAAAAGTATTTGAAAGTTGCCTGAGTGCTAATAAAACTTCGTAAAATGTTTGTATACTTGTATGCTACCAGATTTAAAGAAATAAACATTTCTTTTCTCTAAAAATGATCCGATCAATTGCATTAAAGAAATATCGAATCAAGTATTCATGTTACCGTGATCGACAAGGAGACCATTTGTGAATTTGCAAAGCTTTGACATATGTCTGAACCAAAAAGGACTAAATTCCACCCGCGCTCCCTCGCCATGCTTATGTATGACTGCCATGACCTCGTTCCCTTCAACTGCACTAACTCCCAATGTATGCCCTGTGGTGCTGGGTGGCAACGAAGCTCAATTTCAGATCGTGCAGAGCATGATTCAACTTGAAAGTGTAATACAACTACCGCATCACAATGCCCTATGTACGCTGCTCTGGTCTTGTTAGGCTGACGGTCACAAATTGAAAATAACACAAATCAACCCCCTCCTCGAGAATAGTCCCTTGACCGTAGTAAATTTTGAAATTAATTGCGTCTAACATATTCAACGTACTGCACGATAAACAAGGTTTATACGATTAACCACATATCTAAAACTAAACTACACACCTAAAAGGATGGAGTACAAAATACAATACTACATAACCATACATCCAAAACTATCTATTCCATTTAGTTACAAAAACAATTACCTGCAGGGTGGACGACCAGACTGACAACGGTTTGCTAGCTCTTCTTCTCCCCTCTACTCATGTCTGCTCCTTTTCCTTCCCTCCCCTCTTTCTCTTTTTTTGTAATAAAAGTGAATTTCGGTCGAATTTTGTGGGCTTATTATAGGGGAGATTGTGTCGCCATTCCAAATGGCACCAGGGACCTACGGGGTCTCTGTCACCAATTGGAATGACGACTTGTCTAAAAATTTAGGCAAATCGGCGTTCTAAATAGCGACATAGACATTTGACACTGTTCGGTGCACGACAGAGCTCCTGTCGTCAATCCAAATGGTGACAAAAACCTATTTTTGTAATTTTATTAAACAAACAATTATTTCTGTAATTCTACTAAAATGTATTATTTTGAAAAATCATTAAAAAAATATCGAATCAACTATTCATGTTGCCGTGATCGACAGGGAGACCATGGGTCGTGTAAGAAGTCTTGACTGGCGGACAATGGCGACCATCAACATCACTCGGCAACTCTTTTGATATCAGCTGTATACTTGTTTGTTCTGTTCATTTAGACATTGCCAGAAAATATACGGCGCTGTCCCATTTTGTCGGTGTCCTCGTCTCCTTGATGAACGCCTCCAAGTCGTCTCAGCTTTGCCTCAGTTTTCCAAAGCATTTAATTACCCTTTTTTTTTATTACACTTGTTCTTTATACTACTAATAGGTACCAATACTACAGAATTTGAGACAAAACTAAGGAATCCAACTTGTGCACAGCTCTTAGAGATCGGAACCATCAGCCAGGCCCAAAAATTTGAGATGGAGACTGCTATATCAGCGATTACTTCTGAGCTGATCAGCCGATTCATCTCCTTTCTGATCAAGAAGTACAAAAACCAGGCATGTTTAGAAGACAAGTTGCAAAGGCTGCAGCATCTCTTGCTGAGAGTTCATACAGTTGTTCAAGAGGCAGATGGGCGATACGTCACCAACTCAAGAATGCTAATACAACTCGGGATATTTGTCCAAGGCATGTACCGAGGGTATTGTGTGCTGGACACTGTCAAGTACAAACCCCTTGTGGAAAGCATCCAAGAGGAGGTTGGTAGCTCATCTTCCATTTCTTTTTCCAATCCAATGAAACGTATTCGTACGATTGCTGGTACTGATAAGAACATAGTTGAGCTACACAGTGTATTGGAGAATTTAGAAACAATTGCTGCTAATATGTCGGAGTTTATTATACTTTTGGGGGGATGCGAACGCATGTTCCGGAGACCATACGACACATATCTTTACATTGACAATTGCATGTTTGGCCGTTATGTTGAAAAGCAGCAGATGATCAATATGTTACTGCAAAACTCAAGTCATCTTAGTGCTGCGATGGTGCTTCCAATCATCGGTGGTTGTAGAGTTGGAAAGAAAACTCTAGTCGCACATGTATGTAACGATGACAAAGTCCGCTCCACTTCTCCTCGATTTTGAATATCGAGGAGACAGCATTTGTAGATTGGATCATAAAAGTTTAATCACGAGCGGGTTTTAGTTGTTGTTGAATTTTGTTCAGATGTGGATGATGAGGATTGGTTAAAGTTTTATTCTTCTGTGAAGCTCATGGGTGAAGCGAGCAAGGTGATAATCATAAGTAGGCTTGAGAAGATTCTAAGGTTTGGAACTGTAAAACCAATTCGTCTAAATAGTATGTCACATGAGGAATATAGCTACCTCTTCAAGATGCTTGCATTTGGAAGTGCAAACCCTGAAGACTATCCACAGTTGGCTATAATAGCAAATGAGTTAGCAAGAGTATTGGGTGGTTCATTCATTACAGCGAATGTGGCTGCCGACAAGATGAGGAAGAAGCTCAATACACAGTTCTGGCTCCACATATTGCAACGTTTCCAAGGGATGGTAGAAAATAATGTGACAAAGTTTGGCAAACATCCAAAAGATATTCTCGATCAAGAGCAAGCAATAGACATCACCAAATTTGCTTCGACCTCCAACACTGTTTCACTCCGTCTCATGCCTCCGCAAATCGAAAAGGATGGTGTTCCTCGGAGAAAACTGCCTAGACTGATGTTTGGAGACCTGATAGCAGGTTGCGCCATGGTACCAAAGGAGGATTTCGAGTTAGTGGCGTGGGAAGCACGGATACCCCCATATACCAAGCTTGTTCATTTCGTTGCAACTAGTGTTGAAGAGAAGCGCAAAGACACCACCATACTAGGGAAACGCCAAGGATTTCAGAACTAATAGCACGCTCTGATATTTGTAATCCTAATTTATCTACCTAGCTAGTGTTCTGTCATTGTACCCCTAAAATAAGAATCTTTTTTAGGCAATTCTGTGTGTTACATATACTTTGTTTAATCGGAAAATAGCATATGTTTTGTTTGAGTTAGAATTCATTTCTATGAGATTTTCTGTATATGTAAAGGGATGGCATGTTTGTTTTGTAAAAAAAAAAAATCTTTTCTAATAACAAATAGTAGCTTTTCATGGTTATCAGAAATTTATAGAGTAGAGATCACTTCCAACGAAGCGTCATGTGCTACCCCATATCACTAATTAACTAATGGTACTGATAATACTATATGGCTGGCATATCCATTATGCTTGACGATCACTAAATGAAATTTGTTGTGTCTTAGTATTTGTCAGCCTAAATAGGATAAGAACTGAGTAAAAAAAAAGTAGCATTGCCGCTTGCTCCATGTCCTGCTGTATTAATTTGTCTGCATAAATACGTTGAGAGTAAAGAAAGGATAAGATCTTAGCTACCAGTGATTCTTCAGACAACAACAACGGGACTAATTCCAACGAATCCATCCTACGGGTGCCCCATAGACAACAATGCATTGCTACTGATGTAATGCATAGTCAAATTTCAATGTCTAAAAAAGAAAGTTAAACTTCGATATATATGGATGGCATAGTCAAATTCCAGTGAGCATTGCTACTGATGTAATGCATAGTCAAATTTCAAGTCCACACAGTTGATCTGAACTTTACAATTTCCCACTTTCAACTTGCATAATATATCACAGCTCTCTGATCTTAACTACCTTGTTGATTGCATTGACTGAATTGAAAGATTAAAACATAAAACCAATGCAAAGTGTATCTTACAAGAGCAAGAAAATGGTGCTAGGGGAGGAGACAGAGACTCACTGGGGGAGGTGGCGTCAGACGAGGATGGGTCGGTGTCAGGGTCATCGGGACGAGGCGGCGGGCTAGGGGAGGCGGTGTCGTCGTCCGGGGGGAGGCGACGGCGTTGGGGGAGGGGAGGGGAGGGGGGTGGATTTGAGGCGGCAGCATGGGGGAAACCAAATGGAAACAGAATCGGGGGGAGAGGAGGATGGAACAGAAGAAAAAACAAAAGGATTTGCATTTATATACAATGGCATTTTGTGAGTAATTTCAGCGAACTTCAGTGGCAAACGGTTATTCCATTACACAAAACCCAAAAATGGCACCTCTCCCATAGCTCATGACTTTTAGGCTTAAAATGGCTTAAGCTTTTTATGAGCTAGATAAAAAAGTCACCCCTTTGTTCAGGCTTAAGCTTTTTTGCTTTTAAGCCAAAGAAAAAGCCTAAATAAACAGGGCCTTACTCAGGTGTTTAGGTCGTAATCTTTCATCGTGGGAAGCGTGTGGTCAAAATTATGTAAGATTTATCAATATTGTCCTTTTAAAAATTCAGATAGATCACATCACTACTACAGAAAAGGCCTTCACAGACGGTTCAAAAACGTCATCACAGACGGTTTCTTAAGCTGTCTGAGTTTATGGGTCGATGATGCATGAGGTCATCACGCATTTATTTTCAAACCGCTCATAATGTATACTATCACAGACGGTTTCACCACAAACCGCCTGTGATGTCTGATATATCACGATAGCTTTGTGGTTGAAACCGTCTGTGATGACTTTTCTATAAAGCCACCAGCGATGGCTTGCTTGTGCCTTTAAAACGACATATATATATATATATATATATATATATATTTATATTGTTCTAGTCCCTCGGCCACTTTCAAGGGTGTCCATTGCGCACCATGAGGAAGACGACAACCACGAACAACGCCATTACGCATCTGCATTGGGAAGTGGCATCATGTATTAGCAACCAAGTAATTGGTGTCCCGACGCTTCCAGTCAGATACTGCGGCGTTAAACTTGCAGGGCTCAATGAAGTTACCCGTGGTTGCCGTTTCTTCTTCCTCATGCTACGTGGACGACTTTCCTAAAGTGGTCAAGAACTAAGAACAATACATATATATATATATATATATATAATGCCGTTTTAAAGGCACAAGCAACCACCGCTGGAGACTTTATAGAGAAGAGATTAGAATGGAATAGTAGGACGTACCTAGAACGCAAGGTAGGAGAACTTGACCAAAGATGAACACAAGCATACGCATAAATGTGAAATGAATGGCGAGAAGCAACAGATGACATCTTGACAAAATGACAAATCAACAAATAAGTCATAACATACATATCACACATTTTATACATCTATTTTTGCAAATCATCAATCATACATATCAACAGCCCATGGTTCACCAAGCAAGTTTTCACTATCAATAGCAGACAACACTTGACACTTTTGAATAAGTCATAACTCATAACAATATAACATATCAACAAATTTCATACATATCAACAACCCAATAAGTCATAACATATCAAGCCCCATCCGAACCCACAGCATGAACTAAGCAAGATGCATAGAATGCACATATACCAATAGCCCTCAGTTTACATCACAGAGCAATGGGACTATTAATATAACTAATTATCAATTCAATTTCAGCATAAGACTATTAACATCATTGAGCAGTTCAACAGCAAGACAGTAAGACCAAGGGTGTCCAAACCCACCACACCAGTAGTAGCCTCGGCATCATCGCAGAGCACTAGCCATTTTCATCACAGAGCAAGGGGTAGAGACAGAGAGGAGTAAGGTAGGGTGATACCTCAAGACAATAAGAACCACAATGGTGACCCCACCACCAAAGACAACCCACATCCATCTCCTTCACCTTACATAAATCACACAAACATCAGGACACAACTTAAGGCTCAAGCATAAAAATCAAACTCAACAAAAGACATTAAGCTAACAGATCTAGAGGAGAATAGAGGGAGGATTGGGAAAGCAAAGCACGGCCAGGGCCCGAGTGCAGGAGGCCGAGCAGGAGAACCAAGCCATGGCGGCGCAGACGGCATGCGGGACCAAGCCCAGTGGCGTCACCGTAGTTGTGGCACGACCCTTAAATTGCACAAGACACTACTATACGAGTGTCTTGTGCAGTTCAGAGTGGTGTCACAACTGGCGGCGACGGGGTTGGGCCGCGGCGTCGAGGTAGAGTAAATGCGCTGGGGGCGTGACGAGAGTTAGGGCAGGGGCAAACCCTAGCGGCGCTGGGGAGTGACGAGAGTTAGGGCGGGCGCAAACCCTAGCAGCGCTGGGGAGTGACGAGAGTTAGGGCAGGCGCAAACCCTAGCGGCGCTGGGGAGTGACGAGAGTTAGGGCGAGCGCAAACCCTAGCGGGCCGGGATCCTACTAATAAAGAGACTTATCACAGACGGTTCTATGATGGAACCGTCAGTGATAATTATGACAGACGGTTCTATGATGGAACCGTCAGTGATAATTATCACAGACGGTTGTGATATGTCCCATATCACAGACGGTTTCATAATAGAACCGTCCGTGATATGTCCCATATCACGGACGGTTCCATTATGGAACCGTCCGTGAAATGAGTTTTTCTCAAGTATATATATTTATCGTATATGAACTTACATGACATGAAGAAATTACATGTTAATTAATTTTTTCCACTAAACTGCCTCTCGATATATATCACAGATCGGATATATATATAATTAATTATTTTTTCCACTAAACCATCTTTGATATATATATATATATATATATATATATATATATATATATATATATATATATATATATATATAGTAATAATTCAACATATAATTAATATAGTAACTTCACGCTCAAACTTTTTTTTCATTTTCGAATTTTCATATGGCCAAACAAATAGGCGTACCGCTTACAAAAAGATTAAAAAAAAGTAGAAACCTATATATAAACAAAGTTTTTCTAGTGGCGGAGGTGGGCTGCTACCTCCATCTTCAATACTTCATAGGCGACGGCGTCGGCATCGGACGGTTCCTGATCATCAGCGAATGAAACCTGAAATGCGTCCACCCACTGACACCCTCGTTCGAGTGTCTCTCAAAGACCCTCGAACTATTGAACCAAGAAGAAAGAATTGAGCCCATAGGCTCTCTTCCTTTGCTTGAGGGGTCTCGGCCTGGTCGACTCGATTGCCTGCCGCCTTGATTACGCAGTCCAAGTGACGGCAAGCTTCCTGGAGACGTGCAACGTCGTTTTGGAGGACCACGTCAATGACGCAGTAAACTCGCCGAAAGTGGGAGATCACCCGGAAGACACGGCGGAGGAGGATGTCAAGACGGTGGAAGGTGGCCGTCACCTGCTCCGGCAAATTCTCAGCCGGCAGAGGAGTGAGGACACTATTGATTAAATAGTGTTCTTCCGCAGCACGGTTCAACGTACACGAGAGAGGTGCTCGTACAGTGCGGCCAGGAAGGCCATTAATGCCGGCGACAAGGAAGAGGCAGCCATTTCTATTTTTTTATAAGTATGTGGGGATGATCATCTTCGATGGCGGATGATCCTTTTTATAAAACAAGGAATAAATTCGGAGCATGAGACGAAGAGACGCATCGGGGAGCCGAAGCAGATCGATGCAACGAAGAGACGCATCGGGGAGGCGAAGCGGATGGCGACGAAGAGACGCGTGCATCGGCGACGAAGAAACTAACCGTGGAGCTGTAGTGATATTATCACAGATGGTTATAACAAAAAACCGTCTGTGATATGTGGTAATATCACAGACGGTTATTGTTAAGAATCGTCTGTGATGTTTACATACGGTTCTTTGTTGAAAACCGTCTGTGATATGTAGTATTATCACAGACGGTTCTTGTTACGTTTGTGATACTTCACAGACGGTTTTAGCTATGAACCGTCTGTGATATTACCTCTTCACGATGGTTTTAGCGCAGTTAAGAATACGCATTTGTCTCTAAACCAAAACCGTCTGTAATTGCATATAATACAGACGGTTTTGGTCAACCGTCTGTGATGAGGCGTCCAGTATTAGCCTTTTTGTAGTAGTGCATGACCATGATAAACATAATTCATCGTGATAACAAGAGACAATAATCAAAGTTGCATCTTGAAGACCATATAAAAGATGAAAAACTCAAGATTGTTGAACAAATCTTCTAGTTTTCTCCGACCTAAAGCACTCCTTTTCCCATCGTACGAAGAAACTACATGAAATAAATGCAAATAATTCGACCAAGGCAGCAGCTGCTGCTATCGCCTATAGAAATCATACTAATGAGAGACTTGTTTCACTCACTGTGGTCAGAAATTCTTGTCATTGTAAGAAACTTCAAGACCAACATGTATATCTCTGTCATCGTAATATTTAGGTTGATCATATGAAAATAGCAGATTTGTCAAAAAAAAAAACTTTCATAATCTGACTATTCTATAGCATTTACAAATATATTAAGATAGATAATAATAGTCACAGTTATATCTCAGTGACCGTCAGATGTCAAAAATGTCGACAATGCTTTTTTTTCGAGGAATCAACGTCGAGTAGTTCATTCATTTCAAGATAGCATGGACTCGTGGTCTTCCTCTAAGTATGCTGGTGTGCATGCAAGCATCAAGCAAGGCGCCAGGGAGGGCTGCAAAACTCCCGAGAGTAATTGACGAGGAAAAGGGCCGATAAATTAATTCTGACAGTACAGCCCAAGATTCTTGTGGAGGGCAATCACCCGGGGTACCACGTATTAATTGTTGTTACTAATTTGTCTTCGTAAATTAGTTGGGAGTAAACCACTGATTCTCCGGACAACAATGATAGTAATCCGAAACAACCATGACGGAGCTAGAAATTTTTTATTAGGGAGGGGGCCATATGATGATAACTAAATATCAAAGAATGCCAAATATAAATATTTTATTATTCTATATCAGAAAACTAAAAGTTATATAGAGAACTTCAACAACCAGGCGAGGCTAGAGCTCCAACTAGTACCGTCTCTGTCCCTAGAAACAACAAGTGTGCCAGTACTGTTAGTGTGTTATTGTTGAAGTAGTGTCCTTGGTGCACCAAAACTTGTCACCATACACTACCAGAATCGTGTAATTTCCCGAGTGCTTATAAATTTTCCGAGTGTTTTGAATAATACACTCGGGAACTTCCCGAGTGCTTTAGAAACACTCGGGGCGCGAAGAAAACACTTGGGAAATTAAAATTTCCCGAGTGTCCGATCGGACACTCGGGAAACAAAATTATTTTCCGAGTGACCGACACTCAGGAGCTAAAACTATGGGGCCGAGCCATATTTCCCCACACCGCGCGCCGTTTTTTTCCCCGCGACCCCGTTCTCCCCAAACCCCACCCCAGGCTGTTTTCTCCCCACGACCGCGCCGCTTCCTCCCAAATCCTCCGCCGCCTCCACCGCCTCCGCCACCACCGTCACCACCTCGTCCTTGCCGCCGCATCCGCCGCCTCCCGTGTCTCCACCCCCACTCCGCGACCGGCGGCGCCTCCTCTCGTCTCCTCCCTCCTCCGCGACCCCATGACCGGCGCCGCTCCTCCTGTCCTCCGCCTCCTCCGCCGCCTCGACTCCGCCTCGCCCGCTCCTCGGCTCCCTCCTCCGCGGCCCCTCGACTCCACCTCCCGGGCTCCCTCCTCCTTGGCCGCCCGACTCTCCGCCTCCCCTGTCTCCGCCTCCCCGGCTCCGCCTCCTCCACGGGATTCGTGTAGGTAAGTTTTTAGTTGTCTTAAGACACATGCATTTGTTGCTTTTCTTTACGGGTAAGAATCTCAAAGGCTTATACTAGCTTCTTCTACTGTTTCCATTCATCGAAAGAGAAGCAAGTTGTCCTAGCTAATTGTTATGTCATCGATCTGGTCATATGTAAACACAAACCTTACCTAAACTGTAGTAATTACCAAATAAGAGCATGCATGCGAGTTACATGCTAAAGGTAAAAAAGATACAGATGAAGTCTACATGCATATGGAGAACCTAAGTTGAACTGTATATATCATATATAATAGTAGTACGTGTGTGTATATGTGCATATGAACCAAACAGAAAGTACACACGCTAATTAACATCTCAGATCGATTCTCAAATAATGGAGCCACCGGCCTCCAACAAAAGACATGCATGAATCCCCTCCTATATATTGACACGACAAGCAGCTGCATGTGTTAAGAGAATTAGGTAAGATCGCCGTCCAATTCGCAATTGGCCCACAAAATAGCTATATAAGATACCTATAAATCATTTCACATCACTGAAAATGGTGCTCAAATCAACAGCTAATGATCATTTTGCAGCAGTCATCCAATTCATAATAAACATGTCGATATACTAGGAATATTGAAACAAAATAATGTTGGCAGATCACTGCTTCTTTTTGGATTGTTTTCTGTATTATACTTTCCGATCTCCTTTTTATTTGTTAAAATATATTTGATCCCCTAGCCTTGGTATATAGATAGTACTTCATAGCATGCTATATATAGTTTTTGCCTTATGTATGTATGTATGTATGTATGTATCTGTATTATCTCTCCCACCACTCAGAGATATATATGTATGTATGTATGTATGTATGTATCTGTATTATCTCTCCCACCACTCAGAGCTGAGAGAGATTGACAACTAGCTGGATGATGCTATATTAATTGATTTATTTTATTTCATTTCATTTCAGGACACCAAAATATGAGTGGCGAGGCAGTATACTCTAGTCGAGGCAGACGCTTATTTTCCACTCGAGGAGGCAGAGGGGCAGCCGCGGCCACTCGACGAGGCAGAGGGGCAGCCACGGCCCCTCCAGGAGGCAGAGGGGCAGCCGCGGCCCCTCTAGGAGGATTAGGGGCAGCCTCGGCCCCTCCAGGAGGCACAGGGGCAGCCGCGGCCCCTCCAGGAGGCACAGGGGCAGCCGCGGCCACTCGACGAGGCAGAGGGGCAGCCATGGCCCCTCCAGGAGGCACAGGGGCAGCCGCGGCCACTCGACGAGGTAGAGGGGCAGCCGCGGCCCCTCGAGGGGGCAGCGGGGGGTCTACCTCTAGTAGATCAGGCTCCTATACCCCGCAGCCGTCGCGTGCTGATGATGTGGAGTATGAGCACCGTGAGGCGGAGGGTGAGGAGGAAGAGTACCCTGAGGCGGTGGAGGGTAAGGAGGATGAGCACCATGAGACACAAGAATTTTGGATGCGAGGACCTGCGAACCTGCCACGACGAACAACCCGAGAGGAGGAGAATACTGTCATCGTTCCTGTTGGCGACACGTAAGAAACTGTTTGCACTTTCACTAATTTAGCCCACTTAATTGCATACCTCAAAAAAACTAATATGCAGGCAATGGCGAGAAGAAGGCGGGGGTGACAAATGTAGACTTCCGAATGGCATAATTGGCGTGTTGATTCGATGGCACTTCCTGGGTTGGTCACCTCTGAGGAAGGCGGAGCCTGCATGGACATGGTGCCACTACAAGGTCTTTGAAGATACCGCCATTGCTTGAAGGAGAGGTTCCATTTGACAAATTGTTTGCAGCGGTGGAGGAAAGTTTTTGGGTGTTTAATCAATATTCAAATCTGCTTCTATGTGTTCCTATGCATGTTAGGGTTGATTAGGTCACAACTCTCGAGTCGCAATGAGTTGTACCCATTTGATTTAAAGAACCATTGTTTCTAATTTATTTAACTAGATGATGCATAACCATGAAAATGATGGTTTTGTAAAAATTCGAAACAATGTAAAAAATGTTATCTGTCTTAAAAGTGAACATGTAAAGCAACAGATTGTCAAAGTAATATGTGAGTCTATGCAATTGCTCTGGGACAAGCAAGCAAAACTGAGCTAAACTACTAGAAGGGTGGATACTTTGTGTGTGTGTGTGTGTGTGTGTGTGTTTCTTTTGGATGTTTAGTAGCCAAGTAATAAATGTCAACTAACTTAATCATCTTATTCTTTATCAATTCCTTTTCGCTTTCATCAACTAACTTAATCATCTTATTCTTTATCAATTCTTTATTCTTGGATTGTAGTGGTGGTTTCGATGGGCTGAGGGACAGAAGCTAATTCTAGGAGAGTCTCTGCGTAATTGTGTTAAGAAGTGATCCCACAGATGTTTTACCGAAGCACGCATCCAAGCGGTGATCTGTTACCACACACAAGTGCTTGGACAAAGAAATTCAGAGGGCCGACGCTGTCGAAACGAATATCACTTTGGACGAGTACATGCAGGTAACCAACTGAACAAACGATGTCCTTGATTACAATCAATTCTAGTTTATTCATATTTAACACTTGGTTAATTTAGGCAATACCTTGGTGGGCCCTTAAGTGTGAAAATGCATGGCGGCAGATTGTCCAAGACAGGTGGTGCAACGAACGATGGTTACAGAACTCTCGTGCAGCTAGGGAGCGGAGATTGTTTGTGGACGGGACAGCACATCGTCAAGGCAGCTCCTCCATGGCACGTTACAAGAAGAACCTGGTAGGTCAACATGTTCATATTGATTGTATGTTGTAGATACATATGTATTGACCGCCGTGGTTTTTTTGGGTGCAGGAAAAGAAGAAGCAGAGACCTGTCTCCGATATGGATGCATATGTAGCAGCTAGGAGGGGTGATCAGGAGGGCACCTTGTGCAGCCAGCGCGCGACAGAGAACTTGGTACGATTTCTTATCATTTTGTCCCTGATGATTTTCGCTCCCTGATGATTTTGTCCAACAGGCTGCATATACTGATGCTGCTAAGAAGATTCATGGCCCGGACTACGACGTCAAGAATTCACCACTAGACGCGAGTCTTTGTGTACAAAATTTGGAAAGGGAAGAAACATGGTCGCTTCTTCATGGGTGCCGGTACATTAGCACACCGACAACCCTCTCGAGGTCCGATCCACGAGTCTTTGCATCAACGGATGAAGTACACCTTCAAAGTCAACAAAGAACCATCACATGTTTCCCGGCCTCGGTTTTACGAGCTTGGTAGCAATGCTGACGAAAAATTGAGGCTAGGCGGTGTTGGAGCAAATGCTCCTACAGTTAGTTGAGCGTGGTAGTACAATAACAAAGTAATATGCAATATATATATATATATATATATATATATATATATATATATATATATATATATATATATTCATACTTGGCTAATGTATGGCAATGTGCAAACAAATATGCAGCACTGGGGAATGGGACTCGACTTAATGTCTCTCGTCGGGGAACCATTTGCCTCACTTATCTGCTCCTGTTAGTAATCGTGATAACGATTATTATATTGTTAGTCTCTTATGACCTTGATTCGAAGACATTGCAATGACATGCAATGTAATTATTGGTCGCCATCGCAAATTTCTTATAATGCGATTTCTTATGAAAATGTAGGAACAGCGGGATTAGTTGCTTCTCATCGCTAATGCCGAAGTCAAGATGCCGCTCCTAATGTTCACACGACGTCCATCGCCGGAGGCCACCCCAGTGCTTGCTATTTTCATGATATACTAAAAGGATACCAATATTAGAAAACATTCACAATCGGTGATTGCTAAAAATGGATAAAAATGGCTACATATATAACTAATTCTCTATATCTATATCATAAATTCTTTTGAAATGTGTCAACATATAATAATTTGTATGTACACTCCTTTCTATGAATTTTATGATAAGTGCTTGAGACATAAATGTTGATCAAGAGTTCACAATGACAAAATATTGAGAGTTGAGTTTAACATTTTTAGCACTGTGCTTTTCATGTTCTTAATCGATTTGCCATGTTATTAGGTTGTTCATCATGATTTAAAGGAATTTTTTGCTTTGTCAATAGTTTGGTTAATTATCTTTTCATGTAATATCAATTCCTAACTTTTGCTTTGTAAGATGGCACTAATATTAAGTTTTGCTCTATCTGCAGAACTCCCAAAATGATGCTTTTGTCTTGTAAGATTGAAGCAGAAATTGCATGCATGCAAATGGTTGTACTTGACACTTGCTTTTCTTTTATGTACATAAGAGTATGAAATTACTATTTCGAATGTCATATGTATAATGCCTTATGCTTACATTTTCTAACTTGAACTTGAATGTTGTGAGCTTTAATCGTTATGATGTCTATACATACATATGTATACATATATTGTGGAATGGATGGATGGATGGATTATTTGATTGTGTGGAATGGATGGATGGATGGATGGATTATTTGATTGTCAGTGGAATGGATTTTAAATGAATTTGTGAAAAATTTGGTTCAGCTGTTTTGTCGCTTTCTAGTGTTTTTGCATTTCAGTGTTTTTGGCACTCGGAAATTGATAAATATTTCCCGAGTGTCGACACTCGAAATAAACCAAATAGTTCCCGAGTGTCGACACTCGAAAAGACACTCGAGCAAATGACAAAACTTTCCCGAGTGTCAACACTCAGAAAACATGACACGTGGCAATTCCAAAGGATTTGTCGGAATATTTCCGAGTGTCGTTTTAGCTATGCACTCGGAAAATGGCCAGTGTTAATTTTCGATGATTTCATCGGTCAAACGCTGACACATTCCCGAGTGTTTTTTCAAGACACGAAAGTGTCAACACTCGGTAAAGATTCCGTTCTGGTGCGAAGCCGCTCAAATTTGGATTTTTTCCCGAGTGTTATAGGTTCCCGAGTGTAAACATAAGCACTCGGTAAAGTAATATTTCCCGAGTGTAACACTCGGGAAGCTGTTATTATCCCGACTAAACTATCCCGAGTGTTTTTTCCCGAGTGTGACACTCGGGAAATACATTTCCCGAGTGTTTGGCTTCTTTTCCCGAGTGTTTTTGACACTCGGGAAATATCCTGTTTCTGGTAGTGATACAGCGAACAATATTGTATATATATCTTTGATCTATTGTCTTTGTAAGGTTTTAGATTGGTCACATGAAACTAATAAAGATAGATTCGTCGTAGTAACCTTGTACTTCTAGAAATTTACAAATATGCTGTGCTAATAACAATAATCAAAGCACAAAGCACCTAGGCAGACCATAAAAGTTACAAAACTCAAGAATTCTTACTAGAGAGTAGTTTAAATCATTCCTAGTTATTGCATAGTTTGCTTGCTTTAAGGATGCCAAGGTGAGTGCAGCCTCTCTCTCTCTCTCTCTCTCTCTCTCTCTCTCACATACACACACACAAACTAGAGGAGAACTGAAGAAATGGAGGCAGCTATATCTGCAGTTACGGGTGAACTAGTCAGTCGGCTCATCTCATTTCTCATCAAGAAGTACACCAACCATTGCATGTCTCGAGGAGAATCTAGAGAGGCCGCAGCTGCTCCTATTAGAGCATATACAATGGACTTATGTCAGCCATCTATTGTCATTGCTACGTAGGATTTTTGCTGATGTAGATGAAAGAGAATGAAGAGAGAGAAATATGCTGTCTAAAAAAAGGTAGTCGACTGTATCACGAGAAACAAGAAAAGCATTAAAAGATTGTGTGTTCTATAAAGACAACTAAAAAGACAGCAGCTGTCTGTACCATTGTATGAGCTATATTTAGTGCTATCTACAGGTGACATAGAGAGTTGCTATAGACAGCAGCTGTCTGTATTATTGTACATGCCGTTAAGAGCCCAAACAGTAGTTGAGGCAGCAGAGGGGCGATACATGACAAACTCTGCCACAGCTCAAGACCCTTGTTGCCACCATGTACAGAGGGTACCACATCTTGGACACCTTCTAGTACCATGAGAATTCTAGTACTGCAAAAGAGGAGGTGAGCAGCTCATACACCTTGTCTTTCGCTACTGCTCCTGTAAAACGCTTTTGTACATCCATTTCTTCCACAAAGGGTACTGTAGGCATTCGCCATGAGCTTCAATCTGCATAGGGAAATCTAGTGAGTGCTGTTGCCAACATGAAAGAGTTTGGAACAGTAAATCCATTGAGGAGTGGGTAAAATTCTATTCATCTTTGACATCATGTATAGGTGGAGGAAGCAAGGTCATAATCGTTAGTAGGATGGAGGAGTTGCAAGGTTTGGAACAGTAAATCAAATTCATGTAAAACGCCTGTCATTCGAGGAGTCGAGGAGTAAGGGCTTGTTTGGTTTAGCGCCCTAGGTAGCCATAAATTTTGGTAATGTCAAAACCTAGGCAATACCAAAATCTAAGCAAAAGAAATAGTGTTTGGATCGTAGTCATACCAATTCACGGGCAATGCCGAAATTGGTGTGTTTGGATTATAGTCATGCTAAAATTTGCCAAAATTGTGAGTATGATACGTGGGTCCGGCATGACATCTATTTGTTTTTGCCCCAAAATATGTCAACATGGGTCTTGTTTTGTTGATAAAATGACAAGGAATACAACGGTTCAAACAGATCAAAATCGGATACTCGGTTTACAAAATATCAGCGTTTGAAACTTATAATCAAACCATTCAAGCATTAAATGCAACCAACAGCTGACTAACACCTCACCAAAGCAAATAGCACCTGAAGACTTGCATTGCCAAAAAAACAGGCGCACAATTCGGCCGCCAGAATTTCGCCGGCTAGTGATCGCAAATACACAGGCATTACCATTTTTTTTTGTAGTGCCAAAATTTGGCAATAAACCAAACCCTAGCCAATTTTATGGCATTACCAAAATTTGGTTTGGTTTATTTGGGATCCAATCCAAACAGCCCCTGTAACTACATGTTCAAAGTACTGGCATTTGGGAGCTCAAATCCAGACGACCGCCCAAGGTTAGCATCCATGGTGAATAAGTTTGCTACAATGTTGAGTGGGTCATCATTCGTCTCTGCAAATATGACTGCAAATGCACTGAGATCAAAACTAGATGTTGATTTCTGGCGACACCTATTAAACAAGTTTAGGAGGTCCGTGGAGCATAAGTTCTCAGTACACGGTGAGCATCCGAAACATATTCTTGACAAAGTTGGATCAGTAAACATGCCAAAATTTACTTCCTCATCATCTATCGTGTTTCGCGTAATGCCGTCTTGTATTGAAGGAGACGGTTTTTGCAGACGGAAAGAAATGTCCAAGGTGACGCCCTTAGATCTAATGATAGGTTTGAGTGTTGTACCTAGGGGCGAGTTTGAGGTTGTGCTATGGGAATCACGGATACCACCGTACACTAAATATTTTGCAAGCTGTTTCAATGAAAAGCCTCAGCATGAAGTCTCACTGAGGGAAACGCCGAGGGATAGATATGTAGTAGACTAGTAGTCCTTGTAATATACGGTTGCAGTGAATTTTAACCTATTTGCCTACTTTGTGATATATGCATGTCTGTAGTGAATTTTGAGCTCTATGTCCTTGGTTTTGTCAGTCTTGTGGGCGAGGATGCTATTACTAGGAAGATATCAGATGACACCCCTATTTTCATTTCATTATCAAACTGAAACAAGTAGAAAGTTCGGGAGGATGTGACTACAACTCAGATACCGCCTCCCCTATTCGTTGCCACATTTTCCCTAGTCCGCCTTCTCCCCTGTTTTGCTTCCGCGTCCAGCCACCTGCTCCGCTTCCACCCCTTTTCTTCTCTACCCCGCACACGGCACAGCAGTTGTTCAGTTCTTCTCTTCTCGAGTCCCAAGCAGCAGTGCTCTTTCTCCTCCCTTTCTTCTTCTCTACCCAAATCCAAACACACAAGCTCGCTCCCGTCTCCTAAAAAATCCAGCACTCCCTCCTTCTCTACTCGGATCTGGCCAAGCCAGATCCCGGTGGCAGCCTGTGCTGCGGCTAGACGGCAGCCCGGAGGCGAGGGCTACCGTCGCTCCTTGTTGCTGAGCACGACGGCGGCTGCAGGGCTGGTGGGTAATGGTGGTGGCGGCGACGGTGGAGGATTGTGGCGGCGGTATTGCAATTAGCTGATCAGATTTTTGGATGAGGACGGGTAAGCTTTTTTTTTTCTGCAATCACGTAGATTTGGGGATTAATTGTGTCTCTCGGCACACCCACATCCTTTATTTATACCTTATTATTGATAGTGCTAAAATTACAATTCGACCCTAACACGGACTCTGATTGGATTTTGATACTAACTCTCCGACAGATTGTTCCATTTTTGAGGAGGCAATCGGATCGTGAGTTCGTGACGTTTCACCTAATAAAAATGATGCTACTGAACAAGCTAGTCAACTGCTGGTGATGAGATCCACTGCCCTAAGCAAGCGCCAACCGCCGTCGCCGAGATAGAGCTATGGAGTTCGTGGCGGCCGGGGCGATGAAAGCCCTCCTCCCAAAGCTCGGTGAGCTGGTCAAGGACGAATACAACCTGGGGAAGCATGTGAGGGAAGGCGTCAGGTCTCTCGAGACAGAGCTGACGATGATGCACGCCGCCCTCTGCAAGGTGGCCGAGGTGCCCCCGGACCAGCTCGACGAGCAGGTCAGGACCTGGGCAGCCCAAGTGAGGGAGCTGTCGTACGACATGGAGGACGCCGTCGACGCCTTCATGGTGGGCCGTGAACATGACGAGCCCACCGCCGATCTGAAGAGCAGAGTCAAGTGGTTAGTTAAGAAGATCACCAAACTGTTCAGCAAAGGTAAGGCTCTCCATCGTGTCGCCGACGCCATCAAAGAAGCCCAGGACCTCGCCGAGCAGTTGGCTACGCTGCGCCAAAGGTACGGGCTCGAGCTGCAAGACAGTAGCAGCTCTGGCGCTACCATTGACCCTCGCCTGACGGCTCTGTACAGCGAGGTGACAGAGCTCGTTGGCATTGACCACGCAAGGGATGAGCTGATCAAGATGTTGACACAGGGTGATGATGATGCGTCCAAGCAGCAACTGAAGATAATCTCCATCGTTGGCTTTGGAGGATTGGGCAAGACAACTATTGCCAAAGCAGTGTATGAGAACATTAAAGTGCAATTTAATTGTTGGGCTTTTGTTTCGGTGTCTCAGAATCCCGACATAACGAAGATTTTGAAGAAGATGCTCCATCAGCTTGACGAGGACAAGTATACAAAAATCAACGAAGCAACAAGGGATGAGACACAACTCATCGACGAACTGAGAAAATTCCTTCGGGACAAGAGGTATGCATCACCTAATGCTGATCATTCCTTTTTTTCTTTTCAAGAGAGCACCAAGTGATCGATTTTGTGCATGCATGCATGCATCTTTTTAGCACTGTTGGTATTCGATTATAAATTTACAGTGTTGATACAAATTCCTAGAGTTTGCTCTAGTCCGTTTGCGCGTAGATACACCTTAATCTAGTAATGCATCCTTATTAAAAAGTGTTGGACTCCACTCCGTCTAGGTGCCGGCAACCACCAGAAGTAATAAGCCAAGCTTCTTGTTTGACTCTCACCAAGTGTAACACATGCACAAATTGGATGCTTAATCCAATTCTAGTTGCAACACATACAACTAGAAAATCTTCCTTTGCTTACAAGGTGCAACACATGTATAACTGAGAGAAGAAGCTTACACTAGCTCAAGAGAGTGAAATGGGATCCCAAGAGTTGCCTCCCAACCGGTCATGGTGGGTATTTATAGCCTACACACTAAAACTAGCCGTTGGAAGAGAATCTACAGAAAAACAGGAAAACCCAGTCTGACCGCCAACCAATGGCCGGTCAGACCGCCCTAGCTCCAGCGGCTATAAAAACTAGCCGTTGGACGAACACCAAAACTGAAATAACAAAACCATTAGTTATGCTTGATTTCTTTGCTTTTTTCTGAAAGGGAACTATGCCCATTCACTTCAGAGAGGAATAGAGTTTAAAAATTACAACACCCGTCCGATGGACTTGTCGAGAGGAAAAACACCAAAACACACCACCTATGCACCACCACTTCACAAAACAGCACCCCGCAAACTGACACTGACCACAGCACCAAAACACCTAGCTACTTAACTAAAGAGGACTCACCTACAACATGCAAATGAAATAAAAAGATAACCTCAGATGCTTCAAGATATGCCACAGCTAACTGTTAGGGCCCTTCAACTTGTCTGATCCACATAGAACAGCCACAATCATACTTGGAGGGAATGATTCCTTTAAGACATCCAAGCATCTATATAAGGCTTGTTCATCCAGATTTGCCAATTAACGCTCTCACAAATTGATATGTAGGTACTTTATCATTATCGATGACATATGGGATGAAAAATCGTGGGAATATATCAAGTGTGCTTTCTCAAAGAACGATCTCGGTAGTCGACTAATCACGACAACCCGCAAAGTCAATGTTTCTAAAGCATGTTGCTCATCTAATGATGATATAATTTATGAAATGAAACCTCTTTCTGTTGATGACTCCAAAAGGCTCTTCTATAAAAGGATATTTTTGCAAGAGAATGGATGCCCTCATGAATTGGAGGATGTATCCAAAGATATATTGAAGAAATGTGGCGGGGTACCATTAGCCATCATTACTATAGCTAGCCTTTTGGCTAATCAGGAGATACAAAGAAAGGATCAATGGTATACTTTGTGCAACTATATTGGCCATGGATTTACAGAAGGTGCTAACGTGGAGAACATGCAAAAGATATTATCCTTTAGCTATTACGATCTACCTTCTCATCTAAAGCCTTGCTTATTGTATCTAAGCATATTTCCAGAAGATTATGAGATTAGGACTGATCGATTGATATGGAGGTGGATAGCTGAAGGTTTTGTCCAACATGAAAAAAGGGGGGATAGTGTATTTGAGCTAGGTGAGAGTTACTTCAACGAGCTCATAAATAGAAGCATGATCCAACCGGTAGACATCAATGCTGAAGGCAAAGCAAAAGCATGTCGTGTACATGACATGGTGCTTGATCTCATTTGTTACTTGTCAAGTGAGGTAAACTTTGTTACTAAATTGGATGGTATTGAGCAAAACACATCTTCGCAAAGAAAAGTTCGCAGGTTATCCCTCCAAAAGAGCATGGCAGAGCTCACCACCCCTCAGGCTCTCACGAGCATGTCACAAGTGAGGTCATTCACTATCTTTAGTCCTGCTATTAATTTGATGCCATCCCTTTCATGCTTCCAAGTAATACGTGTATTGGATTTGGAAGGTTGTGATCTCGGGCAAAGTTGCCATCTTAATCTTAGGTATGTGAGGTTTTTATTTCACCTGAGGTACCTAGGACTAAGACGTACATATTTTCCAAAAATGGGTCAATTTGTACCAAGAGATTGGGAGCTACCAACAGAAATAGGAAACTTACAGTTTTTGCAGACACTGGACTTAAAAGGTGCTGGTATAAAAGAATTGCCACCGACCGTTGTTCGGCTAAGACGTTTGATGTACCTACGTGTTGGCTATACAAGACTGCCAGATGGGTTCGGGAACCTGACATCCCTAGAAGACTTGTCCTTGATCTCAACCAGCCATTATGCAGATATTGTGAAAGAGCTGAGCCAGCTGACCAAACTGAGAGTGCTCAACATCGTTTGGGACGAGATGGATGAGAGCATGGCCACAGCTTTCGTGGAGTGCCTAGGCAATCTGCACAAATTGCAAAGTCTAGAGATGCATGATTCTTGTGGATGCCTTAATCTCATGCGGGAAGGCTGGGTGCCCCCTCCACACCTCCGTAGATTTGTGTCACACTATCGATCGTTCTCGACGCTGCCGACGTGGATTAATTCGTCGTCTCTCATCTCCTACTTGCACATACGGGTTGATGAAGTTCGGCGGGAGGACGTTCAAATCCTTGGGACGCTGCCCGCTCTTCGTTCGCTCGACCTGGTTGCGACCGGACGCATAGAAGAGCGCGCAGTGGAAAGGTTCGTGGTTAGCGCCGATGCATTCCAGTGTGCGAGAGAGTGCAGATTCTTCTATTTTGTAACGGTTCCATCTATGTTTCCAAAAGGAGCTATGCCAAGGGTTCGGGACCTTGGATTCGATTTACGAGTAGGGGATTTCGCCAGTGGTGATTTTGACTTGGGCTGCTTGCGCATGGGGAACCTCCCTTCGCTTGAGCGTGTTCACGTTACACTTTGGTGTACCAAAGCCATGGTTGCGAAGGTGAAGGAAGTGGAGGCAGCGCTGAGGCACGCGGCGGACGTCCATCCCAACCATCCTACCATTTCTATCAGAAGAGGTACATTCGTCCACGCAAAGCGTGCATTCCCATTTCAATGGATATTTTTTAGGAAATCCCATTTCAATGAATCTGCATCACAGTGCTCCGATATTATCTGAGTTTTGACCCTCCGATCAAACCCCAATGCACCAGATCTATTTTTGGCTTTTCCCTCACGTACGTGTTTTTCCTCTTTCTCTCTCAATTTCAGTCGGCGGCTCGGAGCCCAGAGGAAGAAGAATATTCGAAACTGATCGATGGACTTGACCTTGAATAAATCCTGCCTGCAGGTAATAATTACATTCATTCTTTCATTTTTACTAGTGCTGCTGCTGCTGCTGCTTCGTTTCAATCACAAAGTATCAGGAATATTGCAATTTCAACTGTATGTGATTTGTTTCTGCTGCCTGTCAACTAGTATGACATATATAATCCGGATTAGCAAACATTGTGAGATTAATGCTAGGTTGGAGGATCGATCGATACAGTCTGGCTGGTTATGAGTTGGTTCTCAATTCACATTGACCATTTCACGCTTTAACGATCGTTGGTTCAACCATTGCTTGAGCCATATATAGTTTAATGAACTGAATTGAACTGAACTATGTTTTTGGGATACTGTTAAACTAAGACATACATGTCCTCTTACATGCCATTGCAGCTATAAGGCAGCTATTTCGTCAATATCGACCTAATCGTGCACGCCTCTCCCCTGTTCCCTCCAAGACAGTCAAGCACTGTATTTTGCCATGCCATTTCGTGTCCGTGCTCCGTCGAGATGAAGCTCGATGATGCTCTCTGCACACTTTGATGCTTCTTAATTATCTCTATGCTCCTGTATATTTGTATTCTGTTCTTGCTTCCTGTTGTTAGATATATATATATATATATATATATATATATATATATATATATGTAGAGTGTTATTTGCATTTGTTCTCACCTTATACATGCTATCTATATATTGGCCTTTGGCCCATTGAAATATACTAGAGGATATATTCAAATATGGTATCGAGCTATTGAAACCTACCTCTTAGCCACCGCCGCCGCCATGCATCCATAGTAGCCGCCGCCGCTCTCTCCAGAGCCGCCGCTGCAGCTCGTCAGCCGCCGCCTCCACGCCGGCCTCCAGAGCGGATCTGGTCGTTTCAGCCTGGCTACACACCTTCCTCCCCTTCGGCCGCCGCCGCCGCTCATGTAGCCGCCGCTGCCTCCACGCCGGATCTGGTCATCCTCTCGCCCTCGCTGGCGCCGCCGACTTCTCGTGCTCGCCGCCGCCGCCTGCCGGTGCTCTCCCGCCGCCGCCTGCCGTCGTCGCTGGGCTCGCCCGACCGCCCGGTGCTATCGTGTTTAGCGTAATGCCGTCTTGTATTGAAGGAGACGGTTTTTGCAGACGGAAAGAAATGTCCAAGGTGACGCCCTTAGATCTAATGATAGGTTTAAGTGTTGTACCTCGGGGCGAGTTTGAGGTTGTGCTATGGGAATCACGGATACCACCGTACACTAAATATTTTGCAAGCTGTTTCAATGAAAAGCCTCAGCATGAAGTCTCACTGAGGGAAACGCCGAGGGATAGATATGTAGTAGACTAGTAGTCCTTGTAATATACGGTTGCAGTGAATTTTAACCTATTTGCCTACTCTGTGATATATGCATGTCTATAGTGAATTTTGAGCTCTATGTCCTTGGTGTTGTCAGTCTTGTATGCTACTAGAGATGCCGCGGCGCGCGGGACAGCGAATATGCTATTACAAGGAACATATCAGATGACATCCCCATTTTCATTTCATTATCAAACTGAAACAAGTAGAAACTTCGGGAGGATGTGACTATACCTCAAATCCCGCCTCCCCTATTCGGTGCCACATTTTCCCTAGTCCGCCTCCTCCCCTGTTTTGCTTCCGCGTCCAGCCACCTGCTCCGCTTCCACTGGCCCTGCCGTGTCCGCGGCAGCCGTGACAGCGGCTTTGTCGGGGCAGTTGAGCGACGCGGCGTCCCCGTACAGGCGGCGGGTGACCTGGTCGTAGGCGCTCGCAGCCTCCTGGGCGGTGTCGAAGTGGCCGAGGTAGAGCCGCTTGCGGTCCGGCGGCTGCCGGACCTCTGCAGCCCACTTGCCCGAACTCCTTGTAACATCTCGTTTTCGGTTATCGATCAGTATCTTTTCGTTTGTCTTCTTAGCTTTTAAAACTGATTTTAATTTATTGTGTATTTATAAAATTCTCTAGTGCCTGCCCCATTTCAAATTTTGTGTCGAGTTTCAGCTTGAACCTCGGCTTCAATTCAAATCCTCTCTATTGGGCCCGACCTCTTCTAGCCTCTCTCCTTCCCCTGTGATACGGGGGATGCCCGATCTTCACGATATAGGATCGTTGATAACTTTGGATCCGTGCAACATGACGAACCGATGGCGCCAACCACTATCAAAACAGCAATCTGCGACAAAAGAATTCGTCAACCACACGCTAGTGATCCCGTCTACCCAATCACACAAAATAGACGTGTCGATGCTCCTGCAAAACACAAGGAATCACAAGAACAACGAAACAGCACAACAAATTAGAACTCCCGATTCTAATAGCCAGCCACCCGTGCGTAAGGCCAAACCGATTCAATCACCGAATCCACCGTGGGGTTGGTCAAACAAAATAAAACAGAGTATGTTGGTGCTAATCTAATTAGCTGGTTCAGTTGCCATGCGGATCAGATTGGATTCCATCCTTTGGATTCGGTTGGTACACAAAGCACGCACGCATTCCTTTTGACTTGGTCCATGCATGCAAAGGCAATGGCTTTCCTTTTTGTCTTCACGTGTTGGCCATGCATGTGTGCTGGTTTTCTTTAATGCCTTCCATGCATGGTGCACAACATGCAGCACCTCCATGTATGTGTATGTGAAGCATGCAATCCATACATGCATACAAACTCCACACCAACAGGTAATGTCCATCATGCATGCCAGATTGACCGCCCGCTGCAACACTGCCGTTGGATGAGCCGTTGGTTGCATACACTCGTTGATGTCCATCCATGCTTCTTCAATTACTTGCTTAAGCTTTTCATTTGCTTGCTCTATTGTGAATGCAACACATGCATCCTTTATTTCTTCTCCACGTATGCATTGTCTTCTTTTGGCGTCCCTGTTCTCCCACACCTTCTGCTGGACACGTACTCCTAGATAGCATATAATCTTCTTGGGTCTTAAAGTCTCCTCACACGTAAACCTGAGAACAATTAAAATACTAGCGTTAGGTAGTAAACAGTTCTCATGTAAATTAAACCCAAATTCAATTAGGAGCGAGTTCACCTGTTGATTAATCTTTTTAGCTCGTGCTCGTATAATCGGTCCAATCGGTGGGATGTCCTCATCATCCTGTCCCTTTTTTCCTTTCGATCAGGTGGTTGAAAGCTTCTTTTTGACCACGTGCCCACTCTGCCACGCCCCCCTGCGGCTTGTCCCTGCCTGACACCCTTCTGCGACCATTTTCTCGTTGTCGACCACCTTCTCGTAGTCGACCATCTTCTCGTCGTCGACCAGCCTTTTCTTTCGACTAGCCTCTTGGTTTAGACCAGCCTCGTGGTTTCGACCGCCCCTCGGTTTCGACCACCCTCTCGCTGTCGACCATCTTTTCGGTTTTGACCACCCTCGCCTCGCTACGCTTTTCTCTCTCTTTTTCCGTAGCGTCGTGCGCATTAAATACCATTGACTCCGCCATTCCGTGCGCATTTAATTGCCGTCTGTGCATTACATGCTGTTGTCTCCCCAGTGACATGTGCATTGAATCCCGATGCCCCTGTCGCTCCTTTTTGTCGCCCGATTCTCCCCCTCTTGCTTCTATAAATAGAGCACCAGGGATCCATTTAAACTCCTCTTGTTACCCCCTCTCCTTTCCCTTTCTTATCCACCTCTCGCTCTTGTTGCTGCGGTTGCCCGAAGCCCCGAGCTCCGAGTTTAAGCCGCCGCACACCTCCTCTCGGTCATCACCGCACTGGTGCAGCCCCCTCTTCTACCCACATCATTTCATGCCCCAGAGCTCCTTGAAGCAATCCCCTCACACGTTTCAGTTTTGTTTCACAAGAGCCACCGCCTTTACTTTCTCCTTGACCGGCTCACCCTTCGCCGTTCTTCCTTCGCTTCGACCGTGAGCTTCCCGCCATGCTTTGGCATCCGATGACCTCCTCTGGCCTCTCTCTCTGTCCTGGTGAGTTTCTCTGTGCCCTGTTCTCTCTCTGGCTCTTTCGACCACATCGAATAGTCGAATCTTTCCTTGTTCTTTCGACCACGTCGAGCAGTCGAATTCTTCCTTGTTCTTTCGACCGCGTCGTGCAGTCGAATCTTTCTTTGTTCTTTCGACCGCGTCGAGCAGTCGAACCCTTCTTTGTTATTTCGACCGCGTCGAGCAATCGAATCCTTCTTTGTTCTTTTGACCACGTTGAGTGGTCGAATCATTCATTCTTTCAGCCACGTTGAGTACTCGAGTCTTTCCTTCTTTCAGCCACGTTGAGTAGTCGAATCCTTCCTTCTTTCAGCCACGTTGAGTAGTCGAATCCTTCCTTCTTTCGGCCACGTTGAGTAGTCGAATTGTTCCTTCTTTCAATCACGTTTAGTAGTCGAATCCTTCCTTCTTTCGACCACGTTGAGTAGTTGAGTCTTCTTTCGGCCACGTTGAGTAGTAAAATCTTTGCTTCTTTCAACCACGTTGAATAGTCGAATCCTTCCTTCTTTCGACCACGTTGAGTAGTCAAATCTTTCCTTCTTTTGACCACATTGAGTAGTCGAATCCTTCCTTCTTTCGACTGTGTCCTGTAGTCGAAACCCCTTTTTTACCACATCATGTAGTTGAAACCCCTTTTCAACCACGTCCAGTAGTCGAAACCCCTTTTCTACCATGTCCTATAGTCGAACCCCTTTTGACCATGTAGTGTAGTCGAACCTCCCTCCGACCTCGTGAAGTCGTTGATCTGTGCTAGAAACCAAAGCTTTGAGGACTCCGTTCTCCTCCGTTGTAACTCCGATTGCAACGTTCTTTGTTTCTAAATTTGTCTAAATTCAAGATCTTGCTTTTAGCTTCGGTCTTATTTAATTTGGAGTTCATTTGTTATTTCTCTAGTATTTATTTGTTCTCTCTGCTTGTTGTTCCTTTTTCCGGTCCGTTTGTCCGAGTAGAGTTCGAGGAAGTAGGAGATCCCCAGTTTGATCAAGCGCAAGATCCTCAAGACTCTCTTGCCTTTAACCTAGACGAGTCAATACTTTGATCATTGTGAGCCTACATTTAATGCAAATTATATTCCTTTAAACTACCAAATTTGCATTCTTTAATTCTTTAAGAAAATATATGTTAACTCTTAAGGTAGTTAAATACCTATCTGTCTAAGTCCTTGGTTAATACCAGTCGTACACGAGTACCCCAGTCGCCTGCCTGTGGAGAGATGTGCTCTACCACTTTTTGCTTCCGCTGTAGTTTTCGACCAGATGGTCAAAACCTCCTTTCAACCAGGTGGTCGAAACCTGCGTGTTTCCGCTGCTTTGTAATGTAATCGTTTGGCCGGTTCGGCCCTTATTATAAAACTCGACCCGACATGGTCTATGTCACTCTGATGTTTGTAATATATTGATTGGTCTGGTTTTACAACTTGTATGAGATGATGCAGCAATGTGCCTATGAGTGCTATCTACTGATCCAGGAAATAGCACAGAGTGTTCACAGAGGATTCGGGATTTCAAAAATCCTGGTCCGACAGAGCTAGTATCAAAACATACGACTGTAGGAGTCTTAGTTAGACTGGTTGTAGCCTTAGGACTTGAGTCTTATTTTCAAAAACTAAGAAAAGTTTTGGTCAAAATAAAGCGTACTTATTGCTCGTTCTCATCACTCTTAGTTCTAACACTACTACAAAAAGGCTAATACTAGACGCCTCATCATAGACAGTTGACCAAAACCGCTCAGACATATGCAATCTCGAGCGGTTTTAGTTTAGAGACCGCTTTGTATTCTTGGCTGCGCTAAAAACCGTCTGTGAAGAGGTCATATCACAGACGGTTCATAACTAAAACCGTATGTGAAGTATCACAGACGGTTCTAAAAACGAACCGTCTGTGAAAACTCACAGATGGTTCTTAACAATAACTGTCTGTGATATTGCTACATATCATAGATGGTTTTTTGTTATAACCGTCTATGATAGTCGCTACAGTTCACGACGAGTTTCTTCGTCACCGATGTGTCTCTTCGTCGCATCCGCTTCCGCTCCCCGATGCATCTCTTCGTCGCATCGATCCGCTTGCTCCCCGATGCGTCTCTTCGTCTCACACTCCAAATTTATTCCTTGTTTTATAAAATGGTTCATCCACCATTGAAGATGATCATCCCACATACTTACAAAAAAACCAGAAATGGCCGCCTCTTCCTTCTCACCAGCATTGATGGCCTACCTGGCCGCACTGTACGAGCACCTCCATCGGTGTACGTTGAACCGTGCTACGGAAGAACACTGTTTCAACAGTGTCTTCACTCCTCTGCTGGCCGAGAATTTGCCAGAGCAGGTGATAGCCACCTTCCGCTGTCTTGACATCCTCCTCCGCCGCGTCTTCCGGGTGATCTCCCACTTTCGCCAAGTTTACCGTGTCATCGACGTGGTCCTCCACAACGACGTTGCACGTCTCCAGGAGGCTTGCTGTCACTGGGATTGCTTAATCGAGGCGGCGGGCGACCGAGTCGACCAGGTCGAGACCCCTCAAGCAAGGGAAGAGAGCCTATAGGCTCAATTCTTCTTGGTTCAACAGTCTGAGGGTCTTCGGGAGACACTTGAACGAGTGCGTCAGCGGATGGACGCATTTCAGGCTTCGTTTGATGATGATCAGGAACCGTCCGATGCCGACACCGTCGCCTATGAAGTATTGAAGACGGAGATAGCAGCCTACCTCCGCCACTAGAAAAAGTTTGTTTATTTATAGGTTTCTACTTTTTTAATCTTTTTGTAGCGTAACGCCACGCTTGTTTGGCCATATGAAAATTCTAGAATGAAAAAAAAAAGTTTGGAGGTGAAGTTACTATATTAATTATATGTTGAATTCTTACTATATATATATATATAAGAGACGGTTTTGTGGGAAAAAATCTAGTTTGGAGGTGAGGTTACAATATTAATTATATCGAGATGGTTTAGTGGAACAAATTAATTAATTATATATATATCCGATCATATATATATATATATATATATATATATATATATATATATATATATATATATATATATATATATATATGTATGTATATATAGTTAAAGCAAATTTTCAAAGATATTTAAATGACAAAATTGACATATAAACATGTAATTTCTTCATGTCATGTAAGTGTATATACAAGATAATATACTTGAGAAAAACCATTTCATGACGGTTCCATAATGGGCACCGCTGCAGTGATATAGAGATATATCACAGACGGTTCTATTATGGAACCGTGCAGGATAATATCCTGACAGTTCCATAATAGAACCGTCCGTGATAAGTCTCTTTTTTAGTAGGAGCCCGCTAGGGTTTGCGCTCTAACTCGTACACTCCCCTCACACCCGAGTGATCCCGTCGCCGACGCCGCCATGCATTCTTCCCGTCGCCGAGTTGTGGCACGACGGTTCACTGAACAAGACACTCGTATGATAAGAGTGTCTTTTTTAGTGTCACCATTGTGCCACAACTACGGTGATGCTGCGAACCTTCCCGGCCCTCTTCCTCCTCCTCGGCTACCTCTCCACCGGCGATGTCGAGGTAAGACAGATCTATCACCTATTGGTTTGTCTTTGTTGGTATTCATGTGAACCGAGCTCCTCCCCTCTCGCCACTCAGCTCACTTTGCCGGATCAAGCTCCGTCCTCCTGGGCACGGATCAGGGCTCCTGATCCTCCCGTGGCCTTGCCCGACGCTCTCCTCCTCCCTCCTGCCAAGGCTCCAGCCTCCTCCTCCCTCATGGCTGGCTGCAGTGCCACCTCGGACCTCCTCGCCTCCGGCCTCTCGGCTCTAACTCCCCACTAACACGTAAGTCCCTTCTTATCTTCTTGATGTTGTCTACTTGTTGGTTGATCTTGATGGTGATGGCGGAGAAGCATAAATGTGTAATACATACATGTAGAGAAGTAGAGAAATCATAAATATAAATGAATGCAATGATCATGCGGATGCTTGTTGGCTAGTGGCACATTGCTAGTTTGTTGAGCTGGCGATCAATGATGTTAATAGTCTTATCTTTGAAATTGAATTGATAATTAGTTCATATGAATAGTCCCTTAGTTCATCTTTGTGGGTTCAGATGACAAAATGAATGGGGATGGTGGGTTTGGTTAATGCTCTCGATGGATCTTGAGGGTTATTGATGCCGGTTCTAGCTTTGTGCTTGGTTGGCTTACATTGGATGTGGTTCGGATGGGGCTTGGCTGCAATTAACTTTTCAGGTTTGTAAAGGTTTAGGGTTGGTGTGTATTGTATTCGAAAACAAGACCAAATGAGTCAAAAACTAACACAACACCTCTTCACCTGTCTCTCGCCCTTCATGATGTTAATAGGCTTATGCTGAAATTGAATTGATAATTAGTTCATATTAATAGTCCCCTTGCTCTGTGATGTAATGATGTTAATATATAGTATTATGCTGAAATTGAATTGATAATTAGTTCATATTAATAGTCCCCTTGCTCTCATGATGTAATGATGTCAATAGTCTTATGCTGAAATTGAATTGATAATTAGTTCATATTAATAGTCCCCTTGTTCATGCTTACTGTCAAGTTCTCCTACCTCTTATGCGTGCAGGTCGTCCTACTACCATTCCATTCATAATCTCTTCTATAAAGTCTCCAAGCAACGCTTGTGCCATTAAAACATCATCATATATATATATATATATATATATATATATATATATATATATATATATATATATATATATATATATATATATATATTATTGAGTTAATTTCTTATTTGCCATTGGAAGTTAGCGAGCTCCTAAAATGCCATCGTGAAAAATTGCTCATCCCTTGTATGCCACTCATTCTCAACTTTAATCCCTTATTTGCCACTCCGATTCAGGTTAACCAGTTGACAACCGTTGACTTGGGCCCGAAAAAGCGATTTTGCCGCTAAGTATGCTGAGATCTTTAGAATTGTTTGACATAGTAATATAGTTCCAAAATTATGCAATTTTAGGAAAGTTCCTGACATAGTGTAGATTATTCTGTAATTTTTATAGGGTTTTATTTGCAACATGTTTTTTCTAAAATCTTTCAAGTTACAACCGAAAATTTAAAGATTTTAGAAAAAATATGTTGCAAATAAAACCTATAAAATTACAAAATAATCTACACTATGTCAGGAACTTTAATAAAAATTTCATAATTTTTGGAACTATATTACTAAGTCTCAACTTAGCAGGGCAAAATTGTTTCTAAAGTCAGCAGTGAGTCAGCCAAAGATGTGACAATGCACTAGCAAATCGATGAAGGCTTCAAGATAACAGTCATAAGTGCTCATATTATCAAATGATCTCGGCCACTTTGAGGGTCATCCGCCAACATAGAGATGAGGCGGTATCCAGGGTAACCTCATTGAGCCTGCAAGTTTCAAAAGTATGGATGCAAGGAGGCGTCGGGACATCAATTACAGGATTGGGCGTCGCTATGTTGAGGAAAGTGGCGTCGATCTTAACTACTCCGGAAGTGGCATCATCTATCGGCAACCAACAATTCTTGAGCATGTAATTGTCTTTAAAGCCAACAAGAACACCAAGCAACAAGTTGAGAATTCTTTTGAAATATGAGAATGGTTGATTGGTGTTCTTGTTGGGTTTAAACGTTATCATGCTCAAGAATGGTTGGTTGCTAGTACATGATACACTTCGATCGAGTACTGGCAAGCATCAACGACACTTTCGAACATAGCGACGTCCAATCCGGTAATTGGATGTCCCGACCGCCTCCTTGCATCCATACTTTTGAACTTGCGAGGGGCTCAATGAGGTTGCCCGTGGCTTCATGTTTCATCCTTCTAAACGTCAGGTGGGCGCATCCCAATGTGGCTAGATATATATATATATATATATATATATATATATATATATATATATATATATATATATATATATATATATATATATATATATATCTGCCGATTTAATGGCACAACGCAGCCCTGCTTAGGGCTTTATAGAGAAAAGTCATCACCTGAGCGGTTTGACCTGCAAATGCGTGATAAATACTTTATCACAGACGGTTTGTGGGCTGAAACCGATGCATGATATAGTATCATCCTGAGCGGTTTGTGGCTAAGCATGCATGATATATAATCATCACAAGCGGTTTGTGGCGCAAGCAAATCGTGATAGTATGCATCACGAGCGGTTTGAAAACCGTCTGTGATGACCTCATCATCCTTCTTGACCCATAAACTCAAGCGGCTCAAAAACCGTGCAGTGATGGCGTTTTTAACTCATCTGTGAAGGCCTTTTCTGTAGTAGTGTAAACTCATCTCTACCTTCGTTGAGTCCTCTGACTCTCTCCTGTTCAAAATTGTAGCTGGTTGTGCCGTCGCCCGATGGGCGTGGGACCTTTGCTCTCTCGAAGGAGACTTTGACCATGAGATCTTCATCATCGTGTGGAGTAGTTATGACTAGTATAGGTTAGCTGATAGTGCTTGCTAGCTAGGCCGTCTTTTGGGTTGCAAGCGCTTTGCCCTTCTGTAGACGTTGTGGTTGTATCTTGTGTCGTGGCTTAGCATGGCCTATATGCTATGTTTCAGAAGTCATGTAACACTTAAACTCCTTAATATAATGCAGTCATTTTAGGCTTTGTATTGTGAGTGATCATTTCCCTCGTTTTGTTCAAGTTCTTCTGTTGTGCTCTAGAGGGCTAGTAAACCCTCCTATATCTTCCATCTAGTTCTAAGCCTCAGCCCTACTTCAGATGCCACCTAGAAGAGCTGCCGCCCCAAGCTGTGGTGCCTTCGCAGTAGACCATGGTCGTGGTCGTGGCTGTGGTCGTGGTTGTGGTCGTGGACAAGATCTACCTCTCCCGCTGCCAGCAAACCCGACAATGGCACAAGTCATGTTCCAGCAGACGCAGATTCTCCAAGCATTGCTTGCTAGTTAGTAGTCAAGACCGGCAGGCCACCACTCGAAGTTGACAAACTTCCTCAAGACAAGACCCCTCACCTTCACTGCAGCCAATGAACCACTAGAAGCTGAAGATTGGCTTAGAGACACCGAGAAGAAGCTTTGCCTCACCCGATGCTCAGAGGAAAACGAGGTAGACTTTGCCACCCATCAGCTAAAGGGAGCCGTCGCTGCTTGGTGGGAGAACTACCTCCTTTGCAAGGTGGTGAAAGTCCGATGGTGAAGAAGCGGAAGAGGAAGGCACACACACGGTGAGGATCAGCAAGACCCCACCGCCACCAACGCAATTGCTGAAGTGCAGCTTGATGAGATGGAACCCGCCTAGTAGTCAATTCCCTGGACTGAATTCAAGACTGCTTTCAGGACCAACTTTGTACTTCCGACCACGCGTTTGGCAACCAACAAATGCGTCCTTCTACACCGCCACCTCCAAGATTCCAAGCTCCGGGCCTCATCCTCGGCAAGCGCGGTTGGCCTGACAACCGCGAGGACAATGCTTCGATATTCAAAACCGACAGCGGATGTTACACTATGTTTGTAGAGAATGTGGCACTACTACAAAGCAGGCTATAGTAGGCGCCCTATCCGACGGTTCCTTTGGAACCGTCGTATTAAATATCTGCGGACTTGCGGGTGGCGGCGGGAAGTCTATCCGCAGCGGTATTTTTAGAGCAAATGCGTGATAGTCATCTATCCTGAGCGGTTTGTAAATAGAACCGTGCAGCGATCTTCCGACGATTCTATTCACAAGCGTTTGTGATAATCCGGAAACAATCACGAGCGGTCCTTATTAGAACCGTCTGCGTAATATCACTGAGCGGTTCTTAATAAGGACCGTCGTGATTGTGAGATATCACGAGCGGTTTTAGTGAGAAAATGCGTGATATTATCTGAGCGGTTCGAACTAGAACCGAAATGCAGTGATAACTAATTATCCTGAGCGGTTTTATTAAGAAGCGTCATGATATCCTATTTGGTATAAATTGGCGCGACACATCCCTCTGCGCCTTTATGCTGTGTCATTTGCCGCCTTTGCGGCGTGCTCTCCTTACCCCTTGCCTCTGCGCGCCTTGTTTGGATAATCAGCAAGCCCGGCTAGCTTTGGGCTCCACTCTCTAGCTAGCTTCTTCTCCCAGTGCGGGCCACTTTCTGCCCTAGCTCCTCCAACTGCGGCTCCTCCCTAATTAAGCAGAGATGAAATATCTGATTATCCTTTATCCACTCTATTGATTAGTGAATTTCCCTTATTTTGCTACTCGTACATAGACCCTAATGTTTTGTTTTCTTTGTTGTATTCCTTAATCGAAGCATAGGTTTAAGTTTCAATTAATACTACTTGATGGGAAAAGGCAAAAGCGTACATCTAGCTCTCAATTTGATGGACCCTAATTCCAGAAAATGAAAAGCAAAACATGTAGCCTTTAATTAATCTGGTGTAATTCCTTTGTGCAGCGATGAGATAAAAGCGAGTAAGAAATGCGTGCAAAAGAAGTGAAAGTCTTAATCGAACTAATTTCATGAGTAGTTTTCTAGAAACAGTTAAAAGAAGAATTTATGACACACCAAGATAAGTCACATGTGCAATGATCTATTTTATATTTCCTCCATTTATATCCATGAAGAAAGCGTCATCACGGTGGTTTATTATTTCAATTATATCAAAATAGATACCAGCGCAATCATGGCGGACCAACTTACTAGTTATTAGGATCTTCCTCTTGTCTTTTGTCTCGTATCTAATCAACAATATATCATGCGGATAATCAATAATTATCCGTTAGCTTGACTTAGAGAGAGAGAAGTTGGACCCTTGCCCTAAGCGCCTCCAACACCGCCCTCCTCCCCATTCGCCACCTTAGAGAGGAGAAGGAAAGGAGAGAATCGTATTTTCTTCGTGAGCTCAGGGGTAACGATCTATAACCCTTTATGTTTGCTATAAATTAATAAGCTAATCAATTTTGACACTAATTTGTTATATCGTAGTGTAGATGGATCGGCTGGATGTCAGATGTGAACCGTGTGAGTCAAGAGTACATTAATGGCGTGGTTGCTTTTAGAAGAGCCGCTGGCGGGATATGTTGAAGAAGGGATAAATTTTATGTCTTGTCCATGCATTGATTGCGGTCGAAGATGTTTAACAACGGCGCAAATAAAGCGCACTTGATTGAAGGGTTTCAAAAAAGGGTATACATGTTGGACGATCCACGGTGAAAAGCGATTATTACACATGAAGTTAGTAATGGCGGCATCGTAGAAAGTCAACGATATGCGGGATGTGGTATCTTGCTTTTGATGAGGATAGGTCACCGATGACAATCTGGATCGGATGCTTTCTGCGATGAGAGAACTTCTGATGAGAGAGTTTTGTAAATTCGAGGGCTTAAGGGAGGACTCGGTGAGACCTTTGTTCCTGGTTGCAAGCGGAATATATAAGGTTGTCAACCGTGCTTGAGCTATTGAAATTGAAGGCTAGCAATGGTTGGTCGATAAGAGTTTCACGGCATTGTTAGGTCTCTAGCGGACATCCTTAGGAGAAAGCGTGTTGCCCAGCACCACCTATCAAGCAAAGAAGGTTATTTGTCCATTGGGAATGGAAGTAGAAAGAATACATGCATGTCCGAACGATTGTATCCTCTCTAGTAAAGAGTATGCAGAACATGCATGTATGTCCGTGTGCAAAAGCATCCGATACAAGCGTCGAGAATCTGCTAAGGTGAAGTAAGGACCTCTGCTAAGATGTTGTGGTATCTGCTGTGATCCCACGTTTGAAGCGTTTATTTGCGAACCCAAAGAGGCAAGATTGCTGCGTTGGCACTTTCGGAGGAGCGTAAGAGATGAAGCTAAGACACCTGCTGATTACGCGGTGGAGAAACTTGATTGGAGCTTCAAGAGTTCGGTCTTGGAGCAGGAACATAAGGTTAGGGTTGAGTGAGATGGAATGAATCCTTTCGATAACATGAGCGGTCGACATAGCCTTTGGCGTGAATCTATGTATGTACAACCTTCCTCCTTGGTACGTGTATGAAGCGGAAGTACATTTTGATGTCACTACTTATCCAAGGGCGAAGCAACACAGGAATGATATTGATGTGTACCTAGCACCATTCTTTGGAAGATCTTGTGACACTATGGAATGAAGAATGCAGTATGGGATGCGTACAAGCGAGAGAACTTCACTTTACGCGCCATGTTGTTACTGCACCATCAATGATTTTCCTGCCCTTGGTAACTGTCAGACCCGATACAAAAGGAGCCAAAGCACGTCATACTTGCTTAGATGCTCTGAGAGTGTATGGCGTGAACAACTCACATAAAGCGTGTATATCGTCACCGTAGGTTCCTTCGAGAGTCACCCATACATAAGATGAAAAAACAATTCGGCGAAATAAGGAGAAGCGATTGACTCAAGGGCTTTTAAAGGAAAGGGTCTATGATATGGTTAAGAATATCGATGTTGTGCTTGGGAAGCGGCGTAAATTAAGAACCGTGAGAAGAACATCTGGAAGAAGCGGTCAATTTTTGGGACTTGCCTTATTGGGAGCACTTAGAAGTTAGCCATTGCATCGGCGTCATGCGTGAGAAGAATGTATGTGATAGTTTGATTGGTCTCTTCTTTGAACATTAGTGGCAAAACAAAGGATGGTGTTAGCATGCGATGTGACTTGGTTGATATGAACATAAGGACTGAGTTAGCACGGAAGAGACCGTCTGGAGACGACGTACCTTCTGACTTGCTACACTCTATCAAGGCGAGAGAAATGAAGCGTGCGGAGCTTGCATGGAGTGAAAGTCCCATCTGGTTACTCCGCTAACATTAAGAACCTTGTTTCTATGCAAGATTTGAAATTAATTGGTATGAAGTCTCATGATTGTCATGTCTTGATGACACAAATGCTTCTGTTGCAATTAGAAGTATCTTGCGAACAAGGTCAGAGTGGCAATCTTGAGGCGTGTTATTTTTTCAACTCAATTGCTCGAGAAGATCATTGATCCCCAAGGACTAGATGCTCTGCGGGCCGAGGTGGTGACCACTCTATGTCATCTTGAGATGTATTTCCCTCGTCATTTTTCGATATCATGGTCCATCTCATTGTTCACCTTGTGAGAGATAAAGATATCTTGACCTGTGTTCTTCGTCATATGTACCCGTTAAAGAGGTACATGGGAATTCTCAAGTCCTCGTGCGGAATTGATCTCGTAGGAGGGCGGCATCATCGAAGGTTATGCAACCGAAGAGGTCATTGAGTTCTGCGTCGACTACATGGCTCGAGTGGAACCGATAGATGTGCCTCTATCTCGCCATGAGGGAGACTAGATGGTATCGGGACCATCGGAAGAAATCAATAACTCCCGATCTGGATCGTGCGCTCAAGCCCATTTCATGGTCTTGCAACACATGACCAAAGTGTCCCGTACATCGGCGAGCACAAAGACATGGTGCGCCATGAGAATCGAGACCGGTCGGAGGTTTGGATCACGAGAAAACACAACCGTCGGTTCAACGAATGGTTAAAGGTCTGCGAATCAGCAGGGAGGTCATCAAGTGATGATCTGTTGCTATGGTTGTACGAGGGCCACAATTTACAATTGTCGCATGACAAGGATCGACATAAATGGGTACACATTTTATCGGCTATTTCGGGATAGGAAGAGCCTGATCGAGCAGCGGTGTCCACATAGATGCATTGATGCCGATGGGATGAGGAGCTCCTACTATGGGCAAATAGAGGAGATATGGGAGCTCGACTCGTGCTTTTCAAGATCCCCTATTTGGTGCCGTTGGGTCCATCTCCCACGGTGAAGGTCGACAAATGCGGTGTCACTACCGTGGACCTCGAACTTATGGGATACAAAACGAACCATTACGTCTTGGCTAACCAAGTTGTTCAAGTCTTCTATGTAACCGACCGGCAAATAAGAAGCGCCACGTAGTTCTTCATGGAAAAAGGAGGATTAGCCGGAGTTGAGAATGTAGTGGGCGAGGAAGAATACAATCAATTTGACGAGTTGTCTCCTTTCGGAAGCGGCATTAGGCTAGAGGAAGAACCCGGTGAGGAAGCTAGCTATATCTTGCGTCGATCATCACGAAGGCCTATATCTTAATTAAAATTTACTCCAATGTAATTAATTTATTCCATAACATCATGTGTTATGGACTTGTAATCTCTCATATATTTTGATGTCAACGTGAAATTGTCATGTGTTGATCTGTTATGGACTTGTCATATTTGATATTGATGTCAATGTGGACATACATTGTAATGTGGAGTATCAAAATTGGTTTCACTTGATTTGGAGTTGAGTTGAATTAGATATGAAATTTTGAAGTCAAATGTGTTATGAACTTGTTATGGACTTGTCATCACACTTGTCACCAGGTTAGAATTCATATGGACTTGTCATAATTGTCATCATACTTGTCTCACGGAGTTCACTATGTTTTGTCGGGATATTTATGTCTCACGGAGTTCACTATGTTTTGTCGGGATATCATAAATTGTCATCGAGTTACAGGCTATCACGAGCGGTTTTATAATACAACCGTGCGTGATAATAATATCACGAGCGGTTTGTAATTAGAACCGCTGCAGATAATAATATCCTGACGGTTCTAGAATAGAACCGTGCGTGATATCTAAATATCCTGAGCGGTTCTCATTACAAAGCATGCATGATATACTTTATAAAGCGAAAGCGCTAGGGTTTTCCTCTCACTTCTCACTTCCTCTCCGCCCCTTCGCTCTCTCGCTCGTTACGCCTCCTCTAGGGTTTAGGGCTCGCCTTCCGCGCCGACTACGACCTCGGCGCCTTGCCCCCTGACATTGGCGCCCCGACCTCTGCGCCGCCGCCCGACCTCGGCTCCCCGACCTCGGTGCCGCCGCCCGACCTCGGCGCCCGTTCACCTCCCGGCCGTAAGCCCGGCGTCGCCGCCGCCGACCTCGGCCGCCGTTCTCCTCCCGTGTCGCCGCCCCAGACATTGGCGCCTCCGACCTCGGCCCGCCGTCCTCCTCCCCATGTTGGCCTCCTCCCCTCTGCCCGGCCTTCTCCCGCGCCATCCTCCTCCCGTGTCGACCTCCTCCTCCCCACCTCCCTCCTCCCGCCAGGCCTCCTCCCTGCCCAGCCTCCTCCTTGCACCGTGAGTTCTTGTGCGGCATCCTCTCTGTAGTATTGCTCCTCTGTGGCGATTCGGTTGATCTTTGCATATATATATATATATATATATATATATATATATATATATATATATATATATATATATATATATTTGATGCTAGTTGCAAATTGATCGATGGGCTTTGTTGACATGCTCTGTGATGAACTCATCTTATCTTGAGATTGAATGTGATAGTTAGTTCATACTTGAGCTCTATTGTATTACTTACTCTGTCAATATGTCTTGTTAATTGGTTACTTTCGGTTGAGCTCATAGTTACATTTGCAAATTGATCGATGGGCTTTGTTGACATGCTCTGTGATGAACTACGTCTTATCTTGAGATTGAATGTGATAGTTAGTTCATACTTGAGCTCTATTGTATTACTTACTCTTGTCAATATGATGTCTTGTTAATTGGTTACTTTCGGTTGAGCTCATAGTTCTATTGCAAATTGATCGATTGTTTTGACTAGTTTGTGATTCTTCTAGTAGTCTATATGAGCTCATTCAACTTTTCATTTGCCATCTTGATCTCTGTAGTCAACCTCTGTTTGTTGGAAGTTTAATCTGTTTTTAGATTAACAGTTGAGATGATTTGATAGTTAAGCAAAGTATTGTTTAGAGCTCATAGTTTGAATTTATATTATCATATTCATTTAATGAAGAGTATAGACAATAGGATTGAGATGGCAAAGACTTGTTCTTTAGCTACTCTCCTACGAGAGCACATAATATCATCAATTAATATGTTGGAATAGTTAATACATACGTGAGTTCTTGTGCGGCATCCTCTCTGTAGAGTATTGCTCCTCTGTGGCGATTCGGTTGATCTTTGCATATATATATATATATATATATATATATATATATATATATATATATATATATATATATATATATATATATATTTGCAGTGCTAGTTGATACCTTGATCGTATTAGTTACGATTTACGAGTCTATCTTGAAGATATTACAAATTGATCGGTGGGCTTTGTTGACATGCTCTGTGATGAACTCATCTTATCTTGAGATTGAATGTGATAGTTAGTTCATACTTGAGCTCTATTGTATTACTTACTCTTGTCAATATGATGTCTTGTTAATTGGTTACTTTCGGTTGAGCTCATAGTTCTTTTGCAAATTGATCGAGTTGTATTGACTAGTTTGTGATTCTTCTAGTAGTCTGTATGAGCTCATTCAACTTTTCATTTGCCATCTTGATCTCTGTAGTCAACCTCTATTTGTCTGGAAGTTTAATCTGTTTTCGTTAACAGTTTAGATCATTTGACAATTAAGCAAAGTATTGTTTAGAGCTCATAGTTTGAATTTATATTATCATATTCATTTAATGAAGAGTATAGACAATAGGATTGAGATGGCAAAGACTTGTTCTTTAGCTACTCTCCTTACGAGAGCACATAATATCATCAATCTCTATGTTGGGATTAAACCTTTGCTAGCATTTCCTTAAATCGATCATTTTACTTGATTCTAGTTCTATGTCTTCATTAAAGGCTAGTCTTACGTACATGAAGCATTAAACCTTTGCTTAGCATTTTCTTAAATCGATCTGACACACTTGAGTGTACCTTTGCTTCGTGCCAATCCTCCATGGCACGAAGCAAATGGTCTACTCGATGTCAGTGTCGAGCTCGATAAGTAGGCTCGAGCAAAGATCACAAGAAGAAAATTTGGTGGATTAAGGAGTGTTAGAATAGAAAGTGGTGGATTAAGGAGTGTTAGGAATGTTAGTAGTCTGTATGAGCTCATTCAACTTTTCATTTGCCATCTTGATCTCTATAGTCAACCTCTGTACTTCTTCACGAGATTAATTTGGGACACTTGCAATAAATTTTATTGCATATGTAACTTATATAGATTGCAAATGGTACACTCCAGTGTGTCGAGCTCGATGAAGTAGGCTCGGGCAAAGATAGGCTCGAGCAAAAGATTTATATCACTAGTTCTATCTATACACAGATCACAAGAGAAGGTGGTGGATTAAGGAGTGTTAGGAGTGTTAGAATAGAAATTTGGTGGATTAAGGAGTGTTAGGAATGTTAGTAGTGCATATGAGCTCATTCAACTTTTCATTTGCCATCTTGATCTCTATAGTCAACCTCTGTACTTCTTCACGAGATTAATTGTTTCATATTTATCTTTGGAATGTTAGTAGTCTGTATGAGCTCATTCAACTTTTCATTTGCCATCTTGATCTCTATAGTCAACCTCTGTACTTCTTCACGAGAGCAAGTAAGCGAGATGGCGAGAGCACCATCTTGCCAATCACCAAGCGCCGCGAGATGGAAGAGGCGCCAGCAGAGGCCACCAACACCGACCCCTTGAGATGGAAGAGGCGTGATGAGGCCGTCGTCACCGTCGGCGATAATGACACGCAGGCGAGATGGCGGAGGACAATCGAAAATGCCTCGGGTGGTGGTCATCACGAGTCGGTGACTTTGGGGTCCCTCTGAGTCCATAAGAGATCGTGGTGAGATTCCGGACCATCTCGGGATACTTGCAAGGAGCGGATCCTCATCACCACACCAAGGTGGAAGGACCTAACAAAAAAAGCGAAAAGCGTATGTGGAAAGAACTTTCAGAGAAGTTCACTATTCGAAGCACATGTGGCGCGCGACGACGGACGGCGATGCTCACAATGGGTAAATCATGGAGGACCTTCAAGAGCATTCTTGTCACGAAATCGTGAACACGGGTTAGGCGCCCACAAGCGATATAGATTCTTGGCGCGGGAAGCATGGGACACCTTTGTGGCTATAAAGCAGCGGCCAAATTTAAGGAGCAAAGTCACGGCGCAAAAGCTCTCGAGACCTGAAACACTCACCCTTACAGACTCGGCACCGTTGGATGCAGCGGGTAAATCTGAGAATGGGCGGCGGAGAAGGAGAACCCGTTTCGATGTCACAGACCAGCGTTCCCTAAAATTTGGTTAAGCGAGGGCACAAGTCTCGTCTTGAGCGACATCTCCTTCACAAACTGGCGGACCGAAGTGTCCCAGCGTGTGGTAAATATGTTGAACTACTAAGTTGTTAATAAGTCCATAACTTCATAGTGCCTATAATAACGTGATGACCTCTTGCGGCGTGACTTGGCGCCCAAGCTTCCCAAGGCTCCTTCCATGCATACGAGGAGAAGGATATACTATCTGACCTTGGGAAACAAGGAGCACCGGAATCGCACGCGAGCCTTGGGGTTAACGTGCCATGGAGTCATGGATTCGCGGACGACTCTCGCGTATAGGACTAGGAAGAGATCCAAGGCGAAACACGACAACCGGTTAGTGCAGATGATTACTAACCAATTTCAAAATGCAGATGGCGGCATTGCGAGTCAAATGGATATACTCATGAGCGGTGATGCAAGCGCCCTCGCTAATTGGGAGGCGGTCCTCCTCGGCGTCGAGTAGCGTCGCGTCGCGCATAATTGTGAACATGGCGGCGTCCGATTACGATAAAGCGACATCAAGGTAACATACATCTATGGAATGCACCAAAGATAGACCTATAGGGCGCCTTAGCTAATTGCGTATCATTTTGTAGGAGCCGGCGCCTTATAGCTCAAGTGAGGATGGATGTGTCCCTTTGTATTGAGGCTGCTTGCGAGGATGGTGTATCCATATGAGGAAGGCGGTCTGACCGGTGCCCGGTGGTGCCTGCAGTTACGCCAGGTCAGTGGATATGGTACATGTCAATTTCGAGCTGTCCCGTGAAGATTTGCCGAGCGAAGAGATCACAACACTAGGGATCTTGTCCTCTCTTTTATCCGATGGCCTAAGAAGGACATCGCCATACTGACCCAGCGATCTTGCGATCTGGACACGACCATTCCTCTCCAACAGGACCCTCGATGACTCCACCTCATGTTTAGCCTCGAAGGCCACCTCTTGATTCCGTGGAGAAGGCGCGAAGAACGACAAAAGCGTGCGGCGTATCGGTTCGAGTCGTCTCACAAAAAGACACCAATCGCTAAGGCCAAATCGAAATCAACGAGCGTTAAGGCACCTCCCAAGTCAGGGAAGTCGCGATACACAGGAACTACATCATCGGAAAACCGTTGTGCTCGACGCCTTGATATTAATGCACGCTAGATTTGCTTGTCAGGCTTTGCATGCCTGGTACTTGAACAAGACCCAAAAGAAGGGTTGCGATACTGGAATCACCGTCAGATATGAGGACAAGCATTTCTTCAGCGGACGAGGTACTTGCCGTCGTGGGCTTCAACGACTTATATGAACTATTCAACCTCGTTGGCCTCGGCGTCTCGCTTCTCGATGTTGGACACTTTGTAAGTGCGTACAATCAAGTTCTACATTCATGTAATACCGATAAATATCACAACTCATTGCTTATGTATAGATACATCTTTGAAAAATGTCAGGAATGGAAAGAACGGTGGGTTTCCTCGACCCACATGTGGTATCGTTGCAAACCATCCAACAAGACTAGTCCTTAAATAGAAATACATAATGAGGTCATTGTTTCGTCGGGCGAACATGAAGTACATAGTGGTGCCCTACAACCGGGGTAAGTGTCACTACTTGCTATACAAATTTCATTTGTACTTTATCTGTGACACGAACTTAGGTTCAATGACTATAGCGACATACATGAGTAGATACCCTTTGGATCCTTTTAGTTATTATACCCAAGAGGAACCATGTGATATACCTTGATTCCCTAAACCGCAACAAGCACGACTTGACATTCTAAGAGGAATACTCGAGAGGTATGCTCATTTCCTCCTTACATAACTCTATTGTAGTCTTCATTAGTTTGAAATGGCGAGGATAACTTTTTGAATCATGTAGGTCGTTCATCAATTATGTTGCCAACAAAGGAATATCACGATGGAAAGAGCGTAACTAACACACGGGATGGATTTTCCGGTACGCGCTACAACACGATAATCCTATATCATACTTCATAATAACGCATCTCGAACTGACTATACCTATATATGTAATTCTATTTTTGCAGTGCCGCCAGCAAAAAGATGATGAGTTATGTGCAATCTACGTCTGCTATCATATCGACTAATCCTTAGAGCTAGGAAGAAGGATCACGAGGTTTGTCAATCTCAAAATAATTATTTCCTAATTATAAATTTAAATATATATATATAGCTTACCACTTTACTCTTAATTGGTAGCGGCAGGTCTTGGATTTATAATGTGATTCACTCGATCTTGGAAGAGATCGAGGACATTAGAGGAAGCTCGCACCTTTATCAACACGAAATCATTGGCGACAATGGAGAGTTTCACTCCGTCGCCAACCGAAACATCACCCCACCGACACCTCTCAGCGTAAACAATTGTAATCCGGTTGTAACTATAGCGACAATACTTGAACAAATGCGATCTTTTGTAATTTATTTTGAGTAATGATCACTTTGAGTTGTCAACAATTGATTATCTCTAATGAATCTGTTTTGTGCATGCTTGAATCTGTTTTGTGCATGCTTGTTTTGAGAGGGCATGGCTAGCAATTCTGAGGCTAGCGAGAAAACAACAAAATTGTGGTCGAGGTATGAGCTATCACAGACGGTTTTTGTTAAAACCGCTGCAGGAAGGCAAATATCACATACGGTTTCTCTGAAAACCGCGTGATACGAAATATCCTGAGCGGTTATCAAAACAAACCGTTTGTGATCGAGAATATCCTGAGCGGTTATCAAAACAAACCGTTTGTGATCCGAGAATATCACGAGCGGTTGAAGCAAAAGCCATCTGTGATATTCACAAATCCTGAGCGGTTTTATTTAGAACCGTCAGTGATATTCTCGAATCCGAGCGGTTTTTAATCAAAACATGCGTGATACTAGCCTTCACGAGATGGTTTTTAGTAAAACCGTCGTGATATTCGTATCACGAGCGGTTTTTACCGTTTGTGATAATATCACTGTTATCACAGACCAACAAACATAGGCGGTTGGAAATCGTCTATGATGATGGTTCGAACCGTGCGTGATGTGGCTTCCTGTAGTAGTGTGGGCACCTTGCAAGTACGTACCCAAAGAGGAAGTTTCTAGTGTCTCAACCTCAACCTCTCGATGTCTAGCAGCGACCCCAGGGCCTCGCACGAGGTCAAGGAGGACAGCAAGCACCCAAGTCGGTGCAAGGTTTCGGATGCGGCCGTCTGAACCACGGAGGCTTTGTGTTCTTCTGGGATCTCAAACGATTGGAAAATTTCCGTCATCAGCGCATCTTTTTGAGCTTCAGTCAAATCCTTCCACGAATCGTAGGTGATCTTGACCCGTTCCCGTGCAACTATTCCGGTTGTTCTCTTGAATGCGGACGTTGCTCGGCGAGGATTGAGAGGGGTCCTAGATGCATCGATATCTGTGATGGTAAATCGGCCCTCAGGCCTTTTCGATATTCCTATTCTATCGTGCTTGGATTTTCCAGAGGACGACGCATCAGACGTATGAGGCAACGATGACGAAAAATGAGCGGACAACATCTTCACAAGAAATAGAAGTTCTGACACGCATGAACATATTATCATAAGATTCTCTATGTGTATGGGTATACACACCAATTAATAAATAATTGGGATATAATTGGGACATGTAGGGAAGAAATTATGATACTTTCTTATTAAGTATATTGCTACCACACAAAAAAATCCATACATGCTACATATAAGAAGAGGATAAATTTGCAAAGTTATATAATTACTTATTATACTTGAAATACAATACCTTAAATATAAGTATGCAATGTTCAGCAATTCAACATCCTAGGAAACTATTTCAAATGAATGACATAGTTGTAGTAAATACACATGCTTGGTAGAAATGATCGTTAGGGTAATAAAAGTTGCTTTAAAATGTAAAGCCATTGGTACAAATGATACTGAGGGTAATTAGTGGCATGTATGGATAAAGCATATTTCCAGCACCAATTAAGTGACATAATTGACATATAAGCATCTGAATCCTTCAAGTCATTTAAAAGGAATGATATGCTCAACACACACAATATGTGCACAATATTATTGCTCTCAGAAGGCTAGTTGCACAAGATTTAAACTTGGCCATCACAGCACTCATGCCAAATGTAATCACAAATTGAATATGGCACTTTATAGATTAGGCCTTGAGCTCAAAATAAAACTTGCTAATCTATTCAAACTAGTTCAAGCAAATCATCCAAAATTAACTTTGCTATACATAGGAACAAAATCTATCAAGATACTATCAACTGTGATGTAGACCAGTGATTGTAAATAATCACAGAAAAACAAACTGGAAAACTGAAACTTCTACAGGACAACAAGTATTAGTTGACTGAAAAAGCTCAAAGGGCAGCAAGTATATCATAATGTATAAATTGCTCGATACAATAAATAACAACAGGTAATCTAACAGCTCAAGGCACAATCTATACACAATATCACATCCAATTGCATTTGTGACATCAATTCATCATAGAGCAATTCACCGAGCCCACAAAACATCACTTTGCAATATCTCCCAGTGCTAGGCACATACAAATCACACAGATTGAACATATCCAATAGCACAACACATAAGCAAGGTGATATGAAAAAATAGGATGGGCGGGGAGGGTGTGGCAGGTTACCTTGGTGGTGCTTGGGAGGCGCTCGGGGAAGGAGGCGCGCCAAGCTCGAGGAGGAGGTGACGCGTTCTCGAGGGAGGGGAGGAGGCGGGCTCGGGGAGGAGGCGCGTCGGGCTCGGGGGAGGAGGGGTACCAGGTTTGGAGTGGCGGCGGCTTGTATTCGGGGAGGAGGCTTCGGGCTTGGGGGAGGAGGTGTACCAGGCTCAAGGAGGAGGCGGCGTCGAGGACGGCAGCGACGGGCTCGGGGGAGGATGGAGAGTTAGAGAAACTTAATTGTTTGAGTGGGGTGCGTGGGCAAACCCTAGAGTTCGAATATAAATAGGGTTAGACATCATAGATGGTTCTAAAGTAGAACTATCTATGATAAATACACATCACAGACGGTTCCAATAAATAACCGTCTGTGATGGGTTGGGCATTACAGATGGTTCTAAAGTAGAACCGTCTGTGATAAATACACATTACAGACGGTTTCAATAAATAACCGTCTGTGATAATATACATTTTCATTTACATAAATGTAAATTCACATATGACACATTCTCATATACATAAATGCAAATTTAGAACATATGACACAGAAATTATCACATATGGGTTTTAATACAAATGGTCTATGATGAGTTAATTATGACAAACGAGAAGTATCACAGACGGTTTTAAGAAAAAAATTGTCTGTGATATTTACCTCTTCACAGACAGTTTTTAGCGCAGCTAGTAGCAAAGACGGCCACTGAACCAAAACCATCTGTGATTGTATTTAATACTGACGGTTTTGGTCAACCGTCTGTAATGAGGCGTCCAGTATAAGCTTTTTTGTAATAGTGACACATCTATTAGCATACCATAGCATTCAAAATTTCAAGGGGCGAATTGTTGTGTACCATCACAAAAGCCATTTGACTGTCACTAACATGTGTCGCTGACATATGGTCTATGGGCCCACCTGTCAGCCTCAAATACACCGCCACATAAAGATTAGACAAATTGTCCTGGACGCTTCCTCCCTGGCAAGGGTGTTTCAGGCTTACCACCAACACAACTATGAACAAAGTGACCCATGTGAACAAATGAAGTGTAGGGCGGCAGCCTTGATTCCCATGAAATTAGACTAAAATCTCCCTTTGGTGGAACAAAATGATCTTCTAGAATGTCTCCTAATTTCAGCCTAGGTAAATCCTTTTTCGGAACACTAGGGGCTGTGCTACAAGCAGAGGGTATGAGGTGAGCAGCAGGAGACAAAATGCAGCGATCCCCAAATTGTATTGGATGACCTCGATCGAAAAGTACCTGTGGATGGACGCCAAAATTGGACAAATGCTTCTTAACTTCAATGCTGATCCCATTCAATTTGCAAAGCCAGAAATGAACATTCAAGTTTCTTCTCAATACATCTGCAAGAAAGTTTGCTGTGACAAGTGACCCTCCCAACACCATGGCAAAATTTTCCACTAGCGGTACTAACTGTGGATGGTCTATCGGGTTTGCACTACCAAATGCGAGTGTCTTGAATAGGTACCTGTACTCATCATATGCCAGCCTATTGAGAAAAATGGGCTTGACGGTTCCAAATTTCTCCAGTTTTTCAATTCGACTTAAGATGATCACCTTGCTTCCTCTATCCATGCTTGTAACAGATGTATAAAACGTTGCCCAGTCATTATCATCTACATCTGAAACAAACTCAACAACTACCAATGCCCTTCCTGACAGCCTCTCATGGTTAGCTATGCTCAAAATGTCACCTCCATTGAGGTGCAAAATAAAAGAGAAGTGAGAGCACACCCTCTCATCACTGCATACATGAGCGACAAGTGTTTTCTTCCCAACTACACGCCCACCAATGACTGGGAGTACGGCTGGAGGACCAGGAGGGTTGTGTTGCAACAAGAAGTTGACAAGCTGCTGCTTCTCGCTATGTCGACCAAATATGAAATTGTCCATGTAAAGATAGGTATCATAGGGCCTACGAGAGATGCGTTCGCATCCACCCAAAAGTATGACAAACTCTGTCATGTTAGCAACAGCAGTTTCTAGGTTTTCCAGTACACTTGTTAACTCTTGGTTGAAGACCTTGTTCATTGTAGCACCAGCGATTGTGCGGGAACGTTTGAGAGGAGCAGCAAAAGATAAGGCGGATGAGTCGCTTACCAATTCCTCGGCACCCTCCTTGTGTTGCCTGTACTTAATGGTGTCCAGCACATGGTAGCCTCTGTACATGGCTGTCGCTAGCATCTTCAACTGTATGAGCATACTAGAGTTGGTGATGTATCGCCCATCTGCCTCCTCGACAACCGTCTGAACTCTCAGCAGGAGCTGTTGTAGCCTCTCCACCTTCTCCTCCGAGCATACATGAACATGATTTGACACCTTGTTCATCAAAAAAGAGATGAATCGACTCGCGATATCACCCGTGACAGCAGATATGGCGAGCTCCATCTCGAAATCTTCCGAGATAAGTGTATGGGAGCATTGAGGGAATCCCGTAGGTTGTTCACAGGATATATGTACTCTAGCTTTTGTGTGAACATGCGCTTATGGCAGCTCTTCCATCACATTTAAGTTTATTTGACTATGCGCTTATGCCAAGAAGAAATTTCCCAGCTTGCGCTTACAGGCTACAGCGCCTGAGCAGTCGAAGACTCGGAGTGAACTTCTTCAGCTTGTGTGGTAATAATCAAATCTACCTTTTGAGATATTATACGACCGTGACGATGACTTCTTTTATGCAATTCAACTCACACACATGCCATGAGAATGAGGTATGTGCAAGAAAAATGAAAAAGACATCAGAACAAGCACCCGAACGAAACGACAAATCGAAGCAAACTTCTGCTGGAATCAAGTCGGTCCTGAGTTGACCAGTCTGGTAAGTTACTTACCCAGATTGACCGTCATGCTTGACATTAATTACTTACCCAGATTGACCGTCATGCTTGACGAGATTATTGAGTGGACAGAAAGCATTCATGGAGGCCATGGTATGTACACCTCAATTCGTGCTCTGCTTTCATGCCCTCTATTTGAAGCACCAAATTAATTTAATCCACAAAGTTATCGGAAAATGGATAAGATAGATAAACAATCATGCGACATTTTCAAGTTCAAATTCTATTATCATATATTGGGAGGAATAAATGAAAAATCTTCTGCAAAATAAACAAAAAAGGAGGAGAAAGAAATAAATGAACAAAACTTTATGGATGTTGGCGACTTCCAAAGAGCGCACGGCCTTAAACATTTTGTTTCAGGTGGGCCTTAAGGCCCTCCTTTTCCTTTTCAGCATGGGGCCCTACTTTTCCTCTCCCCTTGGTCCGATATATTGGGCTGAGAGGCTTTTTGGAAACACACGAATTTCACGTGAGTTTTGCAGAAACTTCGCACAAAACAGTTGAATTCCCGCTGTAATCTGAGTTCATAGGACATTCTTTGCTTGGTGCGCATGACCACCCATTGCTCAAATCCATGTCTCCCCGAGTTGAAGAAACCTGGTGTTGAAAAAACTTGCCCTTGCCATGGTCACTTATTACGTCAATCTCACTGTTTCTTAATCCATGTGAAAAGTGCAAGAGGATTTTATATTATGAAACTAAGGGAAAAAGAGTATTGTCGTATTCTCGTCGTTTTCAGTACCACAGTCAAGTCCTTGATTTCCTATCCGGTTTCAGTGGATCTATTAATGGTTGACACGATGGATTTATCTGCTAGTAGTACGATTCAAAGTGGTTTCTTACTATAATTTCTTATTGCATGAAAAGTATTTAGATACCACCTTCCCAATGCATGGTATCCTAGAGTGTTGTATCCTAGGCCTTTGATATAGAGTATTTACTAGTATTTCTACTTAGGATACTGTGTATGAGTGGTATCTAAATAAGATACCAGTCTACTCTCTCTCTTCCTTAATTACAGTGCCACATTAGACTTTTGCTTATATGACAGCCTTAAAAAACTTGCCAAGGTGGAGCATTGGGACCAGCCTAACAAACTTACATGCAGAGAATTAATGAAATAACAGTTAATGGGAACATGCCAATGTCCTAATGGTGGGGAGGCTGTTTAACCTCCCCACTAGCGTTGGTTCAAGTCCTAGGACTTGCTTGGGTGCCCATCTCCTTCTTCCTTGAATGTCGAGCTCTGGCATACTAATAACTTATTCAACATACGTAAATGTGATATGATCGGTAGGAGACAAGTGGGGCTGCCCCGCTTCCACACCATCATCGATCAAGAACCGAACATGTACTATAACTAGTTTGTTAGGTTTTCAATAGGCTAATCAAGGTGAAGTTTAGGTGCTAGTAAGTAGTAACGGACTAGTACTACTTAGATCTCTTAAGTACTAGTAGTTCTCTGACGAGGATTAAAATCTCTATGTATTACTTTAATATATAATAAAAGACCATATATCTTCGTGATTGTAACCCCTAAGGCTAACGACCCTTGAGGTCGTAAGAATTCTAGAGGTTACATAATGAGTACCTTGGTCGGATGAAATCATCTACCTAGCCCCCGACCAGACGACTGCTCGAAGAAGCAATGAAATGACATCTGGATCTAACTCCAAGTATATTCCTTACCGTGTGATGAATGGAATACATGTCATATTTGCTCCATACCACGTGACGTTTCGTGGTCCTAAGACACTGATATTAACCAACATATGATTATTGTCTCCTACGGATATCAACCTCTGAGCAGTTGATACTTCACCAACTGCCGCCTCTATCCGACCAGCCATGATGTTTCCAACAGGCACCTCTTCTAGGAGTAACTACCACCACTTCGTCGACTATTTAAAGGAGAACACAAGCGGCATAAGGCAATCCAATTCGAAAGATCAACAGACGTTTGGGTTTTCATCTTAAGCGTTAGTATAGAAATCAGTACACCAAGTGTAATTAGAATTAGTCCACTGCCTTGTGAAGAGTACCCCTATAAAGGATCCAGTTCATAGCAACTTTCTGAGCTTCGGTCAAATCCTTCCACGAATCGTAGGTGATCTTGACCCATTCCCGTGCAACTATTCCGACTGTTCTCCTGAATGCAGACGCTGCTCGACGAGGATTGAGAGGGGTCCTAGACGTATCGACATCCGTGATGGTAAATCAGCCTTCGGGCCTTTTCGATATTCCTGTTCTATCGTGCTTGGATTTTCCAGTGGACAGCGCAACAGACGCATAAGGCAACGATGACAAAAAATGAGCGGACGGCATCTTCACAAGAAATAGAAGTTCTGACATGCATGAACATATTATCATAAGATTCTCTATGTGTATGGGTATACACACCAATTAATAAATAATTGGGATATAATTGGGATATGTAGGGAAGAAATTAGGATACTTTCTTATTAAGTATATAGCTACCACAAAAAAAAAATCCATACATACTACATACAAGTGGGGCACTGCCCCCTCCCACACTCCCACACCATCATCGATCAAGAACCAGAACATGTACTATAACTAGTTTGTTAGGTTTCCAATAGGCTAATTAATGTGAAGTTTAGGTGCTAGTAAGTAGTAAAGAACTAGTACTACTTAGATCTCTAAGTACTAGTAGTTCTCTGACGAGGATTAAAATATCTATGTATTACTTTAATACATAATAAAATATCATATGTCTTCGTGATTGTAACCCCTAAGACTAACAACCCCTGAGGTCGTAAGGATTCCAGAGGTTACATAATGAGTACCTTGGTTGGATGAGGTTCTGTACCTAGTCTCTGACCAGACGACTGCTCGAAGAAGCAATGAACTGGCATCTGGATCTAACTCTAAATATATTCCTTACCGTGTGATGAATGAAATACATGTCATATTTGCTCCACACCACGCGACGTTTCGTGGCTCGGGTTCTTTTATTTGCTCAAAGCAACATTTATAATTAACAATATTAGAAAGTCCTATCACTTAGCATTTTATTAAAGAGAATAATTGTGCAATATTAATAACAGCAGAGGTTACCTCTACCTTATTTTTATTTTTGATTGGAGTCACCTCCAATTATTAACATCACTGGGTACGACAACCCAGGAAAATCCAAAACACGAGCTAGGTGAGCCCGACACATTATTCATCTTACCCACAAAGTTTTATAAATAGAACTAACTCTAGTAAGTTTCCATGTCCGCCTTTGACCATAGGCATGGCTATTTGAATGTTTATTATACTCTGTAGAGGTTGTACACTTTACCCACAAGAGATAATCGTCTTGACATGTACACACGCTTTCCTAGATATGTGAATCAAGGAGAGATCATCACAAGGCCTTTACAATGCATCCCCTAGTATTTGTTACATCCGCTAAGATTTCACCTGAGGAGTTATGCTCCCACACCTGCGTCAACCCTTACCTAGACCCCTCTTGCGCCCTCTTAATGACTTTCGTCGTGCACCCCGACCCATCACTGCAAAGGCTTATGGTGTCGTGAGTCATCTACCTGGTGCAACTCGTACTGACAGATACAAATTATTTAGCCAGGTCGACACCATTATAGATTTGTGGTTGTACTGTTTTACATTAGGAGGTCATCACAGGATTAAGTCCTTAAGGACCATCTAGGCAGTTCATTCCACATACCAACCACAAACCAACATTCCACGGGCTACATTAGCACCCACCATCATACCATCCACCCAGATATGGCAACAGCAACTTATTAGGGTTTTTAAGGAGCAAAATATGTTAACTCAACCATCTCAGTCATTTACCCACAATGACTGCCCAAATCCAATTTCATGGTTTTAAGAGATGATGATAGGGGCAGTTAATACCCCTGTACTTAAGCAAGACTAGCATGGCGCTTAAGTACAACTTATAACTAGTATAGTTACCACATAATTACTAGGGTGACAAGGATTTAAGGAATTCAATCGTCAAGGATGGCATATTAATAATTTAATCATCAAGTAGGTATTTAACTACCTTAAGATCATTTGACATACATTTGCATAAGGAATTAAAGCATGTAATTTGATATTTTAAAGAATATAATTTGCATAAAATGTAGGTTCAATATGATCAAAATATCGACTCGCCTGGGTTTAAGGCAAGAGGGTCTTGATATTCTTGAGCTTGATCAACTCGGAGATCTCTCGCTTCTTCGAACTCTAATCAGACGAATTTAGCGTGCGAGAAAAAGAATGAAACAAGCAAACACAACAAATAAATACTAAAGAAATAATAGATGAACTCCAAATTGAACAAGGCTAATGCTATTAGAAAGATCTTGAATTTAGAAATTTTTTAGAAACAAATTTCATAATTTTTAAAGTTAAAACGGGTGAGGATGGGCTTTTTAAAGACTTGCTTTTGAAGTAAAACAACAACAAAAAAAAGACAAAGGGATAGAGAACTTGGTCCTCTGACATGCGGGACCCAATGACCAAGGACACGACGCACGGAGAAAGGCGCAAGGGCCGAGCCCACAAGTGCATGCGCACTGGTCCACGGCGGGTTTAAAGCATAGAGGGGTCTCGAGCCCACTGTCATAGAGCCAATAGAGAAACTAGGAATTAAACACTGCAATAACTGCTTCCTCGGGTCCATGTGGCAGTGAGCCAGTGACCCACATCAACATTAACAGCTACCAATCAATCAGCACTTAAGCCCTAAAGACAAGGATTTAGCCGATTAAATGATAGTGCACAATAGCAATTAAGACCAGCATTGAACTCCATTAGCTACATTAAATAATTACCGGGCCCATGTGGCAATGACTCTGAGCCACATTTGAACCGGGCAACTAATTAATGCCCAACCCTAAAGACGGATAGAGGCTTTGATTACACGCTACAGGTGATGTCCAAGTTCAGACAACAGAGGAGAGCTAGGGCATCTCGTCGCCGGCTAGGGGGCCCATGGCGGCAAGCGACGAGGCCAAAAATGGGTTCCATGACCTGGCACGAAACTACAAGCAAAAGGCGGCGACTGGAATCGGTGTCTAGAGCGGCCGGCGATGCGCTCTAGCGGCGGGGAGGAGGCCACTGGCCACGCATGGCGCTACGGTGGCGCATGGCATGGGAGCTCAATTCCTTGCCAAGGGAGCATCTAGCGGCTAAGGGAATGTCACCTGAAGCGAAGACGGAGCTCGGGGAGGCTCGAGGTGGCACGGCGACGGGAACCCGTAGTGGCGGCGAGAGAGCTTGGGCAGGGAGCTTGCCAAAGCCGAAGGAGAAGACCGACGGGGTTGGGGGTGACTTTGGGCAGACCTTGGGGATCTCCTGACGTAGTCAATTGGACTAACGTGCGGTGCATCTCGATTGGCGACGCTTGGGGGCGATTTGGCCGGAGGGGAGGAAGGAATGCGATTCTGGCTGCTCCTGTGGGCCAAAGGTAGGATGGAGTTAGGGGAAATGCTCCACGGGTCCTAGAACATGATGCGATGGAGGTGGTGCTGGGAAAAGTTCACCAGAGTGAATAATCAACGGTGGGGTGCGGCGGCCAAAACACTAGAGCTGCGGCTTCTTCGGTTTCTCGCTCGGGGAGGAAAAGAACATGTTGGGGGAGGGGAAAGAGAGGTGTGGGGGCATCTCTTATAATCAGAGGGATAGGGAGGAGCCGATGGCGCTTGATGATGGCATGAGTGTTGAGGCGGCCAAGTCTTGTGAGTCTTTGAGGCCTTGCAGAATCTGTGGAAAAACCGGGACGGGATGGCGAGGGTGGCAGGCGGAAAACTAGTAGGGTGACGCGGTGGAGATGTTAGGCAGGCGCGGAGGAGCAGGGACGGGACACGCGACAGGCGGAGATGCTGGGATGCGATGGGAGCACATTGGGAGCGCGGCCAAAGCCAGGGTGAGGAAAGAGATGGGAAAGAAGGGGAGAGAGGGAGAGAGGGGATTGAGGGGTTTTTCAATTCTGAAGATTTTAAACCTTGAAACTGAAGTTTGAAACTTTGAGAGATCTTGGAAATGGGATAAGCTTTTTGCAAGCAAATGAAACTCTTATATTACTGTTCACCAAACGAAATTAGGCTGTTACAAAACCTACCTACCTTAAAAAAAATCTCGACCTCGAGATTCGAACTACTCAGAAAATAGATAGGGGAAGTCTAACTTCAACTGATCTTCACGCTCCCAAGTGGCTTCTCTTTCTAAGTGGTTGCTCCACTGAACTTTGCAAAGACGAATGATCTGGTGTTTTGTTTGTTTCTCCACGACATCAAGATTCTTGATCGGATGTTCTGGATACGACAGGTCTTTCTGGAGTGCGATGGCTTCAAGTGAAGCTTGCTCTTCAGGTACTCTGAGACATTTCTTGAGCTGAGAGACGTAGAACACATTATGAACGTCTGACAAACTTTCTGGTAACTCCAATTGGTAGGCGACTTCTCCACGCTTGGCGGTGATTGGAAACAGGCCTATGTATCTTAGCGTAAGCTTGCCTTTCACTTTAAATCTCTGCATTCCTCGAAGAGGTGATACTTTGAGATACACATGATCTCCAACTTCAAAGATTAACTCTCTACGATGATTGTTGGTATAACTCTTTTGTCTGGACTGGGCAGCTTGTAAACGATCTCTGATCAGTCATACTTTCTCTTTTGCCTGCTTGAGGGTATCTGGTCCAAAGATATAACCTTAACATGATTTTGACCAATGCAGAGGGTTCTGCATTTTCTTCCATAGAGTGCTTCAAATGGGGACATTTTCAGGCTAGATTGATAATTGTTGTTGTAGGAGAATTCTACATATGGTAGGCATCTCTCGATCTCTGAAGAAATTCAAAGCACAAGCCCGAAGCATGTTTTCTAGAATCTGATTTACTCTTTCTGTCTGTCCATTAGTCTGGGGATGATATGATGTGCTGAAGTTTAAGTGAGTTCCAAGTGCATCATTAGACTAGCCCAGAAATACAAGGTAAATTGAGAACCTCGATCCGAGACTATCTTCTTGGGTACTCCATGCAAACACACGATATGAACCATATATAACTCGACCAATTTGTCTCCCTTGTAGGTGGTCTTCATAGGGATGAAATGAGCGACTTTTGTGAATCTGTCAACTATGACCCATATTGAATCCTATCTGGACTTAGTTCGCAGCAGACCAATAATGAAATACATTCCAATTCCTTCCCATTTCCACTTAGGGATTTGTAGTGGTTGAAGCAATCCTGCAGATCTTTGGTGTTCGGCTTTGATCCGTTGGCACACATCACAACAAGCTACAAATTCGTCAATATCTCTTTTCATTCGTGGCCACCAATATAGAATCTTCATGTCTTGATACATCTTGGTGCTGCTTGGATGTAGGGTGTATGCTGAGCTATGAGCTTCTTTCATAATCAAATCCTTGAGCTCCTTCTGGTGGGGAACAAAGAGACGTTTTCCATACCATAGGATTCCTTGTTGGTCTTCGATCATTTTAGAGGATTTTCCTTTGTCCATGAAGCGCTTAAATCTCTAGACTCCAAGGTGTCCTTCTTGAGCGGTCTTGATCTCGCTCTTCTAAGGTCGGTTCAACTTCCATAGTTGCTATGGTGCCTTGTTCTACTAACTCGAGGTTAAGTGCCTCTAATTCCTTATAGAGCTCAGGTTGAAGTTCTTGAATCATGACATTGTTGCAGTAGGTCTTACGACTTAATGCATCAACTACTACATTAGCTTTTCCAGGATGATAGTGAACATCCAAATTGTAATATTTAATCAGCCCTAGCCATCTTCTTTGTCGGAGGTTGAGATCCGTCTGGGTGAAAATGTACTTGAGACTCTTGTGGTCTGTGAAGATATTACAATGATTTCCAGTCAGGTAATGCTGCCAAATCTTTAGGGAATGCACTACTGCTGCTAACTCCAAATCGTGAGTTGGATAGTTGTCTTCATGGGGACGGTTGTGCGGACACATATGCCACGACATTTCCTCCTTACATAAGTACGCAGCTAAGACCTTGACGCGAAACATCATAATAAACTTCAAAATCCTTGTGTATGTCTGGCAAGACTAACACTGGTGCAGTGATTAACTTCTTCTTTAACTTCTGGAAACTCTTTTCATGGGCTTCTGCCCATTCATACTTCTTTTCCTTTTTGAGCAGGTGGGTCATTGGTCTGGATAGCTTGGAGAATTCTTCTATGAAGCGTTGGTAGTATCAGGCCAATCTGAGAAAACTACGCACTTCAGTCACTGAGGTTGGTTGTTTCCATTCCAACAGAGCTTCTACCTTGGATGGATCCACTACGACTCCTCCAGCGGATACAATATGTCCGAGGAAACTGATCTCTTGGAGTCAAAACTTACACTTGTAGTACTTGGCATAAAGCTGGTGTTCTTTAAGTTTCTCTAAAACCAAATGCAGATGTTCAGCGTGCTCTTCATTGGTCTTGGAGTAGATTAAGATGTCGTCTATGAACACGACCACAAACTTATCCAAATATTCCATGAATACTTTGTTCATAAGGTTCACAAAGTAGGCTGGCACATTTGTCAAGCCAAACAACATAACTGTGAACTCATACATGCCATACCGGGTGATAAAAGTCGTCTTAGAGATATCCTCAGCCCTAATCTTAAGCTGATGGTATCCTGACCTTAGGTCTATCTTGGAGAACACTGCTGCTCCTGAGAGCTAATCAAATAGATCATCAATGCGAGGCAATGGAAACTTGTTCTTGATGGTCACATCATTGAGGGCTCTGTAATCCACACACAATCTGGCGTTGCCTTCCTTTTTCTTTACGAAAAGTACTGGTGAACCCTAGGGAGATGAACTAGGTCTGATGAATCCTTTTTTTTACAAGTCCTCAATATGTGTCTTAAGCTCTTCAAGCTCGTTGACGGCCATCCTATATGGTCTCTTGACAATTGGGGCTATTCTTGGCTTTAGGTTGATCATGAACTCAACATCTTTATCTGGTGGCATACTAGGCAATTCTTCTGGGAAGACTTCTGGGTAAGCTTGGACTACTAGCGTTATCTCTAGTGACAACTCTTCAAGGTGGTGGATTGTACGATCCAAAGGAGAGGAACGATGCACACTAACCCTTATTGTGGTTCTTGGGTTCTTGGTGAGTACCACTTTTTTTGTTGACACAATCTATTAATCCTTAGTATCCAGCCAATCAATCCATCCCTAGGATGATGTCTAGGGTTTAGGATTCTAGCACTAGGAGGTTTGCTAGAAATTCAGAATTTTCCATAGCTATCTCTACTCTGGGACTTACTGAGGTAGCAAATAAGGGTATGCCGGGTGAACCAAGTACCACGGGTTTCTTTAACTTAAAGTGGTTGTCAAATTCAGCCTTACAACAAGCTTCTTTGACACAAAAGAGTGTGAAGCTCGACATAACATGTCTTTGTCTTGATTTAACAGGAAACATACTCATTAGTACTCTTGACACATATGTGGTCTAGCTACCCCCCTCAAAATTAAGGGTGCTCAATACTAATTGCTTTTGCCAACTCCTTTCATGATGAGTCTCTCAGCGGCTTGGAAACTTGTCCTTTGCAACTCGTCTGCTTTGGTCAACAACAGGATCAGGGAACATTCTTTGGGGCAGTGGTCTTATCCTTCGTAGAGAAAGCACGTAACTTTACTCATCGTGCATTTACATGGCGCTAGTGGTCCTCATCGTAGTTGGGGCAGTTTACCTGACATTAGTGCGCTCGATGTCCTTTTTCTCCTAGCGTGTGCATGTTACTCGGTCCATAGGGAAATCTTCGATTGATGGTGTTCCTTCTGATAGGGACAATAGGGTACTAGGCATGTGTAGCAATAGTGTATAGTTTGCCCACATGTGAAGCATGCTCCTCTTGCAACTTGTCGTATTGAGGACATAATTGGGCGACATGTCTGACTTTTCACATTCAAGGCACATTGTATTTGGTGGAGCTTAAGATGCAGTAGTGGAACTTGATGAGGCATAGCTTGCTTCTTCTTTGGGCTCTTGAAAAGTTCTTCTTTGCCAAAGTGAGGTTGGTGACGATGGTATTCCTTGCTAGTTCTTCAAGATTCTATTGGAGACATCTGGGCACATGGTGTCCTAGGTCGCCGAATAAAACATTTGATTTCTTGGCCTTGCTTCCTCTGGGGCATCTGTTGGCGAAGTGTCTGGATTTCTATAATAGAAGCAAGTGATAGCCTTGGGGTCTTCCTGGTGTAGTGGCATGGTGGTCTTTAATGTGATAGATTCTCTCGGGTAATCCTTTAAGTTGATGGGTGGCAAGGTCCACTTTGTTGTCCTCTGCACCTCATGCAAGACGAAGTTTCTTCTAGGGGTATCTATTGGCGAAGTGCACTTTTTCTCTGCAGCTGTAACAGTGAAAGTTAGCTGGTTGGGTTGGTTGCTACAGGTTGTCCAGCGGGGTGAAGAGTGCGGAAAACATTCCCATTGGGATGCGGGGTTGAAGTTGGAGCTCTTGGTGGTTGGGTTGTTGACTGTCTGACTGACAAGCTGTCAAGAAATGCTGACTGCTGGGAGTAGCTATCTTGTGGCCTCTACGCTGCCATCCTTTTGCGACTGGCATCACTTCCTTGGGCTGCTGCTCTCTTTGGTGCCATCTGAGGGAACAACTCAGCTTAGAACTAGAGAAGATATATAAGGGTTCACTAGCCCTCTAAGGTACACAGAAGAACTTCAAACCAACGAGGAGAAAGAATCAAGTGCAATACAAAGCCTAGATTGACTGCATTATATTAAGGGGTTAGGTGTTACATGACTCCTGAAGCACAGCATATAAGCCATGCTAAGCCACGACACAGGATACAAACACAACACCTACAAAAGAAGGAGACAGAAAGTGCTTGCAACGAAAACACTGCCTAGCAAGCACTGCTAGCTAACCTATACTAGACCTAACTACTCCAACACAACGATGAAGATCTCGTGGTCGTACTCTCCCTCCTAGAGAGGCAGAAAGTAGTGGAAGGGCGAACTCAGCAGAAGATCCTCGTTCATCTGGCTCAGGTAGGTGCAGGTGAAGCGTGCTGTGTCTTGGACTGTGCCAGAACAGTTGCTCTAGGGGGTCTCGGGTCTGAAGGGGTGAGCGATAAACTCACCCTCTCTGGCATAGAGGAAAACTTCCATGGCCCACGACTCTTGGGCTGGGGTCTAGGTCTTTCGGCCTCTGAAGATAGGCTTGCGGTGGTAATCCAGGTGCTGCATGAGTTGGCGAAGAATGTCCACGAACTCACCTTCGTCTTCTCCGTGAAAGAAAAAGTCCCACGGGCCATCGGACGACGGGGTTGCCATATACAATTTTTGAAACAAGAAAGGGAGTCAGAACTGAGTAAAAGCTCAAGTGAAGTCAAGGTAAGTGAAGAACTAAGAGAGATGAGTAAGAACAATAAGTATACTATATTTTGCCGAAGCTTTTCTTAGGTTTTTGAAAATAAGACACAAGTCCTAAGGCAATGACAAATCTAACAAAGGATCCTATAGTCGTATGCTCTGATAGCAGCTCTGTCAGACCCGGATTTCATAATCCAGAATCCTCTGTGAAAACACTGCACTACTCCCTGGATCAGTAGATAGCACTCACAGGATACATCACCAAATCAATTCATACATAACGTAGACCGAACCATTCATAATATTACAAACATTAGAGTTCAATTAGGCCGCACTGGGTCGAGTTTATAATAGGGCCGACTAGGCCAAATAAGTAATTACATAAATTGCAGAAACGGTAGCAGAAGCAAAAGGGGTAGAGCATACCTCTCCACAGGCAAGCGACTGGGGTAGCTTGTGTACGACCAATATTACCCAAGGACTCAGATAATATAGATTGTACACAAAGACTGGCAGAGCTAGCTAGACTGAGGCGAGATCTAGACTAATAGAACTAACTACTCTTCATCATATCCTTGTTCGTCAACTTCTGGATCTTCGTAATACGCATAATCTTCATGATTTCGTGCTTCTGAGGGTTTGGTGGAAAGAGCGAGGATGAGCACAATTTTCGTGCTCGCGAGCCAACACAACAGATGCAATAATATACATGCAGGTTTTAACAAGGATGGCCCAGGTTCTTTTATTTGCTCAATGCAACATTTATAATTACCAATATTAGAAAGCACTATCACTTAGCATTTTAACTAAATCACATTTTATTAAAGAGAATAATAGTGCAATATTAATAACAGCAGAGGTTACCTCCACCTTATGCTTATTTTTTATTGGAGTCACCTCCACTTATTAACATCACTGGGTACAACGACCTAGGAAAATCCAAAACATAGGCTAGGTGATCCCAACACATTATTCATCCCACCCACAAAGTTTTATAAATAGAACTAACTCTAGTAAGTTCCCATGTCCACCTTTGACTATAGGCATGGCTGTTCGAACAGTTTATTATACTCTGCAGAGGTTGTACATTTTACCCACAATAGATAATCGTCTTGACAAGTACACACGCTTCCTTAGACATGTGAATCAAGGAGAGATTATCATAAGGCCTTTACAATGCATCCCCCAGTATTTGTTACACCCGCTAAGGTTTCACTTGAGAAGGGTTACGCTCCCACACTTGCATCAATCCTTACTCAAAACAAGTTCCTGATAAGACAAAACAACTATAATCGCAACGCTCTCATCCACACTCCCAAAACCCATACTTCAAATAATTAATCTAGTCAAGCGAAACGACAACTTAACAGTAACTCAAAACTGGACAGCGATCTTCTAAAATACGTATCTCCCAACATGTTTATCATAAAAATCCATCTTCAGTCTCTCTAGAAAGATTACGACTTGGTCTACAAAAGTCATGTTGGTGGACAATCCTGATTCGGCCGTTAACAAGTTCTAATCTGCCAGTTACTACAACTGCTATAACTTGATGGGGTTTCTAGACAGCAACATTGCGAAAGTCATAACTCACAAACTACAACTCCAAATACTATGAACTCAGATCCTAGAGAAACATAACGAAATAACCCACAATTCTTTAGGAGACCCAAAACCCTAATTTCGCATTCATCTAATCCAAAACTGCGGAACAACAAAACTACAGATTCATGAATCACTTATAGCAGGGAATTTATACGCTAATTGACAACATTCGCATGGAGGAGAAATTAAAAAAACATCAAAGAGATGAGAATCACCCTTGAAGACATGAAGGAACCCGATGAAAACCTCACGAGGCTCTCCTCTCCCCTTTATTCTCCCTCTCCTTCACCTTCCTTTGGCTGGCAGCAATGGGGAAGCACCACCAAGGGGGAGGACAGCAATGGCACGCAGGGGGAGGAGCTGGACCAGGGCGCAAAGGGGGAAGGAGAGTAGTGGCTCTAGGGGGGAGGAGGCGGAAGGAGGGGGGTGGGGCTTCTAGGGTTTCAGCTCCCCCCCCTTCCAACTTGGCTGGCCCCCTCATGGCCCCCAGGCTAAAGGCCCGAGGCCCAAGTTAACGAACTTTCTTCCTGTGCAGCGAACACCTCAGAGGTCATAACTTTCTCTCCTGAACTTGGAATGGAGAGATTCTTGTGTTCAAATTTAGCTAACTGATAGTACTTCAACTTCCTATTTGTGCAGTTTTTCTGAAAATGCCGTCTTCAATACGAAATTTGCCTTGGAAGCTGACTCAATTGTGGACCTTGGTTCTTTGTGCAGCCTACCTTGCGTGGCCCATATCTCAAACCTTGGAACTCCAAATTAGGTTAATGAGGACTCTAAACTGGATTATGGAAAGCGATCTACAACTTTTTAGTTATGAGATTTTCCATTCGAAGCTGTTGTAGTCGCAAAAATCACGTTGCAAAATGATTACAGATTACATCCCTGCTTTACATGCGAGGCAAATAAGGAATCTCTCAATCTCCTTATATTCTCTATAAATAAATGTGTTATTACATTATTGATCTTCAGTCTTGTCCAATGCTCATATTTGTCCCTGTAGTCTTCTTTTGTGCCTACTGACTAAAAGAATATAAATAGCGAGCATGAGTACACAACCGTACTTTCATGAGCCAATACACAATGCAATTATTATAGATGCAAGGCTAATTAAAGGGAAGGCTCGTGGTTCTTTTATTTTGCACAAAGCCATTTATTGAAATAGATTAAGTAATAGCAAATCCTGAGACTTAGCATTTTTAACCAATACATGTTTTATAATCTGAGTTTTTATTTGTAAAATACTAGTGGAGATTCCGTCTCCTACATCATTGAGTGGCTCTGTCCACTCAATGCTCAGGCTATCCTGTAATTACCACTGGTCCCCGACTAGGTCATTTCAAATCCCTAGGGTCCTGCCCCACCTTTTCCTATTCCATCCACAAAATTGTTTTTATAAAAAGGAAAGCTATATCAAGCAAGTTCTCAGCACCACTCTTGATCGTGAGTGCGTCTATCTAGATAGTTTTCTTACTCTACAGAGTTCGCACACTTTACCCACAAGAGATATTGAACTTATAATGTCTCATACACACTTCCGTAGGTGTGCGACTAAGTTGATTATCACAAGGCATTTACAATATCCCACCTCAACGCAACTTCGCACTGCTAGGTATCACCTCCTTTAGGGCCTCCCGTGCCCCACGGGCAGGTCTCCCATTTGTGTCATGCAGTTCCTATGGTTTCATTCTCCCCTAGCTACCCACACTGGATTCCCCCAATGGCGAAGCCATGCCGAGGCAAACAAATTAGTTAGCCAGGCCGTACCCATTATAGACTTATGGTTGCACTGTTTTTACATGAGAGGTCATTACAAGATTTGGTCCTTAATTGACTCAAGCGGTACATCCACATACTAACTCCTCTCGTGCACCCGCACCACCACCCGAGTCAAAATCTATTTTCGTGTTTTCCTTTGTTTTTAAAATAACCTTTAGTCCAACATACCGGCTAGGCTTACGGCCTCGACTGCCCAAATTCATTTTCAAATATTTTTAATGCGGTTTCGGGCAAATTAATGCCCGCATGACAATGTATCTAAGCAAGGCTAAGCGTGACACTTAGATACGGACTTATAAACTAGTATGTTAACCATTAATTCTAGGGTTACAAGGATAATGTCCAAAATCAAATATTGGAAGTTTATACACAATTATTTTTAAGGCATTTAACTATGATCTAGACTAATATAGCTGTATAAAACATAGCAATGCAATTTCATAATTTAAAGCAATATAATTGCAAAAATTAGGTGCAACATGATCAAAGTATTGACTCGCCTTACTCAATATTCTGATAACCCCATTCTATTCTGGCTCAAGGTTCTAATAATCATCACGCTCAATATGCTGATAATCACTCCGTTCAACGCTCGAACAATCTTGATTCCGACCTCGTTCTTGTTGGGATTGTTGTCCCATCATAGCTTCAGAGTCTAACTACCTACGCAGAATACGATTGAACTCCAGAATAACTAAAAGTAACCAAATAAAATCCAATAAATTCAAATACATTCAAACAAGTGAAAACACTTCAAACAGAGCTAAACATACTTACGGGTATTTTGAAAGTAGGGGGGAGGGGTACTTCATGAGATCAAAATATACTCATCTGGAGTTGATGAAGGAAGTACTACAGACGAATTATATTCAGAGGAGCTGATGAAGGAAATAATTCAGACGAAGTATAACCAAGGAGTTGATGAAGGAAATACTACAGAAAAAATATATCCATTGATAATTGGAATGAAGGAAATATTCAGACCAAAGTAGACAAATCTAACAGGGAGAGAGAGAGAATGTCCGCATGAACATTTCTCAATGGTTACCTAGATGAGAGAGATTACTTGGTTAGGTAATACTCTCATATCTGCTCTCTGATCATGAATTGTCCGATTACTAAGAACGTATAGCGATGGGTGATAACTAGGGTTTAGACGATGTTGATTGGTGGTTGATAAGGGACTGTGTTTGACCTACAGAGATGGCCAAATAACCTATTCCATCACTAGAGGACCGAAAGGACATGCTACACTCAAGGTTGGTTAAACAATCAGTAGGAGAATCGTTAATGGTGACGTTGTTTCCCTTAACAGGCCACCTAGCACTCACAAGCCCTCTCTACATGCATTCTTTGTATACATCCATGATGATCATATAGTCAAAATCAGTCCTCTTATATGCTCTGATGATTATTTTAGTTATTACTTCCTATTTACCGAGGAAGTTCCATCTCGAGCTAGTTGAGACCTATGCATAAATCTGAGGTTAAGCTCTGGTAGACATAAGTCTCATCGAAACATGGGACCTAGCTCGCCCAAGGATTTCTTTTATTATTTTATATTTATCAAGGAAATTCCATGAGCCTTAGCTGGAACTTCCGAGCACAGGCTAGACATCAGCCATGTGAATCAACTAGTGGTATTGTTGGCTGCTAATTCTCGTTTGTTGAGTAATTATCATAGTTCATTTTATTAACATTAACATAATTGGGAGACCTTGCATGGCTTGGACTTGCAGTTTTAGTTTCTACTTGCTATTAAGACCTAATTATAGGTGAAGTGTACTTGACATGTTATTATTTCAGTTGATATTGATTTTTGTTGAGCAACTAACATTTACTAGACAACAGCTAATGGCCTAGGGTTAAACGGTCAACTAGACACCTTCTTTTACGATCATTTCTTATAAAGGTGTATTACTACTACATGTTAATCGAACTTAACTAGTGTAATGACTTAGTATATGTCTAATCATGACTATATCATCTTAGTCTCTAACTACCTAATGCCGACCATCTACTCATTAAGCCTTGTAACAAAACTTGTATGGGGTCTTCCTTTCGTATTATCATTCCATGACACCACAACAATATATTAAGCTAGTCTCAACTTAAAATCCTAAAGTAACCATTTAATGATTTAGGACCGTACTATTATGTAGGCACTTTTAAGTATAAGATTATTTCGACAATGCCTATTTGCTTGGGATTAATCTTGAATTGACTAACTAATTTTGATTAGAAAAGGTAATGACTAAATGAATGTTCACCTATCTGATTATACTATCCTATTCCAAACAACCATTTAGCTTTCCTTTTAATCACTTGGTTTGTCCACTGACTGCTATGGTATAAACATACAATCTGTTAATTGACCATCTATAAGCTAACTAACCTTCTAATGTCCTTGTGGTTTATATGGTAACATCTCACTTACTATTTTGATGAACTAGGAATTACTGTAATTATTGAGACTATTTAATTTAGCTCTTAATTCAACTTACTTTGTAGGTCAAACATTATCACCACTTGTTACTGAAATGTCTACTAGCTAACTACTTGATCTAGCTACTGCTAGATTGGAATGTTACTAACTAATTACTAAACTAATTATCAGCTGAATCTGCAAAGTGCTAACTACAGTGACTAACTAACCTACTACTAGTTAACTTTTGCTATCAGTATCCTTGCTAAAAATCTCCCTATTTCTTAGCTAACCACTTGACTTATCCACTGAAGATTACCATAAGAAAATACAATATGTCATTTGATTATCTAACTTATCTTCTCAGACTAATTACTAATTAACTCAATTAACAACATATTTGCTAAATGTAATATCCACCATCTAATCCCCCTGCTAACTAACTACTAATTATTGGTCAGCTACTCCTATCACAACATTCACACATAGCATACACATCCACACAGAGTCAGCAAAAGGGAGCCGAGCAAAGGGAAAGGCAGAGCAGGGGAGGCTCGGGCATGCTCGGGGCAGCGCTAGTCGTCGGCGGGTAGGTGGTCTGCGGCGGCCATAGAGGGCAGAACGGACCGGCCGAGCGAGGCGAATTCAGGATAAGTGGTGGCGCGGTTCAAGGTGACCAGTGGCGGCTGGGCAACGAAGATAGGCGACGACGGTGGCACAGCCACTATGGCGGTGGAGCTCCGGTGAGAGAGGGGCGGAAATAGGGAGAGCATGGGCTTGAGTGTGTCTATGGGAACTCACCGCAGCGGACGAAGGGGGCCGAGGGCGGCTGTGGCGGCCTGGCGGCGGGAGCTTGCGGCGGCACGGTGGGAGCGTCATGGTGGTGGCGCTATAGTGGGGGAGAGCTCGAACGAACAACGGGGACAGGTTAGGGGAGGCTAGGGGATGCTCCCTTTTCGAGGAATTGGTCCGGGGCTTCACGGATGGGGGATGGTAGTGCCGGCGGCAGAATCAGCCGTGGTCGAGGATGATGACCGTGCGACGCACTCCGATGGGGAAATCCTTCAATTGATTGGGGGTATAGATGGTGATGGTGCAGGACGCTGCATGACACGGCCGGCCGATGGAGAGGAGCTTCGGGCTGGCCGGCGCGGTGAGGGCGGTGTGGCGGCTGAGCGGGCGCTACGTTTTCTTTGCCATTGTGTTTGATTGGAGAAGAAGGGGAGGGGAGGAATGGCCAGCAGGTGGTTAGACGGCTCAATGTGGACCTTGTGTAGGCACGAAGGGGGCGGAGCGGCCAAGGGTGGAGGCCAGCATGGGCGCAGTCGAGGTGACATGATGGCACCAGTGGCTGGCGGAGCTCTCAGGGAAGGCCGAGTGATGGGCATGCCTGGCTTTGACTCGAGGTGGCCATGGACATGACAAGGGCTAGGCGATCATCGTGGCACCAAGGCGGCAGCGCCATATGCGGGCGAGGCTCTAGCAGCAGAGGAATGTGGCAGGCGGGCGCTGACACGGGGCGGCGATAGGTGAAGGAAAGTGAGCTTGTGTGCTCCGAGGAAGAACGAGGAAGGGAGAGAGAGAAGATAGGCATGAACAGGTTGAAATGCAACAAGCCGTAAGATGGTGCGACCAAAGGAACGATAAGAATGGAAAGAAAAAGACTAGGAAAATTTGGGAAAAGGCAAAATAATGTAATTTTAGATTTGCTAAAATTTTGATATTTGTTTTAAGGAATTCTCCTATAGTGATAGATAAAATCTAACATTTGCTAATGAATTTTTAATTGACTTTTGAACAATCGAGAGATTAGGTTTTGAATGTCATTTCGATGTTAGGGTTTACCCTACACATAATAATAAAAGGATAGTACCTTTTGTTTTATTTTTGCTTCTACAATTTGGATATTAGGGCTTTTGTTTCTAGGGTTTCCGTTTTAGGATTCATGCCTTTAGGGTTTTTATTTTAATCACTTATGAATCGATAAGAAATCGTATCAATTAACTCTAAAAATTACACAATCAAAGTTATAACGAATACTCATGCAAAAAGTTTTGAAAATCTCATATTTTTATATTTAGTCGTTTTGGGATGTTACACGGTTGGCCTAGTGAGATAACCGTTGTCGAGATCAATTGATTCTTTTGAACCTTAGCAGCTTCCCAATCCTAGGAAGCCTTCTCATCAAAGATCACATCTCTAATGATTATGATCTTCTTCTTTTCCATGTGGTAAAGCCGATATCCTTTAGTGCCATCAGCATAGCCGACAAATATACAACGAACACTCTTATCATCAAATTTAACTCACCTTTGAGCTTGTACTTGGGCATAACAAACATAACCAAATATCTTCATATGACTAATTAATGGCTTCTAACCATACCATGTTTCAAATGGTGTACGATTTAGAACAGCCTTTGTTGGGCTTCTATTCAAAAATATAAACTGTTGTACTCACAGCTTTTGCCCAAAATGATTTAGGCACACATTTCTCTTTTAACATAGAATTTGCCATATCATCAATTGCCTTTTTATTTTGGGAACACCATTTTTCTGAGGATTGTAGGCTGCTATCAATTGCCTTCGAATACCAGTATTATCACAATATTTCTCAAATTCTTTTGAGATATACTCTCTACCTTAATCACTGTGAAGTACTTTAATTGTTTGATTGCTTTGATTTTTCACCATAGCCTTGAATTTCTTAAACACTTCCAGTGCTTCTAACCGTTCTCTTAGAAAATAAACCCATGTCATCCTTGTATAATCATCAATAAAAGTGATAAAATACCAATTCTTGCCTTCTGACATAGTTGGTATTTTTCCAATAATATCACTGTGCACTAACTCCAAAAGTGCACATGCTCGCCAAGCTTCTCCATGCGGAAAAGATGCCCAAATTTGTTTGTTTAAAATATAACCTTCACATGGATCGATTTCAAATTAATGAACGGTAAACCTTGTACCATACCTTTGGTTCTAAGCAGCCACCCATGTTCTAGCAGTTGCCCAACACTTAGAAAATTCTACTTCAAATCAGTTACCAATAAAACTTCTCGAATAAATTTTCGACCATCTTCCATTTGGACAGCTATACAGCTCTTACCTTCAGATTAGGCTAAAGAACCATTTCCCATACGAATCTTTGCCTAATATGATGTGTAACATCCCAAAACTTGGGATTATTTTCAAAAATATAAAAATGTGAACTTTTTAAAATTTTTGATGGATTTTATTGAACAATTGCATTTGGGTTCTGTCTTTTTAATCTTGTGTTGGTTTTAAAAATAAAACTTGAGTTTCTTTGGGTGCTAAAAAGGAAAAAGATAGAACGAAGTAAAATTTTTCTAAGTACGAGAATGGTTTCGGGCTTTTATCCCAGTAATCATTCGACAAAATTTCTATATGAAATTTTGTTTAGAAAAATCCTTACAACCTCTTAGGAACAGCACCTTGTTTGATTTTTGTAGAAGTTCAGGTAAGGTGTTAACTTCAGCAAAGAACTCACCTGTTAATTCAAAAATCCAAACACCTGTACTGTTCCTCGGGCTCAAGTCCAACCCGCACGGTCGAACCAGACCATCTCCATCGGTGGATCGAACCCATTGTTTCTGAGCCGTCGGATGTAAAATCAACCATCCAGATCTAAAGCGCCGTTTGGACCATCCGAGTAGTGAGGCTCGTCTGATCCGTTGATTTTGATATCGACGGCCCAGATTAAATGAAACCTTCGGACCATCCGAACTACACAATCAATATGAGCCGTTGGATTTGAAACCATCTGCTCAGATTAAATGGAACGTTTGGACCATCCGAACGAATGCGCAATCTGGGTCGTTCATTTTTGATCGGGCGCCAAAGAAACACAATCGCAAGCCGTTAGATTCCTATCGGACGGGCGGATCAAAAGTGTCGTTCGGACCGTCCGAACAACACGATCCATTTGAGCTGTTGATTCCGAAATAGATGATCCAGATTGACTGAATTGTTCGGACCATTCGAACATCTCTTTTCATCTAAGCCATTCGTTTTTGATCGAACCGTCAACGTTTGATCAACTCGTACCGTTTCGAGTGGGTCCCCTGTGCAGTGCTTTTCTTTTCCCTCTTGCACTTACTGATCGGGCCCACTCCCAGGAGCTCAACCCTTGTTAGCAAAATCTGGACAAATCAAATTTTCCTTTCTCTGGCTGACAGCCCGACCCCACGGCGCAGCACTTTCCTTCCTTCTCCCACTGACCATTTGAGCCCACTGTCCAGACTTCATCTTCTACGTCTCTCCTGCCCAGCTCGCCAGCAGCTCCCGACCGCCATGGCCACGCGGCTGCCCATCTCGCGCCAGCGCACCAAGCTCGCCCCCGGTTTCCTCCTTCCGCCCCTGGTTTTCCTCCCGTCAGCTCCATGCCCATGCCGCATTGACCCCATCGGCCATGCTGCATGCACGCCACGCACCCGAGCTTGCCGCCACGACGTCAACGAAGGCTTCCTCGCGAATGCTCCGCCACTTCCCTATATAAGCCAAGCAATAGCAGCTTTGCCTCCTCTGCTGCCACTCCTCTAACCATTCCCATCTTCTCCAAGCCCAAGCCAAACTTCAAACCGAAGCTCCCAGCTCAAGCTCCGAATGTCCGCCCGGACCGACGCTCGCCGTTCCGGCCGCGTCGATGAACTCCGGCCAACTCCGAGTGCGTCACGGTGTGTCACGCCACTCCCGGAGCGAAAGCCCTCAAGCAATTTTGGCTTTGGACCACCGTGGAGCTGCGCGTGCTCCTTCTTCCCCGTGGCCGGCCAACATCGTCTCCACCATCGCCGCCATTAATTCGGAGAGCCCGAGCTCGATCCCTCCCTTCGTGAGCTTCCTTAGGCCTTCTCCTACCCTACCCCATCACTCACTTGCTCTATCTCCCTCTTCAGGTCGCCGCCACCATTGGAGCTCCTCGCGCCGCCGCCGGTCCGCGCTGCCAGACCAACTCCGGCCACCTCGGCTCCCTTTGACCACGCTGGTGAGTTCATAGCACCTAGCTGTAACTCATGAGTGCGCCATTTAGCCCAGAGCGTCTCGGTTTTGCGAAACGCCATGTTTGCCCAAAGCATTGCCGCTGCTCACCTGCGTTGCGCCGCCGCATAGGACCACCGTGGACCTCGCCGCCGGTACCAATAGGTCCTCCCCGGCGAGGCGGTTCCATTTTAGCCATTCCTGGCCACCGCCATGCTCCCTAGTGCCGGCGACGACCGTCGCCCATTTCAGCCCGAGAGCCTCCTGGCCTTCCTCTGTCGCTGCCCCTTTTGCTCTCTGTGTCGTTCTTCTCTGTAAGTCTTTGAAAATAGGACTCGGTTGTAATCCAAACCAACTAGTGCTAACCAACATTATGGATGGCAATTAGGTTCTTCAATGGTGTAGCAATTGTGAAGCTTGAATTAGTATGAAGTTTAGGCTTTAGCTTTTCAGTTCAGAGGATTCCCTTTTGGTTGTCTGATGAACAGAGAAGGTAAAAGCTTCTGTTGTCAGAACCGTGAACAGGGAAGTGTAGTTGAGAGATAGAACTGACAGTGGACTAGTGACCTTCTAGTGCCAGTACTTAGCAAGTATTAATTAGTACGTTGGCTAAGCGTTGTGTTGAGCTATTTGATCACTCAAATAACTTAACTAGAAGTTGAGATGTGTAGGGAGTTAGCTAGTGCCTTTTCTGTCCAGAAGGTTTTTCGGCCAAATAGGTGAACTGAGAAGATGAATTATGGATAATTGGAAGTGTTAGTGAGCCTGCCCCTTTGGTGTTTCAAGTGCTAGTCACTAGGTTTGACCACCACAGCAGGATTCATTTTTGCAAATAGCAGCACTGCTTTACAAGTCTTTTAGCAAGATAGTTAGTGAGGTAATTAGGGACTCATTGGTGTTATTAAACAGTAAGGTATTGTCTGTTTAATGCAAAGGTGAGTCTTGAGTAGCTGACAGTAGATTCCTTGTTTGGGATGGTAGTACTTTAGCCAAGCCATAGCCATGTTTCTACTTCCTCTGTAGCCCACCCTCTGTGCGTGTATGTTTACTTGTAGGTCTCTGACAGTGAACCCCTTTCTTTTATTAGTTGGTTAGTGAGGATTAGTAGAAGTGATTAGTGTTTAGTTAGCTAGATAGTGCAATGTCAGTAGGTCGTCTCGAGAAGCTTTTTGGTAGTTAGCAAGGCATGGTTAAGTTAGTATCGGCGAGCAATAAGCTCATTGCATTAGATTAGTGTATGCCCGACTTTGGGAGCCACCTAGATGAGTTAGTCTTTGAGAACTGTCGATGGGTTAAATAGTTAGTTAACCTCGGTGTACGAGTGTGCCACTAGCTAATTGCAACCGCAGCTTAATAGATGTGCACACAATAACCATCAAAGCCTACCGAAGGAGGAGAGCATATAAGAGGATTGATTTTGACTGTATGATCATCATAGATGTATACGTAGAATGCTTGTAGAGAGTGTTTGTGAGTACTAGGTAGCCTGTTAAGGAAAACAACATCACCTAGACTCTAGGTGTCGTCTGTTGTCATTCGTCCCCAGTGATCTGACGATTAGGTGCTTCGAAGTAGATCTAGAGAGTATTACCTAACCCGGTAATCACTCCCACTTAGGTAGTTAAATGAGGAATGTTCCTGCGAACATTCTCTCTCCGAAGGATTTATCTACTCTGTCTGTAGTATTTCCTTCATCAGCTTCTTTGAATCTACTTTGGTTTGAAGAATTTCCTTCATCAACCTCTCTGAAATACTTTGTCTAATAGTATTTCCTTCATCAAGCTTCAGATGAGTATGTTTCGGTCTCATCTGAATCACTCCATTCTTTCAAGATGCCAATAAATATGTTTAGTCTTATTTGAAGTATTTTATCTAGTTTGATTATGTTTTTATTGGATTTCATTTGGTTATTTTCAGACGCTCTTGGATTTAATCGTGATCTGCGTAGTTAGACTCTGTCATTTGTGATGGGATAACACTCCCAACAGATCGAGATTATCGTAACATTAAACAGATCGAGATTATCAGAACATTAAACATGATCAAGGTTATCTGAACAACATAAGCAAGAGCAAGGCAAGCACCCCCTTTGATCATATTGATCACATTATTTTAATTATTGTACTTTGTTTTTGCAAATCCTATTATGCATGCGTGTATTTACGTGTAAAAATGCTATTGTTGGGAAATTGGTAGTTGTAATCCTACTTGTCGCATATGTCTCCTTGGATTATTGATCACCTCTTGTTGTAACCATTAGAATATGGGTTAGATACTATGTAATGTCAATTGGGAACTTTTGAGTACGATTGTCGTACAAAAATTTGCAACTAGAGCAATAGAATTTCTAAAAATTGATTAATGGACAATATGATAATTTGTGAGCTTGGGATTATTTTGAAAAATGTTCAGGGGAGTTACCTCTGTTATTTTGATGAAAATGATATGAAAACTTTAGTCTTTCAGACACAGGCAAGTTATGTTGTATTATGAAAAAGTGAGGATTGAAACTCACTAGTAGATAGGGTGGAGATCTTGCCTGTAGTCGGTTAAGGACTGAAGCCAGCAAATCCGGGTCTAAGACCTAATTGTACAACCATATGTGCTATTGTGGGATGGCCTTAGCTAACTAAGTTGTCGAAATCTTAGCCTTGCATGACAGTAGGCAAAAGTAGGGCGCCATGCCGATGGTTCGGTACTGCTGACCCAACTGCAAATGCCTCACTTCGATGGGTGTTCTCGGCAAGTGTGAGGGACTTACTCAACGGGGCCGTCACGGTGAGTAAGGCTCCTCATCCGATGTGTTACCTTGTTACTACCAAGTTATTACTTTATCCCGACGGATGAGGATAATGATTCGCAGGGCTAGTGTAAGGTTGGGACTAGATGATGTAAAGGCTGCGTCGCGAACTCTAGGTTGCTTACCTTTGGTAGTGAGCAACGATATAGAGATATTCCAAGCAACTGGAGTACCGCGTACTATGGGTAAAGTTGTACACCTCAGTAGAGTGATAAACTATTTGAATAGCCGCTTTCATGATCATGAGCATGCTTAGTGTGGCTGGTATGGTGGTAGCTTTTGTTTTCCAAACTGTTTTGTTACAAAATGCTGGGGTAATGACATGGGGTTTTACTTTGTTGAGTTAACTGCCATGTCTATGATTTTGTTGCTATGTCTATAGCCGAATTTGTCATTTCAATGACTGTTTTGCTATTTCTATAGCAGTGTTGCCATGTCTATGGTTGAACCGAATCTGTTAGTGCCATTTCTATGGCAAAACCTGTTTATTTTTGCTTACAACCGAGGAAGGTTGTAAGTGTTTGTTGTTACTTATTCATTTACTCTATTTACTGTCTGTACTTATTCTTTCATAAACTACTCTTTTAAATACTGTTGCAAATTATTACTTATGATTATTGCAAATAAACTTGGCTTTGAGCAAAAGAACTTGTAGAGTAGAGCCATTCACTTGTTAGCCTTGCATCTAATATAATTTTTGCGATACACTACAAGTCTTGCTGAGTACATAAGTACTCAATGTTGCTATTGTTGTTGGTTTAGAATTTGCAGATAATCCAACGCTGACGACGAGTTCTTACCGCAATCGAAGGGTTCGATGATCGGTCTACTTAGGTCTTGCTTCCAAGTTGGTTGCTGAGGGATCGGTGGGCACCTCACTTTGGACTTTTGCTACTACTACTATGTCTTCATTGCTATTTATTTTGTTTACTCGTAATAGCTTGTTGTTGTAATAAGCTGTTGTAAAAGCTTAAGTAGATTACACCCTTTTGCTTTACATTAGTATGTGTTTGTATGGAAATGATGCCAAGAGTTGTGAATGTGTGTGCTAGCTTTTAATCCTGGGACTAGCACAGAATACACATAAGATTTATGGGTTTTCCACGCCCGGGGGTCTGACATGATGAGTCAACATCTTGAAATATATCCAATATATATGGTTTGTTCAACCACTGTCCACAATCCAAGTATCATTTTTTTCATCTTGGGCAATTTGGCAAGAATAAACCGCCCTTTTGTATTATCCTCTTCTTTTGAGAAATTTCCCTGATTGTTATCTTGGGATCTACAATATTTGGCAATGTGACCTTGCCTTTTGCATTTCGTGCAAGTCATCTTCTTCCAACACCTATCCGTAGTGTGATTGGATTTTTTTGCAAATATCACACCAAAATTTAGAACTAGTCATACCTTTTTCTCTTTTATCTTCGGCCGACTTCTTCTGCACATCTTTCTTTGGATCACCTCTTCTTTGATAGCTTCCACCATTTCTTGAATTGTAGGATTTGAAACTTAGCTTTGACCGGAAGGCGGTTTCAACTGAACTCCCTGCTCGCTGTAGCTTCCTTTCTTCATGAGATTCTAATGAACTCATTAGTTGTTGCACAGTAAGGGTCGCCAAATCCTTCGACTCCTCAATTGCAGCAACTATATACTCAAACTTTTCTGGTAAACTGATCAAAATTTTCTCAACAATCTTTTGATCAGTAATCTCTTCACCGTAGGTGTGCATCTGATTCACCACCTCGATGATCCTCGAGAAGTAATCCTTTATCTTCTCAGACTCCTTCATCTGCAGATTTTGAATCTGCCTTCACAAAATTTGTAGCCTTATGGCTAAAACTTTTACGGAACCTTGAAACTCCTCCTTCAGATTGTCCCATGCTTCCTTTGACTTCTTGGCCCCAATATTCTGAGGAAACAAACTTTCTGCAACACCTTGTTGAATCAAAAGCAAGGCCTTGGCGTCCGTCATCTGGTTCTCAGCTAGAGTTTTCTTCTGCTCCGGTGTAAGAACATCTTCAGTAGCATACTCTTTCTAGCTATTCCCCACAATATCCCACAATCCTTGCGATAATAGCAGCGTCCGCATCTTGATGTTCCACATATCGTAATTCTCTCCTAAGAATACGAGAATCATCGACTGCGCCATTCTGACACCCGAACTCGAAGCCATAACCTCGGCTCCGACAAATAACATGAACACACCGCACTTCTCCGCTATGCTCGACTCGAACCTGGGGCTCTAATACCAGTTGTTGGGACTCGGACACTAAAAGAAAGCAAGGAGACAACAAAGAAAGGAATAGTAGCAGTACTTTAGATTTACTCACTGAACTTTGTAGTTCATTCAACTACATAAGACTCCACACTCATACATATGTACTAGGTAGGAAGGGCGCGCTACTGCGCGCCTGTAGTCCGCAGAGATAAGAGGTCATAAAAATGATGACTCAAGCGATTGTTAATTTAGGAGGTGCTATTCTAACTATAACATCGTGGTTGTTTGTAGCAAAAACCCAATAGACATATATAGTGGAGGGAAAAAGTGGACAAAGCCGGTTTGATCTAATATAAGTAAGGATCTAAAAGAAAGCACCATTAACAATATGACATGAAACGGCCAATCACCATAGTTATGTTTCTGGCGTATTTCTTGTGTAGCAACGACCACCAAATAGGATATGTAACCATATACATGCGATCCGATAAATACAAGCATGGGTTGAAATGTACACGCAACAATGCAGTTAAATACATAGTAACGATAATAGATAATGTAGGGTTCAAGGGTTATAGGTGGCTATCTTAAACAAAAGTGTCTATGGCAGTGGTACCAAGTACCACTCATCATTAGTTCAAATAATTTCAGAAACATAAAGAGTGATGGCTAATATATATGGTGCTTTCCCTTTGGCCTCTCCTGACTATTGGAGAACTATTTTTCAAGAGATTTCTTGTAGTTCCTCATCAAGTTAAGTGTAGAGGAAGTCATAAAATAGTAATGTTGTTTTCAGAACTGAACTGAAGGGTAATCAAATGGCCTAAGCAGACAGGAGATAATCATTTTAGGCTATGCAAGAGGCTGATTGGGTGTTGTCAAGTGGTGTAGCTTACCGTGGGTGTTAGTTGACATATGTGGCATGCCTTCTCGCAATGGTCGTAGCATACACAGTGAACCTAATCCCTGCCAAATTAGATTATGCTTCTTGTATAACTCTGTAAAAACATAACAACACTATGTAATTGGTAAAAGGTAATCAACATTTGTATATAAAGCATAACTTTGAATCTCACGTGTCCTGAGTAACATAAGCAGTAATGAATACACACACAGTAACCAACCAAGCGTAAGCAAGCACAATCGGCACCTAACACGCAGCAGACCTAACCATCAGCAAGGGCACATAATATACCTCACGAGGACAAAGTTGGAGCTAAATAATCTGAGACCAACGCAACCAGACAGTGCGCATCATCCCTGCTACAGCAAACAAAAGCCTAGAAGTGTGCATCTTCGATTTTAAAATTGATGAATAGTTCTGTGCTAATACTTTTCTATGCATTTCCTGTAGAAACAACAAGAATCATATCCGGATTCCGGACATTAGAGGCAGCCAAGAAGGACCAACATGGTGCTATGTAATAAAAAGCTGGTAAGAAACTAAAGAAGCAACAAGAATCATATCCGGCCATCAAAGGCAGCCAAGCAGGACCAAGAGAATGATATGCAAATAGAGCTGCAAAGAAATTAAGGAACCTAGGTTTTGCTAGCAACTGGAACCAACATCTGTTCAGATGGGGCAAAGGCAGCAATAACCTGAAAACAACATTTACCTGCCTACCAAGACCCTTGCCTAGCACAAGATCTGATGACTTGGTGATAGCAATAAACTGAAAATTGGAACAATCTTTGTAACAACATCAAACAATATCATGGAGCAATTAGTGGCTAAAGAACGCAACACATATTATAATAATTTAACAGATAATAGCATTTACCGCTTACCATGACCCTTGCCTTGAGGCTCCTTCAATGATACCAAGAAGATCAAGAAGTTGGATTTTGGTATCACTGTAATAGATAATACCAGGAATGCAAGTGAGGGTTGCGAACTCATATGATGCAGATTCATAATGTGTCACAGTTTACATAGCTAAAAGAGGCGACTTTCCAACACTACAATATGAACTGTAAAAAACATTGATCGTATTGATGTAATAAATCCGAGCGAACAACTACATTGAGCCTTCTATGTTTTGCAATACAAACAAGAAAGAAATTTTCAGCTCAAGTTAGTAACCATAGCAAAACGAACATGACATAATATTAGAATATAGAAAATAAGGCATATAATATATCTTGAGTTGGGTCAGTAGCTAATTTAGATTTCCGATTTGCATTATATACAAGCCAATAGCTATCATAGTTTGTTTGATAGACAAGCATGTGTCAAGAATACATGAAAGCAGATGATGTATCTGGAACACACAAGGTTCTCCAAATGATTATAACATAGTACAAGAATTGTAAATACACGCTACAAACCAAAAGGCTTGAAACCCAAAAATGTAGTACTCAATTTTGTGGCATAAGAGGGATACCTGGGAAATGCAATAAGCGCAACACAACCATGACCAAACTTTGTGGCCTCAAAACCATCTCCTTATCCTTTGGAACCCTATATGACCAATGAGATGGTAGATTTAACGATAGAAATTCAAGGAACTTCTATGTTAAGACTATTTCTTTTTTCAGAGCATGTCACTAAAAAAATCTCTGAAGGTGAAGCTATGAAATAATTTAGTAAAAAATGAACAAGAAACAATAGCACAATAGCTTCGCATGATGATATAATTTGTTACCAAAATTAGACCTAAAAAGATTTAAATTTAAATTGAAAGATTTTTATGTAGTGCCGTAGCTCATAAATACCTTTGGAGGCTCTAATAATTGTGTCCATGACATTGCTTTTGTGTTGACTTCAGTTGTCCAAGATGATATTCTATGTAACAATAACAAAGAAATATTATTCCCATATACAATATGCAAGACAAGCTTTCATATGGCATCACATGCCATAATGGCTTGTTGCAAAATAAGGGTGCCAAAAAACATAGATAATCATTGATTGACTAAACAATACCCTATTAATAAAGTAAAAATTTACTAAATAAGATGCATATGTATGGTCAGTTAGTGACCTATGCTAGCACTCTATACAAAATTTTGTATAACTCTGTGTTAATAAGTTTCTATGCCTTTCCCGTAGAAACAACAAGAATCATATGCGGACATCAGAGGTAGCCAAGAAGTAACAACAGGGTGCTATGTAAATAGAGCTGGCAAGAAACGAAAGAAGAAAACAGAAGTATATCCGGACATCAGAGGTAGCCAACTAGGACCACAAGAGTGCTATGCAAATAGAGATGGCAGCTCCTGCTATCAAGGTTTCATGTTGTCGACCAATGTGTATCTCCTGCTTATTTTAAGTGAACTATTTGTATTCGCCATCAAAGTGGAAGGCTAAGAAAACTACCTTTGCTGTAATACGCAACTAAAAGGCCGATATTAACATGGCACCGCAACGTGATTCAAGAAGCATGCTTGATTGTTTGGAACCTCAAAAGAATTGCCATAGGAGGCATATCTGTGCAAAGTAACACAAAAAATAGGCTGAAACACAAGGTAACCATACCTATCGCAAAATTCACAGTAATTGAAGGCCGCCACCTTTCCCTGTTTAGCATTCAGCCACAGCAGAGGAAATCAAACAATCAAAGCAGCCTGTGTTATCGACCTGTAGAAAATCACAAACCACAGAAAAATCTTGTTTAGCATTCAGCCACAATAGAGGAAATCAAACAATCAAAGCAGCTAGGAAAAGTTGGTTGGTTACCTTGCCAGTACCAGGCACACCATGAATATAAAGGCAGCGTCGTAAACAATGGTCATTGCAAATTGCATCCTTCACAAATGTATATATCTCCTCCATTTCTCTAACATAAGAATCCTACTAAGCCACAGTTTTAATAAGATAATTAAACATACCGGGAAAAAAGAATAAACATACTTATCCCTGCAGGGTAATGACTCTGGAAGGGGTGCCAATAACAGGGTAGCTTTCGCCTTCTCTAGATCAGTCTTTTGATGTCATCGAACATGCTCAGGAATTTTTCGGATCCCAATTTTTTATAGGCCATATATCCTCCCTTTTTGTAAATTCTACGAACAAACATGCACAATGTTCAATGCAACACTACAAAGGGAGAGACCGAGAGGGAGAATAAGAGTTAGTACCACACCCAATTCATGTGACTGATTCTTTCTAGTAAGCAACATGTAGCTGGTTCTTCCTCCGTGTCATATTTTGAATCCTCATCAATGTCATTGTTGTAATAATTACCATCATTGTAAGGATCATCACTGGGATCTTCTTTTGTCTACAAAATAATAGTGCAGTAACAAGCTCAATCACTGATTGCACTACACCACGCGGATGGTCCTAACTTCTTAGAAGGTAGAATAGAGTTTTGCATCTGTGAGGCTTTAGTAGATGTACCTCAGGTTGCACTCACCTGCAAGAGGTCTGTAAGGTTTCAATTGCTGAAGGGTATATATATAGTCACGTCCTTTGCAATCATGAAGATAACGGTATAAAAGGCAGTCGACTTCTCTTGATTGCCTACAACATCAAGAAACATGACGAATAAATCCATGGCATTACCAAATATTGAGAACAATATAAATCTATGATGGTAATCAAGAAACACACTCAAAGTATTAAGACACATCTAGACACGAACATTATTATGGATATATTACAACTAACTATGTGTGAAAGAAGGGTGAAAGGTTACCAGCAAAAGGAAGCGGATGGAGAATTCAACAATCAGCAATAACCATCTAATCCCCAACACGATAGAAGGCCAATCTGAGTACGATAACAGGGACGAGCGAAACGTTTACAAACAAATACGTTAATTAGTGCGGTTTCAGAGAGGTAAACAGTAGGGATAAAATGAAACAAGCCAGTTCGGCAGTTACCTAATAGACAACATTGATTCCGAATACAAATCAAACTAAATGCGTTTTGTCCAGTACCTCAGGTTTTTTTTAATATCCTCATATACCAACTACGAACTTAGAACCATCTAGATAGATGCATCTGTAAGTGATTTAGAACCATCCATCCAGATAAATGCATCTGTAAGTGTAAAGATTGAACATAGATCTATGTGTACACAGTCTCAAAATGTGTAGTCAAGATGTTAATCTGTAGTTGGTAGAACTAACCAAAAAACTCCATCTTAGCTGCACATGTAATCAGGGAATCAGTGGTACAAGAATCTGGAACCTGGCAGCAAACAACGCAATCGTCTGTGACCCCAGGAAATGAACCTGCACACCACAAGGAAAGGGCCGAATCGGGAGGGCTGTGCACGCCTTGAGGACATCTTCTCGATGAAGCGTCCGAGCCGGGCGAAGGGGAGGAGAGGGTGGGGAGGCGGCGGCATGGAAGGAAGGAAGGCGGCCCGACGGGGACAGCGTGGCCGAGCGAGAGGAGGGGTCGAGCGGATGGAAGGTGATCGATTAGGGGCCGAACCGGAGGGCTGGTATGCCGAGGACATCTTCTTTGATCTGATCTGAGCCAGGCGATGGGGAGGAGAGGCGGGGAGGGAGCGGCATGGGTGAAGGGAAGGAGGCAGCGATTAGGGGCGGCGAGGCTGGCGAGAGGAGGGGCCGAGCGGATGGAAGGCGGATGTGATCTGGCCACAGCTAAAATGGTGGTGGGTGGGCGGTGGCCGAGGAGAGAGCGAGGGAGGGATGGCACGGGCAAAGTTAAGGAGGCGTCAGGCGAGGATGGCGCTGGTGAGCGAGAGGAGGGCTAGAGCATGTGGAGGGCGAAGCGAGGCGAAGAAATTGGAAGAGCTTTCTTGTTGAAGCCGGGATGGAGACGAAGGACCCGCGTCGCCCAGCGGCTTCGTTAGCGGCATTTAAATCGGGAGGAAAACACGTGTGCAGGGGCGACGATGGCATGAACACGCCGGCGGAGGGGCACGCATAATCTGGTCGGCAGGCCACGCGACCGGAAACCGAGAGCGAGACAGATTAGCCGGCGCGCGCGAAGCCGAGTTTCGGGATCTTGGCGGCGTGCGTGTGGAGGACTAAGCGTCTGAGGGGCGCTCTGGTTGCGGCATTTCCACCGGCTTAATACTAGGTGAGATTACAAAGTGGCATTCATGTCTATTGATAGACCGACAAACCGATTGAACCCAAAGATAGCTAGCAAACAACAAACAATACACTAGCAACAACACGTGTTAACTCTTAGAGCTGCTGGACACTTCCTTGTGGACATGCTATGGCGATCATTATCACATGGATCCACTAAGGGAACAGTAAGCTACTAGTAATCAACTTCAAATTTGCTACATTATTTCTTTCTCGACATCCACTCAAAACTACCTTCTTTTTCTTTTTTTTTTCAAAAGGAGTTAACCCGACTTTTATAGAAAGCTAATTAGCAAGTCTTTTACAACCACTAGATTGTATAGTCACGAAAGCAAAAGTAAAGTTTGGGGCTACCGGTGACAATCACCATCGAGGATACAAAACATCAAGCGATTAACAAGTCTAGCAACAACAAGTTGCCTAGTTGACAAGAAGACAGCCAAAAAACGGCACAGCTGCCACCAACTTTGATCAGTTTCTTGGAGAAGGATTTGCCACTTGATGTTTAAAGGTCTGTAGCCACCTTCCTGCTCTTTCCAAGAACTGATTCATCTTCATTCGATCAGGTTCTTTGAGAAGGATTTGCCAACGCTGCAAACAAGATATAAGTTTGAAAATGACTGTAGTAGGTTGATTAGGAAAAATTCTCTCCATAGCCCCTTTGTTCCTGACAATCCAAAGGATCCAAGCAATTGCTGCAAAACTAAATAAGTCAACATGATAGTAGTTAGCACCCCTCCTCCCCAACCAATTCATATGCAGATCATCAAAAGAGCAGAAAATGATCGATCAAGAATTTCTTTAATGCAACTCCAAACAAAATTAGCCATCACACGGTTAAAAACACATGATTAGTGTCCTCTTTAACCCCACACAGATGCAATTCACTTCACCGAGCCAACCTCTAAGTTTGAGTTGGTCGCCAGCTTTGAATCCTATCTTGATAGGCTCGCCACAAGAAAATTTTAACTCTAAGAGGAATCCTACTACTCCACAACCTCTTGAGCTTCACATTTATAACAACCCCAAAAGCCATAGGATCAGTATAAAGATTTGACCGAAAAAACACTAGAGTTCTCCAAGCACCATCTGATTTTATCTTGGTTCTTGCTAAGATCTGATTATCCAAAATCTGTTTCATTTCCACCCATCTTGAACCTCTTCCTCCCCAAAAGTTCTAACAAAACCAACACCCAACTATCATGAGACCAACAATTAGACACACTTGATCTCGGTGCTACTCTGATTTTATACAATTTATCAAACCTGATTTTAAAAGGACAAGAGTCTACCCAAACATCATTCTAGAAACAAGTTGACTTACCATCTTCTATCAAATGAATCACACCCTATTAAAAATATGCTTAACTTTATGAAGATTCCTCTAGAATCGGGAACCCTAACACTAGAACCATTACGGTCTCCTCTGTCAAGATATTTAGCTTTTAAAATCACGAAACTAGAGTTCACTCTGGCTTGACTCATTCTCCAAAACCACTTACTAAGTAAACAATCATTGAAAAGCCTGGAATCAATAACCCCCAACCCACCAAAACCTTTAGGCCGGCAGACTGCTTTCCATTTAACCATGTGATACTTAAATTTATTACTCACCCCTCTCCAGAAAAACCTAGCTCTAATGGAATCCAACTTTTTATGCGTCTCCTCACTAAGCCCAGAAACCCCATCGTATAAGTAGGGATACTGCTTAAGCAACTATTAACCAAAACCAAACGATCCCCTGAGGACAGCAACCTCCCTTTCCAGTTACTCAACCTATTCTCCACCTTGCTTAGACTACTAACAGCAGCTTTCCTCTTAATGTCCTTGTCCCCAATAGAGATCCCCAAATATGTCAAAGGGAATTGCCCCAGTTTACAATCAAACTTCTCAACCATAGTCTGAGCATCATCCTGATTAACACCCACAACAAACACTTCGCTTTTTATGATAATTGATCTTCAACCCTGACATCCATTCAAAGCAATATAACAAAAATTTCAGATTTAAAATATACTCTTCCTTCACTCTACCATAAGAACTATATCATCGAGATATTGCAAAATAGAGACCCCTCCTGGAACCAGATTTGAAACCACCCTTTAATAAACCCTTGATGTTGAGCTTTCTCCATCATTGAGGCTAATACATCAAGAACCATATTGAAAAGGAGAGGAGATAAAGGGTCTCCTTGTCTCAAACCTCTATGAGTGGCAAAATAGGGACCCACTAGACCATTGATATTGATACTAACTTTGCCCTCTAACAGATTGCACCACCCGTTTACCCATTTAGTGAGAATCCTCTATAAGTCAAAACATTTTCGGGAAGATCCAATTAACCTTGTCATACGCTTTTTCAAAGTCCAATTTAAGAATGACACCTTTATTCTTAGTTATCCTCGGGTCATGCAAGATTTCATGCAGAGTGACCACCCATCCAAAATGTGCCTACCTTTAATAAAGGCAACTGGCTAGAATTGATAATGTTGTGAGCCACTTCCCCCAACCTAACTGCCAACAATTTGGTAATGATCTTATAACTGACATTCAAATAAGCAGATAGGCCTGAACTGATTGATAGTATTAGAATCCTTAACTTTAGGAATCAGAGTGATCACCCCAAAATTAAGTCTCTTCAGATCCAACCTTTCCTCAAAGAAATCCCTAATCAAATTCATGAATGGCTATTTTAAAACTTCCCAAAAAGATTTGTAAAAGCAGGCAGGGAACCCATCAGGTCCAGGTGCAGAATTATTGCTAAGCTCTTTACTAACTTTCCCCACCTCTTTCTCAAAGAACTGCTGAATTAAACAGGAGTTATCTAGCTCAGAAATCATTTCATCATCTTTCCAAAACCCTTTAGCTAGATTAACAGCAATCTCACTATCAAACCCAAACAACTTTTTATAAAAGTCATAAATGTCTTTTCTGATTGTCTCATCATCAGACACCAAACCAGTCTCAGTCTCAAGTCCAAGAATACGATTTTTCTTCTTTCTCCCATTAGCACAACTATGGAAAAAGCTTGTATTAGCATCACCATGAATGGTCCATTTAACAGCCCCCCTTTGTTGCCAACACTTCTCCTCCATATCATATAAAAGTTCTAATTCACTCTAAGCCTTGTACTTCTCTTTCCATTCCTCATTAGTGAGGTCCTTACACTCAGCCTTCAAGTCTAATCTGGAAATATAGTCTAAATAGTACCTCTTCTTAATATTGAGATCTCCATTATTATTGGCACTGACCTCTCGAAACGTAAAGAGCAACTAGACCCCCATTCCATCTGTCCATTGAATAAACCTGCTCAGGCATTCTATTTACAATAAGAGACCATTTCTCCTGCACTATTTCTTTAAAATGATCTTGATCAAACCAATTTTTCTCAAAAAAGAACCTCCTAGAAGATTTGATTTCATTGCCACCTGTATTCAGAACTATAGGATAGTGAGCAGACCCAATTCTGGTCAAGCTGCAAGCAGTACACAAAGGGAATTTTGATTCCCAACAAGTGGAAACCAAAATCCTATCAAGTTCAACTAGAACAGGAGCCGGTTGCTTGTTAGTCCAAGTATGTCTAGAGCCACCCCTTTTGACCTCCATCAAGTCGTTGCAATTGATAAAACTATTGAAACTATCCATTAACTTGTAATTAGCAAAGCCAGAATTTTTGTCAGAAGCCTTTCTGATCAAGTTAAAGTCTCCTCCCAACACCAAAGGTAGAACTGCAGAGTGGCAGTTGTCATCCAGCTCCTTCAAGAAGTCAAGACTTAAAGCACGATGAGCAGGACCATACACAGTAATCATAGCTCCTTCAAGAAGTCAAGACTTAAAGCTGGAATCACCCCTGCTTACATGTTCTTCCCTTTCCATCTGAACTGCATCCTCTCTCCCCTCAATGCTGATATCTGGTTCTTTAGTCTGCTCACTTTTGGCCTGCTTTACTTTTTCAACTTGAGCGATAGCAGACCTAACAAGTTCATGAGCTTTCATAGCGAAATTCATAGCGAAACAACCTCCTAGAACTCTCCCTTTGAGTCCCCAAAGAGATATCACATGCAACCGCAATATTTTCTAAATACTGGAAAGAGGCATTATTAAGAATATTAAACGAATTATGTGCAGACATACCTGGATTTTCCAAGTTTTGAATGGATTTCAGTTTAGCTGCCTTCTCCTGCATAGGGATGCCTTGATCTTGGATACAAAAACTCTTTCTAGTTGGGACTGCCGGCTCCTTTATCCTGCTCTTACCCCCTTTTTTAATTGCTAACATCCAATCCTTAGATTTTCCTCCCCCTTCATTAAAAATATACTCTCCAAGCTCTTGGCTAGTATTGTATCTTGACATCACCCCTTCAGAACTTTTCAGATTATCTTCCCCCTCATCACTTCTATCAACCTCCAAGTAAACTTCTGTAGAGAAACCTTTCTGGGTATTCACATGACAGTCAATCTGAGATTTATTAGCAGAGACCTTATCTTCAGAGGAATTTCTATCTGACACTTGTAAACAAGGCCATAAAGAAGCATCCATCAATGTAGGCCCAACATTAGTGTGTACCACTATTGCTTTAGAACAAACTTCGCAATATCTTTACTAAATTAATCTCCCCATTATCCGGTATGTGAAATAACATCTTCTTCAATATTCCCCCACTAACTCCCCGATTATCAATATTAGTACCCTCTTGGGAAGGCCGAAAGATATAGGAAGAGCAGAGATAATCTCCTTACTTTCATGCACAGCCACAATCTCTTTTCCTTGCACTGAACCATCTGAATCTGCAGACCCTTGACTTTTGGTTTTAGTCTTGTAAGAGTCCCCTCCACTCTTATGTTCAGGTATCAGATTCTCCTCCAAACCTTTCAACAAGTTTTTCCCACTCGGTATTTTCATCTTCTCCATCGAGTCATCTCCTTATCATCATCTTTATCATCCTTCTTTTTCTCTTTCCTTTGTGTGGCAAGGGGCTTTCACTAGAACCTTATTCTTTTGTATGTCACCCTTGACTTCAAATCGCAAGTCATAACCAACCACATTGATAAAAAAATTCCTGGCGATTAATGCTATGTGGGTCACGACAATGCACTCGACTTTGACTAGGTCGACTTTCATGAAATTTGGATTCATCTACTTGATAGCTTCCCCACAATCCCCACTAGCTCTTTAACAATATCTATAGTTTTGGCGGGGCTAGGGATGCCAAAACTTTAACCCAAATAGGAGCCAAGAAGGAAGAAGCTTGGGATCAATATTAGATTTGTCAACTTTTTAATAGAGTGCAAAGCTAGCTCCACCCCTCCTACTTTGGACCAAGTCTCTAAAATACTTTTGGAAGGAAAGACCACAACATACTCTGACTCTGAAACCTTCCTGACTTTCCAATCCCAATTCTCCTGAATCAAATGCTTCATTTCATCTTCAATACATTTAGTAGTTGCCACCCCTTCTTGAATAGTAATCACCCGATTCTTTGCTTGTTGCTCAAAGAATCTGAAAACCAGAACACAGGAGGCTATAGAAGCCACGCCTAAGAATCCCAAAACCAAAAAGTTGCAACCCCGAGGTTTTTATCATCTGAACATCCCGGTCGGATGCTCAACTTTGCACTTGTAATGAGACAGAGGATTAGTGCATCTAGCTTGGTGATGACGGATCAAGACAACGAAAGCAAGTACCTCTATCTTACGCACTTGAGAACTCGATGTTAGCTCAATCTCACCCCAGCCTTTTTTTTTTTCATTTGCTTTGTTAGACTCCATGCATCACCCCAAGGAGTCACAAATCTAGCATTGTCAAATCTAGAACCGGCTCCACGACGAACCGCCTCTAGACTCACCTCTACCATGGAAGTTTTGTGAGACACCCCTTCTCTATTGTAATTACCTCTACCATGGAAATCTGATGCCACCCACGAGAATGCTCAACTTTGAGCATGATCTCCCCAAAAATCCTATTATCGGATCTCGGGCGACATACCTAATGGCTGTGACTCACCTGGACGACCACCCGGAAATCTCCTTTTCTGATCTTGTTCCCTTTTCAGCTTCGCCGGAGTTCATCTTCCCCAAGGAGGTCATCCTCCTCGATCCACTCATCAGGAGCACTCCTCTTGCCTCCAGACCATCTCCCCGTCGAATCCCCAAATCGCTTAGGATGGCGACCTCTCCCTCAGTCCATCACGCCTTCACGCACAACTGCGGCGAAGGATCTGGCGGCGGTGGTGGAATGTGGTTTTGGCGAACCTCTCGCTCCCCCCAACGGCGAACCGCTCGCCCTAGCAGAAACCCTAGATCGCCCAACACCGACCTCGATGGAATCCAACGCCACGGCCGGGGCGGAATCGCCTCAAGAGTGAGCGAAGATATCAGCCAGCGATGTGCCGTATCTATGGGCCGGCCCATCTGGACGAAGCAAAACGTGGATGTCTTCGCCGGTATCGCGATCCCGCCATGGACGGCAAATCCGGCCGCGCTCGACCCGCCACGTCCACGCTTCGAGGAGGTTCCGCTCGGAGCTTGTGCGCGACTGTGCTCGGGGAAACCCTAACGGCGGTGGAGACGCCATCGGTGCCGACGTAAGAGAAAAATCACGGGAGAAGAATCTCGACGCTTCTCGAGCACGCTTCCTGTCCTCATTTTTTCACAAACGGCAAACATGCCAATCGCTCAAAACTACCTTCTTGTTTCAACTAGAGTCTTCAGCCAAAATATCTTTGCTTCAACCGACATTAGTTCATGAGTTATCAGCTGCATATATTAATTAAGAAAATAATTTAGCTCTAACACCAATCTGAGTGTAAGAAAGGGAGAAAGGAAAGAAAGAGGAGAGAGAAGCTATATATATGGTATTCGGTACAGGAACTCCTTGCCATTGTCGATTACTTGCTCAAATTGGACTCCATCACTGAGGTCTGTCAAAATTACTGGCTGTACAATTTTGACCTTTCCTTGAACTCGGTTGTATTCAGATAGTATTCAGATGGTGACGTTCACGGCAGCCATTTAGACTGCATTTGTGTGTTTTCACGAGGACGCGGCAACAGCCACTAGATGTACATACGTTATGAAGGAACAAACTAGAGCTTTTTTTACGGTACACTCAATTTAATACGGACTGTCCATTCTTTTTGATCTAATGGTTTAGATTAGTTATGATTTAGTTATACTACATCTGGTAGTATGACTGTATGAGTAGTAGAATCCCGAGACGAGTAGAATTATAATTGCCCATGTAGGGATCACATACCATAAGAGTAATATTTTCAACCCTAATTGGAAAAGTCCCTAATACCCTAACAAAAAATTATAAATACAAAGAAAAATCTATTATACTCTTAACAAATCAATGATAAGATTTGATTTATACTATCATCATATACTATCAGTACCATTAATGTACCGTAAAATTTCTCACAAACTAACAGGCCTGTGAAATGGAGAAGAAACTAATGCATGCTTGGCTGCCCCGATATGTACTGGGAGAGTGAGGACCTGATTCCCACTTTCGCATACACAGCACGAAAGACCTACGCTGCGGTGCACGTTGGCGAGATGATGACTACCCACGGGAGTAGGCTTTCACCATAACCATGTATAGGTCACAGTGGGATCTATGTGCTTGAAACTTTGGCCACTAATATACATGTCAACGAATGTAGATTGACCATATGAATATAAAGACATTAGATTTATCTTGGAAAATACATTCATCACGTATTATTATTTTTAGTAGCATACTATTATTATTATTATTATATAAAATAATGGTCGAAGTCTTTGCAACGAAGACTGTGCAAAGTCAAAAACAAATTATATTTAGTGACGGAGGGATAAAATGGAAAAAAGAAGAGAGCGCAGCTTCCGACTTGGAATGGGCCTTCGCCATTGAGAATTTAAAGCAAAACGCTTACTCCATAGGCATTGGATAAACTGATAAAGGATGGGATCAATTTGGATACGCACCAGAGCAAGTATAGTAGCATGTCTACTGTAGAAACTCTAGTACTGTAACACTTTTTAAAGGTACCTCTTAATCTGAACCATTCCCTTAATTTCCTGACCTGCTAATGGCCAGGAAATTAGGTTATGCAAGTGACTGTACGTACACCATTGTCTTTATAATGCTAAGGCATATATAGGATGCACTCCTGAGTCCTGTCTGACATACTTTTTTCCCCTGAATATTTACTACTAGATTATTATATGTCACAGTGCTAAAAAGAGCGGAGAATGTATCAAGTAAAAACTCTTCATGGAGTGATAATGTGAACTGTGATCAGTCCAATCATGTGATACATGCTATGCTGCTTTATGCATGTGTTTAAATTTAACCTGGCATTTTGCTTTTAAAAAATAATAAAGTCTACACGAAGGAGGATTATTATCAGTATGGAATGGTTCTTATTACACTATATAGAAATTTTGGTATTAATTGTGTGTTATCCACACACCCATTATTAATAGTGCTAAGTATTACTGACTCTCATTAAACCATGGACTCGGATTCTTATTAGACCCGTGCGCTAACTTAGTAGTCAAATGGCCCTGGACGCTTCCTCCCTGACAAGGGTGCTTCAGGCTTGTCATCAACACAACTTGGAGTAAAGTGAACCGACCTAACAATTGAACTGTAAGGCGGTATCCTTGATTCCCATAAAATCAGATTAAAAGCTCCCTTTGGTGGAACACTGTGACCTTCTAGGATGCCTCGAAAATTTGGTAAATCCTTTTTCGAAACATTAGTCGTGGTGCTAGCAGAGGGTACTGGAGCAGCACAAGACACAACGAAGCCCGTCAAGTGTATTGGATGACCTTGATCGTGAAAAGGTACATCTGGATGGGCGCCAAACATGGATAAGTTCTTCACGACTGCATTCCTGACCCATTTCAATTTGCAAAGCCAGAAATGAACATTCAAATTCCTTCTCAATACATCTGCAAGCACATTTCCGCTAACGACTGACCCTCCCAACACCATGGGGAATTCTTCCACTATTTGTCCCAACTGTGGGTGGTCTATCGGGTTTGCACTTCCAAATGCGAGTGTCTTGAATAGGTACTTGTACTCATCATATGCCAGCCTATTGAGAAAAATGGGCTTGACGGTTCCAAATTTCTCCAGTTTTTCAATTCGACTTAAGATGATCACCTTGCTTCCTCCATCCATGCTTGTAACAGATGTATAAAACGTTGCCCAGTCATTATCATCTACATCTGAAATAAACTCAACAACTACCAGTGCCCTTCCTGACAGCCTCTCACGGTCAGCTATGCTCAAAATGTCACCTCCATTGAGGTGCAAAATAAAAGAGAAGTGAGAGCGCACCCTCTCATCACTGCATACATGAGCGACAAGTGTTTTCTTTCCAACTTCACGCCCACCAATGACTGGGAGTACGGCTGGAGGACCAGGAGGGTTGTGTTGCAGCAAGAAGTTGACAAGCTGCTGCTTCTCGCTATGTCGACCAAACATGAAATTGTCCATGTAAAGATAGGTATCATAGGGTCTACGAGAGATGCGTTGGCATCCACCCAAAAGTATGACAAACTCTGTCATGTTAGCAACAGCAGTTTCTAGGTTTTCCAGTACACTTGTTAACTCTAGGTTGAAGACCTTGTTCATTGTAGTACCAGCGATTGTGCGGGAACGTTTGAGAGGAGCAGCAAAAGATAAGGCGGATGAGTCGCTTACCAATTCCTTGGCACCCTTCTTGTGTTGCCTGTACTTAATGGTGTCCAGCACATGGTAGCCTCTGTACATGGCTGCCGCTAGCATCTTCAACTGTATGAGCATACTAGAGTTGGTGATGTATCGCCCATCTGCCTCCTCGACAGCCGTCTGAACTCTCAGCAGGAGCTGTTGTAGCCTCTCCACCTTCTCCTCCGAGCATACATGAACATGATTTGACATCTTGTTCATCAAAAAAGAGATGAATCGACTCGCGATATCACCCGCGACAGCAGATATGGCGAGCTCCATCTCCAAATCTTCCGAGAAAAGTGTATGGGAGAAATGAGGGAATCGCGTAGGTTGTTCACAGGATATATGTATTCTAGCATTTGTGTGAACATGCTTATGGCAGCTCTTCCATCACATTTAAGTTTATTTGACTATGGCGTAAAAGGTGCCAAGAAGAAATTTCCCAGCTTGCGCTTACAGCGCCTGAGAAGTCGAAGACTCGGAGTCAACTTCTTCAGCTTGTGTGGTAATAATCAAATCTACCTTTTGAGATATTATACGACCGTGACGATAACTTCTTTTATGCAGGTTCAACTCACACATGCCTTGGGAATGAGGTATGTGCAAGAAGAATGAAAAGACATCAGAACAAACACCCGAACGAAACTACAAATCGAAGCAAACTTCTGCTGGAATCAAGTCGGTCCTGAGTCCTGACCAGTCTGGTAAGTTACTTACCCAGATTGACCGTCATGCTTGACATTAATTACTTACCCAGATTGACCGTCATGCTTGATGTAAATTACTTACCCGGATTGACCGTCATGCTTGACGAGATTATTGAGTGGACAGAAAGCATTCATGGAGGCCATGGTATGTACACCTCAATTCGTGCTCTGCTTTCATGCCCTCTATTTGAAGCACCAAATTAATTTAATCCACAAAGTTATCGGAAAATAGATAAGATAGATGAACAATGATGCGACATTTTCAAGTTCAAATTCTATTCTCATATATTGGGAGGAATAAATGAAAAATCTTCTGCAAAATAAACAAAAAAGGAGGAGAAAGAAATGTTAGAAAAATAGGGACAAAGGAGACACGAATTTTTACGTGGAAAACCCTTGCAAGAAAAAACCACGGGCGCCAACCGGCGATGATCACTATATGAGGAGCGATTACAAAACGCAGGGGATTACAATGATGCGTCCCTCTCCCGTGCGGCTTACAAGAGGTATATAAAGGGGTAAAAGGACTTAGAATCCAAGTAGGAAACTAATCCTCTAATATGGAAACTAATCCGGATCTTTCCATATTAGAAATTCGGATCAGAATACAACAATCTCCACCCTGAGACGAATTTCCTCTTGTAGCAAAATAAAGAATCATCAATCACCAAATGATTCCCCAATAAGATAAAAAATCACCGTGCGCCAACTAGTCTCTAGGACTAAACTGTAATACCAACTAAGTTTGAGCAAAGCTTAAACTTAGTAACAGGAACTGGCTTTGTCATCATATCAGCTGGATTATCATGAGTACTTATCTTGCACACCTTGACATTACCTTTAGCAATAACACCTCGAATAAAGTGATATCTCACATCAATGTGCTTTGTTCTCTCATGAAACATCTGATCCTTTGTAAGGCATATAGCACTTTGACTATCACAAAATATAGTAGTGCAAGAATTATCTCCACAAAGCTCAGTGTACAAACCTCTCAACCAAATAGCTTCTTTACAAGCTTGAAATAGCCATATATTACGCCCGATAGTTGATAAGGCAACGATGGCTTGCAAACTTGCCTTCCAACTAACAAAGACAACCACCAATGGTAAAAACATAACCTGTTAGAGACCTCCTTTTATCCAAATCACCAGCATAATCAGAGTCGACATAACCAACAAGCTCATCTCTAGAATTCCCAAACTGCAAACAAGCATTAGAAGTGCCACGCAAATATCTGAAAATCCATTGAACTGCTTTCCAATGCTCTTTTCGAGGATTAGCCATGTATCTCTGACAACACTCAATGCATGAGATAAATCGGGCGAGAACAAACCATGGCATACATAAGAGAACCAAGCGCCTTTGGAATATGGAACTCTAGACATGTACTCAATATCATAATCGACTCGGGGCATAAGGTGAAGATAATCTGAAATGCGAAGCTAATGGAGTACTCACTGGTTTTGCATCATGCATATTAAAACGACGAAGAACCTTCTCAATATAACCTTTTGACTAAGGTATAACTTGCCAGATTGCCTCTCTCTAATAATCTCCATGCCAAGAATTTTCTTTGCTGCACCTAAGTCCTTCATCTCAAATTCATTACTCAATTGTGCTTTCAGTTTTGCTAGTTCTGACTTATCTTTTGCAGCAATCAACATATCATCAACATAGAGAAGTAAATAAATAGCTGAACCATTAACAGTCTTTAAATAAACACAGCTATCATAATCAGACCGCTTAAAGTCATGAGAGAGTATAAAGGAGTGAAATCTCTTGTACCATTGCCTAGGAGATTGCTTCAAACCATAAAGAGATTTCTTTAATCTACAAATAAGGTGTTCTTTTCCAGCAGTAACAAAACCCTCAGGTTGGTCCATGTAAATGTCTTCTTCTAACTCTCCATGTAAGAATGCAGTTTTAACATCTAATTGCTCAAGTTCATAATCACGCATAGCAACAATACTGAGTAAAGTGCGAATAGAACTATGCTTCACAACTGGAGAAAAGACATCATTAAAATCAATACCGGAATCGACTATAACCTTTAGCAACCAATCTTACTTTATACCTTCTTTGGTTCAAGAGAAGAAATACCTTCCTTTCTTTTGAAAATCCACTTGCAATGAACAGGCTTCTTCTCCTTTGGCAATTTCACTAATTCCCAAGTGCCATTCTTTTCAAGTGACTCCATTTCATCATGCATGGCGATTATCCACTTATTACAATCGGTGGAGTTAATAGCCTCGAGTATGATGAAGGTTACAATTACCTTCAATTTCTTACGCCACACTCAAAGCATAAGCAATAATATTAGCTTCTTCAATCAACCTCTTGGGTGGATTAATCTCCCTCCTAGGCCTATCAACTGCAATAGACCGTTGTGGTGGCTGCTCAACAATAGGAGTATCATCAACAATAGGTGCATCATGAACAATAATATTTTCCTCATCTGATGTGTTATTTGAACCAACAAAATGTTCTACCTGAACACTTGAATTCTGCTCACTCTCAACAGGAACATTAGTGGGCAGTTTATCATGAAGCATAGCAGATTCATTAAAAACAACGTTTACGCTAATCACAACCTTCCTTGTTTGAGATTCCACAACTTATATCCTTTAACACCAGATTTATAACCAAGAAAGATGCACTTAATAGCTCTAGGCTCTAATTTTCCATTATCAACATGAGCATAAGCGATCTGACCAAAAACTCTCAATTCGAATAATTTCTTTGGGGAACCGACCATACCTCAATTGGAGTCTTCTTTTCAATTGCAAGAGAGGTGACCGATTAATAAGGTAGCAAGCGATGGAAGCGGCTTCATTAAAAACGTCTATGCAAACTGCATTTGACAATATGCAACGGGCCCTGGAAATGATGGTTCTGTTCATACGCTCAGCTACACCGTTTTGTTGAGGAGTACCAGGAACGGTGTAGTGCCTAACAATGCCTTCAGCCTTGCAATATAATTCAAATTCATCATAACAGAATTCCATCCCATTATCAGTGCGAAGTTTCTTTACCTTCTTTTCAGTTTGCCTTTCAACCATAGTCTTCCACTCTTTAAATGTTGAAAATGCTTCTGATTTATACTTCAAGAAATAAGGCCACACTCTTCTAGAGTAATCATCAATAATGGTTAACATATAACGAGCACCTCCTAGAGATGTCTTCCGAGATGGCCCCCATAAATCAGAATGCACATAATCCAAAATACCTTCTGTGGTATGAACTGAGGTATTGAACCTCACCCTCTTGTGTTTGTCAAACACACAATGCTCACAAAATTTTAGCTTACCGATGCTATGTCCATCAAGGAGTCCTCTCTTGCTCAATTCTGCCAAACCAATTTCACTCATATGCCTAAGGCGCATATGCCAAAGATTAGTAGCATCGGAATCAGGTAATGAACTTGAAATTACAGCAACATTACCTAATATTGTAGTACCTCGCAGATGGTACAGATTGGCAGATTTAATCTCAGCTTTCATCACAACAAGAGAGCCTTTTGATACCTTCAAAACTCCACCTTCACCAGAATACTTGTACCCTTTACCATCAAGAGTACTCAAAGAGATGAGGTTTCTTTTCAAATCTGGAATGTGCCTCACATCTGTCAAAGTTCTGACAATACCATCAAACATCTTGATCTGAATTGAACCAATTCCTGCAACCTTACACGATGAGTTATCACCCATCAAGACAGTACCACCTTCAACAGGTTCATAGGTGGCAAACCAGTCCCTATTAGGACACATATGAAAGGTACAGGCAGAATCAAGAATCCATTCATCATTGATCTTAGCACATCCAGCAAAAGCAACAAGAACTCCTCCATCAGAATTATCATCAGCAGCAAGGGAGGCATTACCTTCATCATTTAGCTTACCTTTTGGCTTATAATTGCCAGTTCTCTTTTCTTTATTTTGCAGCTTCCAGCATTCAGAGATGTCGTGCCCATTTTTCTTGCAATATTTGCACGACTTGTACTTGCCTCTCGATTTGACCGGTTCTGTAGCCGTTCGAACTTTTATTGAGATCCATTGTTTGAGTTCTTCTCCTTTTGCTCGCCACGAACAAACAAGCCTTCTCCTTTTGGACTTGAATTTTCAGAAGGTACCATCTGTTTCATCTTCTCCTTAGCATGCAAAGCTTCATAAACTTCATGAAGAGTAAGAGTATCTCTACTATATAATATGGTATCTCTGAAATTTGAAAAAGAACTAGGCAGTGAACACAAAAGAATAAGACCCAAATTCTCATCATCATATTTTACCTCCATCGACTCAAGGTCGGAAACGATCTTCTTAAACAACGAAAGATGATCAAGCACGGATCCTCCTTCTTGCAATTTGTGAGAGTACAACTTCTGTTTGAGATGCATCTTGCTGGTGAGATCCTTTGTCATGCAAAGTTGTTCCAACTTCAGCCATAATGCAGCAGCTGTCTTCTCCTTCAAAACCTCCTGCAAAATATTATTTGATAGATGAAGGTGAATCTGAGATAAAGCCTTACGGTCTTTACGCTTCTCATCTGCAGTCCATGTGATAGGTTGTTTCTCAAACCCTTCCAATGCATCATCCAAATCCATCTGTGCCAACACAGCCCTCATCTTAACTTGCCACAGCGAAAATCTTGTGTCTCGATCCAGGAGTGGAAGATCATACTTCAAAGTCGCCATGAGGAATAAATTCTGAAAATTGCTAGTACTGATCTGTATAAACCTAACAAAAATCACGACTTCTTTGGTACACAATCTGTGTACGCAAATCAAAGATCTTCAAAAAATTCTGGTATTGATCTCGTGTGGACGAAGCAATAATCACCAGAATTGAAAACTCCACGTGATCTGTTTGCTCGGTGATTAAAGTAAACAATAGAGAATCTTGCTGTGCTCGGTGATTAAAGAAAGATTTGATGGACCTGCTGCTGTTTGCTTTCGGATGAAGCGCCGAAGAAATTGGTTTGATATGTTGGTGCTTTCCACGCGTGGCTTCCAGCGAAGATGCGCACGGCTGAGGACCGGGCGCCGTAGGACCGAAGAGACGGAAGAGCGACGGCTTCGGACGCTCGCGCGACGTGGCCTCGGGACGGACCGAGGCGACGGCGCTCCGCTTGGACCTTTCTGCGTGCGACCGAGGATGATTCCTGCCGGCTTGCGCGATGCCGACAACGCCGGGACCCAGCGAAGGCTTACGGGCGTAACGGCGGCGGCGCTGCGGAAGAAAAAACCGATCTGCTTTTTTTTCTTCGTATCTCTTCACGCCCTAAAACTCCTGTGCTCTGTGCTCTGATACCACTTGTTAGAAAAATAGGGACAAAGGAGACACGAATTTTTACGTGAAAAACCCTTGCGGAAAAAAACCCCGGACGCCAACCGGCGATGATCACTATATGAGGAGCGATTACAAAATGCAGGGGATTACAATGATGCGTCCCTCTCCCGTACGGCTTACAAGAGGTATATAAAGGGGTAAAAAGACTTAGAGTCCAAGTAGGAAACTAATTCTCTAATATGAAAACTAATTCGGATCCTTCCATATTAGAAATTCGGATCAGAATACAACAAGAAATAAATGAACAAAACTTTGTGGATGTTGGCGACTTCCGAAGAGCGCACGGCCTTGAACATTTTGTTTCAGGTGTGCCTTAAGGCCCTCCTTATCCTTTTCAGCATGGGCCCTCCTTTTCCTCTCCCCTTAGTCCGATATATATTGGGCTGAGAGGCTTTTTGGAAACACACGAATTTCACGTGAGTTTTGCAGAAACTTCGCACAAAACAGTTGAATTCCCGCTGTAATCTGAGTTCATAGGACGACATTCTTTGCTTCGTGCGCATGACCACCCATAGCTCAAAGCCTCAAATCCATGTCTCCCCGAGTTGAAGAAACCTGGTGTTGAAAAAACTTGCCCTTGCCATGGTCACTTATTACGTCAATCTCACTGTTTCTTAATCCACGTGAAAATTGCAAGAGGATTTTATATTATGAAACTAAGGGAAACAGAGTATTGTCATATTCTCGTCGTTTTCAGTACCACAGTCAAGTCCATGATTTCCTATCCTGTTTCAATGGATCTATTAATGGTTGACACGATGAATTTATCTGCTAGTAGTACGATTCAAAGTGTACCTGGTTAATTACCCGATCATTAGAACGTGGATATAATAACAAACTTACATGCAGAGAATTAATGAAATAACAGTTAATGGGAACATGCCAATGTCCTAATGGTGGGGAGGCTGTTTAACCTCCCCACCAACGTTGGTTCAAGTCCTAGGACTTGCTTGGGTGCCCATCTCCTTCTTCACTGAATGTCAGAGCTCCTGGCATACTAATAACTTATTCAACATACGTAAATGTGATATGATCCAGGGGCGGAGACAAGTGGGGGCTGCCCCGCTTCCACACCATCATCGATCAAGAACCACAACATGTACTATAACTAGTTTGTTAGGTTTTCAATAGGCTAATTAAGGTGAAGTTTAGGTGCTAGTAAGTAGTAACGGACTAGTACTACTTAGATCTCTTAAGTACTAGTAGTTCTCCAAGATGCTAATTGTGATAAACTTTAGGTGGTAGTAATAGACTAGTTCTACTTAGTTCCTGTAAGTACTATGCTAAGAGACTAGTGCCCAATGTGATAACCTTATCAAGTACTATTGAGTCCATATTGGACACCTTTTAACAAAATTTGCTAGTCACAACTCAAATACGTTCAAGTCCATTAGAATTTGAGTCATGTGCAGTGTAAACCATTCCCCTTTATCATTTCTTTCATGGACAACAATTCAAACCGAGCTACGTAAGTACGAAGCATCCAAAAGATAGAAAGTTCAGGCCATGATCAACAACTTGGCAAAAAAACATGACGTAGAGCCAACTTTAAGAAATTAAACATGTAATTTTCTTTCAAATTGGCCAAGCATTTGTTATCTTGTGCTGTCTATGCTAATATATTGGAGACTAGAGAAATTATTGTGATGTACTTGCCCCCAATGCCTAAATCCTAGTTCTGCCCCTGATGAGTCCATATCGCTAAAATCCATCTCAGTAAGAGCTGAGAACACCTTGTGGATCGCCTTCTTGTAGTTTGGGTTCCTCCTCTTGCCTTCATGAGCACTCGGCTTCTTAGGATGCTCCTTCGCCTCTCTTCCCAAAAGCCTAGGATACTTAGCTCGAATGTAGTTAAGCTCACGACACTCGAAACAAGTGATAGGACCTTTTATCTTTCTATCTCTCACATTGTTGTAGGCTGTATAGAAATTTCTAGATATGACAGGTTACTCCCCCTCTGGGATGGTTTTTATCTGCTCATCAGTTAGGACAGAGAGGCAAAACATCGAGAATCCAGACATACTAGGAACACTAAAAGGAGAACTTGAAGAACCACAAGGAATACTCTTCTCAGGATCTTCTACTAGTGCCATTGAGTTACTCTTGGACCTTTTCTTGTCCCCAACAATCTCATAAGTTTTTGGCTTTGAGAAATGTGAATCAAAAGTAAAATCACTCAATTTGTTGCACTCCACGATAGCGGTAGCCTTGGAATCCCAAATGGTAGAATCAAGAGCTCCCAACAAAACACGAGACTTGTCAGACTCAGAAAGATTCACACTTATAGACCTCAGCTGACTAACAATCTTGTTGAACCTAGAAAACATCTCATCAATGGACTCATTAGGCTTCATCTCAAATGAATTGAGCTCAAACTTGTATAGATCCTGACGTTGTTCCTTGATCCGAGAAGAGCCCTCATGATAGGTCTCTAGTGTCATCCAGATCTCATGCGCCGTGGGCAAATGTGAAACTCGATCATGCTCACTCCGACCTAAACCAGAAAAGACAATATTCTGTGTCTTGTCATTGTTCTCCACATCTAAGGTATTATTAGGAGTAATGACCTTTGGCACCTTGAACGGATCCCTCACTTTATTCTAAGTAGCTTGATCTTGGCTTTGCAAGTAACAAGCTATCCTATTCATCCAAAAGGGACAATCGACCCCATTGAAGATAGGGGGCTTGGACGAATACCTATCTGATGCCATGCTCAAAGATTGGTGAAGATCTTATACAGAAGAGCTCACTAGGATCTTACACCAATTGTAGGATCGGTCATGACAATCGGGGGAATGACTCCGACAACTTTCCCCTCTAGGTATTCGGCAATCTGTTCACTCCAACAGCTACGAGCAGCTGTGAAGATTGAGATTGAACTTGCTAGCACTGAGAAATAAGACCTACAACCAAGAACCAGACAATCACCTTGTCATGCCGGTCTGACCGCCAACTCTCAAGCGGTTTGACCGTTTGACCAGTCTAAACGACGTTGGGTAGTCTAACCAGTGGGCTCGACAGTCTGACCTATCCCCAGCAGACAAACTGAAAAACAACATGATTTTCAAGAAAGGGATTTCACCTAACTTTTGATCTACTCGATCAAATCACACCAAATTTAAAACACAGCTACCCTGGGATGTTTGGAATCTATTCCAACCAACAATGTCAAGAATTGTTTTCAAGGTTTCCACCTTTATCCATCATAGGGAAGAGTGCTCAAGAGGGAAAACTTGATCTACTTAGGCTCATGAGATCTAGGCAGCCAAGATGATTTTAGATGGGTTCCTACAAGCCCTAGCAAGCTATATCTCAGCACGAAGTACACTAGAACAAGATGGAACCAAGAAACATCAAGAACATCTCAAGAAGGCAAAAGAATCAAGGAAGAACACAAATAAGACATGATGAATCAAGTTTGATCTTCTATTTCCACTTGGAGAGGAAGGATTACTGCCACTCCACTGCGAGGACATAACCCTAAGGGAAACACTTAGTTCTCTCAATATTGGGCTGAGAGGCTTTTTGGAAACACACGAATTTCACATGAGTTCTGCAGTTAAGCATTATTATCACTTACATGTTAAGGAAACTATCTGGACTCTACAAATAAAAACGCAAAACAAAACAATGGAGAAAGGGAAAGTCCAATGCAATGTTAAATATAGTCCTATATAAATTATGTAGTAAAGCAATAGCTTTTACACCACTCTGTTAGCCATATATAGCAAAATGTGCCATTAAGTACTGTAGTTATTACAGATCTGTTGGTATGGTGCTATAGCTTTACTATCTACATACCACTAAAATTGACACAAACGGAAGCAATAAAATTTTTGTACTACATCATATAGCAGGAGGCTAGACAAAAAGTCGGCGACACTTCTTCCCTTGCGACGATGTTTCAAGACTTTCATCAGCACAAGTTGGAACATAGTGAACAAATGTAGTATAAGGTAACTCCCCCTTCGGCCGTATAGTAGGATCTGCCAATAGGTCTCCAATGTGCCAATTCTACTGGATGATCTCTTCCAAAAAGTATTTTTGGATGATCACCAAACATATCAATGTTTTTCTGAACCACACTCCTGCATATTTCCAATATGCAAAGCCAGAACTGGATGTTAATATTCTTCCTTAGCACATCAGCAACAATATGTGCTCCGACCGGTGACCCTCCCAACTCTGTTACAAACTCTTGAACTATGGATAGTAATTGTGGATGGTCCTCTGGGTTTGCACTTCCAAATGCTAGTGTCTTGAATAGATAGCTGAACTCATGGTTTGAAAGGCTATTGAGATGAATTGGCTTCACAGTTCCAAATCTCACTAATATTTCAAGCGTACTTACAATTAGCACCTTACTTCCTCTACCCATGCATGTAACGGATGAATAAAACTTTGTCCACTCATTGTCATTCGCATTTGAAAGAAACACGACAATAACCAAAGTCCTCTGGAATTTGAGTTTCTGGCTGTCAATTCTCGAAAAGTTATCTCCATTCAAGTGCAAAATTGAAGAGAAGCAGGATCGGACTTTTTCATCGTTGCATATATGTGCAAGTGCAACAAGAGTTTTCTTGCCAACTCCATGACCACCGATGATAGGAAGAACAGTTGGAGCACCAAGAGGATTGTCTTGTAACAAGATGTTGATAACCTGCTGCTTTTCACTAATTGAAATCGGGGGAGATAAGCACCCCTTTAGTCAAAAAAAAAAAACTGCTGCTTTTCGGTATGACGACCAAACATGAAGTTGTCAATGTATAGATATGCATCATAGGGTTTACGTGGCACGCGGTCGCATCCTCCCAAAAGCATAACAAACTCTGCCATGCTGGCAACAACAATTTCTAGTCTCTCCAGTGCACTTTGTAACTCATGACTGACAGCTTTCATCTTATTTGTTGTAGCAGCGATTCTTGAGAACGTTTGAGAGGCGACAAAAGATAAGGAAGATGAGTCACTTACGGTTGCTCTGCACTCGCTTGAGTCGCTTTGTAGTTGAACTTATCTAACTCATGATATCCTTGGTACATGGTCTCTGCAAGCATCTTTAATCTGTATCATTGATGACTGTTTGAACTCTCGGCAAATGCTTTGCAACCTTTCCACCTTCCCGCTGAGGTGCATGATCCAAAAACTTGTTCATCGAAAGGAGATGAATCGGCTAACATGGTCACCAGTAACGCAGATACAACAACTTCCATGTCGAATAACTTGAGGTTGAGGCGAAGGGAATACTTGATATATTTCACCTTGTCTTGATCAAAGTTATGAGGTATGGTTTGTTTGATCTCGATGCCACGGTATTGCCTCAGAGCGTGAAAGACTAGGTGAGGTGCGTTTTTGGAATTGAACTAACCAGTCTAATTCATGTGGAATGGTAAGCACAAAGTGGAGTAGTTTACACCATAGTTTTTTTATCGGCGATTACCGATAGAGGTTCTCCGCAAAAGGGGGGTGTCGGTGAAGAGATAAACCGCTCGAATTTGGCGGTTTAAATGAATTTTGCCCAAAAAATCGATTTGATTGAATTTTGTTCAGTTGATGAATGAGTGTAGTGATACAAGCCCATTTGAATCAATAGTCTATATGAACGTCTTGCTAACTAGCTCAGTTGATGATTTTTGTTCGAATTTGATTTTTTTTTAATTTAAAATCCGACAAATTCAAAAAAAAAATTGAAAATTTCGGCTGAAATTTCCCGATTTTCGGTTCAATCGGCCATACCGTCCCCCGGTAAATTTTTTTTTGCCGATTAAAAAGCCCTGGTTTACACCACAAATGGTGATATTTTTCAGTATGTGTCTTTCCCTGTTGGCAAAAAAACTCAATGTGAGTGCAATGTCAGGTATTGTCGGTTTGTGCAGAAAACGTGTAGTTCTGCACAAAGACGATTTCTTGTGTGGAATCAATGGACACCTGGACAACTAATCCGCCTCTTGAAAGGTGGATTGATGGAGTCATGGAGAAGCACAGTTGCAACACACCAGATTCAACTTCAAGGAGTGACGTTGATTTCAGGGCATGGTTTCTTGTGTGAAGTGAATAATGCAAGGAAAACGAAAACTTGACTTTCAGTTGTAGCTGATCATTATCGTTTCCTTTCACAATAATGGAATATACTATGTTCAAGAATGATACATACAATTGAAGTTCACATCATGCAGGCAGATTGCCTGGCAAATTAATCGGCTATAAATTAAGACATACATAATCTCTGACGCTTCTTCCTAGGTGAGGTTGCATGCTGAGGCTTCTCCGCAGCACAAGTTGCAGAAATAACTGTATAAGGGGGTAACCGTGATTCCCATACCAGCCGAAACTTGTTAGGCATAATAATTGATCCAGCTATTGTATCTCCGAATGTCATCACAGGTAATTCACCTCTGGAAACATCCCACTCATTGGTCAGTAGCGAAATTCGGTACGAGGTAGCAGACGATGATGATGAATACTCAATGATATCTACAGTAGCTCCATCTTTCTCGAGAGGAGTTTTTGGATGTTCACCAAACAAGGACAGATTGTTCTCCGTCATCTTTTTGTACAGTTTCAGAACACGGATCCAAAACTGAACGTTCAAATTGTTCCTCAGCACGGAGGTATACACGTTCAAATTGACAAGTGACCCCTGCAATATTGTTGCTAACTCCTTCCCTATTAAGGCTAACTGTATTCCTCTCGTGAAAAGCTTGTTATTCTAATCGGGTTTACTGTTCCAAACCTTGCTAGTTTCTCAAGCCTACCTATGATTATCACCTTGCTTCCTTTACCTTTGAACCCTACTAATGAATAAAACCTCCACCATTCCTTATCATCCACATCTGAATGAAATTCAGCAATAACCAAAGTCCGCACAGGCATAAACCTGCATGGTCAATTGTCTGAATCTCATCTCCACTGAAATGCAAAATGGAAGAGAAGCGGGCGCGGATCCTCTCATCAGCACAAACTCCCAACTAAAGTTTTCTTACCAACTCTGCAACCTCCAATGATAGGCAGCACGGTTGGAACCCTAGTTGGGTTATCCTGCATCAAGATGTTGATGACTTGCTGCCTTTCGACTCGGCGGCCGAACATAAAGTTGTCGATGTAAAGATAGCTACTGTAGGGGCTGCGAAACATGCGATCACAGCCCGTTAAGAGTGCGACAAATTCTGTCATGTTAGCAATGGTGGTTTCCAAATTTTCCAGTGCACTCTGTACCTCATGGCTAGCAGTGGTTTTGTCTGCCATATGAAGTTGTTTGATAGGGAAAGCCAAGGTGTATGAGCTACTAACCTTCTCTTGTGCTCTGATCTTCTCTAAGGGCATATAGGTGTCCAGGACATCGTACCCTCGATACATAGCCTCAGTAAGCATCTTGAGCTGCATCAGCATCCTTGAATTTATGATGTATCGCCCCTCTGCCTCCTCTATAACTGTATGAACTCTGAGAAGGAGATGCTGCAACATTTCCAGGTTCTTCTTCAGGCATGCCTTGTTTCTGTACTTGCTGATAAGGAAAGACATGAACCGGCTAACTAGCTCGCTTGCCACTGCAGAGAGAGCAATATCCATATGTGCGTTTGTTTGTGTTTCTTTCTTTGAAAGTGTGTTAGAACGAGACTAACATAGACAGGTACTCATATATAGTTCAAACAACCAATGACCTAGACGGCATTGACCGCCTTAATTGTGGCGGCATTGACTGCATTGGCGTATGAGACGCGTATAGGTGGCGATCATGCAATTAACTGAGGATTGACAGCTCAACCCATTTAGTTTGCAAAGCATCCTCTATTATTGTTTTGTACTTCAACAATGTTGTTGGAACTGAGCTTAGCTTAGCTGGAGGGAAGGTGTGGGTGTATACCCTCATCATCCAAGTTTAAGTCCTCTTTGAGGTGAATTTAGGTGCCTATTTAAATGGATGTGTGCATCTCTAGTTGGTGCAGAGACCGGGAGTTGTACTTCCATTTCTTAAAAAAAAAGACCTTCAACAATGTTGACCTTTTAACATAGCTGACGCAGTGTCACCCTCATGGAGAAGGACAGTGAAGGAGATCCCGCGAGTGGTTCGGACGGTGACGAGGCTATTTTAACCTTCTCGTCCACTCGGGTGCAATCAAGCCCTTGAAGTTCATTTTGTTGAATTCACAGAGCGTCTATCTGTTATTGACTTAGGTGCTCACTTCCTCTTTCATTGAATTCACAGAGCGTCTATCTTCAACCCAGATAGCACCATAACTATTTAACTATATGCAAACAATCCCTTGAAGTTCATTTTGTTTATTCGAGCCTTTTTTTACTATTTGATTGTCTAATTGTGCCCTTTTCTTCATATGATTTACATATTAGTGACACCACGACAAATTTGTGTCAATGCGAGCGGTTAGTTCTTATAAAAAATGTAAACAATTACTGATTCTTCATAATATGTTCTAGAGAAGATTTTTCTGCTAATATACTACCTCTCTAAGTCCAAATATAAATCGTTTTAGAATCTGTGTTGGCCAAACATTTTTAAGTTTGATCATTAAAATATAAAGAATTATATAGATTGACAACATCAATTTGATGCCACAAGATCCATCATGAAATATACTTTCATAATATGTAATTATTTTTATTTAAAATAACATATTTTCATATAAATTGTTGTTCAAAGTGTCACCTTGTAGACTATATAAATGTCCTAAGCGACTTATATTTTGACACAGAAAGAGTGTATGTTAGAGGTATTTTTCTTAACTAATAAAAGAATAAATTTACCCCTACATGGATAGTCTCTGTTCCTCCTCCCAACCGCTGGATCATGTGATTTATGTCTCATCTGCACTGATTTTTTTTATTAATTAACCTTTTTTTGAATTTTATTTTAAAGTTAACCCCCGGCGTACTTTATTTCCAATTCTGATCCTTTTGGTCACGCCACCACCCGTGGCGTGACAAAATATTACTGTCACGTCAGCCCATTTCTGGTTAAACTCTTGTAACACCACTGGTGGTGGCGTGACAATGTTGTTTGGTCACGTCATAACCAGTGGCGCGACAAAAAATACTATTTTGGGAATTTATCCTGGCGCGTGACAGTGTTGTTTTGTCACATCACCACCCATGGCGTGACCAAAGATGTTAGAATTAGAAATAAAATGTGCCAGAGGTTAACTTTAAAATAAAATTCCAAAAAAGGTTAATTAATAAAAAAAAAGTTCTCTGCCACTTCTCCCACTATTCGGTAGAAGGCAGGAACTACCTCCTGGTATATCTCAATTTAGCTTCGCCTCCTCTTCACCGCGGGTCAAGCTCCAGCATCACCGCGGCCACCCAAGCTTTGCCAGATCCTTTCCCATTGCCTCCTCCATGGCCAAAATCGATGACGACCCCGACGCCAGCAAGCTACTGTGGAGCCACCGCCGCAAGGATTCGCCGCCTCCACGACGTCGGCGTCCCCCATCTCTTCAAAAGCCACTAGCTGAAACTCCCATCCTTCCTCCTGCCTCCCTGGCTCACGCACCCCGCCACTGCCATCGTCTCCCATGGCCTCCCCTCCCCCATCACTAGCGCCTCTCATCCCTCCCCTTTTTTTTGCCGTTTCTGCCTCCTTCCACTCCCCAATGTCCTCGTCGCTCGCCGATTTGGCCGATCGAGGCGAAGAGGCGGTCAGCACAGCTGCACATGGTCTGGTGGCGGCGGCCACGCCAGTGGCAACACTTCGGTGTCCTTACCTTGCCCCACTCCGTCTCTTTCTCATCCACAAATCTGCACCAAGTGAGCAGCCTTCACCATTTTTGGTTTGTTTGGTTTAGTTGCGTCTGACTTGCTTAACATTTCCTCCCGTTTTAGGCAAATATTTTTGGAAATTAATGTGAGAATTTGGTTGATCTCATAGCCATGCTTGCTAATTGGTGTGTTCCCTCATTCGTCGCTGCAGAGAAGTTCAATTAGGACCAAGTGGGTTGTGAGGTAAATACCTCCAAAGTTATCAATATTTGGTTAGGGAGATAAATGACTTTTGAACTAATTTTGTGCTGTATGAATCTGATATAGCTAGATTTAGGGATAGATGAAGGATGGTTTTCCTCGTCTTTGGCTAGAGAGGCTTTCGGACTTTGGTATTTAATGTTACTATCCAAAATGTATTTTGATGTTGCCACATTAGGTATTTGCTCTAAGATCGGTACTTAAATCACTTATGGTCTTCTGACAAATGGCTAGGTATTTGTTCTAAGATTGGTACTTAAATCACTTATGGTCTTCTGACAAATGGCTACAATATGGTCTTTGGTTTATGAACAATTTGCCAAATGACATATCTTTCATACCTCTTGCTACTTGTGCTGCTTCTTAATCCTCCTACGTTTTTTTAGTAGAGCTGTACATACGGTAGCTTTGAATCTATTCTTGCAGGATGCTAGATGTTGTCACGGCAGATGTAAAATCCATATAGTCTTGGAGCTAGAAAGTGTGCCCTGTTTGCGTCGTCTTCGTTCAGCTGCTCAATCCATAGTCTTGGAGCTAGAAAATGTGCCCTGCTTGCCTCTTCTTCATTCAGCTGCACCTGTCCTTACACTAATTAGTCTTTTCCTCCTGGAGCTGTGCTATGTTTCGGTCGAAGTATGCAGTATTCACGCAGAAAAGCCAAATAACAAAGTAATCATGCTTAGTTTAGCTTTGGTTTAATATAGCAGCAAGAAACTAAAAGTTTAATACATTGCATGGTGAGTAGCACTCGTCTGTCTCGCCACATTGGCTATTTGCACTAGCCTTATGTGAGAAACAATTGAATTGTTGTCCGCATACTTATTAAATTATATTGAATTGATTTGTAATGGGCTCTTCTTCTTTTTAGATTATAAAGAACAATTGTCATGGGAAAAAACAGTATTCGAGGCGAAATCTGAAGGGTAGATTTTATTCTAATCCCACAACACATTTAAGGTATATTTGGCACTTTTCCAATAAAGGTAGTATTTTTTTTTTGGTGAAATGGCAAGAGAATTGCCATTAGTGCATTAAAGAAGTAGTCAGTTCACAAGTACAGACTCAAAACGAAAATAGCAACACACTCAACAACACAGACAGACAAGATCAGTCAAGGGAAAACTCCAGCCCTCGCAAGGCTAAGCAGAGAATCAGATACGATCTGAAGCCCCTCACGGCAGAATCAGTTTGACCTTCTGGCCCGCTCCATCCATCTGAAATCTATACCCTGTCGGAGAGACCGAACCAACATTGTCCGACTTCCTATGACAATCGGAACTCAGAAGCAACACCTCCAGTTTGTCACCTGCAAAAACCAGGAGATAGCAGACCGCATTGCATATTGTTTCTGTCTTGAAATGATTCTGGCATACGCACTTGTATAATTCAATTCCGCACGCACTGAAAGATTCCACTTCCGCCTTGCGCTTCCCTGAGTCGATCATCATGACAGTGCCGCGTTTCCCGCAGGTAGGTAGGTCGCCAGTTTTTTTTTGCCCATTCCTTAGCCAAGGGGGCATGGACACGTGCCACACTCAAGCGCACACAGGAGGCGTTATCACTTCAATCAGTGCCACCACACATGAGAATCAAGGAAGCGTAATAACTCCCTTGCACGATGCATGATGCATGATAATCAAGAAAGCGCAGTAACTTTCTTGCACGATGGGGTGCAAATCAAGCGGGCGCAACAACTCCAGCCGCCCACACGCTAGCCACAAGGTGGCCAGCCACCATGATGCTTCGTCAAGCCGAAGGGGATGATGTATCTAGACCCTTTAGGCTGACATGGTGTGGTTTTAGTCATAACAAAGCAAAACCTCAACTGTGAGGGGCTCCTATCGTAGGGGCGTTCTACCGGCCTCAACAACCTGGTGACGACACCAAGCCAGGGGTACACCTTGACCCAGTTGAAGGGTATCAAGTACCCCTTTGCACAGAGCGAATGGTACAGAAAAGCCGCCGAAGACAGTCTTGACTGGAGAGTACAACACACCCTAGAGCGAAAGGGTCTAGGGAGTCCTCGCTCTAGGCCACCTCACACGGAGCGAAGGAGGCCCATGGAGCCTTCGCTTTGGGCCCATCTCGCATGGAACAAAAGGGGTCAAGGCCAGTTATGGACCAGGAGTACATGAGTGGTGGACAAGATCCATGAAGGCCTACCATACACCAAAGGTTATGCCTGAGGGGCTGCAAAGACCCTGAAGCCTCTTATACTCATAGGACCTTTTAGGGTAGAACTATAATCTCCTGTATGCGTGATGTAACACTATAAATAGCCCCTTTCCCCTTGTGGTTCCAACAAGGCCACTTATCCGTAGTCTAGGAGAATTTGAAAGGTAACCAATAATCTGTGGTCTCAGGTAAGTCAAACAAAGAACTTGCCCAAGGTTGGGTAAGGCAATGAATGTTTAGGGACAATTAGGATAGACTAGAAGGATGTTAATAAAGTATTGTCACTATGTCTGCCACTGCTCAGGTGTGTGAAAGTATTTATATCCTGTATGAGTATTTGCAACTTTTTTTATATCATAGTTTAGATCTGAGAGGATTGGCAGTGTCTTCATACGATATGTAGATCATTCTGATTTAACAAACATCCTTTCCCTTTTTTTTTAATTATAGGTGAAGGGAATAGTTTGATGCACGCAGGCTTGGGATACCACTTTAATATTTTGAGAATCGGAAGAAATTGAGTCACTGATATTGGACAAATGAGCACTCCCTCTATTCAAAATATATGCTATCATGGGATGCCTGGAATCAAACTTTCCAAAGATTTGTGCATGTAATTATTTATATAGAATGATGCCAATAAATTTGTCCAAATCTTCTTTTGCCCTATCATATTTAACATTTCTTTTTCAACATACTATTTTGTAAATTAAGGCTCAAGGTCATGCTGCGCACATTATGCCAAAGGTCCAAGACAATATTTATTTTTGAATGGAGGGGGTGCAATCATAAGAAAAGGATCTTAGAGGTGTTTATCTTACAATATGTCCTTACTTAGTGATGTGGTTTAATTAGATCTCCAGAATATGGAGTTAGATGTCAATTACATTTGGTGTAACCGTGAAGGTAATGGGTCTCTGTCTCTATGATGGCCAATCTAGTATAGCAAGGAGTCGTCGGGTTCAAAATTATGTTTGCAAAGGAACTGGCTTATAGATTTGTGGCTTGTAAAAGGTCTTGCTAGATGATTTAGGGGATAAAGAGTATGAGAATAACATCTCCAGGTAAGAAAATAGACTTGCATGAGTAAGTGGAGTCCCTAGTCGAATGGTGTAGTTGATAGGTCAACATATGCTAGTGGCAGTAAGCGGAGGGCTCAGATGTGTAGTCCAAGGATGTATTGCCGCCTTTTTTTTTTCTTCTTTTTTGGACTAACTTGAGGTATAATGGGTCGTTTCAACATACTATTTTGGGTATCACATCCTCTTTTGTTTTTTTGGAATTTGGAAACGTTTTTTTTTTGGCTGAGAAAAGAGAAAAAGGAAGAGAGAGAGCAAGAAACTCATTTGGTTGTTACGATTGTTAGCTTAAGTGGAGGGGAAAGAGGGAGTAGTTAAATAAAAAGATAATATGTATTTAAACAGAATTAAATAAAAACCTTAAGATTTATATTCATCATTACTTTTCTTGAACATTTTAAATTCCTAGATGCTAACTACTGACAAAAGTTTTTAGTTGCATAGTTTTGTTTTAATAAAACTCCATTTACAAAAAATATATATATTCAAACACCCATGTAAGAGTGCTGGATGAGGAAGACTTTTGTGTTGATTGAGAAAAATGTGGTTAGTAAGATTTCGTATTAAGATAATTAGACAAAAGAAATATATTCTAGTAATCCATTTGAGAGAGCAAAAATATTTGAAAGACCAAGTTCCTTCTAAAATCTAAACAAGTACTACTTGCTCGTGTCCAATTAATTGGCTTTATGGCTTAAGAGTAAAGTACCACGGTATTGATTTTTAAGGTTGGGATATAGAGCTTGATCAACAATATTGTCCAGGGTAATGAAATGGTTTGGTGTTAATATTCATATAATATTTACAGTGAGAATCCATACTGGCATTGCAGAAGAGATAGATAGTAGCGAAGGAGTCTTACGTGTGCTGATACTTCGGAGAGATGGCTAGGAGTTCAATTTAATCCAGTGACCAAGTAATTCATCCACGAAGGTGTATCACTGCACGGATTATTAAGATACAACTTGTATTGGTATAGGACCGGAAGGGTGAGTATGGCTAGATAATAATATAGCTCCAGAATAGAACTTTTTTTTTCTTCTAGAGACATAATAAGTGATACTGATATTGATACAGACATACTTATCATTTTTCAGTTAAATATATTATTTATTAATCCGTATTAAATAAATATTGTCAGGTGAACTCTAATATTATTATGCCTATATTTATGACACTTGGAGATATATAGATATTATTTTATTTAATTATATGTATTTATTATTTGCTATATTAGTGACGTGACAAATATATGAAACCGGCGAGATTCAGCCGTCACGAGGGCCTACATGTCAATTGGTGGGACCCACCAGCACGCATTCCCACGAGCCAACTTGGTGCAACTTTGTCTCTGTTCCCCATGCCTCATGATGGACAGCATTAGCATGGTCTGGTCGAATCAACCTACTTATTTTGCTAAGTGCACACGGATTAATTAGGAAGTTTTTATTCCAATGGCTGCACATGATGGCAGGTCCCATCTTGTCTACTACCTAACGAGTCTAATTTATTTTCGGACGATTAATTAGGAAGTTTTTATTTGTTGTTTCTAAGTCGTTTCTTTTATTTCTTTATCTCAAGTCCTAGGCTATATATTGGCCATGTAACCCATCTACGTGGGTAGACCATAATTAATATTTTAATAATTATATTCTTGTTTCCTATGTTAGCTAAGTGCACATTTAAGAGAATTGAGAGTTTCTCGTCGCCGTTGTTTTTGTGAATCATTTGGTTTCGCAAGAGCATCGGCACATCTATTTTTGCTTGGTCGGATATACGGGATCAAGAATGTGTGGTTGGACGAATTTTTTTTATCGCATGTTGCTATTTTGGCGATGGCTGGCACCATCGGTCCGTCAGGTTGTACGGATCTAAAGTTATCCTTATCCTACGTTGTTAAGATCGGTTACCCCGTATCAATAAGGAGGGAAGATATGATAATACACTAATCATCACCTCTAGTCTCTAAATGACTCTAATTACGGTCTTAGTTCTAAGATGCTAGCGAAGAAAATATGATACTCATAGGAGTAGATCAATGGATGGCGTCCCTTGGGAATATTAGAACAGAAAGGCTACAAGACATTCCAAAGGTCAGGTAGTCTACTACACGCGCGGTTTGATCTCATGCGTATACGTTTTGCTGTTTTGCAACCTGTTCAGGAGAAAAGTTCAAATTGTGATTCAAGAAAAAAAAAGAGAGTAAATCTTGTTAAGTCCTACATATACAAAAACAAATAGAACAGACAATTGTAGTAGAGCTTTGCTAAAATTGAATACTCCATCCGGTTCAGAAAAACAAGTTATTTTGGAATACGTGCAATCAAACTTTAGAAACTTTGACTTATTGGTATCTTTTTAAATATTTAGATCAGATACATGAAAATCACTCCAAAAGTAATTTCATAATATTATAATATTATTTGGTTTTACAAATATATTACAATAGTAATTAGTGGTTAAAGTTGTATTTTTGAACCGTATCGATATACAAAACGACTCGTTTTTGTGAACTGGGGAGAGTATTACCTAACCGTAATTTCAGGCTTGGTACCATGTAATTTTAGGTGATTGAAAGATAAAAAAAATTAATGTGACCGAGGATTAGCAAAACTCGTAAAGATCCATATGAGTGATGTGTTTGGACACTTGGTTACTCGGGCGTTGAAAAGTCAGCACATGAAAAAAAATGCTTCTACCAGGCTTTTTGCCTATTTCGTCTTAGGCTGAAGACCGGTCCAGAACTGCCATTTTGAATCAAAATGTTCTTGATGTTGCTTGAATAAACATGTTCTTGGTTGTTGCTTGAATTAAAATGTTCACGCAATTTGTTGGATCCGAAAATATGTAAAAGGAGATGAATCCGAAAACCAAAAATCGAACAAATCTTGGTTCGTGCAATTCCTTTAAGCCTAAAATCTTAATATGAGAGATTGATGGGATTGAGATCAGAGCTAAGAGGGAGAGAGACCTAAGCTGATCAGAGAAATGGAAGAGAGATGAGAGCGAGAGGGACCACATGTCTCTGCCTCCACATGATTTTTTTGGAACCGTATTTTGCGTCCCATGTGCACCAATATCAGAATTTTTTACTGTTCTGACCCTGTAGCGCGACGTAATTACAAAAATAGCCCCCATTGCACCGTATTTGCAAAAATAGACCCCATGCGAACGCGGAAACGCCGAGAGGTCGACGCGTGTCCCCTTCCGCACTCACCGAGCGCGGAAAGAAACGGGCCACCGCGGGAAACCAGCCGAGAGCGGAATCAAAATTTGGGCGCGGGAGGTCCACGCCTGGCGACATTCCGCGGTCGCCGAGCGTGAGACTAGGGCGCTCATGGGGGGTGAGCGCGGAGTGGCGGCCCCCATTGCCGCCGCGGCGTCCCGCCACGCGCAGTTGCACCGCCAGTTCCCCATGCTGCGATCTTGCCAGATTTACCACCCCCGTGATTTGCGGCCGGTTGCCTTTAAAACAGGCCGAGCGAGTGAAGTTTTTCATCGGTTCGCATTTGCGCTTCTTCACCGAGAAGAGAGCGAGAGAGAGGCAAAGAAAGCAAGAAGGATTGGTGGTTATCGGTTGGATTTTCGCTGGTTTTCAGTTGCATTTTGGGTGGTTTTCAAGTGCATAACTTGTTGGTCGGCTTGCGAGCATCAAGAAAAGGTAGTTTTTATGTACATGCGACTATAGTTTTAGCTAGGTGATTATCATGTAATTAGCTTAGTGCCCCGCCCCAGCGCCGAGACGAGGCGTTTCCCACGTTCGCATCGGAGCATGAGGGCAACCCGTGGTCCGGGCAGTCGTTCGGAGCAAGCACTGTGCACTATTTCGGCGCCGATTGCACCGAAGCATCATTGTCCGCACAACCAGATACACAGGTACGCTGTAACATACTTAATTCAATCTTCCCATTACACGCTACAGTAAACTCACGTAGCCCACCGACTTTGCAGGTCTGGAGTGACCAATGGGGACATGAAGACCAAGGATCGCAGTCCGCACTTCCGACTCTGGAGGTACATCCTTTCCAACATGATTACGATTGCAAAGGTCATAACATCTGCCCTAACGCAGTAGTGCTGTTTCTGCAGGACGAGTGGGTGGGCGATATGCTCCAGTCTTACCCGGCTCCCTACAATGAGTTCTATGTGACACCGCCTCCCATGCAGCTTCCCACGCAGCAGTCCCACTACGACTTTCGATAGGCACACCACTCCCCTAACAGGTTCACATTCCCTTCGGAGCAGCTACAGCGTCGGGGCAGGCGGTGGAGGCAGGGACAATGAGTTTTAGTGTGTTCTACTATTATTTCTTGTTCCTACCAATTAGAAGTTCAGTTATAATGACATTGTAATATCCACTGTCGTGTATCCTTGCATTACACGAATGAGTTTGTTCAATGCATGTCGACGCCTATAACTTAAAGCACGCGACACATCGATGCAACATGTCAACTCGATGAAAAGCAGCCGCAATAACGCATCCACCATTTAGTTACATGCTTTAGGAGATTGAACATAAGTGCGTACAGAAGGGGAGACTACCGACGTACAAGCTTCTCCGCCCGTGTCTAATTGTAGAAGGTGCCTCTCGCTACCCACATAGAGTGTTCTCCAGTTCGATGCCTCGGACGTGGTTGGCCATCGTTGTAGTGGCACGCACATATGCAGTTGGGGTTGGCACAGCAGCATGTGGGATCATAGGAACTTCCTATGTTCACGACCTCCTCGTTGCCCCTCTCGCGCTGCATCTGTTGGCGGAGGTCATCATTTTGCTCCTTGAGATCGTCAATTTGCGCCTCCAAATCAAAGATTCAGTTCCACAATGTATGCACGTGCATCGAAACATGTCGTTCGTGGGGAGGATCGATCCAGCGGGTAAAGTTGCATTTCGCCATCTGCTGCAAGTGATGATTAGTATGGAGGATGTATTAGCAGTAACATGAATAAAACTATTTACCCTAGAGTATGGGCATCGGAAGAAACGCCGTCCCCCATCGATAAGGCAGTCTATGATCTGCACGATAGCGTTCTCCCCGTGTCTGCATTTCGGCCATACCGGTTGAGCACGCTTGTTCGGCATCAACCGATAGTTAGGGCCGAAGTCCTCCCTCCTTTCAAGGAGAAGGTCTGGCTTCGGTGATCCTGGTTGGACTGGTCCCTGGGCATCTGCCATCGTATGTTACTATAAGACAGACAAGGTTCTTCTTCCTACAGTTTCAAGGGTCGAGTGGTCCTACTTTCGGAGCGTGGGGCGTGCATTTTATAGCCCACGGGGGGAGGCCAACAAAGCGGGTAATGTATTAGCTTGCAGATGACAAGACCAGACGGGTTGGTTGCTTTCTTGCAGAGACAAGACCAAACGAAATCGATTTGCGCAAAGGACAAGACAAAAGGCTACAGCCTTGCGCAATGACAAGACCACACGGGGCAGCTCTGTGCAGTGATAAGACCAAAGGAGACAGCTTTCTGCAGTGACAAGACAACACGGGCCAGCTTTGCGCAGTGATAAGACCAAAGGAGACAGCTTTGCGCAGTTTAGGGTTTAGGTTTAGGGTTAGGCTTTTCAGATCGACTTGATAACCCTGACCACCTCGCCAGCTTTTAAGATCGAAAAGACAAGACTTTGCAAAGAAAGACGTGACAACACTCTCTACTCTGCATGAAATTAACCATACCATGCCAACCATGAGGCTTATAAAAGGGGGTTGAACCAAACCCAACTCTACACAACACTACACAACAGATACCCAGCTATGGACTCTTCGGCAAACTTCTACGTGAGGATGTTGAAGAAGCAAAAGTGGCTTATGCAGAAGAAAAAACAGCTACAATATCCAGATAAATTAATGAAAGATGCTCCAGTACTACCACGTTTTCTGATCCCGCAGTGTGTGTGTGGAAAACCAGCAGAGATCATTCAGTCCACACACCCAGACACCGTCGCCCGGGTGTACTACACATGCGGGCACTACCTCGTAAGCGTTTCTTTCATGCGTATCGATTTTCCTCTCCCAACGTTGAATTCCTTAAATTTTTAACTTCATCCCCACGTAATGGCAGCCTGAGATGCGCTGCCACTTCTTCTAGTGGATCGACGGCCCGGAGATGTACGACAGGGCATTCATCCAGCATAAGTACATGCTGAATTACTCGGTGCGGGCCGAGAACTTCGTGCGGTAGAGACCTTATGTACCGGGCCCTGTTGAGGAGGCACCGAAGGAGCCCAGTACTCGCCCGGGCGTAATCCATATCGACGACGTGAGTTATGAAGAATTTACATCCTTATTACGTTTTTCACTGTACTGTGTACTTACATCATAGAATTGCAGGACATGAACGACTTCGATATACCAGCCCGATGTGGACAGTCCCGCGACAAGGGCAAGGAAAAGGCTCATGCGGCTCAGCTCGGCCGCCATAGCATATCCAGTCGCCCGGGCGTAATCCGTATCAACGACGTGAGTTATGAAGAATTTACATCCTTCTTACGATTTTCACTATACGATGCACTTACATCTTGAAATCGCAGGACATGGACGACTTCGACATACCAGCCCGATGTGGATAGTCCCATGACAAGGGCAAGGGAAAGGCTCATGCGGCTGAGCCCGGCCGCCACAGCGTATCCGGTCGCCCGGGCGTAATTCGTATCCACGACGTGAGTTATGAAGAATTTACATCCTTCTTACGATTCTCACTATACGGTGCACTAACATCATGGAATCGCAGGACATGGACGACTTCGACATACCAGCCCGACGTGGACAGTCCCGTGACAAGGGGAAGGGGAATGCCGGCGAGGAGTTCAACGTCGAGCTAGCAAGGAAGGGAAAATGGCCCCGGTCCATACAGTAGATCAGGTCATTACGTAGTAGTCCCCCGTCTTACCCCCCATGTTTTTTACTATCCCCTTAAAAGTATGTATACTTATATGGTCCGGATGCTTGTGTCGCAGTGTACCGTAGTAGTAGTGAGGATGACTAAAGCAATTAGCCGAACCATCATGCCATGTGACTACGTGTAACGTGCTTTTGTCCGCGGACTCTAATGTAGTCCTGGTTCTGTGTCTCCGCTAAGCCATCAAAGCAAGCCTATATTGCAAGTATGCCTCTTCTAGTGGAATTCTAGAAAGAACTATTTGCACCGACATCGAATACTCTATGTTTTAGGGTATTTTCATAATCACAACGAGCGTTCTCAGCCCCTTCAATCATATTCTGTATAAGCTTAATAAAGTACTCCATCGGCTACCTGCCTTTATACGCGTATACGTTCAGACGACTTCATCGAGGAGAGACTCCATGTTTTAGGACATCTTCATAATCACAACGAGCGTTCTCAGCCCATTCAATCATATTTTGTGTAAGCTTCATAAAGTATTGCTGTTTTTTTATCCCACTTCTAAAAGACAACAAGTGTTTCAGCACACAAAGTTTGTTTGGACGACATCCTCAAGGTTATACCTCGTCTGATATGCTTATCAATCATTCTTTCTCTGAATGAATTAAATAATTGAAAAATTACTGAAGCAACAACACTGTGACGGGAGGCTCCACAAAAAGTTTCGTAATTTTCTAAACTCATTTGCTACATTTTGAAATTACTACAAACAATATTTGAAACCGCGATTTAAACCCTCATTTTGGAGAAAAGAAAACCCTAATTTACAAACCTCCATGCCCATATTTCTTAATAATGTTTTTTTTTGCAAATATCAGTGCCCGTTGAAACCCTAACTGAAATTACTGAAAAAATTTCGTATTCATAAAAGCGCTAACCGGAACGAAATCCTAGACCACTGGAAACTCTAACAATCCTGCTAGAAACCCTAATCCCATCCCATTCGAAACCCTAATCGCTGCCAATCCGCTCAAAACCCTAATCGCCAAAAACCCTAATTGTCAAAAACTCTTAAACTCTAATCGCCAAAAACCAAAAACTGTAATCGCCAAAAACCAAAAACCCTAAAACTGTAATCGTCAAAAACCAAAAACTCTAATCGGCGAGGTGATACCTAGCCCTTTCATGATCGCCACCGCGAAAGAGTCTCTAACATTCCGCTGACCGACCACCGCATGAGGTGCCGGCCCCTTCCGCGCTCCTCCACCGCGAAAGGTGGCTTGGCCCCGGCCTCCCGAGCCCCGAGCGCGGAATGGGACACACGTCGGCCGTCCAGCGTTTCCGCGCTCGTCCGGGGTCTAGTTTTGAAAATACGGAGCAACGGGGGTCATATCTGCAAATACGTAGCGCTACAGGGTCAGAACAGTAAAAAATTCCCAATATCAAACCCAAATATATTGTGTGGATACCACATTTCATACACTCGAAAGCTTTGCCTATTATAGTTGGCAATTTCATTCCGGAGACTATCCCCATTTGTCTCTTATAATAGAACATTTTGGTATCGGTTCATACTGGTACTTGTTTGGCGATATATAATATATATATATATATATATATATATATATATATATATATATATATATATATATATATATATATATATATATGTTTGATATTTGCTAAATAACGTATGGCTTCGTCCTGTCATACATGACTAAGCTTGAGCGATGAAAGTGATTATATTTTGTTCACATTGTGGGTCTCACTTTTGCTCTTGTCCTTGACCTTCCTTTTTTTATACTGTGGATCCCACTGTTGCTCTTATCCCGCCAACCACGGAGCTCTCCCAGTCACTCATTAGTCATTATTAGTTATTAGTCACTGCCTTCTCTCTTACTCCATCTCTTCAGGTCTTCATCGCGCACATGCCATATGGGGCCGGAAGGAAATTCTATGGGGCACCGCCCCTCGTGAGGCCCCACCCCTGAGCCCTTAAATTGGGGGGGAGGTGATGGACTGTGATGAAGCGGGGCCTCACGGTGAGACCCCGTCCTATAGCATTTTCTTCCTATAGGGCCCGGTTTGAAAGGCTGGTGGCACTTTCGAATAGATGCTTGTCCTGAACGCTGCTATCTTGTTGCGTTCTATTTACGTGCATGCACAGGAGAGATGCGCGTGTCTATCAGAATCAATATACTGCAGTAAGCTGCGCACTCTTCACTCTCCCACATCATTTAGGGAGGTTCTCTTCCGCACTCTTCACTGCACTTTTGTGCGTGTGCCCTTGTGAGCTGTGACTGCAACAATGGCTGAGTTGCTGATCGGGCCGTTGGTCACCATGGTGAAGGACAAGGCGTCCAGCTACCTTCTGGACCAGTACAAGGTGATGGACGGCATGGAGGAGCAGCGCAAGATCCTGGAGCGACAGCTGCCGGCCATCCTTGATGTCATCGAGGACGCGGAGGAGAAGGGAGCTTCCCGACCTGGAGTAAGAGCATGGCTTGGCGCCCTCAAGACGGTGGCCTACGAGGCGATTGACGTCTTTGACGAGTTCAATTACGAGGTACTCCGACGTGACGCCAAGAAGAAGGGACACTACAAGAAGCTCGGCATGGATATTGTAAGCCTCTTCCCTGCTCGTAACCCCATTGTGTTCCGTTACAGGATGGGCGAGAAGCTGCGAAGCATTGTGCAGACCATTGAGGTCCTTGTTGCAGAGATGAATACATTTGGGTTCATACACCGGCAGCAGGCACCACCATCCAATGATTGGCGGAAGACAGATCCCATCATGCTCGAATCTGAGGAGGATATTGTCAAAAGATCCAGACATGAAGAGAAGGAGAAGATTGTGAAGATATTGCTTGATCAAGCTTGCGATAGTGATCTGAGAGTCCTTCCCATTGTTGGGATGGGTGGGCTGGGCAAGACCACCTTTGCGCAGCTCATTTACAATGACCCTGAAATCAAGAAGCATTTCGAGCTCCAGAGGTGGTGTTGTGTGTCAGATGATTTTGACGTTGGAAATATTGCAAATGGCATCTGCAAGACCACAGAGAAAGATCGTGAAAAAGCATTGCAGGACCTCCAGAAAGAAGTAAGTGGAAAAAGGTATCTGATTGTGTTGGATGATGTATGGAATCGTGATGCTGATAAGTGGGGAAAACTGAAGACCTGCCTTAAGCAAGGTGGCAAGGGTAGTGCAATACTGACAACAACTCGTGATGCAGTAGTAGCTCGAGTCATGTCCATGGGTATAGTTGAAGCCCATAATCTTGAGAAGCTGGGTGTTGAGTATCTAAAGGAAATGATTCAGAGTAGAGCGTTTAGTTTGCAAAAGCCAAACTCTGACGAGCTAGATGGCATTGTTGGTAAGATTGTGGACAGATGTGCTGGCTGTCCTTTGGCTGCCAAAGCCTTTGGCTCTATGTTGAGTACCAAGATTAGCATGCAAGAAAGGAAGACTGTATTAGCCAGAGCTAACATTTGCAATGACAAGACTGAAATTCTGCCTATACTCAAGCTCAGCTATGACGACCTACCGCCTCACATGAAGCAGTGCTTCGCATTCTGTGCCATATTTCCCTAAGATTATGAGATTGATGTGGAGACTTTGATCCGATTATGGATGGCACATGACTTCATACCACTGCAGGAAGAAGTCCATCTTGAAACCTTAGGCGAAGAAATTTTCAAGGAGCTGGCTTGGAGATCATTCTTTCAAGATGTGAAGCAAACCCCGTTGGAGTATGATCGGAGGGAACAACTTTGTAACAGAACCATATGCAAGATACACGATCTTATGCATGACATTGCTGTGTCTGTTATGGGAAAAGAATGTCTCGCTGTAACTGATTGGCCTAATCACAAGACGTTATGGTTAAATTCTACTCGCCACTTGTTCCCATCATACCATAAAATCGGAACTCATTTTTGGATGATTTTCTGAAGAAACAATCTCCAAGTCTTCGGACGTTGTTGTATCCAATTTGGGATACTCGTGGCTCGGCGCCACATTTATCAAAGTACAATTCTCTACGGGCACTACAGCTCTTTCAATCGAGAGAACTTCCAGTCAGACCAAAGCACTTACAGCACCTAAGGTATCTAAGTCTCTCACGCAACAGCCTGATCAAAGAACTTCCTGAAGAAATAAGCTTACTGTATAATCTACAGACCTTAGACCTTTCTGGTTGCAGCCGTCTTGGTCGGCTTCCAAAGGATATGAAGTATATGACAAGCCTCCGACACGTCTATACTAATGGATGCAGATCATTGAAGTGCATGCCCCCGGACCTTGGGCATCTCACTTCCCTATAGACTAACATATTTTGTGGTGGGTGCTAGCTCAGGTTGCAGTACTGTGAGAGAACTGCAGAACTTAAACCTTGGAGGCGAATTAGTGTTATGTCGTCTAGAAAATGTAACTGAAGCGCATGCAAAAGCAGCCAGTCTTATAAATAAAGAGAAACTCACACATTTATCTCTTGTATGGAGAGATCACGGCAGAGCGGAACCAGTATCAGATTGCCATAAGAAGGTCCTAGATGCTCTAAGACCTCATAATGGACTGCTGATGCTAAGGATAGATTCTTACAAAAGCACCAGTTTACCGGTATGGACGACGGATCTTGGTGTGCTACAGAACTTGACTGAGCTCCATCTGGTTTGGTGTACAACTTGTGAGGAATTTCCTCAGTTCTGGCATTTGAAGGCTCTTAAAGTTCTTTATTTGATTAGAGTGGATAAAATGCAAAGCCTATGTAGTGACACGGCATGCACAGCATTTCCAGCATTAAAAGAACTCCGGTTACATCATTTGGAGAGGTTGGAGAAATGGGTGGCAACGGAAGGAACAAACCAAGAAGAACTAACATTTCCTCTGCTTGAGAAGTTCGATATTGACAACTGTCCAAAGCTGGCAACTCTACCTGAAGCACCAAAACTCAAGGTTGTACAGCTAAAAGAAGAAAAGGCACAGCTATCCCTATCAATAGTTAGATCCAGATATATGTCTTTGCTGTCCAGGTTAGTACTGTATGTCCGTGACAGGGAAGCAACACCAACACTGCAGCTCGATGAGAATCATGAAGCAGCTCTTACAGAAATGCTGTTAGATGGCTGCAGTTTTTTCTTCCCCTCAAGTCCGTCGCAGCCAACAATTAGGATTTGGAAATGGTTTAGACAGCTTGTAGATTTGGAAATCAGATCATGCGATGCTCTCATCTACTGGCCAGAGGAAGAGTTCCGATGCTTGGTATCCTTGAAGAATCTGTACATTACTAATTGCAGTAAGCTAATAGGGCCCACACAGACACAGGTGAAAGGAGACCCAACTCGAGCAAGGGATCAGCTCCTGCCGCAGCTAACCTCACTACATATAGAAGGTTGTGAAAGATTGACAGAGCTCTTCATTCTTCCCCCGTCTCTCACACGTATTTTTATTAAGGACTGCCCTAATCTTGTGTTCAAATTGGGGAAGGAGGATACGGAGTCAGAGTGTGTGCAGGTGGAACACTGCAATGACCTCTCATCCACAAGTATGCCAGAGCAATTGCCATCACCAAGAAATAATTCTGTATCATGCCTAGAAATTCTATCGATAGAATGTCGTGATAAATTGGCAACACTTTCGTATCTACCACCGTCCCTCAAGTCGTTATTCATTGGTTCTTGTGATAAGCTTCGCTCCGTGTCAGGGCAGCTGGATGCACTCGGGTTTTTATTTATTAGGTACTGCAATACGTTGGAGTCACTGGAGTGTTTGGGTGACCTGCCATCATTACAAACCCTCAGGATTTATTCCTGTGATAAGCTTCGCTCTGTGTCAGGGCAGCTAGATGCACTCGACCATCATTACTAACGTATTGGCGGCTGCTGTGTCACTGGAGTTGGGCGACCTGCCATCATTACAAACCCTCGAGCTTTGTAACTGCAAACGGCTGGCAAGGATGCCAGCTGGTTTTGGGAGTTCCGCAGGTCTTCGGGAGATTACGATTCAATATTGTCCACATTTAAATATGAAACCACTTTATGAAAGCCTGGAACAACGGCTCGATGGCCTTGAACACAAGGATCTATCACATGCTCGTTCAAGCTATTCTCCGAAAGGTACCATTCGATTCTACACCTTGCGACCTATACATTGAAATTTTATTCACCCCCCTTGTGTTTTTGTCTTTATAGTTCAATGTCATTTTCAAGTTTTGAGATGAACGTGCGTTATTTTCCTGCTCTGCTTCTTAGTTAAGAAGCAGAGGGAGAGACAGGGTGGAGGGGTGGTTTGCTTTCCTTAGGAACTAGGAAGGTAGCCCATTAAAATCATAATTTGAAAATTTGGATTGCATGTAAATCTTGATTTGCACTACCATATGCCTCTTTTTCAGCGATTAACGTATTTCCCGCACAACACGTATGGGTTCATCTATACAATGCTTGTCATGACATATGTAACTGCATATATATTTTTTATACTCTTCTATAATCTGGTGACTGCCAATACCAAGGAAATATATTTCTCTTGTGTACACAATTCATTATGATGGGGGTATCCAGTTTCGTTAGTTTATGGAAATATATTTTCAAGATGTGATCAGCTCCTGCCACATCTAATTGACAGAGCTCTTTATTCTTGATTAGGGGGAGAGAGACAGAGGGCAGGCTGGTGAGAGAGCAGAGCTGGTGTAGACGTGTAGTTGCATCTATGCTGGTTGTGATGTTGCTCTTTCAAAAGGAAAAAATCCCAATTCAAACTGACACACAAACAAAAAAATTAAATTTGAATTAGCTTGAATCAAATTCTAATTCTAGTGGAATAGTATTTGGAATCCAATTGAATGAATTAAATTCCATTCCATGGAGCCAAACGGTGTGTTAGTGTAATTGTTCATGGCCTAGAAGGAAATCCGGCACATCGGAACACGTGCCGGGCAGGCCTGTAACAAAGGTAGGATGCAAAGTGCTCAATTGCATTGGGCCCTCAAAAGTTAGGGACCCCTAATTTTGATTTAATCTTTAATTACTACTCGTTAATATCTCAAGAAAAATACTATTACTACTATAGTCAATCTTATGTCAGATAAAGAGTTAATTAATCCTTTTTACCGCCTTCTTATTGTGATAATCTCTTTATTGCTCTCTTCATTCCCCCTTTGTTTTTCCACTGTCATCCCTATCTCTTATTTGCTAGTGAAAATTGACCCCTCCTCTCCTAATTCTCCTCCTACTAACTAACTCATGATTTCCCAAAAATAATCCCACTGGTGGCAATGCATCAATCTACTAAATTCTCATCCATATATTGTGGTGTTTTCTGTGCATTCAAACAATTAATTTATGTTCTTGTCTCATTCTCCTGATCCTCATCTATTGGGTTCTTGTGCTAAGCTGCTTGGTTGCCAAAGCGGGCCTTTGGTGCTACATCGTGGACTACAGGAGCCATATGCACCGCATCAATTAGTTTGTTTAGTCTCTCATCTCGTAGCCAGTCGTCACTGCCGTACTAGGAGTCTAGAACTTCAGTTTTCTTACTAAATTTTTAAGACCTACTGTTATTGTTCTTTCTTGTATTTGTGCATCTTGGTTTTGTTCTAGCTTTCATCCATCCCTTCTAAAATGAGGAGACTCAAATGAATCTTGCTATGAAAAGCATAAGACAAAAAAAGGGGAACCGAAGAGCTAAATGTTAGGGCCAAATTCCAAAATGGTTTTTTTTTCTATTTAATGGAATCTTTCGAAGCGTGGTGCCTAATTTTCAATTTAGCACATGGCCTCTAAATTACCTGAACATGGGAACACTGTAGCGGTTAGCAAATCTGAACAGGTGATTCCAGCATGAATTGAAAAATGATCAATAGATTGGTGGAAGGTCCCTCCCTCTTTTACCCGTGTAATCTGTCAACAGTATAAAAATTCATATACCCATACAATACTTGCGATGACATTCATAACTTCATCCATACTTTCCAATTCTCTTCAATAATTTGGTGACTGTCGATACCTTCGAACATTTTCTATTGTGTACACAATTCACTGTGGTAGGAAAACCCAATTTCATTAATTTATATGGTTGCCCAGTCTATTTTTTATAAGAATCTACTTGCTCGGTTCTGACTTCTGAGTGTAAAACAGATAATTTCAACTTAAATGCAGCTCATTTATATTGAGAATTCTGACATCATTTTTCCATCTTTAGGGCCTAAACTAAGGGATCCAAAATCTTGGAAATATGTTATTCCTCAATTTCGGGATTACTGAAGCCCCAAGTGGAGATCTAGATACCATGAAGGTATGTGGGATTAATTATACATCTTGAATCTAATTAGTTTGGTAGTTAAGCTAAAAACATCGGGTATCGTTTGTGCTTCTTTCTATTGCTGATTGTGTGCCGCTTCCTCCCAGGGTTGCTCCTAGACATACGAATGATGGAGAGGTGACTAGAAGTAGAATAATCTTCTACTTATCCTACTAAAGACAATCACCAGCATGAAGTTTTTGCCTTTTTGGATTCCAAGATCTGATAAATTGAAGCAACTCGAAAACCTCAGGCCTTCACAACACATATCCCAATTGGTGAATGTCAAGCCGATATTTATTTTGTGCATTACAAGTGTGCTCCAGGACAAATCTTGTTTGAACAGTACCCTGTGGACTTCTGTTTTCATTTTTCTTGTGTGTCACTGCCATGATGCTGTGGTTGTTTCTGATTGCCCGGGATGTGTTAAATGATTGTGATGTCCTTTATCTCCAAGGGGAGAGTATAGTACTCCAAATGGCTAATATTATTGGTTGGATTTGAAAATCTTAAGATGGGTTTCCCTAATGCAAATTCTAGTTTGGTGTTATTGCCCCTGTCACTTCATCCTCCTGAACTTCTCAAATCTGATTTTCGTGCCTGTTAGTGTGCGACCTTGCAGAGCATATACCATGCCAAAGCTTGCATAGTGAATTTGGACTAAGTTTAGTCCAGTCAAATCTTCGGTTATTTCGGAGGCTCTGGTACCATATAAAGTTAATTCTTTATATGCTAATGATTTTTTTTAAAAAAAATTCTTCATTGTGTCAATGACATGTAACACCCTGGCCCAACACGGGACTCAGGATGCCACTAAACTACACTAACTATCAATTTTAACAACAATTAACACTAAATTATAGCAAGCATATCAATGATAAAATCCGTCCACGGGTCACAATAACACCAGCATAACGATATGACAATCGTGGATAATTAATTCTTAGAAAGTATGGCAAGATAATAAGCAAAGATCAATGCAAAACCAATTCAATCAAGCCTATTAAATTAATAATCAACTCCAACCAATCAACTAAGGCTAAGTAATAATATCAAATTATAATTATAATTCACCACTCTAATAAAATGTCTTATGGCCACTGTTTCATGTAATTGAATGTATGACGTGAATCCAAGTTTGCTAACCCTTCCCATGTGCAACGTTGTCAACGTCACCTAAAAACAACAATTTCGGCGGTGGTGCATCGGCTGGAGAACGGGGACGGTGATGGAGCAACTGCGGCGGAGCAACTCCGACGTTGATCGAGGTGATGGGTAGGAGAAGGAGCAGAGAGAGGACGAAGGGTCTCACCGGCGCGATAAAAAACAGCGAGGAGCTCGGGAACAGCTTCAATGGTGGCGGCGGCGGCGGTTTGGACCCGTTTCAAGTCAAGTGATTGCACCAGACGCACAACACTTAACAAGAAATGAGAATGATTTCGAGTGCCCAGATATGTGTCACATGTTAGCTCTCAATGATCAGTGGCTAACATGTACATATCCAAACACAACATTTCATCACATCCATACTTAATTACGCAAAAAGAATAGAAATATTATTACAACATCAATAAATAGAACATTATAGTCCAATTTTGCTAACACTTTCGTATCTACTACTGTCCCTCGAGTGGTTGAGCTTCGCTCCGTGTCAGGGCAGCTGGATGCACTCGAGTATTTAACTACTGGGTGGTGCAATACGTTGGAGTCACTGGAGTGTTTGGGTGACCTGCCATCATTACAAACCCTCAAGTTTGAGAGGTGCAAACGGCTGGCATCCTTGCCAGGTGGTCTTGGGTGTTCCACATGTCTTTGGAATATTACGATTAGATGTTGTCCAGATTTAAATATGAAACCACTTTATGAAAGCCTGGAACAACGGCGATTTTTTTTAAATAATATTTTTTTAAAATAAAATTACAAAAATATATAGTCACCCCAAAAAATTACAGAAATGAGTTCCTATCGCCAGTTGAAATGGCGACAGAAACCTATCGCCATTTCAACTGGCGATAGGGACCCTGCCCGCTCCTGTCGCCGGTCCAACTACCTATCGCCATTTCAAATGACGACAGGAAGGTGAACAGTGTTCCTGTCGCCATTTGAAATGGCGACAGGAACCTATCGCCATTTTAAATGGCGACAGTATGCCATGTATAAAAAGCCGAAAAATTTGTTCCAACCCTCATTTTAATTCCAGAAAAAAAAACAGAATCGAGAAGGGGAGGAAGAGAAAGAAAGGTAGCGAAGCTCTGCTAGTTCGTCGCGGAGGAGATAGATTCAGAGAGCAGTAGATCTAGTAGGTTGGCCATCTTACAGGTATATTTTTCTCGCAACCTTGTACATTATGTCAAATTATGTAAAATATCGATTAGAATTAAGTAGAGTAACGACATAGAATTAAGTAGATTAGCGACTAGAATCAAGTAGAATAGCGACTAGAATGAAGTAGAACATGGACATAGAATCAAGTACAATAGCGAGTAGAATGAAGTAGAATAGCGACATAGAATTAAGTAGAATAGATAATTGTAGCGAAATTATGTATAGAATTGTAGTGAAAGAGCGACTAGAATCAATTAGAATAGGGACTAGAATGAAGTAGAATATCGACATAGAATCAAGTAGAATAACGAGTAGAATGAAGTAGAATAGCGACATAGAATTAAGTAGAATAGATAATTGTAGCGAAATTATGTATAGAATTGTAGTGAAAGAGCGACTAGAATCAATTAGAATAGGGACTAGAATGAAGTAGAATATCGACATAGAATCAAGTAGAATAACGACATAGAATTAAGCAGATTAGCGACATAGAATTAAGTTGAATAGAAATTATGTATTACATTATATTTTTTGAAATTTGTACATGATGTCAAATTATGTAGAATAGCAACATAGAATTAAGTATAATATCCAGTAGAATTAAGTACAATAACGACTAGAATCAAGTAGAACAGCGACCAGAATAAAGTAGAATAGCGACATATAATCAAGTAGAATAACGACTAGAATGAAGTAGAATAGCGACATAGAATCAAGTAAAATAGCGACGTAGTGTAGTTCGTCGTATATTATTTGAGATGTGTATAGTGTAGTTCATCGTACATGTTTCGTACTTTTTACAATGTATGCACTTAATTTGTAGATATGGCGGACGGAGGCCAGTATGAGTTGCTTGACCCGGTGATTGACGCACATCATGGTAGCCGTCTCAGTACCGTGCTCCCCCAGCAGGGTGAGGCGTCGATTGAGCTTGGCGCGTTTCGGTTGCGCACGCCTATGAGGGCATGGAGGCTGCAGGCAGACTGGATTCCGAGGTACGTATAGTTTTAATACACTCAAATCACGGTATGACTACTTTGCGTGCATTTACGTTTATTCTTGATCGTTTTGACACAGGTTGAGAGCGGCAGACCTCCTTGCACTAGCGAGGATGGTGGAGGTGACTTTTGAGGATGACCAGGACCGTGGTGCTGGTTGTACGTCTAGACGTTTTTCATACGACCGGGCGCTGCTGACGGTGCTGGTTGACCGCTGGAGGCCAGAGACGCACACGTTCCACCTTCCGTGCGGGGAGATGACGCCGACGCTGCAGGACGTGAGCTTCTGCCGGTTGCCATCGCGAGCTCCCGGCGGCGGCGTCTGACGTCTCGGCCTCGTGGCGCCTCGACATCCTAGCGAGGTTCCACGATGTCTTGCCGCGGCAAAGAACTACACCGAAGTTCAAGAAACAAGACGCAGGCGACGTTGAGGCGGATCTGCCAGTTTTACGTAAGTATTTGTAACTATTGTCATCTCACTTAAATTTGTATGTGAACCTTGCTGAATTGTACATTTCTTCTTGCAGCCCGAGCGTATGGCACCTGGCGCAGGGGACGTGGTTGTGAGGAGGCACTTAGAGGCCTACCTGCTATGGTTGTTCGGGTGGGTCATGTTTCTGGGGTCCCACGGCGACAGCGTCGACATGCACTACGTCCGGTATGCACAAGAGGTGGCCAACTTGGAGATTGAAGAGATCCCTCCTCGCTGGGGTCCCGTGATTTATGCTGCGATGTATCGCAAGACTTTGCGACGCGTGCCACCGTACCCAAGACAACTCCATCCTCTTCGGATGTCCACTACTTCTGCAGTTGTGGTCCTTCGAGCGTTTCCAGATCGGACGACCACAGCTGGACTTGAGAGCGTATACGATCAGCTTGTACATTGCGGGTGACGAGGTGGACCGCCCCACCATGGGCACGGTTTGGTGCCACCGACGGGTTAGTTTGATGATCATTTTTTTTGTATTGTAATCACAATTTCGTGTGCTAAGTTTGTGGTGTTCTATTGCACAGGTCACCTTCACGCCGATCACTTCACAGGGGTCTTACCCGGAGTACATCGCGATGTTCGATCACCGACCGATGACCACGCTCATCCGACACCGTACACTACGGAGAGGCTTATGCGTGGTGCCCGACGGATTGCCGCTTCGCTTTCGCGAGACTCGAATCTTGGTACACGCGGAGGCCCTTGGTACATGATGTCTTCGTTGAGGAGTACCAGGTGCAGCGGGTCATGCGCCAGTTCGGTCTACGACAGGAGATCCCACCCTTTGGGGGATACGGTCTTGCGCAAGACGTCCATGCGTAAGTTCACATGTTTACTTCTTTCACACAATGTAATTATGTGCTGAACAAATAATTGTGTTGCTGTCCACAGGTACACTAGGAAGGGAGTACGTGGCACGATGCCCTGGTTGGATAGGATGAGGCCTTGGGTTGAGGCTTGGAGTCACGCGCTCGACGATATCATCCAGTGTGGGGAGGATCCCTACGACATCGAGACGTACGCGGATTACATGGATTGGTACTCTAGTCGGACGAGGCTTCGCTGTGTCCGGGTCGTGGTCGACCCACCACGACACGAGGCTGTGACGTCCGACACGTACCCTACCCAGTCGGACTCTGCTTTCCACCTCTCCGTACGTATTGAACGGTCCTTAATTCATATTTAGCTTGCTAGATTTATGTTTCCATCTTGTTCATTACTTGTGCAGACGGATCTACACCGGGAGATTCTCGAGGTGGCAACCACCGTGCACCAGAGGACGTAGGGGGACATGAGAGGGCTCGTGCAGCGGATCATAGACGCGGCGAGACGAGGCATCCAGATTGCGACTTGTCGCACGTCGAGGGACTCGGTGGACCGACCAGTGCGAGGACGAGGGGTCACCTCAGGATGAGGGGGTTCACGTCCATGAGCTCCTGCCCCGGACATGGCTGGTGTGTCATCGTGGCACCATGGTGGGAGCAGCACTAGACAGGGCTCACCGGGGCACGCCTTCGTGCCACCAGGTATGACCACCTTGCTTGCTTGCGGAACGTAATGCTTGTTTCTTTCGAACCCCGATAGTTACTAACGGCAATCTTCTCTATCAGGTCCTGAGCTCCACCATCACGTGGGGCAGGGGTACGTGGAGTCATCGGCGTATGTCTCCAGGACAGCACGTATGACCACCTTGGGATGATTACGTTTCTTTTTCGTGTTTTCGGCATGATTACGTTTGTAACATAATACTTCACAGGAATGCCTTGGGAGGACGGTTCATTTCCGGACGACAAGGATAACCTATCGGTACCCATCGATTGCTTCTTCGATGACCTGCGTGATGTCTCGTTCAACTTGGAGGCTTCTCAGTTGCAAAGTGCTCCGCCACCGACCCAACAGACACAGGAGGCCCACCTCGCGACACCACCTCGGACTACTCGTCTCGGTCGGCCAGTCATCCCACCTGATCCTCTCACATACTCGGGCCGTCGCAGGCAGAGGCCAGGGGCGACACGTGGAGTGTGCCCCAAGAGGGGCCGCCAGTAGATATTTGGTCCTTCAAATATCAGTCATACCATGTAAATATTAATATGTGTACAACTATTATTATGCTAGTCTCATGTTTCAAAATCTCTTTTTTGCATGTTTGTTCAGTTCCACAATCTATCAACGTACATCACAACATCTGTTTTAGGGTTCAGGCTTACGGTTCAGGCTTAGGCTTTACGTCTTTCTTTGCAAAGTCATATTTTTTCGTTCTGAAAAGCTGGTGAGGCGGTCGTGGCTGTCATCATGCAAAGCCGCCGGTGTGGTCTTGTCACCTTGCAAAAAAGTCGCCTCTTTGGTGTTGTCACCGCAAAAAGTCGTCTCTTTTGGTGTTGTGAGGTCTTGTCATCTACAACCTAACACATTACCCCGTCAGGTCTTGGCCTCCCCCGCGGGCTATAAAATGTGCGCCCCATGCTCCGGAAGGACCACTCAATCCTTCAAACCGTAGGAAGAAGAACCTTCTCTGTCATACACTAACAAACCATGGCAGACGCCTTGAGGACTGTCCAACCGGGTCGCCAAGCCGCACTCTTCGCTTTGGAAAGGAGGGAGGACTTTGGCCCTAACTACCAGTTGATGCCGAACAAGCGTGCTCAACCGGTATGGCCAAAATGCAGACACGGGGAGGACGCTATTGTGCAGGTCGTAGACTGCACTGTCGATGGCGGGCGGCGTTTCATCCGATGCCCATACTCTGGGGTAAATAGTTTTGTTCATGTTACTGTTAATACATCCTCCATACTAACCGTCCCTTGCAGCAGATGACGAAATGCAACTTTACCCGCTGGATCGATCCTCCCCATGAACGACATGTTTTGATGCACGTGGGTACATTGTGGAATCGAATATTTGATTTGGAGGTGCAAATTGACGATCTCAAGGAGCAAAATAATGACCTCCGCCAACAGATGCAGCACGAGAAGGGAAACGAAGAGGTCGTGAACATAGGAAGTTCCTACGATCCCACATGTTGCTACGCCAACCCTAGCTGCATATGTGCGTGTCACTACAACGACGGCCAGCCACGTCCAAGGCACCCAACTGGAGAACACTCTATGTGGGTAGCACGAGGCATCTTTCCGTACTAGTTCCCGGAATGTCTAATTTATTTCCATTCAAAAAAGGCGCATATGTATCGTAGAAGTACTTCAGTTTGTTGCATCGTGTATGATGTTGTTTGTTACGCACGTAACCAAACCCTATGCGCCGTGTTATTCCAAGTTTCGTTATAAAGTGTTTTTAAATTAGCAACTTCAAATCTCCTAGTCTTTTCGCATTCCATTCTTCCGTGTTATTCGCATCATCGTAATATCACTTAGCTTCCTACTTACGAATCATTAATGCCTCATACGTCCTCGTAAAATTCTACAGAAATTCACTGCACTAGAACAACATACGATCATCATAAAATGTTATTGCGCGATAATAGATTTTGTACCGTTAAAAATTTATGAAAATCATAAGTACGTAAAGTAGACTTGCAAATTAGGGTTGGAGAGGAACCTGTCGCCAGTTCAACTGGCGACAGGAACCTATCGCCATTTGAAATGGCAACAGGAATCTATCGCCAAATGAAATAGCGACAGGAACCTATCGCCATTTCAACTGGCGATAGGTAGTTGGACCGGCGACAGGTGCGGGCAGGGTCTCTATCGCCAGTTGAAATGGCGATAGGTTCCTGTCGCCATTTCAACTGGCGACAGGGACTCATTTCTGTAATTTTTCGGGGCGACTATATATTTTTGTAATTTTATTTTAAAAAAATATTATTTAAAAAGAAAATTCAAACAGCGGCTCGATGGCCTTGAAGTACGCAAGGATCTATCACATGCTTGTTCAAGCGATCCTGGGGAATGTACCATTCGATTTCCTTTCCTTCTTTTTGTTTTTCCCCTTGCCCATTATGCTACAAATCTACACCTTGCAACCTATACATTGAAATTTAAAATTTTGGATTGCACGTAAATCTTGATTTGCACTACGATATGCTCCTTTTTTTTAGTGATTAACGTATTTTCGCACAACACGTATGCGTTCATCTATACAATGCTTGTGATGACATATGTAACTGCATCTTATTTTTAGTACTCTTCTATAATTTGGTGACTGCTAATACCAACGAAATATATTTCTCTTGTGTGAACAATTGTCGGACCCCAAATTTGGGATTTGGAATCCTCTGTGTCAAGCTGTGCTATTCCCTGGATCAGTAGATAGCACACACAGATACATTCTTGGATCATTCCCATAACCATGTAAACTATAGCAGACCCATGGTCATATCCATACCTATGACCACAGTTGGTCGGACGAGGAATTCTGGGGTGGACTGGAGGAGGTCCTGAAGGTCACAGAGATGTACTGCGGGAATCCTGAGGAGGTCTTGGAGTCGTCCCGAGGAGATCCTAGGAGGTCTTGAAGAGGTCCTGAGGAAGTCCTGCAGCAGTCTTGGGGAGGTCTTGAGGAATACTGTAGAGTCGTCCTGGGGAGGTCCTAAGGAACACGGTAGAAACTTCTTGGGGAGGTCCTGAGGAATACTATAGAGACGTCCTAGGGGGGGTCTCGAGGAATACTGCAGAGATGCCCTGGGGAGGTCCTGAGGAGGTCTTGAGGATACGACAAAAGAGGTACATGAGGTCCCGAGGAGGTCCGGAGGAGGAGGTCCTGAGGATACGACAAAAGAGGTACAGGAGGTCTTGAGGGGGGAGGTCCTGAGGAGGTCCTGGGAATACGACGAAAAGGGTACAGGAGGCCTAAGGGGGCTCTTGAGGAGGAGGTCCCGAGGATACGACAAAAGGGTATAGGAGGTCCTAAGGGGGGGTCCCGAGGATATTTTGAGGAGGTCCTAAGAGGGGGGGGGTCCTGGAGATTACACCCGGTCTTAGGTGGTATGACCACACTTGGTGTGGACCGCGTTCGGTGTGAGTAGCGCTCGAAGGGTTAGTGCTCGTAGGAACAATTGGGTAATGCAAGCCCACAATTTAACATTTTTATTTGAACATAATAGGCTGTGTGGCCAATTGTTTTACAAAAGAGAGCCATGAAATGGAAATCTTACAAGAATCAGAGTACAGAAACAAAAGATAAGCGCAGAAGCAAAACACATCGCAGTGGATCCATTCACTCTGCCCACAGGCAAGCGACTGGGGGTCCTGGCCTAAGCTTCATCATCTTCTGGTGCAACCTCCGTGTTGTAGTAGTAGTCGTAGGGGTCTAGATCGCTTGGGTCTGAAAAGATTATATTGGACGAGCCTGAGTACACAACCGTACTCTCGAGCCAGCACATAATGCAAATCATATAGATGCAGGGCTAGTCAAGGAAGTTTTAGAGTTCTTTTATTTGCACAAAGCTAAGTTTGAAATAGACAAGTAGTAGGAAATCCTGAGACTTAGCATTTTAACAAATCTATTTTCATAAATGAGTTTTCATTTTGTAAAGTACTAGTGGAGGTCCCATCTCCTATACCATTGAGTGGCTCCATCCACCCAATGCTTGGGCTATCCTGTACTTATCATTGGTCCACGACCAGACCTTTCTCAAATCCCTGGGGTCCCACCCCAGCCTTCCCTTTTCAGCACAAATGGTTTTGTAAAAATGAAAGCTACATCAAGCAAGTTCTCAACACCGTTCTTGACCATGAGCACGGCTATCATGATAGTTTTGTTACTCTGCAGAGTTTGCACACTTTACACACAAGAGGTAATCATCTTGATATATACACACGTTTCCTTAGACGTGTGAGTCAAGGGGAGATTACCACAAGACCTTTACAATGCCCAATCTCGATGTAACTCCACCCGCTAAGGTTTCACTGCCCGGAGCCACGCTCCCAGGAGGCCCGCTCTTGCACCATGTGGTTTTCCTGTGGCTCCCTTACCCTTACGCACGCCACACACCCACCAGTGGTGAAGCCACACCGAAGTGAATAAATTAGTTAGCCAGGTCGTACCCACTTTAGACTTGTGGTTGAACTGTTTTTGCATGAGAGGTCATTCCAAGATTCGATCCTTAATTGAATCAGGTGGTACATCCACATACCAACATTCTCTCGTGCCACCGGCGCCAGCCACTCTTTCCAGCCACCCGAGTCGAAAACGGTTTTCAGGTTTTGCTTTGTTTTGAAATATTCTTTAGTCCAACATACCAGCCAGGCTCCCAGCCTTGACTGACCCAAATCACTTTCAAAACATTTTTAATGATTGTGGTTAGGCAGTTTAATGCTCGCATGACATTGTATCTAAGCGAGGCTAAGCATGACACTTAGATACAGACTTATCAGCTAGTATGTAATCCATTAAGTCTAGGGTGGCAAAGGATAATGTCCAAATTCAAGGATGGGATGTTTATACACAATTATTTGGTAAGGCATTAACTATGTGCTAGACCAACATAGTTTGTTAAAACTTAGCAATGCAATTTTCATAATTTAAAGCAACATAATTTCCAAAAGGTAAGTGCAATATGATCAAAGTGTTGACTCGCCTTGGTCGAGGTTCTGTTGATCTTATCCTGGATCAACTGGAGGTTCTTCGGTCGCTCCGGCTTCTATACACGCAAGAATAACCGAAAGTCAAATAAACTCCGCGAAATTCAATTTGAAATTGATAACCAAATGAACTCAAATAAATCCAAATACACTCCAACGAAAGGGGACACTTTGAAAGGAAACACTCATAACTGACGACAATTTGGAGAGTCTCAGACTAGGTCAAACTACGCGGAAGTGCTATGTTAGGGGAGGTCACAATCTTGTGACACAGGGAGGTCGCGAAATCTTGTGACTGGGAGGTGGCGGAAGCATCTTGTGACTGGGGAGGTCACGAGGTATCTTGTTGACTAGGGGAGGTCATGGAGGTACTGTTGACCAGGGGAGGTCATGGGGGTACTGTTGACCAAGGGAGGTCGTGGAGGTACTGTGGACCAGGGGAGGTCATGGAGGTACTGTGGACTAGGGAAGGTTGCGGAGTTATTGTAATCAGGGGAGGTCGCGGAGTTACTGTGATCAGGAGGGTGGACTTTGTAAAAAGACCAGAAGGCTGGTCTTTGCAAAAAGGACCAGGACCACCCAGAGGTCGCGAAAGTGTTACGACTAGTGGGAGGTCGTGAAAGTGTTGCGACCAGTGGGAGGTCTTGGAAGTGTACGACCTGGGGATGTCGCGGAAGTGTACGACCAAGGGAGGTCATGGAAGTGTTATGACCAAGGGAGGTTGCAAAAGTGCTATGACCAGGGGAGGTCGTGAGAGTGCTATGACTAGTGGGAGGTCGTGGGAGTGTTACGATCAGTGGGAGGTCGTGGAAGTGTACGACCAGAAGGAGGTCGTGGAAATGTACGACCTGGGGAGGTCGTGACCCAAAATACGCACATGACCCAAGAGTACGCATGACCAAGGGGAGGTCGCGGCCACAAAGGGAGGTCGCGGCCTCAGAGGAGGTCGCGGACCAGGAGGGTGACCAGGGGAGGTCACGGAAAGGTTATGACCTGGGGAGGTCATGAGAGTACTTTTAACCGTGCATAGTCGAATTAGAGGAGTCCTCGACTACACAACAGTAATTGAAAAGAGCATAGGTTCGACTGCTTTAACACGATTGAACGAGCCAGTGAAAGAGATCCAGAGAAAGGGCCAGAGAAAGAACCAAAGAGACATTGGAGAAAGAACAGGGTAGCTCAAACAAGGAGGAACATCTGAGCCACTAGGAACATACCGGTACTGAACTGGGGAAGTGAACTAGCTAGAGCTGGGCTAACGACGGTAGACCGTGACAGTGAGAGGAGCTCCACGCTACGGTAGTGTCTTGGGGAAGGAGAGTGGTCTTCAATCTTCAGGGCTGCTCCATGGAAGCAGGTAGGTGGTCCTGGAGAGATGTCTTGAAGTCTTCTGGTCATAGGGGAGGAAGCACGAGGCCAACGGCGACCAGATGGCGTCGACAGCGAAGGCGGTGATGCGACGGCGCTTGGCCGAAGCGAGCACTTGGGCTTGACTGGAGCTCAAGATCACTTGGGGAAGGAAGAAAGTGAGGCTAGCTTTAGAATGGCAAAGAAAGGCAACAAGGATTTGGAGCAACTATATATAGGCGCACAGCTTGTCTAGGGGGAGTGGTCGGAGTGGTTGGTGCTATTGATAGTATGGGCAACACAGTGTGGAGGTTGTGACGGTTTTGAGTGATGGGCAATAAATGCCGAATGACATTCCAAATAAGAAAGTATGATGCAGTCCTCAAAAGAAAATAGGATGCAGTCCAACGAAGATTTGAAAGGGCAAGCAAAACATGCGAGAGTACTTCTTACATAAAAATTTTAAAAATCATATATTTTTGCCTTTATGGATTTTTGGGCTGCTACAACAATTCATTATGATGGGGGTATCCAGTTTCGTTAGTTTATATGGTTGTTCAGTCTACTTTTTTAATAAATATACTTACTCAGTTCTGGGTGTAAAACATATAGTTTTGACCTGGATACAGTTACTTTACGTAGATGAATTCTAGCATCACTTTCTATCTTTAGGGCCTAAACCAAGGGATCCAAAATCTTGGAAATGTGCTATTCCTAGGTGGCGATGAGCAAGCGTCACTGAAGTCCTGAATAGATATCTGGATATTGTGAAGGTTTGTGGAATTAATTAATTATTACAAACGAGTATTGGAGATTCGAGACAAGAGTTTGGATGTGCTGCATAGCCATTGGTTTGTACCAGTTTAATTTCAAGTTTGTCAAAAGGCCTAAGCTAAGGACAAATAGTAACGAGAATCATGAATGGACTAATTTGATTGCCAAAAGCATATAGAACGACCTACCCAATTTATCGTCGAAGAGCGCTGTGCTGATAACTGTTGAAAATATAAGCATTTTTTAAATTGCTTTAATCTAGAAATATGCTAGATAAATCATGGAAATTACTCTAGCCATTTTCACAAAGCAGGTAATCAAGAACACTATAGCCGTATGAATTTCTAGAAGGACAGAAACTAGCATACCTATCTCAGTGTTCAAGACAACAACAGATAATAAAGCTAACCAAGCAACAAGTGCGAGATAGCCATACCTAGATCCAATGGAAGAAGAAGCAGCAGGAGGAGTCTTGATGAGATCGTCGTTCGTCATGGCATAGTGGACATCGTGGTAGTAATTGTGTTGTTGATGTAGACGTAGCAGAGAAACGGATGAAGAGGAAGCAACAAGCAGTCGCGCGAACGCTCCCCAAAAACCTTATTCGTTCTCTCTCGTGCAAGCCTTCAAGGATAAAGGTTCCGGAGGCTTGCTCTCCCGGTGCGGCCGTACACACGCCTCGTTGGGATGGAGATCGCCAAAGACAGCAACAAAGCGTAGACCGTAGAGTTCTATCTTAGTCTTTCGTTTTGAGGAGAGGATTGGAGATTAACCAGTACTCTGTTCCTGTTCCTTTTTAATTGCCAAAAAGAAAGAGGCCAGAGGCTTTTAATTCACCAAGGAAACAATCGCCATTGATTCGCCATCAACTAGTATTAACCACAACCATTACTCACTAGTAACTGAACCGTTACTACCAGCTGTTTGTTAATGTCATTTACCACGAGTCAGTGCGTTTCGATTTTCGAATAGATAAAGAAAACACGCCAAGACACCGACATCTTCTTGCAGTGCACACACACACACACACAGACATCAAGATCGCTTTGCTCGGCTCGGCTCGAAAGCGAGCACGCCAAGATATGTTGGCTCTCTCCAATTCCATAAGGGGGGCTACCACGTTCCACCTTATAAAATGGTGTAAATCCCCTTCATCCCTCCATGTGGGACTAAACAGTTTTAGCATGTGTACATGGGCCTTTGAGATTTTCCAGGAATTAATTAGAATTAAAATTGGGCCTAGCCCGTATTAATTCCAACAATCCCCCACTAGATCCCAAGGGCACATGTCAAATGCCTTGATCCACAATATTGTTTTAATATACCAGTGTTTTGATGGAGACCGGTTAAGATTGAACATCCACCTAGAACAGAAACTACACTTATCCACAACTACACAATGGACTAAGCCTTGATTTGACAGTTTTGTGTGAATAAGTTTCACTTAAGTCCTTAACTGATACTAGGCTGTCAGGCATCATCGCGGGTTGGAGCATATAAGTCATACTCCTGGCCTATTCATGAGCTTCCTAGAAATTACCCTATTTCATAGACTGTGACTAGCAGCCGGGCTCATATAGGTGTGTTCTTTCAAGACTGCTTTGTAGGACAGCATCTTTGCTTTAAACAAGCCACAGAACACATTAAGATAAAAATAAACCTGCCATACAGATTTAGGAGAGAATTGTATCTCCAATAGAGTGGGTCTATAAAGGTACTCTCCTCTCAGTTAACCAACAGCTTGTTTTGTCAATCTTACTTCACGGGATCTCCAATCACATAGGATGGGTTACCACTATGGTATAACTCACGTGGGTCTCAAACCCATCTCCCTCGATGCATTGTCTATCACATTCCGTGATAAACCCTTTGTGAAGGGATCTGCCAGATTCTTAGCTGTTTGGATATAATCTAAAGCTATTACTCCGGAGTTTCTCATTTTCCTGACAGACTTCAGTCTTCTCTTCACATGTCTTGATGCCTTCATATTATCCTTAGAACCGTTCACCTTGACGATCATAGTCTGATTGTCACAGTTCATCAGAATAGTCGGTACCGGTTTTTCAACCACCGGCAAATCCATTAAGAGCTCACGAAGCCATTCGGCTTCAACAGTGGAAGTATCTAGTGCTGTGAGTTATGATTCCATTGTTGACCTCGTTAAGATGGTCTGCTTGCAAGACTTCCATGAAACAGCGCCACCTCCAAGTATGAAGACATATCCACTTGTGGCCTTAATCTCATCAGCATCAGATATCCAGTTTGAATCGCTATAACCCTCCAATACCCTGGGGTACCTGGTATAATGAATGTCATAGCTCATAGTACCCTTTAGATAGCGCATTACCCTCTCGGATTGGAAACAAAACGGCTTAGTTTGCTCATAGCAAACGAGACCAATTATCTGAGAATTGGTCTCTGGCTATTCTCCGATTCTTCCTAAGCAACACGCTAGGATCATAAGGTGTTGGAGAGGATTTGTAGTCGCTATAGCCAAAACGACTCAGAACCTTTTCCACATAATGGGATTGCAACAATGTAATCTCACCATCATCACCTCTCAACAGCTTGATGTTCAAGATAACATCAGCTACTCCCAGATCTTTCATCTCAAAATTCTGAGACAAGAAATCCTTGACCTCCTTAATCACATTAAGGTTGGTCCCAAAGATCGATATGTCATCGAGATACGCACATAGAATGACTCCTCACCCCCACCATGGCGATAATACACACATCATCAACTTTATTCACAATAAAGCTGCGAGATGTTAAAGTTCTGTCGAACTTTTCATGCCACTGCTTAGGTGCTTGTTTAAGACCATACAAAGATTTCAACAACTTGCACACCTTTCCTTCTTGACCATCTACTACAAATCCATCTGGTTGTTCCATGTAAATTTCCTTGTCCAACTCTCCATTTAGGAAAGCCGTCTTAACGTCCATCTGATGAACGAGAAGACCGTGTGAGGTAGCCAGAGATAGTAGTACTCAAATAGTGGTCAATGTAGCCATAGGTGAATAAGTATCAAATAAATCTTCGCCTTCCTTTTGGGTATAACCCTTGGCCACAAGCCGTGCCTTGTACTTCTCGATAGTACCATCAGGCCTAAGCTTCTTTTTGAACACCCACTTACATCCTACAGATTTACAACCATAAGGACGCTTAGTGATCTCCCAAGTTCCATTAGAAATAATGGAATCCATTTCACTACGGACTGCTTCCTTCCAGTATTCTTCATCTGGAGAAGCATATGCTTTAGAAATGGTACTTGGAGTATCATCCACAAGGTAGACAATGAAATCAGGATCAAAAGACTTTGCAGTCCTTTGTCTTTTACTCTTCCTCAGAGTTTCAATGTCTTCCTCCTCAGGAATTTGCTCAGAGTTTTGCTCAAAATATTCCATTGGAATAGCAGGTTCAGGAGTTGTATCAGGCTCTTGACTCGATAAACTAGGCATATCTTTCATCAAAAAAATATCCTCAAAGAATGTAGCATCTCTGGACTCCATAATTGTACTGACAAGCACGCCAGGTACTCCAGATTTCACCACTAAAAATCTATATCCAACGCTATGGTGAGCATAGCCAAAAAAGACACAATCCACGGTTTTTGGTCCAAGCTTACGCTTTTTTTTTGGAATTGGCACATTGACTTTCGCCAAACAACCCCAAGTGCGCAAGTATGAAAGTGATAGTCTATTCTTCTCCCATTGTTCATATGAGGTTATCTCTTTATTTTTTGTGGGAATACTGTTTAGGACAAGACATAAAGTCAATATAGCCTCCCCCCACCATGCTTTGGAAAGACCCGCTGTGTCTAACATGGCGTTAACCAAAACAGTTAGAGTGTGGTTCTTTCTTTCAAAAACCCCGTTTGATCGGGTGAATAGAGAGTCCCCTCTCATGGATTATACCATGTTTCTCACGTAATAAATTGAACTCATTAGAAAAGTACTCGCCGCCACGATCAGACCTAATCCTTTTGATTTTCCTTTCATGTTGGTTCTCAGCTTCTGCCTTATAGATTTTAAAGTAGTGAAGAGCTTCATCTTTAGTTTTCAAAAGATACACATAGCAAACCTAGTGGAATCATCAATCAAAGTCATGAAATATCTCTTACCACCTTTTGTCAACACACCATTCATCTCACACAGATTTGAATGTATGAGTTCTAATGGTGCCAAGTTTCTTACCTCCGTGGCCTTATGAGGCTTACGAGGCTGCTTTGATTGCACACAAACTTGACACTTAGAACCTTTGGCAAGGGTGAATTTCAGGATTAACTCTAAACTGGCTGACCGCGTCATGCAACCAAAATTTATGTGACAAAGTCGTGAATGCCAAATAGTAGTCTCATTGCCACTGCAAACGTGGTTCACAACATTATTACACAAATCTGAAAGAGATAGGCGGAACAAGCCTCCGCACACATAGCCTTTACCAACAAATTGTTCACACTTGGACACTACAAATTTATTGGACTCAAATACCAGTCTAAAGCCATCTCTACACAGAAGAGCCTGTTCAACTACAGAACGGCTATCAACCATTCTATAGTCATGGTATTGCTCCATGAGATACAATTCACTGCCTGCATCCGAAACCCCAAACTTGGCCTTGAGTGCATCCCACATCTCTTTCCCAGTTTTAATCACCATGTATGCATCAACTAACTTCTCACTAAGAACACTAACCACGACACCTTTAAAAAGGTTATCAGCAGCCTCAAATGCTTACTCTTTTTCAGGAGTAAGTGTTCCTTCACGCTTGCCATTTGCCACATGGAAAATGTTCATGGCAGTTAGCCAATGCACCAACTTGGTGCGCCACCTCTTGTAATTCACACCATCGAACTCAGAGGGTTTGAGCGCTGTAGCATAGCCAGTTGACGAAAAATGCCTAGAATAAGGTTTTGGATTGTTGAAAATGTAAGCATTTTTCGAATTAGTTTAATCCAGAAATATGCTAGATAAAATCATGGAAATTACTCTAGCCATTTTCACAAAGCAGGTAATCAAGAACACTATAGCCATACGAATTTCTAGAAGGACAGAAACTAGCATACCTATCTCAGTGTTCAAGACAACAACAGATAATAAATCTAACCAGGCAACAAGTGCGAGATAGCCATACCTAGATCCAGTGGAAGAAGACGCAGCAGGAAGAGTCTTGATGAGATCGTCGTTCGTCATGGCGTAGTGGACGTCGTGGTAGTAATCGTGCAGTTGATGTAGACACTAGTATTAACCATAGCCATTACTAACTAGTAACTGAACTGTTACTACCAGCCGTTTGTTAATGTCATTTACTATGAGTCGGTGCGTTTCGATTTTTGAATAGATAAAGAAAAACGTGCCTACACCCACTACTACGAAACAGGTCATCACAGACGGTTCGGAACTGTCATCACAGACGGTTTTTGAACTGTCTATATTTGTTGGTCTGTGATAACAGGTAGTTATCATAGACGGTTCAAAACCATCTATGATACGCACTATCACAGACGGTTTTTTGTTAAAACCGTCTGTGAAGGCTAGTATCACAGACGGTTTCCACTAAAAACCATCTATGATACGTGAATATCACACACGGTTCTAATAAAAAACCGTCTGTGATACATGAATATCACAGACGGTTCTATTTAAAACCGTCTGTGATATTCTGCGTATCACAGATGGTTTTTTAATAGAACCGTCTGTGATATTCACGTATCACAGACGGTTTTTGTTGAGAACTGTCTGTGATATTCACGTATCATAGACGGTTTTTAGTGGAAACTGTTGTGATACTAGCCAAAAAACTGTCTGTGATAGTTCGTAATCCTAACTACATTTTTGTTGTTTTTTGGCTAGCCTCAGGAATTGCTAGCCATGCCCTCTGAAAACAAGCATGCACAAAAATAGATTCATCACAAATATTCAATTGTTGACAACTCAAAGTGATCATTACTCAAAATAAATTACAAAAGATCGAATTTGTTCAAGTATTGTCGCTATAGTTACAATTGGATTACAATTGAGTCAATTGTTTGCAAGTGGGTGAAACTCTGGGTCGGTGACGGAGTGAAAGTCTTCGTCGTCGAAAATGATATCTAAAATGATAAAGGTGCAGAGCTTCCCTCGAACGTCCGCGATCTCTTGGTCAACGAGTCCACCTAAATCTATATCCAAGTCCTGTCGTTAGCAAGAGTAAGTGGTAAGCATATATATTTAAATTTATAATTAGGAAATAATTATTTCGAGATTGACAAACCTCGGGATTCTTCCTCCTAGCTGTAATGATTTACCACATATGAAAGCAAACGTAGATTGCACATAACTCATCATTTTTTTGCTGGCGACACTACAAAAATAGAATTACATATATAGGTATAGTCAGTTCGAGACGCGTTATTATGAAGTATGATATAGGATTATCGTGTTGTAGCGCGTACCGAAAATTTCATCCTGTGTGTTAGTGCGGCGCTCTTTCCATTGTATATTCCTTTGTTGGCAACATAGGCGATAAACGACCTACATGATTCCAAAAAGTTATCCTCGGCAATTTCAAACGAATGAAGACTACAATAGAGTTATGTATGGAAGAAATGAGTATACCTCTCGAGTATTCCTTTCAGAATGTTGAAATTGTGGTAGTTGCGGATTAGGGAATCAAGGTATATCACATGGTTCCTCTTTGGTATAATGACTAAAAGGATCCAGTGGTACCTACTCATGTATGTCGCTATAGTCATTAAACCTCGTCGGCGCCTCTTCCATCTGCGGCGTCGGTGACAACGGCGAAGACGGTGCCTCTGCCATCTCGCTTACTTACTGTCTATATAAGTTACATATGCAATAAAATGGATTGCAAGTGTCCCAAATTAACATATACATATGAAGTATCTCCATGTCATTTAAACTGAATAATATGCTCAACATGTGCAATATTAGCAAATAATCATAATTAATTCCAGCATAAATATGAAACAATTAAGCATTAATCCAACGACATTTAAATGACCAAATTAACATAATCAAATGTAAATCATTCATCGAGCCCGACACACTTGAGTGTACGATTTGCTACATGCCGTGGAGGATTGGCATGAAGCAAACGTACACTCAAGTGTGTTAGGATCGACAAAGTAGGCTGTGTTTCACCTGAGCGTTTAGGATGAACGCCCAAGGAGCGAGCTAGCTAGCTGAATTCAGGCCTCGATTTAGCTCCTATTCTAACACTCCTAACATTCCTTAATCCACCAGCTTCTCTAAGGAAATGCTAAGCAAAGATTTAATGCTTCATGTACAGAAGACTAGCTTTTAATGAAGACATAGAAACAAAATAAAATCAAGTAAAACTTTTTTATGGTGATTACTTCATCGAGACTGACACACTGGAGTGTACCATTTGTTTCATGCCGTGGAGGATTGGCATGAAGCAAAGGTACACTCAAGTGTGTCAGGATCGACGAAGGAAATACTAAGCAAAGGTTTAATCCTCTAGGGCTCGCTGCCTCCCTGCTCTTATTCTAACACTCCTTAATCCACTAGCTTCTCTAAGGAAATGCAAAGGAATCACAGACGGTTCTTAATAAGAACCGTTTGTGATACGAATCTTTTGCATAGATAGAAATGTTTAGGATGAATGCCCAAGGAGCAAGCTAGCTTGCTGAATTCAGGCATCGAGTTAGCTCCTATTCTAACACTCCTAAATCCACCAGCTTCTCTAAGGAAATGCTAAGCAAAGGTTTAATGCTTCATGTACAGAAGACTAGCCTTTAATGAAGACATAGAAACAAAATTTTAGAATTAATCCCAACAAAATTAATTAGCATTAAAGCATGATTCCTAAAGAATTTAAATGACCAAAATAACATGTACTCATGTAATTCTCCCAAATCATCTAAAGAGAATAAAATTCTTAACACAAACATCATGAGAACATCAAAAATCAGCATAGAGCTCAGATTTTTAATTTGTTCGATTGCTCTCAGTAGGCTAGTTGCAAAAGACATAGTCTTTGCCATCTCAGCCATTATGCCAAAATTCTTCACCAATTGAATATGATAACTCCAAATCAGACTTTGAGCTCAAAAACAAATGCTTCACTAATATGTCAAATTTTATCTCAATACCGCAGATTAAACTCTCGACCAATAAAAGGTCTAGAGATTATCGATTACACGAACACTATTCCAACAGATTGAAATTTTCGCTAACACGTAATTGAACATCCGACAAAGAATAAAATAACAAAAGTAAGCAATTCTAAATAAGCTCAAGTTTGATTCTAGTTAACTATTCAATCTCATAATATGGCAACAATCATCATTGAGCTATTAACAGAACCCACCACTTTGTAATTGCATCAACAGAACCCATCACAGAGCAAGGGAGGGAGCGGGATAGAGCGAGTAGAGTGGTATACCAGAGGAGGCGCTGGAGCCGGTGTGAGGAGGGAGCTGGTGACAGGCCGGAGAGGAGGCTAACGAATTCTTAGCTAACCAATTTGCTTCAACCAAATCCATCACAGAGCATCAACCAAGTCCATCACAGAGCATCAACAGAACCCATCACAGAGCAAGGGAGGGAGCGGGATAGAGCGAGTAGAGTGGTATACCAGAGGAGGCACGAGGGAGTACTGGAGGAGGCGCTGGAGCCGGCGCGAGGAGGGAAGAAGCAATGTTGGGGGTGGCGGCGCCGAGGTCAGAGGCGCCGAGGTCAGGGGCGGCGGCTCCGAGGTCAAAGGCGCCGAGGTCGAGGGCGCCAAGGTCGGGGGCGGTGGCGCTGAGGTCGGGGGCGCCGAGGTCGTAGTCGGCGGTGAACGGGCGAGCCCTAGAGGAGGCGAACGAGCGCGCGAGAGCCTAAGGGGCACAGGAGAGGAAGTGACGAGTAAGAGCAAAACCCTAGCGGTTCCCTCCTTATAAAAAGTCTATCATAGACAGTTCTATTAAAGAACTGTCTGTGATAAGGAATCACAAACGGTTCCCTAATAGAACCGTTTGTGATACGTTCCATATCACAGATGGTTCTATTAAGAAACCATCTGTGATATATTATAGACGGTTCTATTAGGGAATCGTCTGTGATATGCAATGTATCACAGACGGTTCTTTAATAGAACCGTCTATGATAAACTCATATCACATACGGTTTCTGAATAGAACCGTCTGTGATTCCTTATCACAGATGGTTCTATTATGGAACCGTCTGTGATAACCTAACATCCTGGTGACAAATGAACAAGTCTCTTCATTTTCCTGCGTGTGTCTCTTCGTCTCACGATCACACGGCTTCGTCTCTTCATTTTCCAATGTCGCTACAGCTCCCAAATATCTCTTCGTCTCCCGCTCCGGCTTTAATACTTGTTCTATAAATAGATATCCCCTTCTACAATGTATTTCACACAACCTCCTTGATCCCCTTTCTCCACAAACTCCAAATGGCTTACCCTCTCGTGCCAGCTGTATTGGCCTACATTGTGCTTCTTTACTCGCACCTCTCTGGTCGCAACCTGGCCCAAGCTTTCGAAGGCTCCATTCGCAATGTCATCCGTTGTAGGCCCTCCGATCTACCGAAGACCATAGCGGCCATCATCTGTCGGCTGAAGCTCCTCCTTAGATGGACCAATGTGAGAGTCCACGGCATCCAGCGAGTAAACCTCATCGTGCAGATCGTCCTATGGAACTACTTGGTCCGCACCGAGGATGCAGCCCGAAGAGTCGAGGACGACATCCGAATTGCAGGAGAGTGGGTCGACCTCGCCGAGATGGAGGAGACCAGGGCTGATGGCCTCTGGGCTATATGGGGCTTGGTTATGAGTCCGAACGGCTACAAGCGCTAATCGGCGTGCAAGGTCGCAGTGGAGGCGTTTGATCTCGACGATCGATCCCGCCACCACCGGGCCGGCGAGAAGGCTTATGAAGATTTGAAGGCTAAGATAGGATCGCTAATCATTTTTTATCATTTGTTATGTAAAGAGGATATGGTCTTTTTATCGTCTGCTTATTACAAGCGCATAATATTAGCATTCCACATTACAATGAAGTCCACATTGACATCAAAATCAGAGATGACAATTCCATGTTGACATCAAAATATATAAGAGATTACAAGTCCATAACACATGGCAAGTCCATATTGACATGTCTCATGTTATGGAATAAATTAATTACAATGGAGTAAATTCTTAATTAAAATATAGCCCTTCATGATGATCGACGTGCATATAGCTAGCTTCCTCACTGGGTTCTTCCTCGAGCCTGATACCGTTTTCGAAAGGAGGCAACTCGTCAAATTGATTGTATTCTTCCTTGTCCACTACATTCTCAACTCCGACAATCCTCTTTTTTCCATGAAGAACTACGTGGCGCTTCTTATTTGTGGGGTCGGTTACATAGAAGACTTGAACAACTTGGTTAGCCAGTACGAATGGTTCGTCTTTGTATCCGACACGTTCGAGGTCCCCGGTAGTGACGCCGTACTTGTCGACCTTCACTGTGGAGATGGACCCAACAAAGACCAAATAGGGGATCTTGAAAAGCACGTAGTCGAGCTCCCATATCTCCTCTATTTGCCCATAGTCGGAGCTCCTTAGCCCATCGGTACTGAATGCATCTATGCAGACACCGCTGTTCTGAACTGTGCTCTTCCTATCCTGAGCTGCCGTATAAAATGTGTACCTATTTATGTTGTATCCTTGCCATGCGACAATTGTAAATTGTGGCCCTCGTGCCAACTATAGCAGCGTATCATCACTTGATGACCTCCCAGTGATTCGCACCTTTAACCATTCGTTGAACTGACGGTTGTGCTCTCTTGTGATCCAAACCTCCGACCGGTCTGGATTCTGTTGGCGTACCATGTCTTTGTGCTCGTTGATGTACGAGGACACATGGGTCATATGTTGCAAGACCGTGAAATGGGCTTGAGTGTACGTATCCAGATCGGGAGTGATTGATTTCCTTCCGATGGTCTCGATACCATCCAGTCTCCCCTCACGGCGAGATAGAGGCACACCTATCGGTTCCACCTGAGCCATGTAGTCGATGCAGAACTCAATGACCTCTTCGGTTGTATAACCTTCGATGATGCTGCCCTCCGGTCGAGAGCGATTCCGTACGTAGGACTTGAGAATTCTCATGTACCTCTCGAACAGGTACATATGACGTAGGAACTGTTGGAAATATGCCCTAGAGGCAATCATAGAGATGATTATATTTCATTATGTTCATGACATTGGATAATGTGTTATCTTGTTCCTAGAATAATATTATTAATATTTATTACCAAGTATGTGACTTGGTTGTGAAACTCTATATTTCTGCTATAATTATTCTTATACGATCCCTAGTCGGAAACATATGAGGACACATATGAATAGACTAGCATATGTATTGGTTGATGACTATGTTTCACGAGTCATAGATATGGAGATATCAAACCAATAATATGGACACATGTTAGAGAACATGATGTTGGATTAGACCCACCTTGAGACACTATTGAGATTGTTATGATTCTATGTGTCGTTAGTTGGTCTCAAGCAATGATGATGTATAATCCTTAGACCTGAGATCTGCATGGTTTTCTACATGTGTAATAGCACTCTTAGGGGTTGCCAAACGCTACACCGTATATAGGTAGTTATAAAGGTAGCTTTCGGGTATGCTGTGAAACATGGAGAGGAATGTGACTGATCGGATATGGGATTTGCCCCTCCTAACATAACAGGAGAGATGTCTCTGGGCCCCTCATTGTGATCGGATAAAGAAAGTGCATGGCCATGCCACTAGTAGTCGAAGTGTTCGACCACGTGAAGTTATCCGACACTCGATCGAGAAAGAATTGAACAGTCCATGGATGACACAACATCTCACCGGGTTCAACCCGGACATCGTGAGGCAAAGGGAGTATACACGTAGGTCACTCGGTTTGATCGATTATAGATGGTCGTATGGAGATCTGAGTTGGTCGTAGACTAGTCGAACGTAATCACGAGAGTGGTCGTAACACAGTCGTGGGGAGTTACTGGTGAGTCGTGACCACATACTGAACTGGTCGATAGAGATAGGACCTAGTCGTAAGTGATGAGGACTTGGTCGAGATCATATTGCATTAAGGTTCGTGCGATATAATTTGTGTGTATTCGAATCGCTATGTTACGCTAGGAGCCGCTCGCCTAGTGATCGGAAAGGGTTTCCGAGTCACAACCGACACGCATGAACCTCGAGTGGTCACACACTTAACGGGTTGGAACAAACCAAGATTTAATACTATTCAATGGCGTGTTCGGATAGGATCCGTCACGAGCACTATATAAGGAGATGCATGAGGCTGTTGGGAGGGATGCGAGAAAACACCACCGAAACCCTAGCCGCCATCTTCCTGAGAGCTCTGCCGTGCGACTTGGTGCTAGCACACCGGCGTATGGTTGTTCCTACCCTGGACGTGTGGATACCGTAGAGGCGCTACTACGATTGTTGCACTTGAGGACGATCCGCGATCTTCACGAGGAACTGCAGAGGTTGCTGGAGGAGACGATCGACTACGACCACTGCATCGACTTGCTAGATGTTGGACGATCGACTACGACCACTACATCGACGCGCTATACGTTGGACCAGGCTGCTCCAACCCTTCTTCCGCTGCTCTACGCGTCTGGTGGTAACGATCTGTGATCATCTACTTGCTTGGCTTCCTGGTTTGCGTGGTAGAATTTTTGTTTGTAGCTATCGTAGCCTACCCCGCTACCCAACAGGAACACAGGGCCGCATATCTTTATCTCTTTCACAAGGTGAACAATGAGATGGACCGTGATATCGAAAAATGACAGAGAGAAATACATCTCAAGATGACATAGAGTCGTCACCACCTCGGCCTGCAGAGCATCTAGTCCTTGGGGATCGATGATCTTCTGAGCAATTGAGTTGAAGAAATAACACAACCTCAAGATTGCCACTCGGACCTTGTTCGGCAAGATACTCCTAATTGCAACAGAAAGTATTTGTGTCATCAGCACATGACAATCATGAGACTTCATACCAATTAATTTCAAATCTTGCATAGAAACAAGTTTTTTAATGTTAGCGGAGTAACCAGATGAGACTTTCACACCATGCAAGCTCTAGCACAGTTCATTTCTCTCAGCCTTGGACAAAGTGTAGCAAGCTGGGGGAAGGTACGTTTGTCCTGTATCGGTCTCTTTTGGTGCTAACTCAGTCCTTATGTTCATATCAACCAAGTCACGTCGTGCGTTAACACCATCCTTTGTTTTGCCACTAATGTTCAGCAAGAGACCAATCAAGCTTTCACATACATTCTTCTCTACGTGCATGACGTCGATGCAGTGGCGAACTTCTAAGTGCTCCCAATAAGGCAAGTCCCAAAAAATTGACCGCTTCCAGATGTTCTTCTCACGGGTTCTTAATTTACGTCCCTTCCCAAGCACAACATTGATATCCTTAACCATATCATATAACTCTTTCCCTCTAAAAGCCCTCGAAGATGAACCGTTCTCCTTATTTCCGTCGAATTGTTTCTTCATCTTGCGGTATGGGTGACTCCTAGGAAGGAACCTACGGTGGCCTTATATACCTGATTTTCTTGCGAGTTGTTCGATCATACACTCGTTTATCGCATCCCATACTGCACCCTTCGTTCCACAGTGTCACAAGATCTTCCAGGAATGGTGCTAGGTACACATCAATATCATTCCCAGGTTGCATCGGCCCTTGGATAAGTAGTGACATCAAAATGTACTTCCGCTTCATACACTGACCAAGGAGGAAGGTTGTACATACATAGATTCACGGGCGGTGCTATGTCATTTGCTCATGTTACGAAAGGATTCATTCCATCTGTACTCAACCCTAACCTTATGTTCCTCGGTTCCACACCGAACTCTTCGAAGCTCCGATCAAAGTTTCTCCACTGGGCAGAATTAGCAGGGTGTCTTAGCTTTCCATCTCTCTTACGTTCCTATGAGTGCCAACGCAACAATCTTGCCTCCTTTGGGTTCGCAAATAAACGCTTGAAACGTTGGATTACAGGCAGATAGCACAACATCTTAGTAGGAGGTTCTTGCTTCACCTTAGTAGTATTCTGACGCTTGTATCGGGATGCTTTGCACACGGGACATACATGCATGTCTGCATACTCTTTACGGTAGAGGATACAATCGTTTGGACATGCATGTATTCTTTCTACTTCCATTCTTAATGGACAAATAACCTTCTTTGCTTGGTAGGTGGTGCTGGGCAACACGTTTCCCTCCGAAAGGATGTCCGCTAGGAGACCTAACAACGCCGTGAAACTCTTATCGGACCAACCATTGCTTGCCTTCAATTTCAGCAGTTCAAGCACGGTTGACAACCTTGTGTATTCGGCTTGCGTACCAGAAACAAAGGTCTCACCGAGTCCTCCCTTAAGCCCTCGAATTTATAAAAGCGTCTCTCCTTTGTAGTTCTCTTACGCATCGCGTAGCATCGATCTAGATTGTCATCGTGCCACCTATCCTCATCAAAAGCACACCCACATTCGCAAATCGTTGACTTCCTTGGTGATGTCGTCATTATTAACTTCGGTATAATCGCTTTTCATCGTGGTCGGTCCAACATGTATACCCTTTTTGAAACCCCTTGAATCAAGTGCGCTCGATCTGCGCGCGTTGTTAAACATCTTCGATTACGCAATCAATGCATGGACCGTACATAAAATTTATCCCTTCTTCAACATATCACCTTTCGTTGGCTCTTCTAAAAGCAACCACGCCATTAATGTACTCTTGACTCACACGGTTCACACCGTACATCCAGTTTCGGTCCATCTACGCTACGCATGTAACAAATTAGTGTCAAATTGATTAGCGATTAATTTATAGCAAACATAAAGGGTGATAGATCGTTACCCTCAGAGCTCACAAAGAAAATACCTAATATCTCTCGACAATCCTCGCCTTCTCCTCCCATCCCTCTCTGTCGGCGGCACATTGGGCTTCCTATTTACCAAACATACTTAAATTGATTAGCGATCGATTAATTTATAGCTCACGAAGAAAATACGATTCCTCTCCTTTCCTTCTCCTCTCTAAGGTGGCGCAATGGGGGTGGAAGCACAGCAAGGTGCAGGTGGCGCAATGGGGGAGGAGGCAGCGGGGTGGAGGAGGCGCTAGGGGCAGGGGTCCAACCTCCTCCTCTCTAAGCTGGCGCAACGGGGGAGGAGCCGCAGGTTGGAGGAGCTAGGGCAGGGAAGTGGCACATGAGGGAGGAGCAGCAGATCTAAGTGGAGCCAGTGGCAGGATTCCGGCAGAGGCAGCAGCAGTGGACACAGGGCCTCCAGAGCGGCAGTGTGGTAGAGGCAGCGGCAGTGCAGCAGAGAATGTGTCGGGCATAATTTATATAATACCAGGATATCACAGACGGTTCTTAATTAGAACCGTGCGTACCCTATTACTGAGCGGTTACGAATAAGAACCGCTCAGTGATATCAGACCAATCACGAGCGGTTCTGGTAGGAACCGCATCGCGAATTACCGTCTGTGATAATTCACAGACGGTTCCTTATGAGAACCATCTGTGATTGGTTGGATTATCATAGACGGTTTGTGAATAGAACCGTCTGTGATAATTCACAGACGGTTCTGTTAATGAACCGTCTGTGATAGGCTGGCAGTGCAAATGCCACATCCGGACAGACCCAACACAGACGGGTGTCTACTATAGCCTGTTTTGTAGTAGTGACCCGATACGCCTACGCGCGCGCACACACACACTGCACACACCGCACGGCACGACTCGGTGAGCGAGCGAGCGCTTGCGTGTGTTGGCTCTCTCCAATTCCACAAGGGGGGCTATCACGTTCCACCTTATAAAATGGTGTAACTCCCCTTCATCCCTCCATGTGGGACTAAACAGTTTTAGCACGTGCACATGGGCCTTTGAGATTTTTCAGGAATTAATTAGAATTAAAATTGGGCCTAGCCCATATAAATTCCAACAATAACGTGTTGAGATTTCGGTAGTCATTACCACTACTACAAAACAGGCTATAGTGGACGCCCCATCACAGACGGTTCCTTTGGAACCGTCTGTGTTGGGCATTGCCGGACCTCCGGGTGGCGCGGGAGGCCTATCACAGACGGTTCTTAATAAAAACCGTCTGTGATAGTCATCTATCACAGACGGTTTGTAAATAGAACCGTCAGAATTATCACGAGCGGTTCTGTTCACAAACCGTCTGTGATAATCCCAATCACGAGCGGTTCTATTTAATAACCGTCATGTAATATCCTGACGGTTCTAAATAAGGACCGTGCGTGTTTTGGATTATCACGAGCGGTTTGTGAATAGAACCGCTCAGTGATAATTCCTGACAGTTCTATTCACAAACCGCTGTGATAGATGACTATCCTGAGCGATTTTATTAAGAACCGCTCGTGATAAGCCCATCGTAGATAAATTGAGCGCGACACATCCTCTGCCGCCTTGCGCTGTGTCCATTGCCGCCTTTGCCGCTGTGCCTCTGCCACTCCCTCTGCTGCATTTGGGATAATAATCAACCGGCCGGCCCCTGCTTGCTTTGGCTCCAGTTAGATCTGCTAGCTAGCTTCTCCTCCCAGTGCGTGCCACTTTCTCCCTAGCTCCTCCAACTGCGGCTCCTCCCTAATTAAGCAGATGAAGTATCTGATTATCCTTTATCCACTCTATTGATTAGTGAATTTCCCTGATTTTGCTACTCTGTACATAAACCCTAATGTTTTGTTTTCTTTGTTGTATTCCTTAATCGGAAGCATAGGGTTTAGGTTTCAATTATACTACTTGATGGGAAAAGGCAAAACGTACGTACATCTAGCTCTCAATTTGATGGACCCTAATTCTAGAAAATGAAAAGCAAAACATGTAGCCTTTAATTAATCTGGTGTGTAATTCCTTTGTGCAATGATGAGACAAAACGAGTAAGTACGTGCAAAGAAGTGAAAGTCTTAATCAGAACTAATTTCATGAGTAGTTTTCTAGAACAGATTAAAAAGAAGAATTTATGACACACCAAGATATGTCACATGTGCAATGATCTATTTTATATTTCCTCCATTTATATCCATGAAGAAACGTCATCACAGTGGTTTATTGTTTCAATTATATGAAAACGGATACCAGCATAATCGCGGACCAACTTGCTAGTTATTAGGATCTTCCTCTTGTCTTTTGTCTCGTATCTAATCAACAATCATGCGAGATAATCAATAATTATCCGTTCGCCACTTAGAGAGGAGAAGGTTGGACCCTTGCCCTAGCGCCTCCAACACCGCCGCCTCCTCCCCATTCGCCACCTTAGAGAGGAGAAGGAAAGGAGAGGAATCAGTATTTTCTTCGTGAGCTCGAGGGTAACGATCTATAACCCTTTATGTTTGCTATAAATTAATCGCTAATCAATTTTGACACTAATTTGTTACATGCGTAGTGTAGATGGATCGAAACTGGATGTACAGTGTGAACCGTGTGAGTCAAGAGTACATTAATGGCGTGGTTGCTTTTAGAAGAGCCGCTGGGCAGGATATGTTGAAGAAGGAGATAAATTTTATGTACTGTCCATGCATTGATTGCGGTAATTTGAAAATGTTTAACAATGCGGCACAAATAGAAGCACACTTGATTCGAAGGGGTTTCACAAAAGGGTATACATGTTGGACCAGTCACGGTGAAGAGCAGATTATTACACATGAAGTTAGTAATGACGGCATCGCCGAGGAAGTCAACGATATGCGGATGTGGTATCTTGCTTTTGATGAGGATATGTCACACGATGACAATCTGGATCGGATGCTACTGCGATGCGTAAGAGAACTACTGATGAGAGAGTTTTATAAATTTGAGGGCTTAAGGAGGACTCGGTGAGACCTTTGTTCCCCAGTTGCAAGCGAAATATATAAGGTTGTCAACCGTGCTTGAACTGCTGAAATTGAAGGCAAGCAATGGTTGGTCGATAAGAGTTTCACGGCGTTGTTAGGTCTCTAGCGGACATCCTTCCGAGAGAAACGTGTTGCCCAAAGACCACCTATCAAGCAAAGAAGGTTATTTGTCCATTGGGAATGGAAGTAGAAAGAATACATGCATGTCCTAATGATTGTATCCTCTACCGTAAAGAGTATGCTGACATGCATGTATGTCCCTTGTGCAAAGCATCCCGATACAAGCGTCGAATCTCGCTAAGGTGAAGCAAGGACCTCTGCTAAGATGTTGTGGTATCTGCCAGTGATCCCACGTTTGAAGCGTTTATTTGCGAACATAAAGGGCGCAAGATTGCTGCGTTAGCACTCGAAGAGCGTAAGAGATGGAAAGCTAAGACACCTCGATGATTACGCCCGGTGGAGAAACTTGATCGGAGCTTCAAGAGTTCGGTGCGGGCGAGGAACATAAGGTTAGGGTTGAGTGCAGATGGAATGAATCATTTCGGTAACATGAGCGTGGACCGACATAGCACCTGCCCGTGAATCTATGTATGTACAACCTTCCTCCTTGGTACGTATGAAGCGGAAGTACATTTTGATGTCACTACTTATCCAAGGGCCAAAGCAACACAGGAATGATATTGATGTGTACCTAGCACCATTGCCGGAAGATCTTGTGACCTTTGTGGAGCGAAGGGGTGCAGGTATGGGATGCGTACAAGCGAGAGAACTTCACTTTACGTGCCATGTTGTTCTCGCACCATCAATGATTTTCCTGCCCTTGGTAACTTTGTCAGACTTCGGTACAAAAGGAGCCAAAGCACATCGCCTTTGCTTAGATGCTACAGAGAGTGTATGGTTTGAACAACTCAGCATAAAGCTGTGTATATCGTCACCGTAGGTTCCTTCGAGTCACCCATACCGCAAGATGAAAAAACAATTAAGCGGAAATAAGGAGAACGATTCAGCTCAAGGGCTTTTAGAGGAAAGAGGTCTATGATATGGTTAAGGATATCGATGTTGTGCTTGGGAAGGGACGTAAATTAAGAACCCGTGAGAAGAACATCTGGAAGAAGCGGTCAATTTTTTGGGACTTGCCTTATTGGGAGCACTTAGAAGTTCGCCACTGCATCGACATCATGCACGTAGAGAAGAATGTATGTGATAGCTTGATTGGTCTCTTCTTTGAACATTAGTGGCAAAACAAAGGATGGTGTCAGCATGCGGCGTGACTTGGTTGATATGAACATAAGGATCGAGTTAGCACCGGTAGAGACCGTCTGAGACGAACGTACCTTCCCCACTTGCTACACTCTATCAAGGCCGAGAGAAATGAATCGTGCGAGCTTGCATGGAGTGAAAGTCCCATCTGGTTACTCCGCTAACATTAAGAACCTTGTTTCTATACAAGATTTGAAATTAATTGGTATGAAGTCTCATGATTGTCATGTCTTGATGACACAAATGCTTCTGTTGCAATTAGAAGTATCTTCAACAAGGTCCGAGTGGCAATCTTGAGGTTGTGTTATTTTTTCAACTCAATTGCTCGAAAGATCATTGATCCCCAAGGACTAGATGCTCTGCAGGCGAGGTGGTGACCACTCTATGTCATCTTGAGATGTATTTCCTCCGTCATTTTTCGATATCATGGTCCATCTCATTGTTCACCTTGTGAGAGATAAAGATATCTTGACCTGTGTTCTTCGTCATATGTACCCGTTCGAGAGGTACATGGGAATTCTCAAGTCCTACGTCGAATCGATCTCGTAGGAGGGCAAGATCATCGAAGGTTATGCAACCGAAGAGGTCATTGAGTTCTGCGTCGACTACATGGATCGTGGAATCGATAGGTGTGCCTCTATCTCACCATGAGGGAGATCGATGGATGGTATCGGGACCATCGGAAGGAAATCAATAACTCCCGATCTGGATACATACGCTCAAGCCCATTTCATGGTCTTGCAACATATGACCCAAGTGTCCCCGTATATCGGCGAGCACAAAGACATGGTGCGCCAATGTAATCCGCACCGGTCGGAGGTTTGGATCACGAGAGACACAACCGCCGGTTCAACGAATGGTTAAAGGTGCGAATCATCGGGAGGTCATCAAGTGATGATCTGCTGCTATGGTTGTACGAGGGCCACAATTTACAATTGTCACATGGCAAGGATCGACATCAATGGGTACACATTTTATCTGGCACCGGGATAGGAAGAGCACGATCCGTAACAGCGGTGTCCGTGATAGATGCATTCAAGATCGATGGGATGAAGAGCTCCTACTATGGGCAAATAGGCGAGATATGGGAGCTCGACTCGTGCTTTTCAAGATCCCCTATTTCGGTGCCGTTGGGTCCATCTCCCACGGTGAAGGCCGACAAATGCGGTGTCACTACCGTGGACCTCGAGCGTGTCGGATATAAAGACGAACCATTACGTCTTGGCTAACCAAGTTGTTTAAGTCTTCTATGTAACCGACCCGGCAAATAAGAAGCGCCACGTAGTTCTTCATGGAAAAAGGATGATTGTCGGAGTTGAGAATGTAGTGGACGAGGAAGAATACAATCAATTTGACGAGTTGCCTCCTTTCGGAAACGGCATTAGGCTCGAGGAAGAACCCAGTGAGGAAGCTAGCTATATGCGCGTCGATCATCATGAAGGCCTATATCTTAATTAAGAATTTACTCCAATGTAATTAATTTATTCCATAACATCATGTGTTATGGACTTGTAATCTCTCATATATTTTGATGTCAACGTGAAATTGTCATGTGTTGATGTGTTATGGACTTGTCATATTTGATATTGATGTCAATGTACATTGTAATGTGGAGTATCAAAATTGTCATCATACTTGATATTAATGTCAATTTTGAAGTCAAATGCGTTATGAACTTGTTATGGACTTGTCATATTTGATATTAATGTCAATGTGTGGACGTTCATTGTAATGTGGAGTATCAAAATTGGTTTCACTTGATTTGGAGTTGAGTTAAATTAGATATGAAATTTTGAAGTCAAATGTGTTATGAACTTGTCATCATACTTGTCACCAGGTTAGAATTCATATGGACTTGTCATAATTGTCATCATACTTGTCCCAGCAGGTTCACTACGTTTTCTCAGGATATTTATGTCTCACCAGGTTCAGTATGTTTTGTCAGGATATCATAAATTGGCATTGTGGGCTATCACAGACGGTTTTATTATACAACCGTGCGTGGTAATATCATCGCTGAGCGGTTCGTAATAAAACCGTCAGTGATAATAATATCACGACGGTTCCATAATAGAACCGTCGTGATATTCATATCACTGACGGTTCTATTATGGAACCGTCGTGATATTACCTGACGGTTCTTATTACGAACCGTCTGTGATACACTTTTTATAAGGCGGGAAACGCTAGGTTTTCCTCTCACTTCTCACTTCCTCTCCCGCGCCCCTTACGCTCTCGCGCGCTCGTTCGCCTCCTCTAGGGTTTAGGGCTCGCCTTCACCGCCGACTACGACCTCGGCGCCGCCGCCCCCGACATTGGTGCCCCCGACCTCTGCGCCGCCGCCCGACCTCGGCGCCCCGACCTCGGCGCCGACCTCGGTGCCGCCGCCCAGACATTGGCGCCTCCGACCTCGGCGCCGCCGTCCTCCTCCCAGTCGGCCTCCTCCCTCTGCCCGGCCTTCTCCTCTCTGCACGGCCTTCTCCCGTGCCGTCCTCCTCCCGTGTCGACCTCCTCCCAGCTCCCTCCTCCCGCGCCGGCCTCCTCCTCTGACTGGCCTCCTCCTTGCACCGTGAGTTCTTGTGCGGCATCCTCTCTGTGAGTATTGCTCCTCTGTGGCGATTCGGTTGATCTTTGCATATATATATTGTATTACTTACTCATCAATATGTTGTCTTGTTAATTGGTTACTTTCGGTTGAGCTCATAGTTCTATTGCAAATTGATCGGTTGTATTGACTAGTTTGTGATTCTTCTAGTAGTCTGTATGAGCTTATTCAACTTTTCATTTGCCATCTTGATCTCTGTAGTCAACCTCTGTTTGATTGGAAGTTTAATCTGTTTTAGTTAGCTTGAGATCATTTGATTAAGCAAAGTATTGTTTAGAGCTCATAGTTTGAATTTATATTATCATATTCATTTCATGAAGAGTATAGACAATAGGATTGAGATGGCAAAGACTTGTTCTTTAGCTACTCTCCTTTTGAGAGCACATAATATCATCAATCAATATGTTGGAATAGTGTCTGTGCACTGTTAATCTCTAGACCTATCATTAAGAACCGTCTGTGACTCCTTCGCATTTCCTTAGAGAAGCTGGTAGATTAAGGAGTGTTAAATTCTTTAGGAATTATGCTTTAATGCTAATTAATTTTGTTGGGATCACAAGAGAAGCTGGTGGATTAAGGAGTGTTAGGAATGTTAGTAGTCTGTATGAGCTCATTCAACTTTTCATTTGCCATCTTGATCTCTATAGTCAACCTCTGTACTTCTTCCTGAGATGAGCTCATTCAACTTTTCATTTGCCATCTTGATCTCTATAGTCAACCTCTGTACTTCTTCCTGAGATGAGCTCATTCAACTTTTCATTTGCCATCTTGATCTCTATAGTCAACCTTTGTACTTCTTCCTGAGAGCAAGTAAGCGAGATGGTAGAGGCACCGTCTTCGCCGCCGTCACCGACGCCGCAGATGGAAGAGGCGCCGACGAGGCCGCCAACACCGACCCCGCAGATGGAAGAGGCACCGACGAGGCCGCCAACACCGACCCCGCAGATGGAAGAGGCGTCGACGAGGCCGCCGTCACCGTCGACGATAATGACACGGAAGCGAGATGGCAGAGGACAATAAAAAATACCTACGGGCCGGCTGGTCATCACGGAGGTCAGTGACTTTGGGGTCCCTCTGAGTCCCAAGAGATCAGCGGCGAGATTACGGACCATCTGCGGGATACTTGCAAGGGAACGGGTCCTCATCACCACACCAACGTGGAAGGACCTGACGAAAGAAGCGAAAGGCGCGCTGTGGACAGAACTTTCAGAGAAGTTCACTATTCCAGAAGCACATGTGGCACGCGTGCGACGGACGGCGATGCTCACGATGGGTAAATCGTGGAGGACCTTCAAGAACATTCTTGTCACGGCACGTGAACACGGTCGACGCCTTCCAGCGATATAGATTCTTGACGCGGGAAGCATGGGACACCTTTGTGGCTATGAAAACGTCGGCCGAATTTAAGGAGCAAAGTGCGGCGCACAAAGCTCTCCAGACACGAAACACTCACCCGCACAGACTCGGCACCACTGGGTACGCGGGTAAATACGAGGAATGGGCGGCGGAGAAGGAGAACCCGTTTCCTGATGTCACAGACCCGCGTTCCCTAAGCTGGTTAAAAGCGAGGGCACAAGTCTCGTCTTCGGGCAGCATCTCCTTCACAAACCCGGCAGACCAGGAAGTGTCCCAACGTGTGGTAAATATATCGAACTACTAAGTTGTTAATAAGTCCATAACTTCATAGTGCCTATAATAACGTGATGACCTCTTGCGGCGTGACTTGATCGCCCAAGCTTCCCAAGGCTCCTTCCATGCGAGCGGGGAGAAGGATATACTATCTCGGCCTTGGGAAACAAGGAGCACCGGTCGCACGCGAGGCTTTGGGGTTCACGTGCCTTGGAGTCATGGATTCGCGGACGACTCATCGCACGTATAGGACTAGGAAGAGATCCAAGGCGAAAGCACGACAACCGGTTAGTACAGATGATTACTAACCAATTTCAAGTAGAGATGGCGGCATTATGAGTCATATGGATATACTCATGAGCGGTGATGCATAAGCCGCCCCGCTAATTTGGGAGACAGGTCCTCCTTGGCGTCGGAGTAGTGTCGCGTCACGCATAATTGTGAACATGACGTCCGATTACCGATAGGCGACATCAAGGTAGCGTACATCTATGGAATGCACCAAAGATAGACCCTAACAACGCCTTAGCTAATTGCGTGTCGTTTTGTAAGAGCCGACGCCAGAAGCTCCAAGTGAGGATGGATGGGTCCCTTTGTATTGAGGTTGCGAGGGATGGTGTATCCATACGAGGAAGAGGCGGTCTGACGGTGCCCGGTGGTGCAGTTACGCCAAGGTCGGTGGATATGGTACATGTCAATTTCAAGCCATCCCATTTGGACATTTGCCCGAACGAAGAGATCACAACTTTAGGGATGCCGTCCTCTCTTTTATCCAATGGCCCAAGAAGAACATCGCCTCGGACCCAAAGAAGGCTGCGATCTGAACACGACCATTCCTCTCCAACGGGACCCTCGATGACTCCACCTCATGTTTAGCCTCAAAAGGCCACCTCTTCGATTCCGTGGAGAAGGCGCCAAGGAACAAAAAAAGCGTGCCGGCGTGTCGGTTCGAGTTGTCTCACAAAAAGACGCTGTCAATCGCTAAGGCCAAATCAAAATCAACGAACGTTAAGGCGCCTCCCAAGTCCGGGGAGTCCAAGAAGTCCGGGGAGTCCAAGAAGTCCGGGAAGTCCGTGATACCCGGGAAGTCCGCGATACCCGGGAAATACATCATCGGAAAACCGTTGTGCTCCGACGCAGTATTAATGCACGCTGGATATGCTTGTCGGGCTTTGCATGCAGGTACTTGGACAAGACCCAAAAGAAGGGTGCGATCTTCGAATCACCGTCGAATCTGAGGACAAGCATTTCTTCAGCGGACGAGGTACTTCGTCGTGGGCTTCAATGATTTATTTGAACTATTCAACCTCGTTGGCCTCGGCGTCTCGCTTCTCACGATGTTGGACAATTTGTAAGTCGCGTACAATCAAGTTCTACATTCATCTAATACCGATAAATATCACAACTCATTGCTTATGTATAGATACATCTTTGCAAAATGTCCGGAATGGAAAGAACCGGTGGGTTTCCTCGACCCACGTGGTATCGTTGCAAACCATCCAACAAGACTCATCCTTCGATAGAAATACATAACGAGGTCATTGCTTCTCAGAGGAACATGAAGTACATAGTGGTGCCCTACAACCAGGGTAAGTGTCACTACTTGCTATACAAATTTCATTTGTACTTTATACGCAAAGACGAACTTAGGTTTAATGACTATAGCGACATACATGAGTAGGTACCATTGGATCCTTTTAGTTATTATACCCAAGAGGAACCATGTGATATACCTTGATTCCCTAAACCGCAACAAGCACGACTTGACACTCTAAGAGGAATACTCGAGAGGTATGCTCATTTCCTCCTTACATAACTCTATTGTAGTCTTCATTCGTTTGAAATGGCCGAGGATAACTTTTTGAATCATGTAGGTCGTTCATCAATTATGTTGCCAACAAAGGAATATACGATGGAAAAGCGCCTAACTAACACACAGTGATGGATTTTCGATGCAGCGTTACAACACAATAATCCTATATCATACTTCATAATAACGCGTCTCGAATGACTATACCTATATATGTAATTCTATTTTTGCGGTGCATTGACAAAAAGATGATGAGTTATGTGCAATCTACGTGCGCTATCATATGCGACTAATCCTTACTGACTAGGAAGAAGGATCACGAGGTTTGTCAATCTCGAAATAATTATTTCCTAATTATAAATTTAAATATATATATCTTACCACTTTACTCTTGCTAGCGACAGGCCTTGAATTTACAATGTGATGGACTTGTTGCGGAAGAGATCAAGGACATTCGAGAGAAGCTCTGCGCCTTTATCAACTCAGAAATCATTAACGACAACGGAGAGTTTCACTCCGTCGCCAACCCAGAGCATCACCCCACTAAAACCTCTCAACGCAAACAATTGTAATCTAGTTGTAACTATAGCGACAATACTACAAATGCGATCTTTTGTAATTTATTTTGATTAATGATCACTTTGAGTTGTCATGGCTGCTTGAATCTGTTTTTGTGAATGAATGCTTGAATCTGTTTTTGTGAATGAATGCTTGAATCTATTTCTGTGAATGCTTGTTTTCAGAGGGCATGGCTAGCAATTTCTGAGGCTAGCCAGGGAAAACAGCAAAATTGCGGGCAGGGGGTATGAGCTATCACAGACGGTTTTAATTAAAAACCGTCTGTGAAGGAAGTATCACAGACGGTTTCTACTTCAAACCGTTTGTGATAGAGAATATCACAGACGGTTCTACATAAAACCCGTCTGTGATATTCACAAATCACAGACGGTTTTTCTTTAGATCCGTCTGTGATATTCTCCTATCACAGACGGTTTGTATTTAGAACCGTCTGTGATATTCTCCTATCACGAGCGGTTTGTATTTAGAACCGCTCGTGATATTCTCATATCACGAGCGGTTTTCGCTTGAAACCGCTCAGCGATACTGACTTCACGACGGTTTTTAATAAAACCGTGCGGATATTTCGTATCACAGACGGTTTTGTACCGTCTGTGATAATATCCTGTTATCACAGACTAACAAACATAGACGGTTCGGAAACCGTCTGTGATGACGGTTCCGAACCGTCTGTGATGTCGGTTCCTGTAGTAGTGTACGTTGCTGACTCGTAGATCAATCCATAAAATAAGCAATCACATAAACACAACAAGGGCAAGATGAACACAAGTGTATGTGAGAGAGAAAGGTGAAGCTCTTTCTACTCATCATCTCCTCTTTAAAATCATGAATCATATTTATAGACTAAAACCTATTAAAGACAGTTTAATCTTCTGCCCACCAAATAAGGTTTCTTAACCGTGATAAGCTTCGCTCCGTGTCAGGGCTGTTGGGTGCACTCATGTCTTTAAGTATTGGTCGCTGCAATAACTTGCACTAGCTTTGCACCCTTTTCAGTGATTTTGTATTGCCGCCGCACGCCTATAAACCAAAGACCATTGTAACATCCTCAATCTCAAAACTCAGCTATGCGTATTTAATTTAGTCATTTCTAAAATTTTCTTAATTTTCCAAAGCTTTTCCCGAATTTCTAAAGGTTTTCTTAATTTTCAAGAGCTCAAAAAAGAATTTTTCGGAATAAACAAAAACTAAAAAGAGATTTAAAATATTTTATTTGAGTTAACAATATTTCAAAGTGCATGTATGAATGTTTTAGAATGTTTGGAGTTCTATTTTTCCTGGACCAAATTACTTTTCTGCATTAAACCAATTAAAAAATAAATTAGAATTTCCCAAAGCTTCCTAGGGCAAATCCAGCCTAGGCCTGTTATTGTTTACGCCATTCCCGGCCAATCTCGGCCCATTGCCGTCGCTTGCCGAACCGGTTCCCCTCTCTTCCCCGCGGTAGGCGTATTTTACCGAAACTGTCTTCTCTCCTATCCTCGTTGCGGTCGCTGACATATGGGTCCCAGATGATGATGGTTAATATTAGTGTTAATGATGTCATTTGTAATTAGTTTAATATTAATCTTGATTAAATTTAATCTGTCACTTGCACGTGGGCTCTACAATTTAAATCAAGTAGATTTTTTATTTAAACAAAAAATTAAGACATGAGTCTATATCATGTGGACCCACTGTTCAAAGCAAAACGTTCACAGACCCGGTCCATGTAGACCTGACCCCACCTGTTAGTCTCGCCAAGAGATAAAATCAGGAATTCCTTTAGAAAGGAAAATACAAATTAAAATAAAAATTCGAACCCTAGTGCACAGTATTTTCCCTCTTATTTCCGTTCTCCCTCGTACGAATTCCGATTAACCTCATTTTTGTCTCTAAATTTTTATAAAATAATTATATTTCTTCTAGCGCTAGTTTTGTGAAATTTTTCCGCTGTATGAATTCATTTGATGTTTATTTGTATTCATACGCTATCTTTCGTTAGAAATCGACTTGCCGGAAGCAAATGAAGTTGATCCAAAGCAAGAGCAAGTGTTCGCTGAGCAAGTCAAGCAAACACCCTTGACCATGTTTATCCCATGATTTCAAATGCTATCTTTGTTTTTATTACAATTATTTATGCATGCTTACTTTAAATAAATTGATATATTTGTGCTTAGAAAATTAGTTATGCCCTATATTGCAATGAAATATTCCTTGAATGCTACTTCCATTGTCACCTTAATATTATTTACCACTGGTTTAGGATAATTTAAGTGAAATTTAGTGGCAATATGTGGAAAATGCTTAGTAATGCTCATTATAAATACTATTAAAAATGATAGAATAATTGTAGGACAATTATGGAAATTCTTGGGAAAAATTAGGACATGTTTTATACAGAGGGTTACATATAAATTATTTTGGTTAGCAAATGAAAAATAAAATTATTTTGACTTGGGCGAGTGGTAAGTTATTGTGGTATCAGAGTTTGTGGTAATCTCGCCTGGGTAGGTTAAGGACCGAACTTAAGTGTCGTCAATCTGAGCACATCGATCACATGTCCTCATGGGGGGGGGGGCAGCTAAATAATTTACTGAGTTCTAGCATTATATACCCGCAAGTTGTAGTTTATGTGTTTATTTTTGTTTTTGGTTGTACAGACAATGGTAAAAGGCATCCATGTCTAAAGGGGGTTCTTATGCACAAAATGCAAGACCTTGCCGACACAACAATGTGGACTCTCTAAACTATTGTAAAGGGGCTCCATGTTCAAAGGGTATAGCTCATTGGACAGGTAGATGTTAGGGCATGTTGTGCCCCAGTCATAGGCATTGCAAGTTGATCATATCTCATGGGCAGAGTTGTACATTCTCTGCAGAGTGAGATCTCAATCTATTCGAATAGTTGTGCCCCAGTCATAGGCATTGCAAGGAAACACCACACTTGGTTAGACTTTGGTTTTATAAAATATTTGTGGAAGGTTGTGTCAAATGACAAACTTTCATGTTATACTTCGATGGAAGAATCCATCTTTACTAGGTACAGTAGACCTACACTTATTACAGGATGATCTGATGTGATATATTTACTTTCGGTTATCAACCCTCGTTTAGCTAAGATATTGTTTCAGTGCCTTTATCAATCTACTATTCATATTGCAACCGCAAAACTTGCTTTGAGCAAACAAGACAAGTAGAGTAGACAATCATTTGATATGACAAAACATGTAGTTAATAGCTATTGATGTAAGTCTTGTTGAATACAAAATGTACTCACTGTTGCTTATTGAACACTATCAGTTGAAGCTTGTTGAACACTATCAGTTGAAGGAGAAGACCCGGCAATTGATTACTATTGTGCTGTTGGAGGTGATGCTGGGAACAAAAACTAAGCACAACGCCAGTCGGTTCCCATCGGGAATGGCATACCGGGCATTATCTATCTTATTTATCTTCCCCTGCAAGTACTGTGTTATTTACGTATTTGGCCTGTATGGCTGTATGCCCCCTGTGTGTAAACCTCGGTCATAATGATTAATTATGTAATACTATGTTTAATTATTCATGTATGGATTGATGCAACGATATTGACTGTGTGAGCTATCCACTAATTATGAAAATAACTCAGTAAACAGAGGATTTCGGGTGTTATGACCCCGGGGCGCCGCAACCATAAACGTGCAAGGCTTAATTAAGCAGGTGCAAACAAGTCGTGGATCTCAAAACGGCTCACTTAATTCGATATATTTTACAAATTCTAGATTTTACAATTTCAGTGAAGAAATAAATCTTCTAATCGCTTCCAACCCAATTGGCTCGTCCTACTTCTCGATTCGATCACTGGTAGCATCTTCGGTAGCATGCCTGACTATTATCTATAACTAGGGGTGCAAACGGAACGGATAGTTCCCGACCGACCGAATAAATGTGGCCAAATGTGGGATTTTTTGGCGGATATCCGGATGTTTTTTCGGATTCGGATCCGGATTCGGGTATTTTTCACCGGATACAGATTCGGATAATTAGCTATCCAGTTTTTCTGGGACTATCCGAGAATAAAATCGGATATAACCGCACAACTATCCGAAGACTATCCGTATGCTTTTCACGCTCCCGCGCCGCGGCACACGCACAGATCTGAAGGTCCCGCCCGCCTAGACCCCAAAACCAAAAACCCAAAGCCCGCCATTTCGATCTCACATCCTGGCCGCAGCTGGCAGACCCCACCCGTCCAGCAACCCTACGACCCTGCTGCCGCGCGCCGCCCTCCCGCGGTCCCTCCTCTCCTCCTCACCGCGCCCTCCCCCGCGGCTCCGCCTCCCACCTCCCTCGCCACCGCCTCGCCTCCTCCTCCTCGCCTCGCCCTCGCCTCCTCCTCCTCCTCCCTCCGCCCCTCCTCCCTCCCTCCCTCACCTCTCCCTCATCTCTGCCTCCCCCACCCGCGCCCTCCGCCCACAGCCTGCCGTCATCCTCGCTCGCCACTGCAGCCGCCTCCATCCTCCCTCGCGCTGCGCCACCGCCCGTGCCCTCGCGGCCTCTCCTTCCCGCGCTTTGCCTTGCGCCTCGACCGCTCGAGCTCAAGCCTCCCTCGGCCCTTCTTTGCGCAGTGCCCGGCCAGCTAGGCCTCCAAATTTCCTTTTCTGTTGATTTAATTTTTTTGCACGATTTTGATTTACATTTTTATGTGGGTTGAATGGCTGATGCTTGATTATTCATGAGGAATGGTGATGGGGTGATTTGCTTGATGCATATACATTTGAGAGCGTAATGGTATTATTTCAATCACTTTGATGTGTGATCCAACTCTTGGCCTCACCAAAAGGCTTCTAGCACTGAATTACCATTTCTTTTTCCAATTGCTAGCTTATTCATTTCATATTATTGCTCTGTGATTTCTGGCAACATCTTGTGAGTTCTGTAGTCAGCTATACTATATGTGGTGGTATACATGGATATGTTGAACATAGGTAGCAGCATGGAAGTTAATTGCAAATTTGTGTGCAGTTTTGCCATTTCATTTAATTTATATTTTGTTCTGCAGTGCATCATTGATCATCAAGCTCATACCTGCCTCCTAAGTCTGTTGACACAAAATCACAAGAAAAGCATTAAGAAAGAGGCTTGCTGGATGATTTCGAATATTACTGTTGGTAAGAAAGATATAGGTATACAGAAATACTGCATGTGCTCACTTGGTTCCTTATCATATTCTTGGCAAGCTTTCAGATAAAGTTTTTATGTTTGTGATTATTGGCTGATATTGAAACTAATATTAACAACTTCATGCTGCTGGTAGAAAGACCTAAAACATGCTGGTAACTCAAAAGTAACATGTCTAAGAACTAAGTAGCCCTAAGGCTTTTTCCATGAACTTGTAGGTTGACTAAATGCCAATGTCAGTCTTTACTCATTAGAAATGGTTGCTGGCCGGAAAATGTTTCTTTCTCGAATATTTGTGAGTGCAAGGACAATTTCTTTACACAGTTGGGAGGGAAACCAATGTAGTTAATGGTCTTAACATGATCAATTAGTTAGTATATGCATCCAAAGTAAATATTTTAGCCCTTTACTAATACAATGTCATTAGTTTGTGTTTCCAATTATCCACAGATAACCCACCTTGTTGATAATATATGTTTGAAAAATTTAAGCATTGATATGGTATACAGTGTCCCTGGGGATGAGGTGAGCACTGCTTTCACTTCATTAGTTTGATGTTTGGTGTTCATACTTCATATTGTACTCATACGGTGACTTGTTTGCAGGACGCTTTGACTTGCAAGAAGGATCTTAATTGTGGTAACAAAGCTCTAGACAAGGTGAGTGCCCGTCAAATTCTGTAGCCATTTGCAGCCACTATTTTGTAAAGGAGCATGATAGGAAGGTGCTTTATCTATAAGCAGTAGTTGCCACTATTTTTTCTTCTACCATTCCTTTATTGTATGAATCATGAATGTTTCTTGTTGCTGCTTGGTTTCTGATAAGCTCTACCCAAATGAATAGAAAACCAGATAATTATTTTCATACCTTGGAATATCAAGTGGAGGACTGGAGGTTGTTAAACTTGTGGATCAGTAGTCTCACACTCTAACTATGCATTCCATACACTAAACTTGTGAATTTGTTCTGTAGGAAGATGCGGGGAGGCTGAAATTTCTGTGCTATTCTAACGATGGAGTTGATGAACATATGATTTGGTGAGTGTGCTAGCTCATTTTGCTAACAACACGAGTTGTTATCAATCGCTATGTCTCCCATGCAGTTGGTAGGTTTGAAGAATATCTTTGCTCGACACTTTCATGACTTCCTAATATGCCCAAGTATTAACTCTAGTTTCGTTCTTCTATTTAGATAGTCCTTTCACCCTTATCTTCCTTGCACTAAACCTCGCTCGCTTTTTAATGAATTGTAATGCTACTTAATTGTGGCTCTCCAACCGGACATGTAATGACACATTTATCCCGAATGGGATTTCGAGTTCGCAAATCGTTGGATCAAAAGATTGAAATGTTATTAATTCAGTTTTAACTACACCCACGATGGCTTCAGATGTCGAAACATCTCAACCTGCCAATAATTCAGCTACTAAAATTGTCATGTCAAGTAAAACTACTGCTAAGGTGAGCTCCTTTGGTATGTGCTAATAGCAATAAGTGTGTGTAATGATCTTACCTATAAGTTAGTGCTTGCTGTTTTTATAAACTTTTCAATCAGATCGTGTGTCTGCCTTTCTAAGGAGTGCAACATAGTATTTAGTTGTCATTTGTAAAGCTTTATCTATTATTTCAACCATGTGCATAGTTTTTCACTACACTGATTTATTGATTATCTCAATCATGTTATAAGCTAGGATTCAACCCCCACGTTGTTGTGGAACTTGTATTATCTTTTTTAATATAGTTAAGTAAAAATTTATTATCAATGGTTAAAGGAAATGCTTGTGCAGTTCATATGAAATAAATCTTTTCTGTGTGTGTGAGTGAGAGAGATACAGATAGAAGGGGTTATTTAATCTTACTATTCCTTAAAAGTCTATAGGAAGTTCTAGAATGCATGATTTATTGGGAGTCTTTTTAGGTGCATTTGTGTTAATTTGATCTGATCAGATGTCAGGAGGAAAATGTGGTGATGTGCACTCTCTCGTACCATAGTTTGCACTCATCTTTAATATAGATATTAGATGTGTTTATGCTCAGTGTTAATAAAGTAATACTCTCATGCCAAATGGAATATTATTGCAGATACATAAAATGGGTGCATAAGGGAAAGACTTTAGAAACAAGGCATGAAATTAAATGCGGTCATCCAAGGGTCAATGTTGTTGGCCGAGAATTGCTGTTTTATGATGAGAATTGAGAAGTGCATACTTATTTGGATTATCACACATAAAATTTTTCTTCCCTTGAGATAATTCCAGGATTGCTTTGTTTTCTGAAAGATTCAAGTAATACCAATGCCCTTTTCTGTTAACCGCTGGTCCATGATTTCCTACCTTCGTAACCTTCCTATGTTGATTTCCTTCATTGCTACTTTCTGTTTATCCTTTGCAGCTCATTGTTATCAGTTCATTCATATGACATTTTTAAATATTATTTCAGGAATCCAAACTCAATCCATGTGCTAAGGACTTTTCTCTATCTTTTGTGAGTTCTAGACTAGTACTTGCAGCTGCACCCAACTCAAACTACATCTCAAACTGTCACTGAAGTTCCAACTGGTGTACCTGTATTTGAAGCTAACTCTATGCCAGGCGGTTCATCTCTATCCAGCAAGGGTGTTTATTATTAATAACATGGCTCCTGCAAACTATGGCATTACACCTCGATATGTTCAATCAGTAAGTACATTGTTTTGCTTTAACCAGGTACTCGCTGAGGAAAACCAAAAGAAAATTATTGAATTCTGCAAGAATGAAGGACTTGTTCTTCTGGCAGATGAGGTGAAGGTGAGTCCAGTACTTGTATTCAAGGGGTTTTGAACACCTCATGTGAACTTTGATAGGTCTTCTAAGCCAACTTATTGATTCATTCCCCCAAGGTTTACCAAGAAAACATATATGTTGAAGATAAGCAATTCCACTCGTTTAAAAAGATTGCATGATCAATTGGATACACTAATGATGATCTTCCTTTGGTATCATTCCAATCGGTTTCTAAAGGTAACTAAATTCAAGAGCTTTTATACTGTGCGGTCCCTTTGTATGTGCATCTCGTAGTCCTAGCATATGGTAAGATTTACCGTTTGTTTTGTTAGGTTACTACGGAGAATGTGGAAAACGAGGGGGCTACATGGAAGTAACTGGATTCAATTCTGATGTAAGGGAACAAATTTACAAGGTGACATCAGTAAACCTGTGTTCCAACGTTTCGGGCCAAATTCTCGCTAGCCTTATAATGAACCCACCAAAGGTCAATATAGCATGCATAGAGCACTTATTAAGATAAAAATGATTGTGGTAACGTAGATGGTTACTCCTTCTACAGGCTGAAGATGAGTCCTATGGATCCTTCATGGTAGAGAGATGGTATCCTTTCGTCACTGGTTCGGTGTGCAAAGGTTTGTCCCATCTCTTCTGAGATTGGTTTGTGAAAACTTGCTAGTTAGTAGTTACTCTTGCTTACTTTAGCCCTGTCATGTACTTGCTAATTGCTAGTTAGTAGTTACTACTACTTGCTTAAATAGCCTATGTTATTGTGTGATATATTTAAATTTGTTTGTTAAACTATTAATCTAGTTGCATTTTGGACATGTAGTATGGTTGATTGATCTTTATTTGTGCGATATATATGGTTTATGTTTTCGCGCAATATCCGAATAAGTATTCGTGACCGAGACAATCCGTATTCGGTTCGGCATGTATTCGCTCCGTATTCGTGACCGAGGCTATCCGCATTCGTATTCGTATCCGGCACTGTCCGTGTCCGATTCCGAATCCGAGAAAAAATATGGAAAAGGATACAGGATGAGTGATATCCGTCCGTATCCGCTCCGTTTGCACCCCTATCTATAACTGCAAAAAGATATGTAATTGTAAGGGCCACCCTTGCCAAGTCATACTCAGCAAACAGACATACACGCTAATAGATTGTATTAAAATAGATTTCTTTTTGAAAATAAATGTGAATTGATCAATTATTACAGCATGAAATTTATTTTATTCCTCGACAGATTATATAGCCCAGGAAGAAAATCATCGTTGCTAGCTATCAATTTACTAGAACAAAAATGATCAGTTCACCTCTTTGCCATATACGTATAACAACATATGTAATTTTCAAGCAAAATTATACTAAATAGTAATGTGTCCGGCAATTTTAGTATCAATAATTCAACATAACCGATGACAATGTATAATGATAAAAAAAGTAGCGATCAAAATGTTTACCAAAATAAAGAAAATTTTACCTACCATTTGCTGATTATTGGAAAACTGAATTAAATATTAGAATCATGGTATGTTCAATAGTTAAAGAACAATATATTAGAAACATACCTCCAAGATCAAGAGTAAACGTACTTCACATTGTAGTAAAAAAACTCGAAGTCAAATCTAAAGCTTGTTCCAATATGAACACATGGATGAAGGATCACGACAACTAGCAATTTTGCCTCCGATTTGCAACAAACTAGGCCAATATTCCAAAAACCCAAATTGAAACCCTAAGTATTAACCCTATATTTCGACAAAAATCATCACATTGCAAACAATAACTCACAAGTTTAGTCTTTTTACTTGAAAGAAATCGGAAGAACTGAAGATGTGGGACATACCCTATGTCGATTATGTGATTCATGACTTGGTCCGTCCGACAAAAGACTGGGCGAGGGACACCGTGGCCGGCGTGGGCTGCGATTGAGGCCTCCTTTCGGACTCCGGCACCAGGGGCTATGACCACCGTCCATCGATTAGCAAATCGTGTGCCACAGGAGCCAGGAGGGAGAAGAAGAGATGTGGACTCCACGGCCACGTGCTGGGCTACTGGCTTCGACGCGTGCGGGCGTACGACTGCTATTGGGTTCTGGTGACTGCCCGTGTACACATATTATACGGAAGTGCTTACATGCATGACAGTATATGCAAACCGTAGACATGTCCATGACCATAAGAACCATGAATACACGAGTCATGGAGTACACCACCCTCGTGTTGTGCATGACAAGTGCAGTCTAAAGGGGATTATTTCAAATTGTTCATCTTCTGCTTTGGTGTGTTATTGGCATGCCCCTTTTGATATGTTTAAATTGAGGCACTGTAACATACCAAAATTCAAACTTGGGATGTTTGTACTGAGAATAAATGTGAAAATATTTTGAGCATGTTTTTGAAATTTTTCTCAAATCAATTATTGCATTTGCATACAAACGGTGACCTTAAAAGAATTTGCGAGAGAAATTTAAAATAGATAAAATTCTGGAAACATTATACAAGCAAGAACACTATTTAAGAAGCCTCCACACAAATTTTCATAATTTTTGGAGTTTGCTATATTTATAAATTCCTCAAACACTCAGCCTTTTCTCAAAGTTTCAAACCAAATTCCTTTTCCCGATTGGGCCGAAAGCCCTGCTCCCCTTGCTAGCCCTCGCGGACACCCTAGCCCCACTTGCCAGGGGTTGTCTTCCACCTTCACACATGCCCGCGCTCGCGCTAGCTCCGCCGCTCGATCACGGGATTCGACCGCCGCCCACCATTTTCACGCTCAACTGTTCCCATCGCCTTCGCACTGTGCTCCGCATTACACCGCACGCACCAACTCCCGTCGCGTCGCTAGACTGCAATCACCGCTGCCCTCTTTCACGCGCACCCGCCGCTATCTCGCCACCATCTCGCTCCATTCTCATTGGTACATAACCAGTCCAACTGCGTCGTCGTCTTCCTCAGCTCGCCCCTGTTCCATTTTTGTGCAAAACTAAACTTCTCACTCTTTGTTTTCGCGAGAATGTGATCATCGTTCTCGACACCGGTGAGCACACCTTCGCGCCATTGTCGCTGTGGTGAGCTCCTTTCCCCTTGACATCCGTGTCACAGTTTGTATCACACCTTGCTCATGCTATTTCTTTGCTTGATGTAGCCCCTAGACTCTGTGAAGCTGAGCTCGAGTCATCTTCTTCAACTCTGGCGCACTCACCGATCCAAGCCACTGTGTTCTCGCCATTCAAGTGAGTTTGGGCACCAACCAACCGCGTCATCATGTGTTCTAACCTCTGCTTATGCATTTCCCCCACTTAATGACGTCCATCTCGTAGAGAATCCAAGTACGCGCATTTCTTCCCCATGTCCGGCCGCCGCCACCATTTTTCGCTGATTTCCACCACCTCAGTGAGCCACTGGCTAATTCCTTCTATCCTTAGCATCCTCAGTTTGCATGCAAGCTAATGCACACGTCTTGTAGCTTCTCCATCGCCGTAGCATGCTGCCACTGTGAAGCCATCGCCGTTGTCTTTGTTCACCGTCGACCGACCACCCCAAGCCATCCCCGACCTCATCATCATCACAGTTGTGATCGTGGTAAGCCCCTAATCCTTGTGCACCCTTCATTTTGCCTCGGTTGAGTAGTTTTTGCCACCGACACCGTTGCCCTGTTTTGCGCTACCGCAAGACATGGCCGCCGGCTCACCTCCGATGTCCCTTGGTCCTCGTGCCCAGCCTATTAGCATCGTGTTGACCTGCTGACTCCAGCGCGCCAAGCCATTAGCCAAGAGAATGCATGTGGATATCATGGGGATATGTTCATGATCTTAGGATGATGTACAATTGGCAATGGCGTTGAAGGTTTGTCGAATCACGTGTTTTCAGCAAAGTTCAAAGGGCTGTCAGGCAAGTGGCGGTTTGACCGGCCAACTCGGCAGTCTGACTGGCCATGAGTGGTTGTCAGACCGGCGTTGGGAAATCGGTTAGACCAGCCTTCATGAGATTTTGGATTTTGGAGCTGGGCCAAAAATAGAGAGTGTAGGCAAGAGAGTAGATCTACTACTCTTGGTCTCATAATTTTTGGAGCTTCCAGGCAAAAGTTCTATTGGATTGAAAATTCCAGTAGGTTTCGGATTTCCAAGATGGAAATATGGCTAAGTCCCAGGTGGGGGGTCAGACCGGTGTTCAAGCGGCGGTCGATCCGATTGAAGGCCGATCACCACAGTGGCGGTCGACCGTTTTGACTTGTTTGTCGGCCTTCGTGGCGGCGATGATTGCTTGTTAGGTCAAGTTTATGGGTTTCAGTGCATATGTGTTGCATGATGCATGTTTTGACTAACGTGGGTCAAGTTGCGACGAACTTGTTTCCATAAACGATTTCTTGGTCTATTGTTGTGCAGGTTGCTTGAAGGTCAATGACAGTCAACGGCGAGGATGATCGGGACTAAGCTTGGAGAGCTGAGGTCCAGAACGATCGGGGATGCCGGGTGAGGTCAAAGGATTCAAGCATGGCGCAAAAAGTACAAGGATGACCGAACGGGCAGTTCGGTGCGACGGGTTGGATCAAGCGGCGTGGGGGTCGGTGCAAGTACCATGGTGGTCTCCGTGGGAGCCAGATGGGAGAGACTTACCGACATGATGAGAGCCGTTGATCAACCTACACGTGGCGAAGCATGAGGAGTGCTTCACGAAGATGGGACTCGGTCTTTGCAAAAAGATCGAGAAGGGGTATTTTGGTAATTTTACCTAAATACCGCCTTGGTAACCTTTTGCTAACTCGTGGCGCAAGGAGAAGTGGATTAGGTCAAGAGGAGATAAAGACGGCGCTTTAAAATGCGTGCGTATGTGACCCGTTTGTGTGTGGGCCTTAACGGGAGCCCATTAGGGTTTACTCTTCTAGAAGGTCTAAGCCTCCACTATAAATAGAGGAGAGAGGTGGCTGCACCCCCTCTAACCCCTCAATTGGAAACCCTAGCTTTTGGTGTTAGGGCTTAGAGAGATTAGTGGGAGGTTAGCGTTCTAGAGTGATGGATTGATTTGAGTGCTCATGTGTTGAGTTTTGTCCTCCATGGTCGAGTGACTGTAAACCAACATCAATCACAAATCAATCTATGCAAAATTCCTCAAAGATGAGTCTCTATTTGTTCTTGCTCTCTATTTGGTGATTTTGAGTCTTTCTTTGATCCGCGAGTTTTTGCTTGGTTTCTTGCCTTGATCTAGCTTGCTGTGACATGTGGGAACCTATCTAGGATCATCTAGATCATCAATCAACCACGAGCAAGTTTCTAGATCACGTTTTCGATTTGACTCGGTTTTTGAACCACCTTCGTTCAAACAGAAAAACATAGGAACCTTTGCCTAGATTTTCACGATCCTTGATTGGAATAGGTTCCTAATATCTTTTAGAAGGTGTGTGTCAAGTTTCGTGGAGTTTGGCCGCATAGATCAAAAGTTAGATCGATTTGAGTTTCGGTTTTCGAGTTGTTTCTTCTTTCAGAAGTCGTCCCACGGTCGAGATTTACAACACCGGTCAGACCACCTGACTAGATTTAGTTTAGGCTGTCTTTCTCTGTGCATCACCACCCGGCCCTGCATCGATGGTAGCGGTCGATCGCTCAATACTCCTGTCGATCACCGATAACAAATCGGTCGACCGCCACTTGTGATTTGAGCTTTTGATCTTATGCTTTGGGGTTTTGAATTGGATTCAATACAAGTCTTCCACTATACTTGAATATTGATCTTCATAGCTTCCATAGCTACTGGAGTAAAATTCGTGTTGAATCCATCAAAGTGAAAAAGTGAGCGTGCTCCTATTCACCCCCCCTCTAGTCGCCTTTTTGGTCCAACAAGTGGTATGAGAGCCAAGTTTGCTCTTTTGTGATCCTCACCGATCTTTGAGGAAGGCAACTTGTATGAGAACTTGTGAGCGCTTCTTTGCATCTTGTCATGGTTCTTTTGCCAGTGATGTCTGTCGTAACAAGATGTTTGAACGTGCGATATTTATAATGTCGATTGAGGAGGAATTCTCCTGCAATATTTGTGGCGATTTTTTTTGTTTTGATTGTCCTAGTTTTAGAGATAAGATACGCTTGGAGCCCGAGGAGAAGGAGCCCATTAGCATATGTGCAGTAGAGATTGAGGATGAGCATAATGGAGAGCTTTCCGAGGATGATCATGATGACTCTTCCGAGGATGATCCCCTACTCAAGCTAAGCAAGGTAATCAAAGAAAAACTTATAAATGTCTTGTTGTCATATGATCTTAAACTGATTGCTCTTAAGAAGAAAATGAAATTGCTAGAAAGAGATAAGAGTGATTTGTTAATGAGCTTATCAAATTGAAAACATCCATGTATGCTTTTGATTCCTTAGTTGTAGACATGGATAACTTGAATAATTCTCTTGCATGCCTAAAACCAGAGAATGAATTATTGAAATCAAATGCTTCCATGCCATGTGATTCTTGTATTGCCTTACATCATGAGCTTGATAATGCTAAGTTAGAATTAGACAATTTTAGATATATGGATAGAGATGATTGTGATTCTTGTGTAGGCATGCTTGCTGAATTTGAAGTGTTAAAATTGACTAATTCCATTCATCTTGAGCAATTAGAGAATGCTAGAGCTGAAATTATTGAAATTGAAGTTAGCCCTTGTAGCATGTGCTTAGAGTATGAAAAATTTCTTAAGGATGGTTTAGTCTCTTGCAAGAATTGGGCTCATTTAGAAAATGAAATTGATGCTTTGAATTGCTTGCTTAATATGAAAACATCATTATTTTCTTGCACATCTTGCATTGCCTTGAAGAGCGAGGTTGAGTCTTTGAAGAATTTGCGTGATGATATAAGCGCCAAGTCATGTGACTCTTGTATTTGCCTTCACTCCGAAATTGATGTTCTCAAGATTTCTTTTGCTTCTTTGCATTCGGAGTTGGAGTCTTCTCATGCTAAACGTGAGTCATTTGACGTTGGTTGTTGTGCCATCGCTTTGAGTAGTTCTTCTTTGGCAAGTGCGACTCTTTCTGACTCTTCTTGTGTTGTCCAAGGGATTTATAAAGACAAGGGTGATTCTTCCTCAAATGGTACTACTTCTTCAAAAGAGAAGTATCATTGCACCTTTTGTAAGAAATATGGACACATTGTTGAGTGTTGCTTCCGCCGTGTCAAACACGGGCGTCGAATGTGCCGTCGAGCTTTTAGGGACACACATTTCCCATCTCATGGTTTGTGTGAGCCTAGTGCCGACTCGAGGGCGAGTTATGATATGGTTCTTCCAACTTGTCCCATGGGACTTCTTCTTTGAGCGATAATAGTGCCTCGTCCTCTCTGACCGTGTCTCCTAGTAGACCTTTACACCATTGCTCATTTTGTGAGAAGGATGGACATCTTGTGGATTTCTGTTTTCGGCGTGCAAAACACATGCGTCGAGCTCATGCTTCTAAGTCTCCTAGTGGGTATAGTCTTTCTCATGACATGCACACTAAAGAGCCTAGTATAAGGACTCGCTCTGTTGATGACGTTTTTGACATCTTTTCTAGTGGTGTTGGACAGCATCGTGGACTCGGTTTCCGTAGTTTTGGTTTTGGTCCACGAGCTGCCCCGAGACAGGTTTTTTGCCATTTCCCGAGAGGTGGACCTCATTTTGTTCATCGAGGTACACACCCACGGCGAGGATGTGTGAGTTCCTTTGGTGCTTTTGTTGGTTCTCATCATGGTGCTTTCAAGCAAGGTCATCACCGCTTTTCTAGAGATGGACCTTGTTTTCCTCATCATGTTGTCCACTCGCAGCATGTCTCCAAGGATGGTGTTGGATCTTCTTGCATGAACCATCATTTGCACCATGCTAACTCATATAATGGTTCAACTGCTTCTAGTGGCCATGTGTCCAAGGTTTGGGTTCCCAAGTATTTGCTCTCTAACCCTTCGGGATCTAAGACTTGGACATCTTGCTTTTCTCATGTATAGGTACCGGGGACGCAGGTTGGAGAACATGGATTTAAAAGGTTCTGATCTTTTGCTTCATCACGTGATCGGGACACTTGATGGTTCTCCATCCCCATGATGGCCTCCAAGAGGCATGTGCTTTCATGATCAGTGTCTTCACCTGTTTTTGTGAGCTATCTTGCATCTTCATGCCTTTATCTCCATGATTATTAATTCTTGGCATGTTGTGCTTTTCTTTGTGCTTACTTGTATCATATCGGCATGTATTTCTCTTATGATATCTTTCATCATGCCTTTGCTAGTATCTTGCTTATGTATCCATGGGCTAGATTGTTATTCATTATTTCCATGGGTGTATAAGCTTGGTTTTGTCAACATGAGCTTGTGTTGTCTTGTACCTTTATTATCTTGCTCTTGTTGATTCTTGCTTATGTATCCATGTATTAGATTGTTGTCCATTACTCCCATGGTTATATGAGCTTGGTTTTGTCTTCAAGAGCTTGTACTATTTTGGTTCATTTATTATCTTACTCTTGTTGATTTTTGCTTTATGTATCCGCATGCTTACTTGACATCCATGTTAGCATACATCATTATCCATGATGTGTTCTAAAACATGCTTTATGCTTACATGGTATTGTGCCTTATTGTTAATTGTGGATACATGAGCTTTGTCATAGCTTCACTAGCATGCTTTACTTTTGACTGGATGTATGTTGTGTGATATGCTATGCGCTTGCTTGCTCCTATGCCTTATTATGGATTAAGGATATTTTGAGCTTTATCATATCTTGAATAGCATGTGTTGCGATTGATTTGTCTATCTTCATGCTCATACCCTGAATTGTTGATTATATGCTGTTATGAGCTTTGAATCATCTACTGCTATTCCTGCTAGTCGTGTGGCTTGGTACTGTTTCCCATTGATAATGTCTTACTAGCCCAGTATCAAGGCATAGACTTCTTCTGTCTATTTGGTATAGTCTTTTCAGTTGAGAAGGAGAACATGTGGTTCATGACTCCAGCTGTTGGTTCTTCTTCTTCATCTGCGCATTCAATGCTGGCTATCACTTCTTGGAGATGCAGTATGGTCTAGCTTTTACTCATGCGACTACATCTCACTGCCAAGCGGTGCGACTCAGGTTTGAGCCCCCATACCTTACATCTGTGTATGGTACCCCTATTCTGCTTTGCATAGCATCTGGTTCTTGTCAGGGATTGGGCTTGTTGAGATCAGAGTAGATAGAAGGTTCTGCTATAGCACGTGTCCTTTCTAGACACTCTTTTTTTTCTCTTGGTTTGCTAGGATGCACTCACTACTACAAAACAGGCTATAGTAGACGCCCCATCACAGACGGTTACTTTGGAACCGTCTGTGTTGGGTCTGTTTGGGCCGTGGCGTTGGCGCTGCTAGCCTATCACAGACGGTTCTTATTTAGAACCATCTGTGATAGGAATATATCGCAGACGGTTAATTAAAAGAACCGTCTGTGAATTATCACAGACGGTTCTATTTAAAAACCGTCTGTGATAATGCCATCAATCATAGACGGTTCTCATTGAGAACCGTCAGTATCTATCACGCATTTCTCAACTAGAACCGCTCGTGATATTAGTTATCACGCATGTTCTAGTTGAGAACCATCTGTGATATCCTAGCTTCATATAAATTGAGCCCGACACATCCCTCTGCCGCACTGCCGCTGTGTCCACAGATGCACTGCCGCCGCCAAGATCGCCAAGATCGTCCACGAGCGGGTCTATTTTGAAACCGTCTGTGATACTTCCATATCACAGACGGTTTACTTGAAGAACCGTCTGTGATATGGAACTTATCACAGACGGTTTTATTATCCAACCGTCTGTGATAGCATTATCACAAACGGTTCTTTAATTGAACCGTCTGTGATATACTTTTTATAAGGCGGGAACCGCTAGGGTTTTGCTCTCACTCGTCACTTCCTCTCCCGTGCTCCTTAGGCTCTCGCGCGCTCGTTCGCTTCCTCTAGGGTTTAGGGCTCACCCGTTCACCGCCGACTACGACCTCGGCGCCGCCGCCCCCGACCTTGGCGCCCCCGACATTGACGCTCCCGTTCACCTCCCCGGCCGTAAGCCCTGACGTCGCCGCCTCCGACCTCGACGCCGCCGCCCCCGACATCGACGACGCTGCACCGTCCTCCTCCCCTGTCGGCCTCCTCCCCGCGTCGTCCTCGTCCCTGTGTCGGCCTCCTCCCCGTGTCGGCCTCCTCCCCTGCACCTCCCTCCTCCCCGCGTCGGCCTCCTCCCTGCGCCGGCCTCCTCCTTGCACTGTGAGTTCTTGTGCGGCATCCTCTCTGTGAGTATTGCTCCTCTATGGCAGTTCGGTTGAGTATTTGCAGTGCTAGTTGATACCTTGATCTATATTAGTTCTGATTTCTGAATCTAGTACTAAAGATATTGCAAATTGATCAGTGGCCTTTGTTGACATGCTTTGTGATGAACTCTGTCTTATATTGAGATTGAATGTGATAGTTAGTTCATACTTGAGCTCTATTGTATTACTTGCTACTGCCAATATGATGTAATTGTTAATTGGTTACTTTCGCTGAAAGCTAGTTATTCTCGATTCTTCCGGTTCATTTGATCTCTAGCATTTGAAGTGGATATCGTTATATCGCCTAATCGGCTTTATCACCGAACTTTGTCTCTTCATGTTCAGCCTATTGAGAGTATTCAGCTTTTGTTGGTAATCTAATGACTAGTCTGTGATTCTTCTAGTAGTCTGTATGAGCTCATTCAACTTTTCATTTGCCATCTTGATCTCTATAGTCAACCTCTTTACTTCTTCCTGAGATTGAGCACGCTCCTCTCCCTCCTCCCCGCGTCGGCCTCCTCCCCTGCACCTTCCTCCTCCCTTCGTTAACAGTTGAGATCATTTGACAGTTAAGCAAAGTATTGTTTAGAGCTTATAGTTTGAATTTATATTATCATATTCATTTAATGAAGAGTATAGACAACAGGATTGAGATGGCAAAGACTTGTTCTTTAGCTACTCTCCTTCTGAGAGCACATAATATCATCAATCAATATGTTGGAATAGTGTCTGTGCACTGTTACTTGATTCTATTTTGTTTCTATGTTTTCATTAAAGGCTAGTCTTCTGTACATGAAGCATTAAATCTTTACTCAGCATTTTGTTTCTATGCTGGAATTAATTATGATTATTTGCTAATATTGCACATGTTGAGCATATTATTAAGTTGAAATGTATATGTTAATTTCGGACACTTGCAATCCATTTTATTGCATATGTAACTTATATAGAAAGCATGTAGCGAGATGGCAGAGGCACTGTCTTCGCCGCCCACCGACGCCTTCTGAGATGGAAGAGGCGCTGACGAGGTCGTTGCCACCGACGCCGCAGCTAGAAGAGGCGCCACGAGGCCGCCGTCACCGCCGATTTATAATGACACTAAGCGAGATGGCAGAGGACAATCGAAAATGCTGCGGACCAACCGGTCATCATGGAGGTCAGTGACTTTGGGGTCCCTCTCGAGTCCCAAGAGATCGTGGCGAGATTCCGCACCATCTGCGGGATACTTGGAAGGGAACGGGTCCCCATCACCACACCAAGGTGGAAGGACCTCACGAAGACGCGAAGGTGCTTGCAGGACGAACTTTCGGAGAAGTTCACTATTCGAGCGGATGTGGCACGCGGCGACGGACGGCGATGCTCACGATGGTTAAATCGTGGAGGACCTTCAAGAGCATTCTTGTCACGGCACGTGAACACGGGTCGACGCCTTCGCAAGTATAGATTCTTGAAGCGGAAGCATGGGACACCTTTGTGGCTATGAAAATGACTATCGAATTTAAGGACCAAAGTGCGGCACACAAAGCAATCCAGAACGAAACACTCACCAAGACAGACTTCGGCACCGGCTGGTACGCGGTAAATCTGAGGAATGGTCACGGAGGAGGAGAACGCAACCGGCCATTTCGATATCACTGAACCAGCGTTCCCTAAAATGGTTAAAAGCGAGGGCAAAAGTCTCGTCTTCGGTAGCATCTCTTTCACAAACCCGCGCAGACAGAAGTGTCCCAAATGCGTGTGGTAAATATGTCAAACTACCTAGTTGTTAATAAGTCCATAACTTCATAGTGTCTATAATAACATAATGACCTCTTGCAGCGTGAATTGACTGCCCAAGCTTCCCAAGGCTCCTTCCAAGCAGACAGGGAGAAGGATATACTATCTATGGCCCTGGGAAACAACGAGCACCCGGGTCGCACGCGAGGCCTTGGGGTTAACGTACCTTGGAGTGATGGATTCTGGACGACTCATCGCACGATAGGAGTAGGAAGAGATCCAAGGCCGACCACGACGACCGGTTGGCAGAGATGTCTAAAAAATTTGAAGGAAAGATAGCAGTATTGGAGGATCAATTGAATCAACTCCTGAGGCAGTCGCAAGCCGCCCCTGTTAATTTGGGAGCCAGTCCTGCTCGACATCGGAGTAGCATCGCGTCCACGCATAATTCTGAACATGACGACATCCAATTACCGATAGACCTCATCAAGGTAATGTACATCTATGGAATGCACCAAAGATAGACCTATAGGACGTCTTAGCTAATTGCGTATCGTTTTGTAGGAGCCGACGCGCTGCAAGCTCCAAGTGAGGTTAGTCGGGTCTATTTCTCTTGACGCTGCGCAGGGGATGGTGTATCCATACCAGGAAGGGCGGCGATGCAAGACGGTGCCCAATCGGGCGCAGGTTACGCCAGGTCGAGGTGGACAATGTACATGACCATTTCATGGCTATCCCGCTAGAGATTTGCCCGAGCGAAGAGATCATAACACTAGGGGATGCCGTCCACTCTTTTATCCAGTGGCCCAAGAAGGACATCGCTCGACCCATAGTGCCGCGATCCGACACGACCATTCCTCTCCAACGGACCTCGATGACTCCACCTCATGTTTCACCTCAGAAGGTCACCTCTTCGGTTCCCGTGGAGAAGACGCCGAAGGAACAGCAAAAGCGTGCCGCCGTATCGGTTCCCGAGGAGAAGACGCCGAAGGAACAGCAAAAGCGTGCCGCCGTATCGGTTCCCGAGTCGTCTCACAGGAAGACGCTGCCAATCGCTAAGGCCAAATCGAAATCGACGAACGCATAGCGCCTCCCAAGTCCGGAAGTCCGCGATACCCGAACTACATCATCGGAAAACCGTTGTGCTCCGACACAGTATTAATGCACGCTGGATATGCTTGTCAGGCTTTGCATGCCTAGTACTTGGAGAAGACCCAGAAGAAGGGGTGCGATACTGGAATTCCCGTCAGATACGAGGAGGAGCATTTCTTCAACGGGACGAGGTACTTCGTCGTGGGCTTCAATGACTTATATGACCTATTCAACCTCGTTGGCCTCGACGCCGCGCTTCTACAATGTTGGACACTGTAAGTGCGTACAATCAAGTTCTACATTCATGTAATACCGATAAATATCACAACTCATTGCTTATGTATAGATACATGATGAAAAATGTCCGGGCAAGGAAAGAACCGGTGGGCTTCCTCGACCCACATGTGGTATCGTTGCAAACCATCCAAGCAGACTCGTCCTTCGTCGAGGAATACATAACGAGGTCACTGCTTTCTCAGAAGAACATGAAGTACATAGTGGTGCCCTATAACCAGGGGTAAGTGTCACTACTTGCTATACAAATTTCATTTGTACTTTATACGCAGCACGAACTTAGGTTTAATGACTATAGCGACATACATGAGTAGGTACCACTAGATCCTTTTAGTTATTATACCCAAGAGGAACCATGTGATATACCTTGATTCCCTATTCCGCAACAAGCACGACTTCAGCGTTCTAAAAGGAATACTCGAGAGGTATTCTCATTTCCTCCATACATAACTCTATTGTAGTCTTCATTCGTTTGAAATGGCCGAGGATAACTTTTTGGAATCATGTAGGTCGTTCATCAATTATGTTGCCAAGAAAGGAATATATGATGGAAAGAGCGCCCAACTAACACACAGGATGGATTTTCCGGTACGAGCTACAACACGATAATCCTATATCATACTTCATAATAACGCATCTCGAACTGACTATACCTATATATGTAATTCTATTTTTGCAAAGGTCGCCAAAGAAAAAGATGATGAGTTATGTGCAATCTCGCCATATCATATGCACTAATCCTTAGAGCTAGGAAGAAGGATCCCGAGGTTTGTCAATCTCGAAATAATTATTTCCTAATTATAAATTTAAATATATGTAGCTTACCACTTTACTCTTGCTAGCGACAAGCCTTGGATATATAATTAGATGGACTCGTTGCGGACGAGATCAAGGACATTCGAATGAAGCTCTGCACCTTCATCATGTCAGATATCATTAACGACAAAGGAGACTTTCACTCCGTCGCCGACCCAGAGCATCACCCCGCCGACACCTCTCAACGCAACAAATAGACTCAATTGTAATCCAATTGTAACTATAGTGACAATACTTGAACAAATACAATCTTTTGTAATTTATTTTGAGTAATGATCACTTTGAGTTGTCAACAATTGATTATCTCGGCTTTGAATCTGTTTTGTGCATGCTTGTTTTCAGGGCATGGCTAGCAATTCCCGAGGCTAGCCAAAAAACAAAAAAAATGTAGGCGGGGCGTAGAACTATCACGACGGTTTTTGTTAAAACCGCTCAGGAAAGCTATAGTATCACGCACGGTTTTTATAAAACCGCTCAGGATATTCACGTATCACGAGCGGTTTGTTGTTAAAACCGCTCAGGATACTATGCTTTCGCTGCACGGTTTTCATAAAGAACCGCTCAGGATAGTCATATCACGACGGTTTTGAACCGTGCGTGATAATCGCTGTTATCACAGAACAACAAATATAGACGGTTCAGAAACCGTCTGTGATAACGCTTCCGAACCGTCTGTGATGTGCCTTCCTGTAGTAGTGACTCTTCTCACAGCTTAGGTCGAGCTTGTCTCCAGTCACTAGTCCTTATCAGGTTTTGAGTAGCTTGTAAGCTTTTTAGTGTTGGTGTTTCGCTCCTTAGCTAGTCGAGTCTTTTCCCCAAGAGATCTTGTGGAGTAGGAAGTCTTTGTGCTAGTTTGTGGAGTCCAAAGCACAATTGGCAGGCATCCTCACCAAGCCTTTCGACCCAACAAGGTTTGCCACCTTGAGGAGTGAGTTAGGCGTAATTTATCTCTATGGGTTGGTTTGAGGGGAGTTGGTTCTTTTATGAACTTTCCTTATTCTTCTGAACTTTACTTGTTCATTTGATCTTTTCTTGATCTGTTTTGAACGTTTTAGGCTTTTTGACCTTTTTAGGCTTTTTGATCTTTTCTTCTGATCTTCTTGATCTTTTGGACCCTTGTTGATCTTCTCGTCAAGTGTGTTCTCCAACTTTCACCTAGTGGTATCAACAAGTGTCTTCTTTAGCTTTTGATGCTTTTTCTTGCATCTCATTGTATCTTATTGTATTCATATGAAAATCACAAAAAGGTGCATTGTAATATAAGCTTTACTGCTTGTCTGTTAATTGATGAAGCTTTGCTTTTTACCCTCTTGAGTTTTAGTATTTCAATTCTTGCTCAATGCCATGTCTAGTTCTTTGACTTACTAGAATTATCATGCTTTCACATGTGTAGCTAAGTCTTTGCTAAATGAGCTAGAACTTTGAAAAACAACTTGAACTAAGAAATTAGCAATTTGTGAATTGTTTAGCCAGTTGCGCAATTAGTGCTCCTTTTGTGACATTGGCCCTGTCAAAATTGCTGTGTTAGCTCTTGAATCTAAAATTGATCATTACTTGAGCTTCTTTTGTTTCTGAGAATCTAAAAATGCTCTTGTGCAAATGAAAAATAAAAAATCAATTTCAAGATTGTCTTATGCTTAAATTGTGCCAAACTACTCTTACGAGACTACATGTCAAAGACATGAACTTAGAGATAGTTTGATGATCCAAACGATCTCATGGGGACTGCTTGTCAAAACTGACATGAACCTCAAGATTTGTCGCCCTGGTAGAAGCTTAGGAAGAGTTTGTGGATGGCTCCTAGTCCAGAATCTTCTTCACTAAGATATACCTTTAATCAACTTCTGGTCGAAATTTAGGAAGAGTTTGTGGTTGGCTCCTAGTCCAGGATCTTTTCATTAAGTTAGACCATTAGTCAACTTCAATATTCATTGCAAATGAAAAACTGTTGAAAAATGGGTGTTTGAGAAAATTGAGCAAAATGATTCAATTCAGGACCTGTTTGTCTCTTAACGTGGTCATTGTTAGCTTTTTGATCTCACATTGACATTTTGACATGGCTAGTATCATTTTAGGATCCCTGTTGATGAACTTGCTAGAATTGAAGTGTTGCTTAAAATGCTAAAATTCATTGCTTTACATTGAGCCTTCTAGCTTAGCTTTGATATATATGTCTTATCATGATCTTGCTAGCTTTGTTAGGCTTGATATGATGTTTGTGCAATATTAGAAATGCTAGCTTGTTCTTTTGGGTAATCTCCAAAGCTTGTTGTACTCAAAAATTAAATAAAATGAAGCCACTCCATTGCGTTTCATGCATGCTCCTTCTTATGCTTTTTCCTTATTCTGCATTTGTCATCTCTGGACGAGAGGAAGGCGTGATTCCTTGATGACTCCATTGTCAAAGAGGGAGAAGATATTTCAAAAATGTATCAAGGCGAGAAGATTTAAAAATGTTAAAAGGGGATCTTTTTGGAGAAAATTGGAGATTTTGAAAATTTTTTTAAAATGGTGATCATAGTAAGGGGGAGTATCTTATTTGTATTCTTTTGATCTTATTGTCATTTCTGAACTTGAATTGCAATTCTTGGATCCTCACAATGATCTTTGGAGAAAAAGGGAGAAAAATGAAATCTGTTGAAAAATGGTGATCATAGTGAGGGGGAGTATCTTATTTGCATTCTTTTGATCTTATTGTCATTTTTTAACTTGAATTGCAATTCTTGGTACCTCAAAATGATCAAAGGTCAATTTGAACAATTGTTCTTTCATATGGACCTTAAGTGAGATTTTTGACTTCTTTCTGGAATTTGAAGCCTTCTTGCCTTCTTTTGCTCGATCTCACTTGCCTAGGTTATTCTGAAGCCAGCTTGGTCATTCCCATTGCATTCTCTTGCATATGGACCAAGTTGTGCCTTTGCGCGAAAACAAAAGTATTTTACTTTTCAAACCTCAAAACTTACATTTTTGGGAAATTGCCAATGTGTTCATCAAGAGGGAGATTGTGGATATCATGGGGATATGCTCATGATCTTAGGATGATGTTACAATTGGCAATGGCATTGAAGGTTTGTCGAATCACTAGTTTTCGGCAAAGTTCAAAGGGCTGTTAGGCAAGTGGTGGTCTGACCGGCCAACTCGGCGGTCTGACTAGCCATGAGTGGCAGTCAGACCGGCGTTGGGAAATTAGTCAGACTGGCCTTCATGAGATTTTGGATTTTGGAGCTGGGCCAAAAATATAGGGTGTAGGCAGGAGAGTAGATTCTACTACTCTTGGTCTCATAATTTTTGGAGCTTCCAGGCAAAAGTTCTATTGGATTGAAAATTCCAGTAGGTTTTGGATTTCCAAGGTGGAAATATGGCTAAGTCCCAGGTGGGCGGTTAGACCGGTGTTCAAGCGGCGGTCAGACCGGCCAGGGGGCGGTCAGACCGACCAGAGTGGCGGTCTGACCGGTTTTGACTTGTTCGTCGGCCTTCGTGAAGACGATGATTGCTTGTTAGGTCAAGTTCGTGGGTTTCAGTGCATATGTGTTGCATGATGCATGTTTTGACTAACATGGGTCAAGTTGCGAAGAACTTGTTTCCGGAAACGATTTCTTGGTCTATTGTTGTGCAGGTTGCTTGAAGGTCAATGACGGTCAACGGCGAGGATGATCGGGACTAAGCTTGGAGAGCAGAGGTCCAGAACGATCAGGGATGTCGGGTGAGGTCAAAGGATTCAAGCATGGCGCAAAAAGTACAAGGATGACCGAATCAGGCGATTCGGTCATGACGGAGTTGGATCAAGCGGCGTGGGGGTCGGTGCAAGTACCATGGTGGTCTCTGTGGGAGCCAGATGGGAGAGACTTACCGACATGATGAGAGCCGTTGATCAACCTACACGTGGCGAAGCATGAGGAGTGCTTCACGAAGATGGGACTCGTTCTTTGCAAAAAGATCGAGAAAGGGTATTTTGGTAATTTTATCTAAATACCACCTTGGTGACCTTTTGCTAACCCGCGGCGCAAGATGGCGCAAGGAGAAGTGGATTAGGTCAAGAGGAGATGAAGACGGCGCTTTAAAATGCGTACGTATGTGACCCGTTTGTGTGTGGGCCTTAACGGGAGCCCATTAGGGTTTACCCTTCTAGAAGGTCTAAGCCTCCACTATAAATAGAGGAGGGAGGTGGATGCACCCCCTCCAACCCTTCAATTGGAAACCCTAGCTTTTGGCGTTAGGGCTTGGAGAGATTAGTGACTTGGTTAGGGTTCTAGAGAGATGGATTGATTTGAGTGCTCATGTGTTGAGCTTTGTCCTCCATGATGGAGTGGCTGTAAACCAACATCAATCACTAATCAATCTATGCAAAATTCCTCAAAGATGAGTCTCTATTTGTTCTTGCTCTCTATTTGGTGATTTTGGGTCTTTCTTTGATCCGCGAGTTTTTTGCTTGGTTTCTTGTCTTGATCTAGCTTGCTGTGACATGTGGGAACCTATCTAGGATCATCTAGATCATCAATCAACCACGAGCAAGTTTCTAGATCACGTTTTCGATTTGACTCGGTTTTTGAACCACCTTTGTTCAAACGGAAAAACATAGGAACCTTGGCCTAGATTTTCACGATCCTTGATTGGAATAGGTTCCTAATATCTTTGAGAAGGTGTGTGTCAAGTTTTGTAGAGTTTGGCCACATAGATAAAAAGTTAGATCGATTTGAGTTTCGGTTTTCGGGTTATTCTTACTGTTCTGTGTCAGGTCCGGTCAGACCGATTTTACAACGCTGGTCAGACCGCCCGACCAGATTTAGTTTAGGCTATCTTTCTCTGTTCATTAGCCAGCCGGTCAGACCGCCAGTGGTAGCGGTCAGACCGCTTAAGACTTCGATCGGACCGTCGTATAACAAATCGGTCAGACCGCTCAGCTTCTGTGATTTGAGCTTTTGATCTTATGCTTTGGGGTTTTGAATTGGATTCAATACAAGTCTTCCGCTGTACTTGAATATTGAGCTTCATAGCTTCCATAGCTACTGGAGTGAAATTCGTGTTGAATCCATCAAAGTGAAAAAGTGAGCGTGCTCCTATTCCCCCCCCCTCTAGTCGCCTTTCCGGTCCAACAATGCCTCTCCCACGAAAGCCATCTTGAACCACTACTAAAGAAAAAGTCATCACAGACGGTTCAAAATCGTCATCACAGACTGTTTTCTGAACCATCTGACTTTATGGGTCAGCAATGACATGAGGTCATCACAAACGGTTTTTAAACCGTATGTGAAAGCTTTTTTCATAGACGGTTCTGAATAATAACCATCTATGAAAATAGACTATCATGGATGGTTTTTTAGTAAAAACCGTCTGTGATAGTTTTTTCTATTGCAAAAAATCGAATTTTGAGCCAAACCAATCAATTGCTAGATAGTTGGGCCCGAGTATCCGTATATGGTTGATTACACAATCTGAAATGAAAGAAAACTCAAACTGGACTGCGAACAAACGACGAGAACGGGTGTTGAAACTTCGGAGGTCGTTTTGAGCCCCTAAACGACCTTTTTTGGATTTCACTTTTTCATAGGCTTGCAAAGTGAATTTGATGTGGGCTTATGGATTTTCAGATTGAACTTTTTGTTAGCTTTCTAATGAGCCAAAGAACGTTGCAATCCAAGTTCGTATGCAAAAGTTATGGTTGTTTTACTGGATAGTGCATGAAACCGAAATCTGTTCGGGTTCGGATTTGTGGCCGGAGTGGAAAACGAGTACTAGACGAAGAGACGGACGATGGCATGGTATTTGGAGTCAGGGATGCCAAGGTGCTCACTGTCGATGTCCATGAGCTTCATCTCAAAATCCGCAATCTTATCTTGATCTATTCATTCACAAGAAAACCACAGTCACCACTAAGAGCCACCAAAAGCAACAAGACAGAGGGATGCGATAAGCGATTGATCACTTACTGGCATGGCAGCCAATATCAACAATGAAGAGACGGGAAGGGATCGGATGAGATATATCATCGGCAATGAAGGAAAGGCGGCGGTAGCATCACCGTTGTGTCACGATGGTGACATTGCCACAAGACACTCTTACGACAAGAGTGCCTTGTGCAGTGAATCGTGGCATCACAACCAGAGGCGGAGGAGCTCATGGCGGTAGTCTGTGTCATCAGGGGGACGAGGCACCGCTTCAATCGGTCCTGCGCGTCCCTCCTCCTCCTCCTCCTCGTCAGCTGCGTATCCTCACCGAACCACGCTGGGGAGTCGAGGGTAGTCGCCGAAGCTCGGTGTGAGGAGGGGAGAGGGAGAGGCTGATGGAAGACAAGGCGGGGGTGGCTATAATATATAATCACAGCGCCAAAACATTTCGCCTCCCGCGCACACGTCCAAAAATTTCTGCCATCCTGCGCTGTGAATCATAATATCACAGACGGTTCTTGTTAAGAACCATCTGTGATACTTTACAGACGGTTTTCAACATGAACCGTCTGTGATATTACCTCTTCATAGACGATTTTTAGCACATCCAGTAACACAGACAGTCGCTAAATCAAAATCATCTATGATTGCATTTAATACTGTGATGAGGCGTCTCGTATTAGCCTTTTTGTAGTATTGAATATAGTTAAGGGAATGCTATTATTACCTGTTCATCAACAAGAACCAAATCAGTGTGATCGATAGGACCCGTATCGGTCCCTCTACGGTAATGCCAGCGGTGAGAAACCCGAACACATATGATCCACTGACGGCTGTTTGGAGTAATATTTTTTTCTGTTGCAAAAAAAAATTCAAATTTTGAGCCAAACCAATCAATTGCTGGATTGTTGGAGCCGAGTATCTATATATGATTGATTACGCAATCTGGAATGAAAGAAAACTCAAACTGGACTGCAAACGAACGGGGAAAACAGGTGTTGAAACTTCAGAGGCCATTTTGAGACCCTAAACGACCTTTTTTGGGGTTCACTTTTTCGGAGCCTTGTGAAGTGAATTTGATGTGGGATTATGGATTTTTGGATGATCTTTTCGTTAGCTTTCCAATGAGCTAAAGAACGTTGCAATCCGAGTTCGTATGCAAAAGTTATGGCTATTTTACCGGATAGTGCGTGAAACCGAAATCTGTTCTGGTTCGGATTTGTGGCCGGGGAAGAAAACGAGTCCAAGACTAAGAGGTAGACGATGGCCTAGTACTCAGAGTTAGGGATGCCGAGGTGCTTGCTGTCGATGTCCATGAGCTTCATCTCAAAATCCACAATCTTGTCTTGACCTATTCATTTACAAGAAAACCACAATCACCACTGAGAGCCACCAAAAGCAACAAGACAGAGGGAGGTGACAAGCGATTGATCACTTACTAGCATGGCGGCCGATATCAACAAGAGAGGGGAAGGGATCGGATGAGGTATATCATCGGCAATGAAGGAAAGGCGGCGGCAGCGTCACCATTGTGTCACGACGGTGACATTGCCACAAGACACTCTTACGACAAGAGTGTCTTGTGCAATTAATCGTGGCGTCACAACCGGACACGGAGGAGCTCACGGTGGTAGTCGGTGTCGTTAGGGGGACGGGGCGCCGCTTTGATCGGTCCTGCGCGCCCCTTGTAATACCCTGAATATCGATTAGAGAGGTTATTAATCGGGAGAGGGAATTAATTGAAAATACAAGGTTTTTGGGGGAATTTTGGAACCTGGGCCTCCGGCCCAGGCTACATTGGCCTGGAGGCCGGCCATGTGTGGGCCAAGGGGGGGGAGGCACCCCAAGGCCCAAGCCCATGCGCCCCACCCCATAAACCCTAGGCCGGCTACCCCTTTCCCCTTTCCCACCCCTTGGCCGCCACAATCACCCCCCCTCCTTGGTGCCGCCCCATATCTCCCTCCATTGGTGCTGCCCCTTCCTCCTTGGTGGCTGCCCCTGCTGTGGTGCCTCCCCGTCTCGCCCATGGAGCTCCCTGCTGCCGGCCTTCGCGAGGAAAAGAGGAGGTGGACAGCATTGGAGTCAGCCAAAGGAGGGAAGGAGAGGGTGAGGAGAAGGGGAATCATCTTCTTCGAGGCTTGATCATCGTCTACCTATGGGTCTTCAAGGGTAACGAAGTGCTTTCCCTGCTGTTGGTTGATGATTAGAGGCGAATTCGATTAATTGGGTTGGATCGTTTTGCTGCCGGTAGATGTTCAATTCTGTTCAGTATCTTGCGTGGTCGATTTCGGGTTCTTAGAGGCCGAATTGGAGATGTCCATCTCCTAGAGATATTTATGTAATGTTTTTAGCTTTCCGTGGCCGCCAAGAACACCTAATTCTGACATACGGATCAAAAGTTATGATAGTTTCATTCCTGCTGTCCAGAATTCTGGCGTGATTGATCTATCAATTTGTCTTTTAAGATATGTTTATGTTAAAGGCAAATTCAGGGTTTCCACTCAACTAGGATGTTTTATAATTTTTCATAAAATTTTCAGAATGTTAAATAACGCCCTAATCGGAGTTGTAGATCAAAAGTTGTGATCTGTTCTTTACTGCTGTCCTTTTCGTCTAGACAAAATCTGTTTTATAAGTTCATCTGCCTGTTAGCATTTTATTTTGGCCGAATTGGAAGATCTTGCCAACTAGAATGTTGTAGATATGTTCGTTAAGTTTCTTTAGGAACTGGGCTCACCTCGTTCCGAGTCACAGATCAATAGTTATGGTTTATTCCGTGCTGCTGTCCAGATTCGTTTCTATGGTTGTGTTGCCGTTTTCAGAATAAGGTTAATGGCTATTTCTTGGATGTTCAGGAAGGTGTTGTAGAATGTTACTGGTAGTGTCCTATACCATGTTGTTCTTATTTCAAATACTTACTTGTGTAGGCGGAGAGGCTTCGGGTTTAGGGGCACCGTCATTGCCTACTAACGCGTCGCAACGCGAAAAGCAAGCACTTTGATATTCTTTTGAATAGTGAATGCTTAATGCTTAATGTTCATATTGTTCTTTTCTATGATCCATGAGAATGTTCAACGTTTATGTTCCTTTCTTATGTGTTATTTCCATGTTTAGAGATGATGCCTTTCATAATTCATAGTTCAATACATGCATCCATTGTCATGTTTCCATCCACGGGAGTGGATTATAAAGACCCATCAATTCCAGTATGGGCACGTAAGATCCACCATTCCAATGTGGGCAGATTTGGACACCTGTATGAAACATTCTTCATACGGGAATTGGATCCCCGTATTTTGTTAAATGCGGGCTTAAGTGAACACCGACGGGTGTGTCACTAGCTATACCAGTATAAGCATGTGTGTAGTCCATTCAATTCATTCAATCCATTCATTCCATTCATTCGTATATTCATTCGGTGTTATGTTCATATTCTTTAAAGATGTGGTCTTGATCATATTTGTTGTATGTCTACTTATTCACTGTACTTGCTGAGTCTCGGACTCATTCTTGCTTTGTTTGTTTATTTTAGGTGATCGTTGATGATGGCTCTATTGGGAGGGAGTAGACACGTACTATTCGTTCACTTCACCATATTCCATTTCAATAATAGGACTTGGTTCTATCTTTCAATCGTTAATTGATGAACTGTAATAAATAAAGTTAGATGTGGTTGATAACCCTCTCTATGTTATGGTTGATTAAGTACTGCTTGTGACCTTCGATCACCCTTTTGATATACTTGCTTGAATTCAGACTATATTCATGCTATGGTTCTATTAAATATTGATCTCTTTATGTCATTAGATGAGATGTTATTCAAATTCTTCCGCATTATGGTTGTATGTTAGATTATTTAGGTGACATCTTGGCTTCCGAATAGCCAGGGTGTTACACCCGTCCTCCTCCTTGTCATCGGCTGTGTCTCCTCACCGAATCGTGCCGGGGAATCGAGGGTAGTCGTCGGAACTCGGCATGGGGAAGGGAGAGGGAGCATTACCATCCATGCAGCCCGAACTAACCGCATCTGTAATACCTTGGAAATGTTCCTACCTAAATTGGTCTTGACAGCGCATAATGAACGCTAAACAACACTCCTCAATACACGCACGAGCATCGATCTTAATCTGGGCTAACAAAAGACCACAACATAAGTATGGATTATACTCGTTTTTTCGGTAGTGGCAAAAGTAGCAGTAGTAATCTTGCATAGTCATTTTTTCCTTGTTTTTGGTAATGACTGATCAACAGCGATGTACGGGACGCCAAGCAGGAATCCGCGGTCGCCTTATGGAAAAAAAAATAGGGTACTGTAGGGCCATAAAAGCAAGATGTAAAGACGAAATCTGTTGTAGGCCTAACGATCTGTCATGTAAAACTATATCCCATGATGGGGTCTCTAATGACAAATCGGTAACCACTAAGCAAGCAAGCTCACCAAGTGATGGTAAAGCGTACTGAGGGCCATCACCATCGCGAGGAGCAAGTATGTAAATGCAAAGGTGTTCATTTTCATAGCCGGCCACGCGGTCTCGGGCAAATCTAAATTGTCTGACTAAAGCATTGTGTTCATTTAGCATATCTTTAAGGCCAGCAACTATTTCAGGGTCAAGATCTCCTGCCGCAACATCACCGGGGTTTAAAGTGCGTATTCTATTAGTGACCTCATTGTCGGTGTCATAGACGTAGAGTTGAGCAAACTTTGGCGGCGCATTGCCATCAGGTAATAAAGAGCCTATACGATGGTGTATTTGTCCACCAATCCTAAAAATTGGGGGGTCGCGACCAGAGTTGTATGAACGATCTACAGAAGCTCCCATTGAAGTGAATGCAAACAGGCAATTATATTAGCGAATCTTACATATAAACACTTTTGATCGATGGTCATTATCGAAGCGTAGCAATTCTTTCAAAAAAGCGGTGGATTTCTAAAAGACGGGATCCCGACCTTACCACCCTTCCAACAGAGGTTATGATTTATGCGTTGTTGTCTAATAGATGAGCGACTACGAACTCTTTCTTCGAACCAAAAAACAGCTCGACAGTTGGTACACACATAGTCAGGTGAGCCGTAGTAGGACTTGGCTGAGTACGAAGATAGCAAGAAAAATGTAAGGATGAATCAGTATAGGAGAAGAAAGAAAGGCGCACATAGGACGATGCGAGAGCAAGAAAAATAATGTGCATGCACACCTTTCTTTCTCTCCTGGATAGATTTTTCCACTAGCCAAACAAGGCCTTAAGTGACTCTATGTATTCTGCCGGGAAATGCGATCTCTGTGGTGGCAAAAAAAAATTCAGCAGCGTGCGTTGAAGCTACAGATGAAGTGAAATGATAGGAAAGAAGTGAGTTCTTTTAAAAATAGAAGGACGCGTAGAAGGTACAAATAAAGAAAAGAGATAGGAAAGAAGTGATACAAAAGAAAAACCGAAGGAGCATGAACTACATCTAGGAAGAGGCCCAGTGGAAAGGAAAGAAGGAACCCGATGCGGCTTTTGATGAAGAGAAGTGAGAGGAAAGTGGTGATCTAAAAGTAAAACCGAAGGTGCAGGGCCTACATTTACAGAGAGGAATACCGGGGAAAGAAGCAGCAGCAAACATAAGAACTCCGTATTTACACATCTAACAACAAAGGAAATCAGATTTGTAGAATGGTCACATGGGCGGTGGTGGAGGCGCTAACGCCGAGGCGACACGAGGGCGCCAGCCCCTTTGGCGCATGGCCACACTGCGCCGGCCATTTAGGGGCTTCATTAGTTGTTTAATTAATTAATTAATTGGTTAATTAACTAATTAGTGGGTTAATTAAGCAGTGGTTTAACTGAGTTAAGGAGCTGGCGCGGTGCCCCCATGCGCCGGCTCTTTTAGTGGCTTAATTAGGGATTAATTAGTTAGGATTAGGTTAGTTAGGTTTTGTTTTTTTTTTATTTTTGGCTGAAATTTAGAGGAATTTTAAAATATATCAAATGAGTTCAAAAAATTACGAAATTTTTTGTGAAGCCTCCCAATACTGTGTACTTGCTTGTGTAAATTTTTAATAATTTTATTCATTCAGAATTGTTATCGCTATTTCGTATAAGTGTCCTGTTCGTATGAATTAATAAACGTAGAAAATGAGCTCAAAAAATTATGAATTTTATTTTGAAGGGTCCTCACGTAGTGGACTTGATTGTGTAATATTTCGCCAATTTTATATGTGTTTTGGTATTGTCTCAAAAATTTATGATTTAGGTCGCGAAAATTTCGATTTTAGGTTTCATGATTTCATGTGAAGAATGCATAAAAAAAGCTACATTGCAACTCCATTGGAGATGTCAATATACAATATGGCGCTGGAGTACACACATAACAATCAAAATACGCATAGAAATATAGCAAAACAAAATATAAATACAAGTATACTCGATCAAATAGGATACTCTTTGTTTATTTAGTTTAGTGTCGATCCGCTGGCGCATGGCCACCATGAGCCAGCCAAAACAGTGGAGTTAATTAGTTAGTTAGGTTAGGTTAGCCAAAACACTTCCCGACTCGCGCCCCCTTCCGGCCCTCCCTCCCGCCCACTACACCCGTCACGCACCCGGACTGTTCTGCGGAAAATTAAAAAACCTCGCGGTGGCCATCTTTTGCACCGTCCCTCCTCCCTCTTCCGCACATCTGTCGCGTCGTCCAGAAATTTCAGCGCCAATGCTTACGGAATTCCCAGCGCCAATGCCACGACTCCTTCTCCGCTCGGCTATAAATACCGAACCCTGGCACTCGCTCTTCGCTCATCTCAATTGCGTTTTGATTCTCGTTCTTGCGCTTGAAGCGTATTAGGCTGACCGGCCGCACTCCGTATCGAAGACGTGAGTTATATACAATTTGCATCATTGTTACATTTCTTACTGTACGATCCACTTACATCATGAAATCGGAGGACATGGGCAACTTCTACACTCACCACCACCGTGGGCAACCCCAAGACAAGGGGCACTTGCTGTGGCACCGCGGAGACTAGTAGCACATATCGTTAAATAGGACACTCTTTGTCAAATTATCAGTTTGTCGTGGATGATCTGTATTGTACGACATACTAGATAAGGTTGTGCATGAACCAACCGAGCGAAATGCGTAGCGTGCAGATCATATAACAATGTATCGTAGCCTTCGAAACGCACATGAGTCAGAGGTTATGGTACATCGTTATATGATCTGCATGCCACGTATTTCCCTCGATTGGTTCATGCACAACCTTATCTAGCCTGTCGTACAATACAGTATTAAAGAATATCATCCACACTAAACCGATAAATAAACAAAGAGTATCCTATTTGATCAAGTTACATGTGATAATACCCCTCCTCCTTCATCTCGGTTCATGCACAAGCTTATCTAGACTTTGGTATATCCCATGTTATGTGATTATGTTTGGGTATACTTGTATTTATATTTTGTTTTGCTATATTTCTATGCATATTTTGGTTGTTACATGTGTACTCCAGCGCCATATTGTATATCGACATCTCCAATGGAGTTGTAATGTAGCTTTTTTTATGCATTCTTCACATGAAATCATCGAAATTTTCGCGACCTAAATCATAAATTTTCGAGACAATACCAGAACACATATAAAATTGGCGAAACATTATACAATCAAGTCCACTATGTGAGGACCCTTCAAAATAAAATTCATAATTGTTTGAGCTCATTTTCTACGTTTCTTAATTCATACGAACAGAACACTTATATGAAATAGCGATAACAATTCTGAATGAATAAAATTATGGAAAATTTACACAAGCAAGTATACAGTATTGGGAGGCTCCACAAAAAATTTCCTAATTTTTTGAACTAATTTGCTATATTTTAAAATTCCACCAAATTTCAGCCTAAAAATAAAAAATTTAAAACAAAACCTAACTAACCTAATCCTAGCTAATTAATCCCTAATTAAGCCACTAAAACAGCTGGCGCATGGGGGCACCGCGCCAGCTCCTTAACTCAGTTAAACCACTGCTTAATTAACCCACTAATTAGTTAATTAACCAATTAATTAAACAACTAATGAAGCCCCTAAATGGCCGGCGTAGTGTGGCCATGCGCCAAAGGGGCTAGGGGGCTAGCACATGGCCACCCTGCACCGGCGCCCACGTGTCACCTCGGCGGCGCTGGTGCACGGTGGCCGTGCACCAGCGTGGTCATTTCTGCAAATATGGTTTCACTGTTGTCAGATGTGTAAATACGGATTGCAAAACGGCCGTATGCGCAAAAAATTCCAAACATAATCAACAGCTGATGAACAAATGGGTATATAGATCGTAAGGAACGTACATTGGCCTAAGTGCCTACACTTTTGAGCGGTAAGTATAAGGCCATGTACAATGAGGTGATGTAAGATGTCTATAAGTATTGCCACATAGAATTTTTTATGATGTGGAGGAAAGAGAGTGAAGAAAGAGAAAGTTGCTGTCTACATTCATAGTCGACTGCAGCATCAAATCCAAGAAACTATCGACTGATTTTACCCCCGTTGTATGGACATCGTCAACACAGTCGTCTTTCCCCAAAAAATTTCGCTGCGCTTCTGATCCCGTGCGCGTTCCCTCTTCTCTCTCGCGCGTTTCTCGATTGCGCGAGCGAAAGGTGGCTTCTTCCCCCCGTTTTTTTTCTCCGCTCAGCGCCAACAAACAGCAGTAGCGGCAGCAGTAGCAGAGGCGGGGTCCGCACGTTCGCCGGACCTCCACGACCTCTCCGACGACTCCGACTACGCTGCCGCCGCCGCCTCCAACCACACGGTATGCGCCCTCTCCACCCGTCTATCCGATTGCTTCCTTTGCTTGCCCCCAGGCGCGATTTGGGGGGCAACACGAATGCCTTGTTCGATTAGGTCGCTGATTTCGTTTGGGGGTGGATTTGGGGTTGCTTTACCCCCTCCTGTTGTTGAGCATCAGATGCTTTCAGTTATTTCGGGGAGTGCTGTTGTTCCATGCGTAATCGATTCTGCAGCAGTCTCTTTCTCCCTCTCTCGTATTGGAGTGGTTAAACATTTCTAGAAATTGGTTGGGCGCATGTTGTGGTGATGTATATAGTCTATGTTTGCCCTTTGGATTGAGCTGATATTTATTTGGTGATCGAAGGTGATGCAGGGCAATTTGGCGAACAAAGGGTCGGGCGAGACGGCGAGGGTGGATGTGGTGTACGAGGAGGAGCGTGTGATGATCCACCCAACACAGTATGGCTCCAACCAGATCAGCGGGAAGCTGCGCCTCTACTTGCAGCAAGGCTCCTTGTTCCTGGTGAGGTTATCTATATCTACATGAGTGATTGGTTGTTCATACATATTTGTACATATATGGTAAGACTAGAACATTATAGAACTCATATAGCAAACAAATTGTCACCACACAACTGCTAGGGTGGCCAATGGGCAATGGCGTTACTACATGGACTACATGCCGGTTGGTTCATACTATATCTTTGCATATTATCTGTGCTAATGGTCCATAACGTGTTACTTTTTCTACTTGCTATTTCCATTCTATATTTTCTGTTGTATATGTGATATTAGACTTGGAGAAATAAAATATTGAAAATCCAGATGATTATTGCTTGTTGCTCCCTGAATATAGCTTTGTTGATGATGCGTGCTACTCCCAAGTTGCTTCATTTTTCCTCTACTGCTGCTTATGTCTCATTCAATCTGTGTGACAGAGTTGGGAGCCAAATGAGGGAGTTGATTCTTTCTCAACCAGTTCAGTTACAGATAGTGTAAGACTATTGCTATTAAGATAGTAGAAAGGGTGCGACCATTAGAGTTGTTTTTTTGGATGGGTTGAGGTTGATGGGCATATCTAACCATGTTCTCAGAATTCAGATAGGTGAACTTATGCTGTATTTCCTATACAAGTTGCATTTCATCGTAATCGGGAGTTGAGAGATATTGCTGTTCTCAGAATTCTCTGACCTTGTTTTGTCCCTTGATTTTCATTCCTGTTTAGTCTTTATTTACATGCTTCACAATTTACATCATATGTATATTTAAAATGCATTATATTTTGTCTTGTACTCTCGAGGCAGCGCTGGCATTCTAGCCAGGCTTCAATCCTAGACCTTGTCAGAAATGCATACTCCTGTAAATCTGGAACCCTGTTTGTGCTTAATTTAAATTGTTTCTAATCATCGCAGGAAGGAGCGATCCAGATCGAGAACTCCAGTCAAAAGGAGATAGAAGACAATTGGCAGTTAGTTTCTTTTTCCGACTAGGGATGCTTGGGCGTCCTTGTGAGACAGCTGATGGTCTGTTGCTATGGTATTAACCACTGCATCTTTTCCTTTTATCAATTCATCGAAGAACAAACATTCCCACGGTGACAAGACGTCCACGGAAGCAGATACTGGATATAGTTTTCATCAAAACAAGAGGATGATCATTCCGATGGATCATGTTCGAAAGGTGAGCCATGGTTCCCAACGCAGAATATGGGGGTTAGCCAATATAGGATGTCTAATCTTTTGTATGAACAGCAGACTTCATAATTTGTAGTGTTAGCATCCCATTGATTATGACATGTATTATTTTTTGAGGTCATGTACTGTGCAGCACAAGTAATCCACAAGGATGAAAATTAGAGTTGATCACCACATTTTTTAGGTTCATGAAAGCATTAAATGATTGTGTGATCTATAAAGACAAGTAAAAAGACAACCCATTGTATGAGTTGTCTTTAGTACTGTCTATAAGTGACGTGGATGGTTGTTGTCGGACCCGGATTCCAAGAATCCAAATCCTCTGTGAAAACACTGTGTTATTCCTTGGATCAGTAGATAGCACTCACAGGCACATTGCTGAATCAATCACACAAGTCGTGATCTAAAACAAATATATTACAACACAGAGTGACATAGACCTCAACGGGTCGAGTTTTACAAAAGAGGCCGCACAAGGCCAACTTGATTACATTGCATAAGGATAACGAAATCTACAGCGGAAGCAAAAGGGGAAGGTAGGGCTCATCTCACACAGGCAAGCGACTGGGATAACCCGTGTACAACGGATATTAGCCAAGAGCTGGATAATATCGGTTGTACGCGAGTACCAACGAGTCTACTTAGACTGGGCGAGACCTAAACTACAGAACTATACTACTCCTCATCATTTCCTTGTCCATCATCTTCTGGTCCTTCATAGAAAGCGTAGTCTCCTTCGTCCTCATTGTCTGAAGGGGGAGAGAAGCGAGAATGAGCACTATTACCGTGCTCGCGAGCCAACACACAATGCAATAATATATACATGCAAGGTTAAGCAAGGATGGCTCGGTTCTTTTATTTGCTAAACCAATCTTTTCAATTATCGTAGTTACAAGTCCTATTACTTAGCATTTTAACAAATTGCATTTTTGTTAAAGAGAGTAATGTGCAATATATATTTTAGTAGAGGTTCCATCCAGCGGAAACTCTACCAATACATTTTTTTGATTGGAGCTACCTCCAATTACTACCACCACTGAGCTCGACGACTCAGGTAAAATCCAACACAGGGCTAGGTGAGCCCTTCCACATTTTTCCATTTCCACCCACAAAGGTTAAAATAGAACTAACTCAAGTTATGATTCCCATGTCCGCCTTTGACCGTAGGCACGGCTGTTTAAACAATTTAGACTCTGTAGAGGTTGTACACTGTACCCACAAGAGATAGTCATACTCGTTACCCGACACAATTCCTTAGTCGTGTAGTTGAGCGACCGTCACGGTAACCTTTCAAACTACCTTGCCCTTTCCGTCATCTCACCCATATGGGGTTGCGCCCATACGTTGCGCGGGATCATTGTACACGCAGTGTTGGGTGTAGATTTAGACTACCCACAACTACTGACAACCTCACCCATTCAAGCTGGATGTACCGCAAGCTTGCGTATTTTCCCGTTTTTCCCACCGTGCGAGACACTTTCAGGGTTTAATAATTTTACTAAGCCAAGTTGCACTTCGCAGACTTGTGGTTGTACTTGTTTAACACAGGAGGTCGTGACAAGATTAAGTCGTTAATCCATCTGGACGGTTCTTTCCACATTTTCCAACCATTCTCATGCTCCCGGAGCACCCACCACCTTTCCATCCGTCTGGATGTGGTATTTAGCATTTAATGGGGTTTTGAGGAGTAAAACCAAATTAATCCATTTCCTTTTAGTCAATGGACCTCCAATGACTACCCAATTCATTTCATGTTTGAAGAATGATTGTTTGGGGTATTTTAATACCCCGTACTTAAGCAAGACTAGCATGTCGCTTAAGTACAACCTATAGCTAGTATCACCATATATTTACTAGTGTGACAAAGAATAATGGATTCAAATTGTCGTGGATGGCATATTAATAAATCATCAAATGGGTATTTAACTACCTTAAGCTTTAACATGCATTTGATTAAATAATTTAAGCATGCAATTTTGGTTAATTTTAAATGAATATAATTTGCATAAACTGTAGGATCAATATGATCAAAGCATTGACTCGCCTTGGTTAAAGGCAAGGGGATCTTGGTACTCTTGGTCTTCATCAATGTGGGGATCTCCGGTGTCTTCAAATCCTAATCAGGTGAAAATACCGGAAAAAGGCACAACGGCAAAGAGAGCAAATAAATATATAAGAATACACAAACAAACTCCAAATTGAACAAGACCTATGCCATTAGCAAGATCTTGATTTAACAAATTTTTAGATATTTATTTCATAATTTTTGGAGTTATAACGGAGGAGAAATGAATTTACGAAGATTAAATTGAATTAAGAGAGAGAGAGAGAGAGAGAGAGGTCCACAGCACAGTGCATGGACCCGGTTTATGTGTACAGGGCGAGGCCGGCTCACGACACAGTGCACCAAGGGGCCCAATGGCAGTGAGAGCAAAGGGATGGTCTGGGTTTATCAGTGCACGGGGCCCATGGGTCGGTGAGAGAAGAGGGATTTAGGACACCATTAAACTGCTAAGCATTTAATTAGAGCCTTAAGAAATCATTAACACTAATGATGAGGGCGCTGTGGGTTTGGTCTCAACAGACACGACAGTTCCCTCATGAAGGGCAACCATGGCGCGCGCGGCGCGGGGTCACGCCGTGGTCTAGGGTCAGGGGGGGAAGCAGGTAAGGGCTGAGGAGATGGGCTTGGCCCAGAGCGAAATGGGCTGAGCCCGAAAGAAAGAGGGGGCCCAACTCAAAATAGCCCAGGGAACAAAAGAGAGGGGAAACTCCATATCGCGAATTTGAATTTCAAATGTTACGGACATTACATTTGAAACACAAATCGAAAAGGAAAGAAAGTTTTTGCAATTACTTGATAATTTGAATTACGGCGAAGAACGAAAACCAGAACAGTAATTACTATGCGCCGTCCGAAAACGGGACGCTACAAATCCTACCCACCTTAAACGGAATCTCGACCCCGAGATTCGAGCTGCTCCGAGAACAGGGACGGATAGTCTTGCTTCAATTTATCTTTGTGTTCCCAAGTGGCTTCTTTTGCTGAGTGGTGACTCCACTGGACTTTGCAAAGGCGGAAGGCTTGACGTCTTGTTCGCTTCTCGATGACATCGAGGATCTTGATCGGATGCTCGGGATAAGTCAGATCTTGCTGAAGGGTGATGGCTTCAACGGGCGTCTGCTCTTCAGGTACTCTGAGACACTTCTTGAGCTGGGAGAAGTGAAACACATTGTGAACTTCTGACAATTTTTCCGGTAGCTCTATCTTGTAGGCTACTTCTCCATGCTTGGCGGTGATTGAAAATGGGCCTATGTATCTTGGGGCAAGCTTGCCTTTCACTTTGAATCTTCGAGTTCCATGAAGTGGCAGTACCTTGAGGTACACAGCATCTCCAACTTCAAAAGTTAACTTTCTTCGGCGGTTGTCAGCATAACTCTTTTGTCTTGACTGAGCTGCTTGGAGGCGATCTCTGATCAATCGAACTTTCTCTTCAGCTTGCTTGGGAGTATCTGGTCCGAAGATATATCCTTCACTTGATTCTGACCAATGCAAAGGAGTTCTGCATTTTCTTCCATAAAGTGCTTCAAACGGGGACATTTTCAGGCTTGACTGATAGCTCTTATTGTATGCAAATTCGGCATACGGTAGACATTTTTCCTAGTTCATCAGAAATTCCAAAGCATGTGCTCAAGCATGTCTTCTAGAATTTGATTTGTCCTTTCTGTCTGACCATCGGTCTGCGGATAGTAAGCTGTGCTGAAATCAAGGTGGGTTCCAAGGCATCATGCAAACTAGCCCAGAAATGCGAGGTGAATTGAGATCCTCGATCGGAGACTATCCTCTTGGGTACTCCGTGTAAACACACAATACGAGCTATATATAACTCGGCTAACTTGTCTCCCTTGTAAGTTGTCTTGACAGGGATAAAGTGGGCTACTTTGGTCAGTCTATCAACTATAACCCATACTGAGTCACATCCAGACTTGGTTCGGGGTAGACCGGTAATGAAGTCCATTCCAATCTCTTCCCATTTCCACTAAGGGATTTGCAGGGGTTGAAGAAATCCTACTGGCTTATGATGTTTGGCTTTGATTCGTTGACATACATCACAACAGACTACATACTCGGCGATATCTCTTTTCATGCGCAGCCACCAATACAAAATGGTCATGTCTTGATACATCTTGGTACTGCCTGGGTGCAAGGTATACGCTGAACTGTCGGCTTCTTTCAGAATCAAATCCTTGAGTTCCTTTTGGTGGGGAACAAAGAGACGTTTCCCATACCATAGGATTCCTTGTTGATCTTCGATCATCTTGGGGGCTTTTCCTTTTGCCATGAGATGTTTGAATCTCTGGACTCCAGAGTGTCCTTGTTGAGCGGTCTTGATCTGCTCTTCTAAAGTTGGATGTGCTTCCATAGCATCTGCAGTGCCTTGTTCTATTAAACACAGGTTGAGGGCTTCAAATTCCTTATAGAGTTCAGATTGGTGCTCTTGAATCATAACATTATTGCAGTATGACTTGCGACTTAATGCGTCGGCAACAACATTAGCTTTTCCGGGATGATAATGAACATCCAAGTCGTAATCCTTTATTAACTCTAACCATCTTCTTTGTCGGAGGTTGAGATCGGATTGAGTGAAAATATACTTGAGACTCTTGTGGTCTGTGTAGATATTACAATGATTTCCAATCAAGTAATGCCGCCAAATTTTAAGGGCGTGCACTACTGCTGCTAATTCTAAGTCATGAGTTGGATAATTGTCTTCATGAGGACGGAGCTGTTTGGATGCATAAGCTACAACTTTTCCTCCTTACATAAGTACGCAACCAAAACCTTGGCGCGATGCATCACAGTAGACCTCAAAGTCTTGATGAATGTCCGGTAGGATCAACACTGGTGCAGATGTTAACTTCTTCTTCAATTCTTTGAAACTCTTCTCACAAGCCTCTGTCCATTCATACTTCTTTTCTTTCTTAAGAAGATGGGTCATCAGTTTGGAAAGCTTCAAGAATCCTTCTATGAAGCGTCTGTAGTATCCAGCCAAACCAAGAAAACTACGAACTTCACATCGATGTAGGTCAAGCTTTAGTCCATCACAGCCTTCTACCTTGGTCGGGTCAATCGCTATTCCTCCTCATGGATACAATATGTCCAAGGAAACTGATTTCTTGAAGCCAAAATTCACATTTACTGTACTGGGCATAGAGCTCAAGCTCTTTAAGCTTTTCTAGGACCAATTGCAGATATTCAGCATGCTCTTCATTGGTCTTAGAATAGATCAAGATGTCGTCTATGAACACGACTACAAACTTGTCCAGGTATTCCATAAATACTTTGTTCATCAGATTCATGAAGTAGGCTGGGGCATTAGTCAAGCCAAATGACATGACTGTGAACTCAAACAAGCCGTACTGAGTGGTAAAGGCTGTTTTAGAAATGTACTCATTCCTGATCTTGAGTTGGTGGTATCTTGACCTTAAATCTATCTTGGAGAAAACTGAGGCTCCTGTCAACTGATCAAACAGGTCATCTATGCGAGGCAAGGGATACTTGTTCTTGATGGTCACCTCATTGAGTGATCTGTAGTCCACACACAATCTGGTAGAACCATCTTTCTTCTTCACAAAGAGAACTGGAGAACCCCAGGGAGAAGAACTAGGTCTAATGAATCCTTTTTCCTGCAAGTCTTCAAGTTGTGTCTTCAACTCTTCAAGTTTGTCAGCGGCCATGTGAGCACCCGGATTTATTAGGTTCATAATACTTAGTCATCCAATTGACCCTAGTATTATCAACCAAATAAACTCGGTCTCGAGAGATGTATACTTCCCAGAATGCAGTACACATACCTCACAACAAAAGAATGTATCAATTCCATACAACGCATAGAACATAAGCATCAAACCAGAAGTTAACATTAATATGGAATAGATATTACAAAAGAGAGGCCCTTAGGCCAAATAGCAACAATTCTACAAGAATACACAGCGGAAGCAAAAGTGCCATAAAGATGGCCCAAAATAAGAGCCAACCAGTGTGCCTTTAGCCCACAAGGCAACTGACCGGACCGCCAAGCTAGTCGCTCTCCCAACCATCAAGACAAATACACAAAAGTAAAGCCCTTGGGGCTCTACTTCTCTCTGCAACAAAATTGTTAAGAAGCAAATGAGTACAATAACTTGTTTATTGTACTCGCAAGACCGACGTAAGATAACAGAACTATAATTTAGCTACATGCAAGCTTTATTTAAGTGGATGAGGCTTTGGACTCATTTTAGCATAAAGCAAGTTTCATTTGCAATAACATAATAGATTGAAGGCAATTTGACAAAGCATTTTTAATTGTTGAAATAACAACGCGATAGTAACATAATAACAACAACAAGAACAATCACGAAGTGACTAACCCAAGTCACCACAACAATAGCATGAATACCCATTCATACCAACCCCTCAAGTTTTAATTAAAAGGTTGAGACTAGTCTTGAACGACCTTACCAAGCATGTCCATAACCTAGGACGAGGCTATTCAATAGTTTTATCCTCGCAGGGTGTACCACTGCATTCCACACATCGCATCGCCTTTCCTTTAGGCACACTACCTTTGGTGTGCCGCACGCTAAGTCCTACGAGACATTTCCAATGAATGATGCTAATTACGAGCCGCAACCCACGGGACAAGGACACATTAGATGCCTAACCGGTCCGCCAATGCTCCTCCCAACACCACACACACAGATTTTATTAAAACATACCCACCAACCAGCTCATAATTAACACCTCCCAAAGTACTTAGTCAAGAGAGGTCCCATATCCCCTCGTGTGGTTAGCACGCAAAAGCGCTTGGCTTAGTGACCCAAGTACTCGGTCCTTAGGGACCCAGCATACCACCACATTCCAAAACCGCCCATCCATCCAATATGCCCAAGTCTAAATCAATCTTTTATTTTCAGTTTTGACTTTACAATTAATCAAAGCACAAGTGCTGTACATAAAGGAGTAATAATCAGTTTTGAGTGATCAAGATCATCGACTAAGTCGATGATCGCCTAATACTACCAATAGCTAAGCATGTCTAAGCAGCTAAGTCGAAACTACTAAGTGATAAGAGCTCATCCAACGAGCTCAAACCACAGCAAATAACCTAGGCTCATTGGTAGTATAGGATAAACAACCCTACAGATTATGCAACTATAGGATTACTAGCTTACATTTAACACAAAGTAGCATGCATACATAGAAGTAAAACAAAGTATTAAACTTTAAAGTAATGGGACATGATGGGAAATGGTCAAACTGCTTGCCTTGTTGCTGTTGCTCAAATTGTGGCAGGGGGTCACTCTCGGGATCACCACAAATGTCGAAACCTAACGGAAAAACGATAAAGAACCGATAAGAACGATTTAAAAACAACAAAGACGGTACAGCAAACGAACGCCAAATACCCTGAATTTTCTACAGCAGCAAGGGGGTGATTTTTAGGAAATTTTGCAACAAGAACCAATGGATTTGGATTCTCAATGCAAAAGATATGAGCAAAACAATTCTGCTCAGCCCTAAAAATACCAAACTGCACTATTCACTAATTTAATTATGAGGCAACATTTTCTAGAAAAGTGGTGAGGCTGAAATTTTTACTGTAAAACCAGCACCTCATGAGATGAATAACACAATTGAGTTCATCTCATTTGGAGCTATTATGCACTTTCTATAATTTTTCAAAAACAAGAACTTGAACAAAATTATAATGCACAAGTCCCCATTTCTATAACAGCAACATGCTCAAAACTAATTTTCACAGTGAATTCATCAATAGAGGAAACCAACCAAGTTGGATTCACTCAAAAATAACCTACAGAGCATTAGTTTTGTATTTTACAAGTTAAGCATTAATTTGAATGTATATATTTAAAAGGAGTTTTAAAACCTAGTGGCTAATCAGGCTCTGGAGCTGAACTCAACTTACAATCATTTTTGGATTAAAGTCAAGTTCAAGACAGAGCTAACACAATTTGAATGACCTCATTTGGAATTAAAATGAAAGAGATATGAAATTCTAAAGTCTATACCTTATTTCATTTATAACTAAGACTTCACTGGAATTTCTAAACCTCACAAGGGTATGGGAGGACGTGAGCCACAGATCTCAGATCCAACGGCTCATGACCTCCCAGGAGGACATCACACACACGCACGTGAAATCCAGAGGTCCTGGACCTCTTAGCAACACACATGCGCGAGGTGAGGGGGAGGTCGTGGCCGTAGATGGGAGATCCAACGGACCACAACATAGAAAGGAGGTCCTGAACGGACCCGATCTAAAGGGAGGTCCTCAATCGGTGAGATGACCTCGAGGAGGTCCTAAGCGATAGATCTAACATCACAGCACTCCGTGGAGGTCCGGACGGCCACGATTGCTAAGGGAGGTCTTGGATGCTCCAGATTTCTTGGAGGAGGTCCGGGCGCCCCAGAGCTCACAACCACGCGCTTGCGCACGCACGCAGCTTGGACAAGAGGTTAATGCGCGGGACACAAGGAGGTCCGCGCTGGAGGTCTTAATCACAAGACAATAAATAGTGGATTTAAGAACATCAAGACCCAACCAATGATTGCAAGATTGAGCAATTGATGACCGCATTAAACACGGCAAATCTCTGTCCTAAAAACGACAACGGTGCTACCGTGTCCGACAAAGACACGAGCTCAAAGATTTGGTCATCGCCGGCGATGTAGACCTCGCCGGTGAGGTCCAATGATACCGTTGGGTCCGCAATAACCATGCGCACCCAATGGTCCTCCTCTCAACGGCGGCGACGGCCTTGAACGCCGGCGAGCCGGAGAGGGCAAAAGATGACCAGCACGGCCAAACTACGAAAATGCAAAAAGCAGCTCCGCGCGACATACAAGCTTGTGCCAAGAAAAGCTCCGCAACATGCATTCAAGCGGGTGCCAGCATCTAAAGGACTAACAGGGGGAGTACTTGGAGGTCCTAAGGTGCTGGGGAGGTCGTGGAGGTGATGACCGGAGTTGGGGAAGGCAGTGAAGCTTCACAGCCCAAGGCTCCAGCTCCAAGCTCGACTTTGTCCACCTTTGAAAAATGCCCAAACAATTTAAGTTAGGGTTAACTTCCAAGAGGTTTTTAGGAGCAAAAGTGAGCAAGGTTTGAAGGAGGGAGCCACTGGAACCCTTGAGCCACCGAGAAGCTCCAAGGACTTCAACAATGGCAGCCAAGATGGGAGGTGAGTGAGTTTGGGGATGAGGAGCTCAGCCACGCACAAAGTGCAAGGCTGAGAGCGATTGTGTGCAAAGGAAGCCAAGGGAGGATTCCCAGGGTGACTTATAGACTGAGGTGAAGGTTATGAGCTGGGGCTAAGCTCCATGGTGAGCTTAGCCCACGGTTGGTCCATGGGGTAGCAAGGACATTGAGGTTGCCAAGGTGACAGGCCGAGGTGACTAATGAGGCGAAAGTCGACCAAGATTAAATGCGGTCAAGAAAGAGTCATGAAAAGGACTCGATGGGCAAGCCGACATTAACTCCACCGCCGAGCTTGCATGCGCGCAGAGGAAGGAGAAGAACAGGAGGTTCTTATGGCCGCTGGATAAGACCCAGGAGAGGTCCTAACCATCGGATCCTATTTTTGAACCGTTATGCTTTAAGTGGTCAGGGTGGAGGTCCCACCACACGATCAAGGATGGGGAGGTCGTGGCCCTCCGATTTCCTTAATCGCGAAAATGCACGTGAGGAAAAGGGACAGGAGGTCCAAAGCGTTGGATCTCCATCCAACGGTGCGGACCTCCTGTGAGGACTTAACCGCACGCTATCAAAAGACATGAAGGGGAGGTCATGGCCTTTGGATGTAAATCCAAGGGCACACAATGACCGGGGAGGTCTGATATGATGCGCAACAGGCAAGGGAGGTCAGGACCTTTAGATTTAGATCTAAGGGTTCCGATCAAAAGAGGGGGAGGTCCTGAGCTTGCGCAACGCACAAGGGAGATCATGGCCTTTAGATTTAGATCTAAGGGCTACGACCTCACGTGCGCTGGGGAGGTCTGGTGCGCATGAGACAAAAAGGAGGTCGTGACCGTAGATTTTAATCTAACGGTGCACAACAAAAGATGGAGGAGGTTGTGAGCGCTTGATAACACGGGGAGGTCGTGAGCTGTTGGATTTGATCCAACGGCTACGACCTTGGTTAGGTGGGAGGTTTGTTTAGTTTAACAGTGAGGGGAGGTTAGGGCCATGGATCTTGGATCCAAGGGCTATGACCTCACGTAGGTGGGAGGACCTGACTGAGTATGTTGAGGAGGAGGTCGTGGCTGTTGGATTTGATCCAACGGCTACTACCTCAACAAGGTGGGATGACCTCGCTGCGATGGTTTAACAAAATGAGGAGGTCTTTGAGGTTTCACACACAGGGAGGTCGTGACCGTGATCTTTGATCCAGCGGCTATGACCTCATGAGGTGGGAAGGTCTTTCGGTGTTAGTCATGAGGAGGAGAATCGTGGTGTTGGATGTGAATCCAACGGTCGCGACCGATCAAGGTGGAGAGGGAGGTCTCTGGGTGCAGATCCGGTTGGGTGGACCACTTTGCATAAGGCTAGCCCAAGGAATAGTGTAGGCTTTTAAATTTAGTTTCTAACAAATGAGACTTTGCAAAATTGTTTGGGATAGCATTTCAACTCCAAAATTATGAAAGCAACCTTGCATAAAATTTCCAGAGGTTATTATGCAATGCATTTTCTCGTGAAATTTATGAAGGTTGTTCAAGAATTTGTTTTACCTCCAAAATTTATCAACAAGTGTGATAACTCATGATATTTTACAGAGGGGTCCCACATCGCTTTTAGGACCAAGGAAAATATTTCCAATTGATTGGCACAAGATTTAAGATAAATGGAAAATGAATTTGACTTTTGGTCAACAAGAGCTTTGTGTTTTTGGATTACACAACTCTTGGACAAGAATCACATGAGATTTTAGGGTTTTTCAAGATGTGAGAAAAAGTTTTAATTTCTACACATATAATTATACTTGAATAACCCTGATTATATATTTGGGCTGTTACAGGCCATTCTGTATGGTCTCTTGGCAATTGCGGCTGTCCCTGGCTTCAAATTGATTACAAACTCGATATCTCTATCAGGTGGCATGCCTGGCAATTCTTTTGAAAAGACATCAGGGTAAGCTTGGACTACAGGCGTTGTCTCTAGGGACAACTCTCCAAGGTGGTGAATTGTTCGAACCAAAGGAGAGGAATGATCCACACTAACCCTTATTGTGGTTTCAGGATCCTTGCCAAGTATCACTTTTTTGTTGGCGCAATCTATTAATCCATGATAAGCGGCCAACCAATCCATCCCTAGGATGATATCCAGTGTTTGAGATTCTAGCACAAGAAGGGTGGTTAGAAATCCAGAATCTTCCAAAGCAATCTCTACTCTGGGACTAACTGAGATAGCATAAAGGGGTCCTCCGGGTGAACTAAGTACCACGGGTTTCTTTAACTTATAGGCCGGCAACTTAAGCCTTTCAACAAACTTTCTTGAAACAAAAGAGTGCGAAGCTCCAAAATCAAATAAAACTTGTGCGGGTACTGAATTGATAGAGAACGTACCCATTAGCACTCCTGTAGCATCTCGTGCCTCCTCAGCGGTGACGTGATTCACATTGCCGCGGCTTTGTGTTGGGGTAGACCTTGAAGCTTGAGAAGTCTGATGGCTCTTGCTTGGAGCTGAGGTCTGATCTTGAACTGGAGCGGCTCCTAGATTGAACTTTGGAGCAGGGTTGTGGCGATAAGGGCACTGATTAGCAAAGTGACCTTTTTCTCCGCAGGCGAAGCAGTGGAGATTAGCTGCTGGGTTGACTGTGGCAGATGGTCCAGCAAGGCGAAGAGTGCGAAAACCACTTCCTTGGGGTTTTAGGGCTGGAGCTGAACTTCTCTATGGTGCTGCGGCAGATGATCTGAAGGAGGAACTGCCTTGGAATGTTGACTTCTGGGGAAAGTTGCCTTGTGGCGTCTGGAAGGGCATCTTCCTTTTGTGACTAGCTTCTGTTGTCTTCTTCTCATTTTCTAGCACTAGGGCTTTGTTGATCAATTGATGAAAGTTAGCATAGTCATGGAGAATGAGCTGTCCATGCATGTCACCACGCATGCCTTCCACGAAACGGTCTATCTTCTCTTCTTCATCTGCTACGTCATTAGGGGCGTAGCAGGCAAGTTGGTTAAACTTGGTGACATACTCATTGACTATCATGTGGCCTTGCTTAAGAGATCTGAACTCATTTTTCTTCAACCTCATGGTACCGGCTGGTACAAAGTTGGTTCTGAAGGCGTCTTTGAATTCTGCCCATGGAATTGTCTGCCATGCTGGTTCATCTTCATCAAGCACTGTCTCAGCAACTTCATGGCGGCTCCAGCGGCAGGGGCTGCTGGTCCTCCAGTTGCAGATGCTGCGGCTTCGGGTTCATCTAATACTTCTCCTTCTTCCTCTTCTTCGTTTTCTGACACTAGACCTTCATTACCTCTGGCAGTAAGGTAATTCTCCCACCATGCAACTGCGGCACCTTTCAGTTGGTGGGTGGCAAAGTTCACCTTGTCTTCATTCGAGCAGCGGGCAAGCTGAAGTTTCTTCTCAGTATCTCTGAGCCAGTCTTCCGCTTCAAGAGGTTCATTAGTTGCAGCAAAAGTGAGGGGTCTTGTTCTGAGGAAATCAGCAAGTTTGGAGTTGTGGCCGGCACGTCCAGTTTGCTGATTGTTGAGCACTGCCTGAAGAATTTGAGTCTGCTGAAACATCACTTGTGCCATTGTCAGGTGAGCTAGTGGTGGGGGAGGTAGGTCTTGTCCTCGGCCACGACCACGGCCACGGCCTCTTCCTCGGCCAGTTGCATAGGCTCCACGGACTGGGGCGACTGCTCTTCTTGGCGGCATCCTGAAGAAAGGCTGAGGCTTAGAACTAGAGAGAGTATATGAGGGTTTACTAGCCCTATAAGGTACACACAGAAGAACTTAAACCAAGCAGGAAGATCGAATAAGTACAATACAAAGCCTAGAATGGCTGCATTATATTAAGGGATTAGGTGTTACATGACTCTCGAACAAAGCTTATATGCTAAGCTAAGTCATGACACAGGGTACAAACACATCGTCTACAAAAGAAGGAAAATAAAAGTGCTTGCAACCAAAAGACTGCCTAGCAAGTACTGCTAGCTAACTAGACTATCTTGACTACTCCATCGGGGAACAGGAACGGGAACCACTCTCGCCGTAGCTCGGTGAGCGAGAGCAGGAGTGGGAATGGCTGAGACTGCGTCCACGGCTGGACACCGGAAGGTCATCGAAGGGCGGCGGACTAGGGTGTCACACGCTCTTGCGTGCTGTCATCCTAGTGCGGGCTCCTCGGGGGCGAAGAGGTCGGTCAAGCGTCCTGTCGCTGGAGGGGATGGCTGGAGGAGGAACTAGAGCTAGAGCTGAAGTGGCAACAGCAAGGGCGGCTGTGAGATGTGCCACCTCTGTAAGGGCGGCGTCCCTCTCTACAGTGACGGTGTCTCTCTCCCATATGGCCACAAAGTGGGCTTCTTCACTCCTGATCAGGTTGACGCGGAGGGTGTCGGAGTGGGCGTCGCTACCGACATGAAGCATCCAAAGCTGCTGAATCTCGTCAGTGTGAGAGTGGATGTTGAGGATTATCGCCTGGGTTAGCTGCACCTGGTGGGTCAGGTGAGGGTCATTGTCTCTGGCGTCAAAGGCCTCCGCGAAGCACTCTCCGTCGGGGAGGTACAGAAAGAAGCAGAACGGTGACTCAAGCAGGAGGTCCTTGTGTATTCAACACAAGTGAGTGATGGAGACGCGGGCTGCATGCTGGACGGCGTCGAGGCTGTTGCGTCGGAGTGCCTCGGCGTGGAAGGTGTGGGTCACGAACTCGCCAGTCCTAGCATAGAGGAAAACCTCCATGTCCCAAGACTCGTGAGTCATGATCCTCGTCATCTGGCTTCTGCACAGCGGAGGGCGGGAGAAGCTAAGATACTGCATCAACTATCGAAGGAGTTCGGTGAAATTGCTGTCACACTCTCCATGGGTGTAGTGGTCCCATGGGCCTGCAGCTAGAGAAGAAGCCATCTACAAATTTTGAAACAGGAGAAAATATTAGTAACACTTAATGATAATAGAGATAAGTATGGAACTAGGAATGATAAGTAGAAGCAATAAGTACACTATATTTTGATAAAGCTTTTCTTAATTTTAGAAATAAGATCCAAGTCCTTAAGGCAATCGACCAATCTAACTAGAGGTTCTGCAGTCGTATGCTCTGATACCAGCTCTGTCGAACCCAGATTCCGAGAATCCAAATCCTCTGTGAAAACACTATGTTATTCCCTGGATCAGTGGATAGCACTCACAGGCACATTGCTGAATCAATCACACAAGTCGTGATCTAAAACAAATATATTACAACACAGAGTGACATAGACCTCAACGGGTCGAGTTTTACAAAAGGGGCTGCACAACGCCAACTTGATTACATTGCATAAGGATAACGAAATCTACAGCGGAAGCAAAAGGGGAAGGTAGGGCTCATCTCACACAGGCAAGCAACTGGGATGACCCGTGTACGACGGATATTAGCCAAGAGCTGGATAATATCGGTTGTACGCGAGTACCAACGAGTCTACTTAGACTAGGCGAGACCTAAACTACAGAACTATACTACTCCTCGTCATTTCCTTGTCCATCATCTTCTGGTCCTTTGTAGAAAGCGTAGTCTCCTTCGTCCTCATTGTTTGAAGGGGGAGAGAAGCGAGAATGAGCACTACTACTGTGCTCGCGAGCCAACACACAATGCAATAATATATACATGCAAGGTTAAGCAAGGATGGCTTGGTTCTTTTATTTGCTAAAGCAATCTTTTCAATTATCATAGTTACAAGTCCTATTACTTAGCATTTTAACAAATTGCATTTTTTAAAAGAGAGTAATGTGTAATATATATTTTAGTAGAGGTTCCATCCGGTGGAAACTCTACCAATGCATTTTTTTGATTGGAGCTACCTCCAATTACTACCACCACTGAGCTCGACGACTTAGGTAAAATCCAACATAGGGCTAGGTGAGCCCTTCCACATTTTTCCATTTCCACCCACAAAGGTTAAAATAGAACTAACTCAAGTTATGATTCCCATGTCCGCCTTTGACCGTAGGCACGGCTGTTTAAACAGTTTAGACTCTGCAGATGTTGTACACTGTACCCACAAGAGATAGTCATACTCGTTACCCTACACAATTCCTTAGTCGTGTAGTTGAGCGACCGTTATGGTAACCTTTCAAATTACCTTGCCCTTTCTGTCATCTCACCCATATGGGGTTGCGCCCATACGTTGCACGGGATTGTTGTACACGCAGCGTTGGGTGTAGATTTAGACTACCCACAACTACTGGCAACCTCACCCATTCAAGCTGGATGTACCGCAAGCTTGCGCATTTTTCCCTTTTTCCCACTGTGCGAGACACTTTCAGGGTTTAATAATTTTATTAAGCCAAGTTGCACTTTGCAGACTTGTGGTTGTACTTGTTTAACATGAGAGGTCATGACAAGATTAAGTTCTTAATCCATCTGGATGGTTCTTTCTACATTTTCCAACCATTCTCGTGCTCCCGGAGCACCCACCACCTTTCCATCCGTCCAGATGTGGTATTTAGCATTTAATGGGGTTTTGAGGAGTAAAACCAAATTAATCCATTTCCTTTTAGTCAATGGACCTCCAATGACTACCCAATTCATTTCATGTTTGAAGAATGATTGTTTGGGGTATGTTAATACCCCGGTACTTAAGCATGACTAGCATGTCGCTTAAGTACAACCTATAGCTAGTATTACCATATATTTACTAGGGTGACAAAGAATAATGGATTTAAAATGTCATGGATGGCATATTAATAAATCATCAAATGGGTATTTAACTACCTTAAGTTTTAACATACATTTGATTAAATCATTTAAGCATGCAATTTTGGTTAATTTTAAATGAATATAATTTGCATAAACTGTAGGATCAATATGATCAAAGCATTGACTCGCCTTGGTTAAGGGCAAGGGGATCTTGGTACTCTTGGTCTTGATCAACTTGGGGATCTCCGCCGTCTTCAAATCCTAATCGGGCGAAAATACCGGAAAAATGCACAACGGGAAAGAGAGCAAATAAATACACAAGAATATGCAAACGAACTCCAAATTGAACAAGACCTATGCCATTAGCAAGATCTTGATTTAAGAAATTTTTAGAAATTTATTTCATAATTTTTGGAGTTATAACGAAGGCGAAATGAATTTACGAAGATTAAATTGAATTGAAAGAGAGAGAGAAATCCACAGCACAGTGCATGGGCCTGGTTTATGTGCATGTATGAGGCCACTCATGGCACAAGCAGCAAGCAGACCCACCGGGCAAAGATGAGAGTAAAGGGATGGTGTGGTTTATCAGGCACGGGGCCCACTGTCGGTGAGAGAAGAGGGGATTTAGGACACCATTAAACCGGCTAAGCATTTAATTAGAGCCTTAAGACATCGTTAACGCTAATGATGAGGGCGCTGTGGGTTTGGTCCGAATAGGACATGCACGGGGCCATGCATGGCGCAGCGCTTGTAGTCGCCGCCGGGCTAGGGCGCAGCGGTGCAAGGTGAGAGCAGGATGGGGAGCTAGTGGGGTGGTGGTGCAGGGGCGGGTGGCGGCGCCGAGGGGGGGCGGTGGCGGCGGGTGGAGCTAGGCGGTGGCGGTGGCTCGGCCACGGCGAGGTGGGGCTTCCAGTGGCGGATTGAGCCGAGGGAGGTGAGCACGGCGTAGCCCTTGACAAGGCGAAGCCAACGGGCTTGGCGGGGAGGCCGGAGGGGGCTTGTAGGCGGCGGCGGGTGCTGGTGAAGGCGACGGTCGGAGGCAAGGAAGAACGACGATTGCGGCGGCTACGGTGGCTAATCCTCGGGGAAGTTTGAGGGGAAAGAATCCTGGGGGCTGGGGGCTCACGGTGACGAGGTTGGCGGCGCCGGGAGATGGCCGGAGCGGCGAGACGGCGGCGGAGGTGGCGGCAGCCGAAAAACGAAAAAGGGCGGCTTTTTGCGGTGGGTTTATTAGAACGATGGGGGCGGCGTGGGCAGCTTAGGGGGGGGTGCTAAGGGGGCTTTATAGGCTGCGGGAGCAAGGGGGGCCAACGGGAGGGATATCCTTGGAGCTGTTGGAGTCGCGTAGTCCCGAGGCGGCGTCGGCATGGGCGACTTGTACGTAGGGGGATAGGCCGAGGGAGCTGGTGAGGCGCAGCGAGGACGAGCGACGACGCCAGTGTCCACACTGTCGCGAGCACGCGGCTCGGCACAGGGGCGAGGACGGTGACGACGTGTGCGGTGCGGCGACAAGACAGGGCGAGGGGAGACAAGACTTTGGGGCTGCGGCGCGTGATCTGGGAGCTCCAGGGCGGCGAGATGGCGATGACGTCTTGTGATCTTGACGAGGGAGCAAAGGGCGGCGCCGCCCTGGGGAGAAGAAGATGGCCCCAGGCGTCGGGAAAAGAGGTGGGCCAGATTGGCTTGGGCCGGGCCATAAGAAAGAGAGAGAGGGAAAGAAAAGAGCCAGGGCAAGGCTAGGCCGGGGGGGGGGGAAGTAGGTCGGGTGGGCCGGAGGAGATGGGCTTGGCCCGGAGAGAAATGGGCTGAGCCCGAAAGAAAGAGGGGGCCCAACTCAAAATGGCCCGGGGAACAAAAAAGAGGGGAAACTCCAAATCGCAAATTTGAATTTCAAATGTTACGGACATTACATTTGAAACACAAACCGAAAAGGAAAGAAAGTTTTCGCAATTACTTGATAATTTGAATTACGGCGAAGAACGAAAACCAGAACAGTAATTACTATGCGTCGTCCGAAAATGGCACGCTACAGTTGTTATAGACAGCAGCTGTCTGTACCATTGTACATACCCTAAGGCGACGTTTAGCGCGGTTTCTTGCCGCGTCAAGTGGAAGCGGAGGCAAGCAGAGGTAGCAGCAGCCATGAATCCTCTGTTGGAATTAAGTGGGCTCTCGCCTATCTTTTATTAATAATTCCTAGGAAAATCTCGAAGACTCACTCAAGCATGGTGACATGTAGAATACTTTAGTCTCATAATGCTAGCCAAGGTGGAGAGGCACCACTTTATAAGGTAGAGCATATCTTGTTGGG